>CM077600.1:26728952-27361452 GCA_039654915.1 Aquilaria yunnanensis | reverse complement strand
CAATCTCACCACTCTGCTTCCTGCTTCTCTGTTCTCCATTTGTCCACCGTCTTTTGTTCACCGATCGCTTGTGCTCCATTTCCCACTTCTTCATTCTCCGTTCGTGCGCTGTATGCCTCGTCCATCCGCCGTTCTCGCCTCGTCTGCTTTCTTCCTATTCTTGCATTGCCACCTCATTGTTGTTCTTGCTTCATCGCCTTGCTACCATTCTTGCCTCATCTGCCTCGCTGCTTGGTTACCATTCTTGCCTCGTTTGCCTCGCCGCCTTTCTCACCTTGTCGTGTTGCTACCATTCTTGCCTTACTCGTCAACTGCCATCCTCATCGTCTCTCCCTCCTCAATTAGTCACCTGCAAAGATGGAATTTATAATTTTAGGTTGTTGCGATTTTTGGTTTTGATGCATATCTGACCGGATAAATTGATTTTGGTTTAGATGCAGATCTAATAGAATGTTGTAATTTTGGACCATTGTTTAAATCTGATCAAATTGTTGTGATTTTGAATTTTGTGATCTTGGATTGTTGTGTTTTATGGCATTTTCTATTTTGTTCTGCAGATAGCATGTCAATTTCTATTTTATTTGAATATTGATGTGTTTTTGTATTATTAGGTGAAGTAACATGTTATTAGGAGTAATTTTTAACTCAAATATTATTTTTTGAATGCGTGATTTACCAACGGCTGTCCGTTGAAAAACCTAGATTTCCTACGTGAAGTCATTGGAAAAATATGTTGGAAAAATGCTTTTTTTTAATAATAGTATCATGGGGTGGCCATAGTCATATTGCTAGTAAGTGTTTGTATTTTTTTTTTTTTTAATTTTAGGAATGGTTCATAGAATTTTTTTAGAGAGAAATTATCAATTATTTTGTATGCATTTCTTTATTTGTGTGAATTGTCAACTGGGATATAAACATATATACTTAGACCCAAGTTATTTTAACTTAAGTCAATTGACTCCAAAATAGTTTATTTTTATTTTTATGTATTTTTTTTATCTAAAACTAATTTTAATTAAAATTCAATATTATGTAACTGTAATAATCTATTGAAATTGTAATTTTTTTAATCTTACTAAATTTTTATGAATTTTTATAGTTAAACACATTAAAAAGAAAAATTCAAAAAAATTTAAAAAAATTATGAAAATTTACTTGTAAATAGATTATTGCATAAATATAATATTGAATTTCATATGAAATTAATTTTATATAAAAATATATAAAATTAAAAATAAGTCAGTTAGCTTAAATTAAAATGAATTAACTCTTAGTTATCTATAAATGAATTAAGGTGGTCTTCTTTTGGCATTAGACGAAAAATTTCTCATCATGAGTTGTGAAAATGTTATAATTGAAGAATTAAATTTCCCATTACTCCTTCTATTAATAAATTTATTTTGCAATTAAAAGAAAGAAGCTCCATCCATAAATTAGATCCATAATTTAATTAAAGATTCCCTATTATTATTAACTAAAGGAGTAATCGGGAATCGGGGTGCCTTTTTAAGATTCCTTGGTCCTTATGGATTCAAAACACATGATTACGAAATAAAAATAAAAATTACACATACACATGAAAGATGAGCTTCGACATGCATGATTGAGTAAGGTTCAAGAATTCGAATTTTTAATGTAAAATAATATATATTAAAGGTGATGAGGAACAAAAATAAATAGACAGAAAAAAAAAAGAAGAAACTTTACAATCGGACGGCCTTTAATTTTTTGGTATTTTCTTGCCCGTATAGATGCAGAAGTTAATTAGCTCATCGGATCATTGTGTACCGAGTTATTCGAGTAATTAATGAATACTAACATTGCATGCATGCATGCACGCATGAGAAAATGTCACCTAATTAACTGATGATTAGTGTTGTTGAGTGCTTTCTTTATTTTTTTTCCAAATTAATCAAAGTTGAGACTTTGTATATTAACCTATACACACACACATATGTGATCTTTAATTTTCTGATAATTACGCATGCATGTGCGTACACACATACACACATATATATAATTGATAATTATGTGCAGTGAGATTAAAATTAAATCATATTTTAGTGAAACTGTTAATACAAATTTAGAGTCTTCAAAAGTTTCAAGAGCTCGATCGATCGCTCAATTATCAGACTTTATTATCACTGGCCCCAGGGAAAAAAAATCAGACTTCCTAATGAGTTAATAACACCGCTTTAGCTGCAACAAACTTATCCTCGCTCGAAAGTGAACTTTTGCTTGAATTAATTAATGCATATCAATTCTATTTCCTTTTTTGAGGAACTTATACCTTAGGATAACATTGCTCCTTAATGAGGTATATTATATGGATTTAGAAAATCACATTTAATTACTAACTGTTAATCATATAATATATAATTAATGTGCTTTTATTATTCTTAATTCCAACAAAAGCAAGTCCCAACAACATTCTTCACGTTATTTTCAGCTAGAGGTTTGATTCAATTGAGAAATGAACCCAGCTATCTATTCTTGCTATGCAAGTCACACATACACATGAATATATATAGATGCGTACATAGTACGAAGTTAATATACCATCCTCTTAATTAATTAATTGATTCCTACCCTTTCTTAATTTAGTACGTAATTAATCATAATTCTTGACTAGATAGGGTTGTTAGTATCAATATAATTCATTTATTGGTAATTAAGTATCCAACGTTCGTTTTTGTGTTTTCTTAATGAAGGAGGTGGCCTTTTTCAGTGTTGCAAATAAACATAGGTTGACTCGCTCGAGCCCCATAATCAAATAATTAAACAGAAGGTTTGATTTGTATACTGAATTCGCGGTTATTGGTTCCAATAATAACCAAGTAACCCAACTTTAGAAGAAATAAGAAAAAGAATTAAACATTCTATAGAATAAAATATTTACCGTGAAATCCATTCTTATTTTTTTCTATCGTAAAATGTCGTAATATTACAAAATAATCATGGTATTATTACGTGATATTTATGTTAATGTTACATATGCATCACAAGCTTTTAATATTTTCTGTGAATCCGACACAATATATTTGCACGATTTATTTCATAATAGTCGTATGATACTATACAAATCATCACAATACCACAAAGAAATTAGTTCATTTTATAAATATTGACCGTAAATATTATCGACGCAATAGCTCAAAAGAACAAACTTTCTTTAGAAAAAAAAAATAACACTCTAATTTAATATTTATATGTCTTAGCTTTGGTCCAATGGCTTCAAGGTGATGTATAGAAATTTTGGGGTAGAAAAAAATAAATATTCTCGTATAAAATGGAGATGAAAAGTGTTTTCTTTTGTCCCTGAACTTTTTATATTTCCACCAGTTGTTCCCTTAACTTTTTTCTATACCCATTTGGCCCCTAATTACTTTCTACACATGTGACATGTTTGAAGTGAAAAGAGTAGTGAAAAAGTTCAGTGTGCAATTGGGAAGAGACATGAGAGTTGAGGGGCGAAGAGATGACCTTGCCAATAAGTTACTGTTTCTAATTAAGAGAGAAAGGAGTAGGCCGATATTTAGTTATTTACATCAAAGTTCTTTTTTTAAAAAAGGGTTCCATGAACATCTGCTTATATATGTCTATGCACTTTGAACATGGTTAAGACTTAGATTCTATAGTAAAATGCACTACATTTCTAAAATATCATTTAATGGATATTGTTTAGAGGAGAACTAATTAACATGGAAAATTTTTAAGATACTTGGGAATAAGAAAGAAATAGGTTGAGGTCGATTGAACAAAAATAACAATTTGAATCTAATTCGGGACCGTGTCCGCGTGTAAATTTTACCCATAGCTTGCTTATGATAAACAACAGTACTGGGTAAGTAGGTCTCACCTCTGGACATTTCTTTTTCTATTAATACGGGTATCAATCTTTGGATTTTTTTTATTAAGGAAAAACCGTTATTTTTCTTTCATGTGTATTAATGAGCGAAAATTTCAATGTGAATAAAAGTTTGGGTGGTTATATTGGATCCCTCTTAGACATCATTGATAAGTGACTATTGTTGATTATGTTTATATAGTGATTATCTATTCATCTCTAAGATTAATTCATGATTCTTAGAATATTCTTTTTACCAAATTCAAGTAGATGCGATTAAATTTTCTTTTCTTAAGATGGGTGAGGAAAAAAATTATATACTTTATAAAAGCGATATAATTTAAATGATTATTATCTAAAAACTTTAAATGATATTAATTCTAGACAACCTGATGATAAAGCAAATATATTGAAAATAAGCAATTCTAGCAGGGTTTTGTTTGTTTAGCTCTCCCTGCCGCTGATGGCTGCTGGTCCTTCCGCGGGGTTGCAAGACATTCTATTAAGTTGGGCCCCAAGCCCAATAGAGCTCACAATTGAATTCTGCGTCTAGAAAAAGAAAATATGCATCAAATCAAAACCGGGGGGAAAGTGGGGTTGACATGAAACTGACTTTCATGCATCTTCCCCATTGCATTTTTAAAATTTATGTGTTTTAAAGTATGTGTCCATTTTTATATATAGACATGTATGATGTATCATTTGCATTATGCGAAGACCATTAGTGTTCCTTATTGTAGTTATGTCATTTAGCAAACGGCAAGTTTGAAGAAACAAATATAATACTTCCTCAATTCCAATTTTATTATTTAAAATTATTATTATATTTTTTAAAACGGCACTCCATTTGTTTCGTCAAAATTAACCTTTTTATCTTTTTTTTTTATTAAAATTTGACTTGAATATATTCATATTAATTTGCATTGTAAAAAATTCTTAAAAATTATATTTATAAATTAGAGTCTTTAAGGCACCATTTTTATATTAAAAAATTACATTTCTATAATAAATTTTTAAATAAAAAAAGTCATGAATTAATTTTTATAAATAATAAAATAGACAAGTTTTGCGAGACAGAGAAAGTAATATCTTTCTATTTATGCCCTACTTTCCAGTTCTTGGAATTCATGTAAGAAAAAATTAATGACATAAAAAAAACTAAAATAAAAAACTTGAACACATCCATTTTGGAATTATTATAATGAAATTGGGGTAGAGAGAATATGGGCCAGTTCGTTTGGATTTGATGCCCCCAAATTAACGTGTTTTTTCTAATTGGATTTAGGCTAGTGTTGGCACAAATAAATTTTACCCCAGAGTTACTTCAAAATTACATCCCACCCTATCTTCGTGTCATAATTCTTTTTCGCTGACCCGTTTTAGCCCTAATCTGCCCCGCTTCTTCCTTGATTTGCCTCCACTCGCCACCTCCCCACTTTGCCCCTACCACACTTCCCCTTAGCCCTGCTCTGCCTCCACCCGTCTTCGCTCCGCCCCCACTTTGCCTTTACCTCGCTCAGCTCCCACCTGCCTTTGCTCCTCCCCCACCTCACTCTGCCTCCACCTTGCTTAGCCTCTGCCCTGTGCTGCCTCCACTGTGCTCCACCTCTGCATTGCTTAGGTCGTGTTCTCTAGCCAGTTAGCATAAGATGTTTTTGACATCAATAGTGGCTTGACCCAAATTGAGATCGCCAATCGCCCAGATCTCTGCCCTTCCCAACAACTCATTGAGCATCTTGTAGCCAATTCCCTCTTGATGGCTATGGAGAAGGTGGTGCCGGTCACGCTGTACATTGGCTAGAGGGTAAATTTCGAGTAGCAAAGCCATAATTAACCCCAACTTTTAATTCAGGGTCTAACAAGAGTGAAATGTTAGAGACCCCACTAACAAAGGCGGACCCAATCCAATTAACATATTAACTCTATCAAATTAAAGCAAAACAAACATGCAGTATATGTCTATGTTTTTTAGTATCCATAAATTTTATGGGGGGAAAAAAAGTCATACTTAAGGTCCAATCTCTTATTTTTCCCATTAGTTTCCCTCTCATGTACCAAAAAAACTCAAAAAGAAAAAAAAAAGATACATATAAGGTACAGCTTTAAAATAATTCAAATCACTTAATAAATTTACAATTTTTACCAACTGTACATGCGTGTAATTAAAAGATAAGATTGATCTTATTGTTTGGCGATTATTAAAGTTGCAAAATTTTTTCTTTCAACGGAAATAATTTGTAGAAGCTTCAAAACAAATACACATCGACATTAGAACTATTTTGTTGGTACATAGGGAATTCACGAGTTAGAACTACGGCAACGCATACGTATTTTATATCTTTGCCCTATCTTTTTATTGTATATATCCTTAAACCATGTGTTTAATGGTAAATTACGCTTACTAATTAGATGTTGGTCAAATTTATGTTTTCTGTTTAATTACTTTTTGGTACTGAAAATTGCCTACTGCGATGAGTTAAGGGTTTGAAGAGCACAAAAAAGAAGTGGCGTCTCGAAATGAAGCCGGCGCTACGACAAGGCAAAGCCCTTGCCATGCGCTACAACTGTTCGTGATTTTGCTTTTGCTAAACTGTATTTTAATTAATTATAAAATACTTTAAATTCTAGTTTATATATATGTGTGTGTGTGTGTAGAGAGAGAGAGAGAATGAGTGAGAGAGAGAGAGAGAAGGTACTAGGAGTTAGGAATTTTGTGATCGTAATTTTTTTTTCCCATTGAGATGGACAATGACCCTTTTCTGATGTGACCTCAGCATATTAGAAATATAGGGGAAATGTAGGTTTGAAACTAGGGGGAAGGAGGGGAGGAATTTAAATCAAGCCTCAAGGTAAGAACCTAAAAACAAATTGAACATATTCATAAAAAAAAATTTGAACATATATTCATAAAAAAAATAAATTGAACATAGATATACATAGTTTCCAACTGTTTTTAATAAAAGCAGGTAACAGCCTAAAAGAAGATACCCTGGAAAAGATGCTTTACATATAGGGGTTAAACCTAGGTTAAATTAATTACCTTTACATGCAAATCTTGCTTCTAAGAGAAAAAGTAGGGTTATGGATGCTTGAGGTAGAAGAAATAGGACCAACATGATTCTTGATTTATTATTGCACATGGTACATTAAATATCCTTTGACCCTTTTTGCTTTATTTGTTGAGCCATCAGAGGATATATATATATATATATATAAAAGCCATAAGTCTGTTCTTTCCAAATCAATACAAGTACATGAAAGAATAACTAGGTAATTTTTGGTCCGGTTAGAACAAACTTTTGGCCTCCGGCATATATATGGATCGTGTATATATTGGATCAAGGATTTAAATTACTTCCCTTATAAAGAATCTACTATTTTTTTTTATTCTCTGAGAAATTTAACGTTTAATGTACTCCATTGATAAAAATAGCACTATACACTGGCTTCGTTTGGCAATAGTTGTTTGGTGTTAATTAGAGGTTAAAACAACTATTCAATGGTGGCTTTTAACATTAGAGGTTTAGAAAAGATAACCAACCATTGATAATTTATTTTGATCTCTAATGTTAATTCCAAATGTCATTCCCAAACAAAGCCTTAAGATTATTATTTGTGCATTCATTTGCAATTTTTATATTTCAATTTTAAAGAAAAATCTTTAATTGATGCCTTTTTTTTTTATGCCGATGAAGAACCTCTATTTGCGTATTGCTAGCTAGTATTACATAGTATAAAAATAAGTATAACACATGTAGATACTATCGTTTTCAATATATACCACAAAAATCCAAAAACCATTCTTCAATATATAATCTTACAATTTTAGTATATACTAGAAGTTTTACCCGTGCCGATGCTGCAGGAATATCTTTGTTTTGATGATGTAATGGAGAAATAGGGGAGCTGCATGTTTTGCATACAAAAATTGCACAATAACACAAATTTGATAAATAGATATTTTTATTTTTATTTTTTATATGGCATAGTGAGTATACAAAAGAGGTGTGCTAGATGTTACTATTTGTTCCTTCAATCATTGAAATTTCTAATCATGAGAAGGAAGGAAGAGTGAACGTTGGAGGGTAAATAAAACAGGCTAGTACTGTAGTAGGGAGAAGTGATTCATGACAAAAAAAAAAAAAAAGGACTTACAGGTTTTATTTAACACTTTTGATGAAATGGACCAAACTACTATCTTTGAACAATTCATATCTTAAATGACAACCAAGTCAACATATCAAGGATTAAAGTTACGTTTAACCCAATATACAAAACTTACATACCTTGTTTCTCCCTCTTTTTCCTACCTTCCACATAAGTCCACACCAAATCTATGAATTTGGTATAAATTTTATAGATTGGAAAAAAAAACCAATAATAATTTCAACAAACTCGTCAACATATTACAATACAGTAACATTCTATAAAACATAAAAAGACAGGAACAATAAATTGCAAATCAACTTTCAACAAGAATGAATGTAGGTAAAACTTGTCTAATACCAAATAGCTAAACAACTTAGACTCACATTACTAGTACTATCACTATAATTATACCAACAAAGCTGGATATGTATCACCAATCTAGACATTACTAACTTGACACATATCAAATCTCATGGTTTCTCATATCACAAATGGAAAATCTAAAGGACTTAAACTGCCATTTGCCCACCACTCCATGCCACGTGTCACTAATTCCTCCTTACTCCACTGTCCTTTCATGTATATATAGATTATTCATAACCTAAGTTAAATGACTTAATTCTAGTCTATACCATGCATCTAATATTCAAACATATAAAAAATAGCACATGGCATTCATGTTGTTTTTTGGTGGACTAAAAAACAAAGTAGGTCCACAAAGTTGAAAATATCCATAATTACATTTATGAAAAGAATTTGAAATTTAGTTTGGCATTTTTTGGGTATTATTAGTAGATATGTGGTCTCTATCCAATGGAGTCGTAGCTTAGGTGAATTTCCACACTTGAAGTTCATGGTTGTGGTTGGCTAGTAAGTGTTTTTATGCATGCCGGAAGGTTATAGAGGACTTTAAATCGCCAAATTCATGTATTATAGTTGAAGTCATATACCAATTGAGTCATTTTCCTTTCTTTAGTGTTTAGTTGATGAGAAGTATTCATATTAATTAGCTCCACCTATATCTCAAATTAAAGAGGCGGCAATAACTAATAAGAGGTTAATTTATCATTAATTTGCATCATGCATGCATGTTGCTATTAATTTTATTCTTAGCAAATAATTTGCCAAATATACATATACTTACTGTTAAAAATGTCCAAATTAATATAAATCAAGGATGATGATTGGCGAAATAATTGATACTCTAGTCTAACCTGTAAAGCGATCTTAATTTGTATCAAAGATATATAATTCCACGTACTTAATTTGAACCTAAAAAAAATTTCTTCTAATAATGGTGATATGAAGCATTTTTTGCTTTCTAGAAAGAAGATGTCAAGGAGAGGATCAAAGGTTCTTGTCTGTAAAAGCACTAATACTCCCCATTTAGACCCCACTCAGCCTTCCTTCTTTTCATGGCAACCCCCCATGAAAGAAAGTCCACTCTCTTCCTCCAATTTGAAGGAACCCCCAGTTTTTTTTCACGTAGAGTATTTATTTACTAAAAAAAAAGAGAAGCCTGATCATAAATTATTATTTTAACTTGTATTTAAATTATCTATTTTGAACTAAAAGCAGGCCAACAAAAAAACTGTAATTCTGTAGTTTATGAAAAATATAAAATGAGAATTTCGTCTTTGAAGCTGGAAACTAGTTAGTTTTCTTGGTAAAGATGTTTGGTGTTAGAAGATTCAAGGTTTTAGATAGAATCCTAGCTCTGCCTCTATTAGTGATAAATAGACAGGGCCACTCCAATTATAACAGCCCTCCCCCCTCAAAAAAAAAAAAAAAAGAAAGAAAAAAGTTTCAGCCTTTGAGACAAAGTTTTTGTCTTTCTTTCACATAGAGAATCTCATCAAGTTGACATCCAAGAAAAAAAATATAGCTTTTGATGGCAGCCTGATTTCTTGCCATTGTTAGAGCAAATCCCACATGGGAAGCTACTGAATTGATGATTACCATAATCTACTACTCTTGCTTTTTGCAACCATGTCCTCTGTAGTTTATACACTAGAGAGAAGTCAGATTTTAACGAATTGGGGATGCTGTCTAAAACTTCTCAAAATATGTCGTATTTAATTCTGATACCGACCTTCCAACCACTTCTATTTTGCTCTCTTTCTGTTTTCAAAATTAGAATTTCGTTGGGAACTTCCTCTTTTAAAATGTTGTTCCTCTACTTCAACTTCAAGCGTACCATTTGGCACGATGGATGACCTGCAGGGCAAGCCTTTCCTTTAGCTTCGAAAGCCAAAGGCCAAGTCTTTGGAAATTCACATTTTCAACTCCGCCGTATGAAATGTTAGAGTTGAATATCGAACCTCGGGCAAGAATTAACTGTTTGAGTTTATTGTTAAAACTTGTGTAATAAAAGTAGTGTATAATCTACTTGTTAATGGGCAGCAATTTCTTTGAATAGTTTATTTCTGTAAGGGAATGTTGCTTAAAGATGGAAGGAGAAGAACCTGCTTAGTGGCATTGAGGTATGGACGATGGTGACAAATTGCTGTGGTCCTTCAATGAAGCGCAAGTGACGGGGCTATGAAAAAGACAGCCTCAAAGTGCTCTCCCATATGATTTATAGTATCATTTCAGGGTTTTTTTAATCATTTTGAATACAAGTGTGACAATTAAATTTAAGTGAGCCGGGCTTATGCCATGCACCATCCCTGGAAAGTTTATCAATTGTCATTTTGGCCCTGCCTTTAAAGAACAGGCAATCATGGCACCACAAATAAAAATACCATACTCACAGATATCCGCACTTAGCAGGATGGCTAAAGCACCGGGTGAAAGTGTGGGCTTCTGAGTTCGAGTCGCCTTCAGGGATGAGGCTGGTGCATTTTTTTCTTATTTTTCTTTTACTTTTCATTTCTTTTATTATTTCCAATTTTGTCTCTTATTTTATTTCCAGATTTATTATTATTATTATTATTAATTTTTTTACCTTGTCTCCTTAGTTTTATTGCATTTTTCATTTCTTATATTATTCTAATTTTTACTTGATTTCTTTGTTTCAAAATTTTCAACTAATAAAAAAAAACAACCGGTTGTGCCAAAAGTACAAACAATTATTGATAATCATTGATAAAAAAAAAACAAATAGTTCCTGAAAAAGAACAAACATATTCTGATAAACAAAGACTAGCTTCTCTAATAAATCCAATAGATACCCATAAAGGAGCAAATAGATAACAACAAAAGAATAAAAATAAATAAATAATCTATTAAAACTGATGAAAAGCAAATAAAATCTATAAAAGAATAACAAGAATTTATAAAAGAACAAATAAAACTTTTAAAAGAACAAATAAATACTAATAAAAAAACAAATAAAACTAGTAAAAGAACAAACAAAAAATTATAAAAGAATAGATAAAATTGATAAAAGAACATGCAAAAATGATAAAATAACAAGCAAGAACTGATAAAATTATAGATAAAATTGTTAGAAAACATTAAAAAAATGATAAAAGATTAGATAAAAACAGATAAAAATTAATAATAGAACAAATAAAAACTAATAAAAGAACAGATAGGAATTAGTTATTCTTTTATCAGTATCTATTTGTTCTTTTAGAGGAAATAGTTATTCTTTTATTACTAAGTATTTGTTCTCTCATCTCAATGAAATATTTGTCTTTTCAAGTGAAAAAAATGAAATAATAAAATAAAAATATAAAACTGAAAAAAGAAAATAATATAAAATAAAATTTTCTATCTATTTTTTATTTTAGATGAACTAGTTGTTTCTTTACTATTAACTATTTGTTCTTTTAACTTAAACACTAGAAAAGAAGTGATAAAATTGGAAACTAAACAACAGACAAAGTAAGATAAAAAAAAAATAAGATGAAAAAAATGGAAAAAGATTGGAAAATGAAACAAAACGAGAATAGTAAAAAATGAAAAAATTAAGGAAAAGAAACCGGACAAGTCAAAAAAAGAAACGAAGAAGAGAAAAAAGCTTTGAAAGAAAAGAAAAAATGAAGAAGAAAGGAGGGAAAAAAACCAAACCAGAGAAGGCGAAAAGAGGGAAAATAAAGAGAGAAAAAGGCTGGGAATGAGAAGAAGGAGACGGAAAGGGAAAATGAAAAAAATAAATAAAAAAGAGAAAAAGGCTGTGAAAGAGGATAAGACGCGAAGAGGAAAAAAAACAGAGGAGAAAAAGAACAAGACGCACATCAAGCTGGCTTTCCAGCTACTCGAACCGTCGAACGCATGCCATCCCATCTAACTCGAGAATACCCCGAGGCTCGCGAAGTTGCTTTAAGTACATTTTTACCTGGGCGCATAGATGCCCCGCCCTTAACAAGTCTGATCCTAGAAATTTAAGACTACTTGTATTTACATGAAGTCGTCATCATAATGTACCTTAATTTCAACTATATTAATGTCAGTTGCGTGAAATTTATAATATCAATTAACTGTTAAAGTTTTATAATGGATCTCATACCTTTGTACAAATATTTCCGATTACCAAAAAAATAAAAAAATTAACAGTTATGAGTTTATATAATAAAAGCATGGCATTCTAGGTGCACAAATATTCACTCTCATTCAATCTGAGCTTCAAATTTGACATATATGTTTATAACCTTTAGCCTTTTTGACGTCTAATTCTAGTACACAAACTTCTTTAACAAACATTTCATCCTCTTTGGAGTCGATAGTTTATACACACAAAAATCACATACGTCAACACTATGATCACCTGAAATGTGCAAACACCTGAGAGACTCTCAATTCTTGACTAAGTGCAACACGCTGTTGAACTAATCAGCAAACAGACTGAAGCTTTCCTTGATCAAACATGGGCACAAAACACTGGTGCTTACTTTACTTGTGTCTTCGGATCCTTAGGAAATCAAGTCTACTTGATGGTACCGGATATAGATCTGAGCTGAAACTAACAAGAGCATCAGAACCAGCACAGCTCCTTGTATCTCTATTAGAAAGTGTCATGGACTTGGTCTGGAACCGCATATCATCAGTCATATCCCTGCTCAAATTAAGAGATAAAACATCACAGGCTTTTTGTTTGGCTCTGATGGACTCAGTGAGATTCATATAGCCAGGCTTGCGACTGTGGCCTTCATCTGCACTGTCTGAGCGGTGATTATTTGCAGATGGCATGGTTGGAGAAGTGTACAATGAAGAAGTGGATGTTGAACGTTCGTCATACATTGAGTCAGAAGTCGGGGTGCTAGATGAGCTGGTGACCTGATCAACTGTGGGAGGTTTTGCTTGCACTCTGGTTGAGACATTGTTTCTTCTAACTTTCACCGAGTCCCGTTTAGAAGGGCTAGATTGAAACCTTAGAATGTTATCTTCACTTTTCTGGGAGACCAGGGTCATCTCTGTAGGATCTGACATTAGCCTTGTTTCCCAAGGCCTGGATGCCATCCATCTATCCAGCCAACTCAAACCCTTATTATCATTTTTGGGCTGGCCATGCTTGAGAGATGTTGCTTGCTTAGTATTATTTGCTTTCACATCTGGGCTTGGACATGATCTTGACTGCATGAAAGAGAACACCATAGCTAGGTCAACAATTTTAATCAGACACCAGGCTCTCTTGCCTCATGTGCATAAGTAATTGCTCTCTCCCTCTTGAAAGAGAACATCATAACTAGGTCAACTTTTTCTTATCCAATACCTGCTGAAACATGGCATAAGCAATTGCTCTCTCCCTCTTGATTGCACCTTCTTGCCTCATGTGCAGCTTAGCTCTAACTTCATCAAGAGTGCCAGGACTATTGCACCATCCGCTCTAACGATCCCAAAAGAACACAAGAGTAAGAATGCAAATGCAGAGAAAAGATATCATCATTTTGAGCTTACAATATCTGAATGTATCATATAATTTCTGTCAGGGCAGTGAGGGACGCAGGGGAAGATAAGGCTTCATCATGAGTTGCTTTACCTCAGCTTGCTTAGAGGGACTACTTCGATCCAATACTTTATCAACAGGTTGTCCTTCACAAGAAATTTTCACACATCGTGCTCTTACTCGAGCCTGAACTCGAACAAGTGCTTGCATGCACCTTAGTGTCACAGCTGCTTGTTTCCGGACCTGGTGGCCCCTAAATAAAGCTTGAATCCTCACCACTGCCTTCAGTGCCCTCAAAGCCCTTCTTGCCTGAAAATGCATGCATGCTCATTAAGAATACAAAGCTTTGTGTTCCCAGCAATAAGTTAAGGAATGAAAGTGCCAAGCTTAAACCTAAAATTTTCACCCTACGAAGTTGAGAAACCAGAGCAATGTCGAAATATTCATCCACATTGGGCCAGAAAACATCTATCAACTACTTAATGATTGTAAACTCAAACCCAAGCTTTGCTTCTATCTTAGCTAGCATTCCGAGATAACCTTCTGTTCTAGTTGAGCTCTCAAAATTTGTCATTTCAATCCCCTGTCCCTTGTTCTCTTATTCATTCATCAATGGGAAAAAATCTTGTTCATCTTGGAGCCTCACGAGTTCCATCAATAATTTCAATTTTCTTTTCATACTGATGCACAAGTTCCTTACCTTGTCGCACACTATTTCAAACTGCTATCTTCCCCAGATCTCTATAATAAAAAGCAACGAGTAGATAACTGAACAATCCGTTTCTCACTTACGTTTTAACACCATTAGCAAAATATCTAGCAATTAGTTGTATTAATAATTGATGAGCTCCCACTTGACTTTGGGTACTTAATATACACTAGGTCTGGCAACCAAAAAAATGCCACAAAGTGCCAATATGTCCTGGCTTTTGAGCAATTCAAAAGACAAACTAACTTAGAAATGCCAGCATGAATCAAAGTGTCTGGACTAGTTCCTGTCATCCTGCCATCTTTAATCATCACATTAGGTGTATCATGCATAAACAAGCCTACTGTCCTAAATCAAATGGGTCCATAGAAATGCCTTCCTGTCACACTACATGGACAAACTCTTACCAAACATTTCAATTCCATCCTCACATACTCCTGCAGCAATCGGAACATACCACAAAATTAAGTCTTCTGTGACTGTACCACGAGAACCCTTTTCAAGAGCATATTTAACCAACTAATTATGTATTAAACCACATGCGTTCTTGTGATCTTGTTGATATGGCCACGAAACATCAGAAAAACAGACACCTTTTTCCTTCTTTAGACTAGATAATTAGAACGCGTTTTCTTTTACCAGTAAGCCTCGAAATGCTGATTGGATCCGAATTGCAGCCCATTCTTGCCTCACCAGCTTGAAATTCTTCGGAGGAGCTCGGACCACCGTCGCCATGGCAGCCGCAAACGCTTCATCAACCACGAAAGATGAATCGGACGCCTCCGACGCAGCCACTTGGCGCAGTTTCAGATCCTTGGTTGGAGACGGTCCGAGCCCTTCTGATGAGCTCCTCCATAACCTCCATTTCTTCTTGTTCTTGCCTCCCATTTTCTCCTGCAAACATGATGAAAACAACCAATGTTCAAAAATTGAAGCAGAAAATTAGGCAAGTGCTTGAAACTTCGTTTCTGGGTATGCTAAAAATTACTTGGCTTTCGGCGACTTGGGTTGATTTGAAGTTGATGATCGATTTAAACCACTTTCCTGAGGCACCCATTTGAGAAGATCTGAGAAAGATCTAAGCTTCCGTTGGAAGCAAGCTTCTAATTCTTCAAAACCCGTAGTACTTTCAAGAAAACAGAGCATCAAAACCTGCAGAGACAGAAGAGACAGATAGAAGAGAAGAGAACTCGGGATTAGGGAATGCAGTTGGTGAGAGCAACGAGGTGGTTTAAATGCAACTTTGCGCAGATAAGTTTTCAAATTTTCAAATTTGAAAAAAGCCTAAAGTCAGGTAACGGATACATAGGACTTTGTCCCCGAAGCACCTTCAGCTTCAAGAGTCGCAGCCGCAACAGTACGCTTCCACAGACAGTTCCGGTGTCTTACGCTAAAAAGTGTCTAAATTCAAGCTTGGTGGACCTTCAACTATATAAAACCGTTCAATTACGATCCTATACTTTAGTTTTCCCGACATGTACACCTGACCCGGGTGAACATTCAGTTGGTTCTAATGATCCAATTAATTTTTTATTTTTACAAAGTGTGTCTGAATTATCTAAATTACATGTTAGAATTGATCCAAATGGTCTGAATTATATTTCAGTTTATTTTATTCTCTTTCTAAGATCTAGATATATATTAAATGAAAAAAATACATATTAAAATTTTTACCTCTCATGCCCAAAATTAAAAAAATAAATAACATATTGTCCAAAATTAATAGAAAATAATTTTATATATGTATGATTAATATGGATAATGATAAAAATTAATAACAAATAACTTTATATATTATGGATAATAATAAAATATTTATTGCAATTCAATTCATTTGGCTTATTCTATTTTAAATGTATAATTCAATAACCAATCTAATAACTGAAAATAAATTTTAATTTTGATCCAAATCAATCAAAATAAAAAATAAATTAAATCATTTTATTTGATGTAATCTATTTTTTTGATTTTGTCCGAAATCCGTATAATGTTCACCCCTACCCGACCCGAGGCATATCCACATAAAAAATTATGTGGGGTCCCAGGAGATCCCTGATCCATGTTACCAACAATCATCGAAAACAGAACCCTAGAGAGATTGATCCCCATTTTTCTTTCACGGACAAAGCAGTCTCTGATTCAATTCAACATGGCCGAGCAATCTCCGGACCCAAAAGCATCCCATCCTGGTACAAACGAGCGTTGTTATTATTGCTTTCTTGATATACTTGTTGCCGTTTGCTTTCTGGATGTTTAGATACACGATGCCGGTTTTGTTGCTTACATTACCTTGATTGATTTTGTTCCTTGATGGATGTTGGATTCTTTCGATCTCTTTTCATGATGTTGTTCGTGTTGTTGAAAAACCTTGATCTTAGGGTTGGTAAATGAAAGTGAGGAATCTCCTTTTTTTTTTTTTTTTTTTTCTGTTTGATGATGTTTTATTCTTTTCCTTTTTTTTTAAAGAACAAATATTGAAATGTCTGACTTTTAATAAATTTAACATACCTGTAAATAAGATTGGTGATGTTAAGTTTGTCGAAGCAATGAATGAGCTAAAAACTAGGCTGGTTCTGTCGGTTGTCATGGAAGTGGAAGCCTTAAGAAATCCATCCACTTGAATATTATTGCAAGTATTTTTTGCTCACTCGAATTGACTTCTGACTGGAAATTTAAAACTTTGTTTTGTTTATTTCTACTTTTAATGTGGAAGAAATTCATGCAGCAACTCATCATGACAGAACTCAGAACCACCACAAAGAAACACATGGAAGGAACGATGACATTGACGAGAATACTTCTAAAGACGAGGTAAAAGCCCCAAATGTGTTTGAACGGATCAAGGAGGAGATTGAGGCAATGACTCACCATGATAGATCCCCACCCCACCATAAAGAAACCCATGGAAGGAATGATGATATTGATGAGACTACTGCAGTGGATGAGGTTAGAGGACCGAGTGTGTTCGAACGAGTCAAGGAAGAGGTCGAGGCCCTTGCTGAAGCATTCACTCCAAAGAAAGAATCAAAGTGAATGGTGGGTTGAGCCTCTATAATTCTGAAAGATGCTTTTCTGTCTTATTCTAAGAGGGCCATTGTTTATGCTGTTTGCTCATACATGCCTTTGTTTCGGTTGTAGCGGTATTGTTTTTATATACAAATTTGGTTTTGAGGCATGACATCTTTTCTTGCTCTGTTATTTTCAAACTCTTCCTTCTGATTTTGTAACTTTGCATTGCCCTCAGTCATTGTTGGAAAGCAATATTACTTGTTTCCCTGAAGCTTTCAAAGTATGTTGTCTGATTCCAGATTCAGTAGAAGGATCAGTGAGCGCTTTTACTTTTATTCTGCCTAGCATCATATTTTTTTGAATCTGTCTGACTTTTATAGCCATTGCCAATTGCATTTTGAATTTGTGACCAAGGTCTTAAGCCACTTAAAACCTCATCTGTATGGTTTACATGCTAGAGCTGCTTAGTTCATTCTCAAAGTTTAAGCTGATGATATTGTTGTGCATTCTGGATTAGATATCCATATTCATTCCAAGGTATAATTTATATGAATCATCCGCGCTTGTACTGCTAGATGTGCCACAAATATGAATGAAGTTACTATGATGATCCATCTTCTGGTTTATGTTGTGCAGAAGTTCCATTGATGCGTAATATTACAATTGTTTTGATACTTGGAATGAATATACCCGAAGATGAGATGTTCAAGTTTCTGGCAACCTGCTGATGTATATGTTTATTTTGGTAGTTGAGACTTGCAATTTGGAGGTGCTGCTTCATGCTCAAAGCTGTAGGTTTGGTTCAATAATTACAGTGAAGCCTGATTTTGCTCACCATAGTTGATGAATCAAACTTCCTGTTTCATGCCATCCTTCCTTGGCTTGGGTGTGTAATTGTCTATTATATGTTTGCTTGTTCATGTCCGTTTATCATGTAACGGGCAGCTCACTCCTTAGCTCGGCATCGTCTCTCAGTTTGAGTCGCGAGCTCTTTGTCCGAACTGGTTTTTGTTGTCTGATTAATGATGTATCAGCATTCCCTTTTCAGGAAGAGAATACCTCTGCTGTTCTATTACTTACTCTCAGTTGTTAACGTAGAGCCCTGTTATGTGATTATAATTTTAGCAGCCACGTTTTATTTGCTTACAAGTGGATGGAATGGAATTTTGCCGTCATCGGGAAAATCTACAAATGTCTCAAAAGAGCTTAGTGGGGTGACATTTAGGCATGCTCTTTCTTGTAAATCTTGAGGAGTTCACCGGGCTTCTACTTATACTTGGATTGCCAAGTATTCTCTCATAAACTTATTGTGACTAGATTAAAAAAAAGGCGTAAAAAGCTTATATATTTACAGCTAGAAACAAGATTCAATTTTTATAACGGAGGGTGTGGCTGCAATAACTCTCGTTGGTTGTTAGTGTGGCTTTTTACGCCTTCCTTGTCCGTTTGTCCAACAGAAGAAATTAAAAAGGACTTGGTGACGGTTCCTGATTGGGATCAACAAACTTAATGCACATCAACCCAAGCGCTTTTCCCCAACCAACTTGGAAAATCTTGACCCATTTAATGTTACTAAAAACTTTATTAACTAACTAATTCAATGGACTAGCTAGTATATTTTTGCAGATCTGCAGCACTGCTGCTGACACTGAATTCCTCAGACACTGATGCTCCTTCTCCCTCTTCCTTTACTTGCATAAATTGCTCTGCCACTGAATATTTCCTTTCCCTTTAAAGGAATGAGAACTTCAGAAATTTTCCTCTCTTGATAAATTACTAGCCTTTTACAGGTCTAGTAACTAGACCCAACAGAGAGAGAGAGAGAGAGAGCTGTTATCTCCCAGACTGTACTAAAAAGTTTTGCTTGTGTGGAAAGACAAGAGATTGCTATTTTAGCCTCACAAGTTTTGCAACTTCAGTTGTCAAATTGTGAGAAGACAAGAACCTCTATCACTTGCTTCTGAAGCAATATCTCACCAGAAGACCAAAGAGCATAGAGAAACCCAAGAAAAATTTGCAGGTTTCCTTCCTCCGGGTCTTTGGGAATTGGGAAATTTTTCAATCTCTTCCCTCTGATTGACCACTCGAATCTCAAGCCCTAGCAAATCAGCACCTGCAGGCCCCTTGAAGTGAAGTGCGAGCTACAGCTAGCTTGGCTGACCTTTCCTTCTTAGGCCTCTCTTTCTCTTCCCTTTTTCTACCTCTCTCACATTCCCATCATCATCATCATCCTCATCATCACCATCACCACAATTAGTCAGTCAAACATTTCGGGTGCTGAAGAGATGGAGGCAAGATTGGTCTGTCTTGTGGTAGCTCTGCAAATGGTAATCTGGGCATCTGCAACCAGCAGGCCCTTTGCTCCAAACCATGCCCTTCTTGCACACCTCCCAGGTTAGCCACCGAATCAATCATTATTCTCAAAAAGAAGAAATGACTACAATTCTTTAATTTTTTCTGAAATGAATTATATTTGAGCAGCTTTAGGGCAGAGATCAGATTCAGAGGCAGAGCCTTCTTCTTCTTCATCTTCTCCACAAGCTGCTTCTTTTATGGATGCCCAAGTTGGCGGTGAAGAGAAAGATAGCAAATTGGGGTCGAGCCCGCCTAGCTGTGCCCACAAGTGCAATGGTTGCAGCCCATGTGAAGCGATTCAGGTGCCAGCCACCAGCAACCGCCATGGACGCACCAGTATTGGCCTCCAGTACACAAATTACGAGCCAGAAGGCTGGAAATGCAAGTGTGGCCCTTCCTTGTATAGTCCATAAATCCAGACTATCCACTTGCTTAGGCTATAGGAATTGATTTGGTATTTGGGTGAGATTTGGGTTGTCTTTCTTGGAATCCTATTCCTATGTGTTATTAACTTGTCCATTTTTATGTAAATTAGAATTGTTTCGTTTTTATTTTTCATGTTTGGTTAATCGTCTCCTCCAATGGGCTTCTGTTTCTCTCTCTCTCTGTCTCTGTCTCTCTCTCTCTCTCTCTCTCTCTCTCTCTCTCTCTCTCTTTATTGTAGTTTTTGATGTTTTAATCCACGTCATGCTTGAGTCGCGGAATAAACTATATACGTAATTCGGAATTTGATTTCTTTCGAATGATTTTAATAGCAGTAATATTAAACATTTCTTTTCCGTTCGGCCTTAACCTATTTTTCCACCTGCCCATTGAACACTTTCTTTTCATGCCCATTCGCGGCCCATTGAACTACGATATAATCCATTAGGGCATAGGTATCTGATTTGAAATTTTACTATGCTGGTAGTAATTTTTAAAAATGGGCTATTAGTAATTATTTTGGTGTATGATGATTATTCATTCAATTTGTATATCAATTGAAACATTATATTTAAACAAGTCCAACAAGTATTTAAAAAAACAATTTCTGAAAAAATTAGGTATTTTTCTTGAATATTCTTTTTCTTGAGGACACTAGAAAAAATTCATAGAAAAATAATTAATTTATGAAAAAAATTTATTCAAGTGATTATCAATTAAATAAATTATTAACTTTCAAATAATATTGATTCTAGATTAAAAGGCTAGAAAATGAAAATAATGGCTTATTTTTAATGAAAAAATAACAAAATATTTTAATACAAAATTAGGACATAAATTGTAAAATATGTAGATATTTTTATATGGTGAGAATTGATTTTCGAGACGATCAACTAAAATATACTTATCTCCAAAAGACCATTAAGGAAAATATACTAATGTTAATCAGAAACATATAATAAGGAAATTATTAAGAAACTCAAAGTTTTCTTGAAATATATTTAGAGAAATTGTGTTGGAGGCTGCCTAAGATTAATATTGAGGTTGGCTTACATAATTATGAAACCTTCATTGGTAATAAAATCATTTATACCAACCGTGGTGGTAATAGAAAAGTAATAGTGTAAGTAATAGTGTTATAAGTGTATGTTTCTCAAAATAAAGGGGTAAATGTATGTAATCTTAGTAGTTTTTGTAATTTTCCCCTACCGACAAAAATGGGGAAAAGAACTATGGCCGGTTACTACTATATATTTTTTTTACCTTTTTTGGTAGAGCTTATGAGGTTTTGCCCATTGGTTTGTAGGTTTTTGAAAATGAAGGAGCTAGTTGTAGGTTAGGAGAAACTTTATAAGGTTTTCTGTATTTTGCCCTTTCTGGTATCATTTTGAAAAGACGAAACTGCCAATTACCCTTAAGCCACTACCAGAACCTACAAATAGACTACACATACTGCTACTGGACTTCCGTAACAAGCATCCATGACTCACTTCGCATCATATCGCGTAAGTTTTCTCCTTCTCTCTCAAAATTTCTTGATAATTTTAATCTTGTAACGACTTATAATCCAGTCCGGGTTTTCAAGTGAATCTGACAACGAAAATGATGTTTCGTAGCAAGCAAATTCTGAAATCCTATTGTGGTTGGAATTTTTTTTTTTTAATTTTCTTGGGATCTAAAACACGATTGCGTTTAGTTTTACACTCATGTCGTTTTAATTTATTTTTATTCTTATATATTTTTTATTTAAAACTAATTTTAATTAAAAGTCAATACCATATAGTTGCAATAATCCAATTGAAAATATAATTTTTGTAATCTTAATAAATTTTATGAATTTTTCTAGTTTAACGCATTAAAAAGGAAATTTTCATAAAAAATTAACAAAATTATGAAAATTTACTTTCAAATATATTATTGTATCTACATAATATTAACTTTCAAATGAAATTAGTTTCTGGTAAAAAAAATGTAAAAGTGAAAATAAGTCAATTGACTTAAGTTAAAATGAATTGACTCTTAAAAATTGCTTATGTTTATTCTTACGTCTTTTTTACTCGGAACTAATTTTAATTAAAATTTAATATTGTGTAACTACAATAATACATTGAAAATATAATTTTTGTAATCTTACTAAATTTTTATGAATTTTTCTAGTTTAAGGCATTAAAAAATAAAAAATTAATAACATCATGAAAAATTACTTTTAAATAGATTATTATATCTATATAATAGTGACTTTCAAATGAAATTGGTTTCAAGTAAAAAAGTTATAAAAGTAAAAATAAATCAATTAACTTAAGTTAAAATGAATTGGCTATTAATTGTAGAGATCTAACTACTTTCTTGCATCATCCACAAAATTTTTGTACTTAGCATCATGTAAAATATTCATTTTGCGTCAGATATTGTTTCTTAATTAAGGTTGATGGATGTGTTGTGACAATGACCATATTGCTTCAATTAGGTAGATCAAACACAAAAGTGAAGATATATGTGTATATGATAGAGGAAAAGTCTTTATTGATCATTTGAGCAGTTGCAACATAAAAAATTAATCGATTTGTTTATTTGATTGCTATGCTCTAGCTATGTGGATGATTAAGCTATGCTTGGGCAAAACTAGAGCAGGGCTAAAAATAGTGATGAAATCTAAATAGTAGAATATGTGGATGTACAATTCTATTATTGAAGTAGAAAATTGGAGTTTGATGTTATGCCTTCTTCAAGAAAGTGGGGTTTTTCATTCCTTTTATTTATTTGTTTTTTTATTTTGGGTTGTAGGTGGGAAAGTAAAAACATGCTTCATCATTAACCAATATCTTTGTAAAATCGAGTTTTCATCTATGTCTCGTATCTTCTAGTAAATGGATGTGTGGTTAATATCCATAAAAACTTTCTATGTTTTCCAAGAGTCATGCTCTTTAGTAAAGAACATTCTTATTTTAGACTCTAAAGAAAAGCATGTAACTGTGAAGTATTATTTTGATGATTGGCCAACAAATAGTGCCAAGTTAGCTTTCGAGAAATTTGTCTTCTCAAAGAACATCAAAACAAAAGCTCGAACAATAGGTATGTATATGTTACACAAAGTTCATGATGTGTCTTTGGGCAGACTATGACTTAACTTTTGATGACTGTTAATTGTTCATGTAGTAGAAATTACAATGTTGGATAGAAATATTATCATCTAAAAATTTGTCCAAGACCTTAACTTTTATGTGACTGGTTGTGATGATGCGAATTAACATATTCTAAATTATGTACTTCAAGGCTTCTTTGAGATAGTGTCCCTTCTACTGAGGTAGTAATGTCATTGGTAGTTAGCTTGTTTGATGCTCTATCTATTTACTGTGCATTACAGGAACACTGTTCAAAAAATGAAGGCAATTGAAAATTTAGACCTCACCTTTTTGTGCTTTGACGAGATTATGGATTAAGGGTATACAAGTTGCCTTTTGAACTCAAGTATAAGTGCCATTTTTACATTGAAGAGAATGTCTAAACAAAAAAAAAACATGGTTATGAAGTACATTTTCATTGCAAGACTTGCATAGATGGCATTGTTTATTTGCAAAAGGAAAGTGCATAATGGATATAGTTCTTAATTTTGGCAGGATGATACTTGAAATAAAAAGGGGTGTGATTGCAGGCAAGGCTGCAGCCTAGAGTATGGATGCTATAGCACCAATATCCTAGTAGGTGATTAGTCTTTAATTAGAAGATGTTTGACACATATGTCACATCTTTTTTAATTAGCAAATTGAATTAAAATAATCTTCTGTGTACATTACATATAAAGTGTTGAAATGATCTTTCAATACAACTAACTTCACTTATGCAATATTGCAAACAATATGTTAGCATTAGCTACCACCCATGAACACTTCACAAGAACCCTTTCTCAAGTGATATTTCTTCGTCTGTAAGATTGATAGGGGTATTTGTTATATGAACATTGATCATCTATACTTTGTGTTGCTTGTTGATGGCCATCGCAAGATGGCTTTGGTTCTTACCACTTGACATGCTACATGCTTTGCTTTCCTCCTACTCATTCAAAGATGAAGAAATAACTCGATTCAATCTTTTCAATAATGTGGCGGTTGGAAGTATTTTTTAGACAAGTTCAACACCACAGAAAAGTATAACCGTATAAGTCAATTATAGTTAGTTTGGGTCATATTTATTGAAAGGCTATCATAATAAGTTGGACACTATATTCCTCAAAATACATGTGTCATTGATAGTAGCAGTTGTGGTGCGAACAACGAAGATATAAACTTTTCATGCTCATTACATTTGTGGAGAAAAAATATTAAAAAATTATGAATTAAAAAATAAGTTAAGATCAATTCAAAATTTCAGAAAAATAAAAATAAATAAACTGATGAAATGTGTTGGTAACAAATTTGCTAAATAGAAAACATATAGTATAAAACCAATATAATGATTTTCGGATTTCTGCATAAATTAAGGTCTTGAGGGTCAATCATGAAAGTTTGCGGTCAAAAGCACAAAAAACAAAAATTTTAGGATGAAGTGGTAAAAAATGGCTCCTTTCAATGTTTGACCACCAAAAGACATCACAGCAGATAGAGGACCAATCGCTTAATTTACCATTTCAAATTTTGGAGAGGACGCGTAAAGCCTGCTTAAAAAATAATGATCGACTTTTTCCCCTCACCAAGAAAAGCGACTAGACCTGGAAGAAAAAGCAATTGTCTATTAAAAACGACAATTGGTTGAGTCCGTGAACACTAGACCAGAGTCGGGGAAAACATGTTTCAGCCTAACAAAATGCGATATTGTAACAATGTGATTACCGTTCCTAATGTCACGTTAGCTCTTAGACATTTTGTTAATATAATTAGATTTACTTGAAAATTTAAAAAGATTTTAACTTTTACAATCAAGTGGTTCATAAACTACCACATATATTATTACGGTAACAACTTTTGAAATTTTAATTTAGATATTACGGTAATCATCGTCCAGCAATTTCAATTGATATGACATTTTTTTATAGTTAATGAACATTTTAAATTATCAGTTTTCTCTTTCTGTATTTCTATGGACATTTTAAATTATCACTTTTCTCCTTCTGTATTTCTTTTAATTTTTAAAATAATATTTTTTAAATGTCAATTAATTATAAAAAAATACTATATATATTGAAATCACTTGAAAATAATAACGGTGTAGTCTAAATTAAAATTTTAGAAATTATTATGAGATTATATTAAAAATACATAGGGTAAAGTATATATTTTTTAAATAAGATATGATAAAATGTTATTTCACCTAAATTTCAATATGTAAATTGTAATTAACCGTAAAATTTTTTGCTGATATTTAGAGTTCCAAAGTTAATCGCTCTTGCAACTTTTGTATGTATACTTGTTGTTTTAACTGGAATTTACCCAAACTACGATACTAGGCCGAATTATTTTTCATGAAAAGTTGAAAGCAAACTAGAAATAATTTAAACGCGTCCAATTAGATTAAAAGGGTTACTAAATGACCGGCCAATCAGGCGGCCGGCCATTGACATTAATTCACAGAATCAAAGATGGGCTGTCCCTTCCCTTCCAAGTTGAAATATGGGTATCTACGTGGTAGATGAGATGCAAAGCTTCCCACAAGTTCCAACAACCATTTCTCCTTTTCCGTCGAGTTTTCGAACATAAGCTATATGCCTAAGTGCACCAGTAGCCCTTCAACTTTGCTACCTCACACAAGTTTGACCCTCAACTCAAACTCAATATATTTAATCCCTCAAACTTTGAGAAATGACACGAGTTGATCCAAGTTAACTCATGTGTTATGGGAAAAATTCAAAACTGATCCTTAATATCTATTTTGCCTATGTTTATGTAATTTTAGCTCATTGTAGATTGATCTAGTCCATGAATAGGTAAAATTTATTTGAGTACATGTTATTTCTATTACTATTAAATAATGTTCCTATAAAACATTAATTGAAACTATCTTATGATATACTTGATAGAGATTTTTATGACATAAATATAATTTCTTATTTATTTTCTACAATTTTATCCAAATTAAAATTTGATAAGTCAAAAACCTTAAAAGCACTTTTAGGATATTTTTTAACAAGTTCTTTGTTTTTTTCATAGTTTTTCTATGAGTAAGTGTATGTATATTATACATAAGTATTTTTTTTACCTGTTTTCAATAATTTTTTTATGAATAAATAAACTAATCATACCAATTTTAAGTGTCTTTATCTTCATTTTTTTAATATCAAGAGGTTTTCAATATAATAAATAAATTATCCTTGTTTTACATTGCATTATCATATGTCATTCATATAAAAAAATTTATTTTCTTTCCATGTATAAACAAGATAGGTTTATCGTCTATGCTATGAAAATCTAGTAATAAATGTCTCTCATATAACTCATCTAATAATAAATATCTCTCAAACTAAGTGATTATGTTGGAAAATCATTTTATATCTTTTGTCTCAATTTATAATAATTTTTTTAAAACTTATAACTCTTCACCATAAAATTAGTCTTTAAAATTTTTTAAAATATTACCAATAATATAATATTTACTTAAACAAAAAAATTTTAGTAATAGTTATTATAATAGCAACATAATGAGTATCAAACTAATTATCTTTAGAAATTAATTGGTTTACTTTTTTTAATTGATTAACTAATGATAATAATTTTTATTAGTTTATAACTCTTTAGTTGTAACAAGTCTTTAAATGTTTCTATAAAATACGATCAATTATATGATACTTCACAAATAACAAAAATACAATTGAAACTAAATAAATTTAACCTAGGCATGGACTAAAACAATAACAATTAAACCACAATTACCTATTTTTGGACAAAAGAGATATTAAGGATCATATGTGAATTTTTTCCCCAACACCATGAGGTGTCTTGGACTAACTTGTATCATTTTCCAAAGTTCGAGGACTTAAATATACTGAGTTGGAGTTGAGCGGCTAACTCGTGTAAGTTAATCAAGTTGGAGGGCGACTAGTGCACTTTGGCCAAAGCTATATACAATAGTTTCTATACGGGTAAATTGCATCCATGACCCCTAACCTTTAATTATTTTATCATTTTGGACCCTAGCTTAGATTTTTTGCATGAAAAATCCCTAACATCGTTTAAATGTTTCATTTTGGACATTTTATGGATAGAGAACGTTAGTGTGGACAGAAAATACCATGTGGCGGCATGCTAGTGGGACAATTTGCCATGTGGCGTAATAAATTAATTGTCATAGATGATGTGGAAAAATAAGAAAAAATTAAAATATTGAAAAAGTAACATTTTTTTTTTCAAAAAAGAATCAAATCGCACTCCTCCTCATTCGCCGCTCCTCCTCCGCTGCTTCTTCCCTCATCCGCCCCTCTTCCTCTCCTCCTCCCCCTCCCCTCATCTGCCCCTCCCTCTCCCCTCCTCCCCCTCCCCTCTTCCCTTCACCTGGTACCGAACTCTTCCTGGGCTTCGGTAATGAACCTCTCTTCCCCTTTTCCCCTCATTCGTTGTACTCTACTCCTCCGAGCGAACCTCTCATCCCCTTTTCCCCTCATTTGTTGTACTCTCCTCCTCTGCTCCTCCTCCTCCGCTTCCTTCCCCGTCGTACTCTACTCCTCCTCCTCACGCCCTCGCATCGCCGCCTCACACCCTCTTCGCGCCGCTGCCTCAAGCCCTCCTCTTGCAGCTGCCTCACATTGTCCCCAGATTCTTCAAATTCGGCGAGATTGAATAAGAGAAGTGGAGGTCGATTATTCAAATTCAGGGCGAGATTGGAGTTTGTGGGGGAGTGGTGGACGAAGTGGTGATCGATTTGGGATTTGGGTAATCGATACGAACGGAGTGGGTTATCAATTTAGGTAATCGATGTGAATGACGGTGGAGCAGGTGACCAGCGCCGGAGAGGGTGACTGGCGGTTGTGGAGTGGGTGACCGACGATTACTCTGCTTCTGTATTAGGTTCTTTTCTGATTTGGTTTCAATTTTTTTAATTTATTTTTTTACTTTTTCATATTATTCATGGCAATCTACTACTATATATGAAAGCAGGAACTCTGCAAAAATGTCTTTTCATAATTTAAAAAAAGAAAACAAAAATTGTCATACCACCATGTGTACTTTGAAATGCACAACGAGTTGACACGTGGCAATTTTCTTTTATACCCCTCTTAAGACACAGGTGGCAGAGAATGATTGGTGAAACTTTAACTTTTAACTAATCTCAGAGGTTTCAACAATTTTTCCATCTATTATTGCCGTTTTCAAAACACAAACGTGGGCTGGATGTGCGACAAATTAGTGCTTCAGTTTTATTAAACTAATATTTTGAAATTTGAAAAAATATAAGCAGGCACAACAAAATCACATTTTTAACTAATTTTTTTGACCGTTTGACCCCATATCTGCCATTATACCCCACGACCCTATCACAAAATTTTTAAATGCATTTGTAACAGTGGAGTTATTGATTCGGCCACCCCATCCACAATTGTCCTCCTCACCTCCACTACCGTCTCCACTC
Organism: Aquilaria yunnanensis; assembly: GCA_039654915.1. Lineage (NCBI taxonomy): Eukaryota > Viridiplantae > Streptophyta > Magnoliopsida > Malvales > Thymelaeaceae > Aquilaria > Aquilaria yunnanensis. The sequence goes on along the minus strand of CM077600.1, from coordinate 27,332,574 downwards.
ATTCACTTACAGTTAGACAAAAATACAGTTACAATGACTATAACAAAGGCAATTGAAACACATTATTGAATTTACAATTTGCTCAACAGAAGTGATTCCATCGTGCTCAAGCCTGTCAACTAATTGCTCTTGCTACTCTTTTTCCAAAGCATTATCTTGCTCCACAACACAGCCGGTGTTGCCTCATCTGAAGTTGTGTTGATTCCACCTGTTCAGACCTACCACCTGTTCAGATGATTTGTTTCAGTAACAAAAAAATACTGTCAACACAATTCCTATTGTAATCATGATTTCTGTGGTATTGACATAGCTATTGTTTTTTTTTGTCTTTTTGTTTTCAGACAAATACAAGGAGCAATCAACAATTTCCCAAAGCAATTCCTTAAACTACAACAAAGTACACGTATGCATCCAGACATCTGACCATTTTATTACTATTCATGATCATAGTGCACTTATCATCTTTTTTTTTTTTGGTAAATCATTAGGTTTCAATTACCGTTAACTAGGAAGCAGAAAACGAGGACCTCAACCTATACTTTACACATACGAAGGCAATGTCCAGAAACTCTTTCATCTAATGTTTCTTTTACTTTCAGTTCAGAAGGTGTACTCATTAAGTAAAATGTTTATATGAACCATGTTTAATTCAGGGTTAGTCATCAAACAGGAACTCGCAGAAAAAACAGAGACAAACATCAGGATACAAACAGGTGCACATTTTGTTTACATGTGTGGCATACGCACTTTTTGCCTTTTGTTTCTGTATTTCTTTGTTGGTGTATGTTTTCCCAATGTTAGAAAGCTAAGAGTTGCTATAGGGGAATGTTTAGGGTGGGGAAGGGTAATTTATTTTCTAATAACATACAATCAATAAATGGTTTGGGGAACTGCAATGTGGTCCAACATTTTCATAATCTGATCTCTCAAAAAAATTTTCAAAAGTAACTAATATTCTTTTCTTGTGATTTCGAAACTATACCACCATTAATATATCTTTTGAAAGTGCTATTCTACTTATTTTGACAAAGATACTTAATTTTCCAGTTCTTATGGAGGTTGTAGAGGTTGTGTCAATTCCTTTTATTCAGACCCTTGAACATGTGTGTGACAAGTTAAAAAAACCCAAGCCTACTTATTCAAATGCCCTAGAAGGTGGAAAGTTTAGGGTCACTGTCGAGATTGAGCTTGGGTCAACTGAAGAGGTTCAACAGTTTGTGAAAATTCAAGGTTCACTATCTAGAAGGCTAGCGTGTGCTAAGGAGTCAGCAGCGGAGGCCGCTATTCATAGGATTAGGGCTCATCATGGGTTTTTTATCCATGACATCAATTTTGATGCAAATGTTAGAATGCGGGAAATGTTGACACAGAAAGACCAGCAAATTAATGTGCTCACATACCAGATGGAGTTGATCCAAACAGTGTGGGCTGCCATGAACAATGTTCACGCAGAGCAACTGCATCAGTTGCAGGCTGAAGCTGCAGACCTCAAGGCACAGCTGGCTGCACTACAGCAAGGGAATGCTCACAGCATTGAAACTGACCCTTCCGAGGCCAGTTATTGAGAAAATGACCTTTACCAGTAAAGGTCTTTACATTCACTTATTATCTATTTATGAACGCTTAATTGAAGCTATGTATTTCCTACTTTTAAATTCTTTGAGGAGATTGTTATTTTAAGTTTTGTACTTCTACAATCTGTCACCATAGTTTTAACGCTTTTATTTTGTTTCTTAGCCCATTATTCTAATTTTTTCCTTATCCTATTTTTTATACTTGCCCCACTGTTTAAAGTTTTCAGAAACCACATTGCATTTCCTTAATCCTTTTACACATTCACACCTAACTACTTGAACCAAGGGCAGATAGGTTGACCACAGTAACGAAGAATTTATGTTACCCAATTTATTATTTCATTCTTCATGGCCGAATATATTAACTACTTCAAATGCATAATTCACTGGCAAAATATGAAGAGATCAAAGGGTTTACCTTCTATTCCTTCGTTCTCAGCAAATAGATCCCTTCATTTTTCCGCTTTCCTAATCGACCTAACTCCTTCTATTCCTCTTTTCAAACATGCAAACCAAAAAAATTAGTTAGTCATCTGTAGCAAATGTTGTCAAATATAACAAATTAGGTAGAAACTTTTCGAATTCATCACATCACCTGATACAATTTAGCGCGTCTCCTGTACGCGCCACCCCCGGCGGAGCACAGTTGCGTTTTTGGAAGAATCATTCATAGAAGTTTGAAAACCCCTTCATCTTCCTTCTTCACTCTCAAGATTCCAAAAAACCCCAGAAACAATTTCTATTCTTCGGATTTAGTCCAAAAAACGAGAAAACGGAGCGCGGAAGTACAGACTCCCAGAACTTAAAATCCGAATGCCATAAAAGGCATGGAAAGTAACTGTTGAAAATGAGGAAGTTTCAATGCCAAAACGAAACCAAACGAAAATTGTGAGGGTATCAGGGTAAAACCAATTTTGAAAAGAAACCCAGTAAAACAAACACCCAAAATCAGAGAAATCGTTGGTTAAAAGCCAGATATCATGAAAGTTTTGTTGCAAACAGACAATAGGTTAAGAAACAATACCTTTAAAGCATACTGAAACCACACATTTAGAGCACACTTTTCATTCCCTTAGAGTTTTGATACTGGGGATGGGAATTTTGTGATATTTCAGTGAGCGTATATTAAAACAAGAAATGATGCTTAATGAAGTAAACTATTACCATCTTTCCTGAACAACAATACCTAATCATTGCTAATGCTGAATTAGTTGGAACATTTGTACTCAGCTCCATGAGAGAGGTATCTGCAAAATGTTCAGCAAAGTGTGGCAATACCAGCAGAAAGCACAGCTATTAGCAGTGACGTTTGAGTCTTCTGTTGATATTTCTCTGGAAGGGCCTTCTTTATCCTATCATAAAAAATAGGCCGATCAAGTTTCCATCTCTGCTGACATTGTACAGCGAGTTATCAATGAACTCACAAGTCAAACATGCAAAAATTCACAACAATGTAAGCTGCGATTCCAATAAGAGATGGTCCAAGACCATAATAAAATGATGCAACTCCTTCCTCCCGTAACATGTTTAAAGCAACCTGAAGGAACAAGTAAAAAGCTCATTATCCATGAAAAGATTGTCCAGCGACGGTTGAATACTAGAAAAATAAGATTTACCTCAGACATGGTCCTATATCCTGGTTTGACAGCTAAGCGTAATCTTAGAACATCCAAGGGGTAAGTTACCTACGAAGAAATGTGAGTGATTTAAGATTGAAAAGCAGGAGACAGATATCAAAAGTGAAAAGGGTAAGAGAGAGATAGATGGATAAGAAAAGTGAAAGCCTGGTTGAATCTCAACTAAATTTGGAATTTTAAATTATTATCCACCTTAAAGCATTTTCTGTTCTTTTCTTATGTTTATTCCTCTTTTATGTTTATCCTTTCATGACCAATAGGGTAGGAAATCTTAAAGCCAATTAAAAGTTCCAATCACAAAGCCACAAATAAGCAAACACTATATCCTAGACAACCAAAGCATTCCAGACCAATTTATCAAATCACTCACAAAAGTAGATGTCATTCCAGCACAAGCACCTGCTGCAAGTCTTCCAATAACAGATAGTTCGCCATCCTTTCCTTTAAAAATTTTCTAGAAATTTATAAATGGATGGTTAACTAAATGCACAGCACCATAAAGCTCAGATAATTATAACATATCAGCAGGTTCTCTAGGAATTAAGCCTTGTACCTTGTAAGTCTCATAAGCAAAGAGCTGCACTGCACTGTATGGTATAATGCGTATCACCTGAACATGCAGTAAAAAGTCAGAATTGAAGGAACCTATTAATTCTCAAAATTACATCGATGAGTGATAATTCAGATTTTCTTTTTCTTTTTTTGTGAGAATCAGTACTTCAAATAGTTACTGAAAACGAAAATTGCAACAGACCTGAGGTAGGTTGCCTTTCCAGTACCCTTTAATTCCTTCTTCCTTGCTAATCAATACTATGGCCTACATTTGAAAAGGAACCAAACCAAAAAAACACATCACAATAGTTATGAATTTAAAATGAACTTTTAGAGCACTAATAACCTTATGCAGAATGCTTTAAGGACTAACCTCACGATAACTACAATTAAACTCAGGAAATTCAGGGACCAATGCTGTTAAACAGGCATCTTAGTATGGCAAAATTCTTTCAATATACATATGATTTCAAAACTTCTCCTTCAGTGCTACAGAAATGTCATAGATCTTGGATAATGATGTAAAACTTTTGGTCCAACATTTGTTTCTATTGCTGCTACCACTGTAACCATAGGATTTGAGCTTGAATGCAAACTTAGACTCATTTAAAAGAGTTCAGAAATAAAATTTAAAAACAAAGTTTTCAAGGCACAGGAAATGTATACAGCAGATTCTGTGCCCTATAGTTGGTATTACAAGTCTCCAACTCTTAAGCGCTCCCAGTATAAAGCTTGGAACAAAAAATGACAGGAGACGAAAAAGAGAAAATCTAAAAGTAAGAACAGCTTGGTGAAATTAACCAGGTTCGTTAAGCTGATAAAAGTTCAATTCAAATGCTACAGTTGCTGAAAGCATTTGCATTATAATGATACACATTGAACAGATTTAGAATTAACAACAAAGGAATTATACCCAAATACACCTACCTCTATTAACCCTATACCCTTTTTACCACTCTCTTTCCCAGCTCTTACCCCATGAGTCTGCAAAGGTCAACAGACAAACAAAATCAGACATATATTTTGCACATAGCAGCAGGCAGTAGTTTTCTCATTATAAAATGTTCTGTTGCTCCATGACTGAAAAACCTCGAAAAAGATGCAGAATAATATAATGAGGGAAGAACACACAACAATTTAACCACCGAAGGACAATAAGACCTGCATAAGAAGCTTGACACGGTCAAGTGGAGCGGTGACGGTCTTTGCGGCGGCGCCCGCGACGGCGCCGGCGAGGAAAATGCCAAGGTCTCTCGGCACGTAAGAGACTACAGCCAAGGGATGCTTCAAGAGCTGAGCAGAGCTCGGCTCGAACTCCCTGAGCTGTATCTTCGCATCCGTCATCGAAACGCTGACGAATAAAACTATTAAGAAAGTGGTAAAGCTTCTGCTAATAACACATTTCAGAAAATCTCTGCAATCAATTTCCATTAATTACTGGTCCAACTCCAAAATCCGAAAATCAGACTTGGATATAGTAAACCAAGCGTACCTAAAAAATCCCATAACTGAGTTCCAATTAAAGTCAAACAAATGTATCCTATACCTGTAGATCTTTGATCGACGCTGCGATATCCGAAAATAGAGACAAAATCCTCTCCTTTGAACGATCCATTGAGAGCGAAACGAGAAACACCCATGTCGACCCATAGATCCGCCGAATCAGCTCCGAGCAAAGACAGTAGATTGAGAGAAAGAGAAAGAGAGCGAGAAAGAGGGACGATGCAAACAAAGAAATGGCCGGATTGTCCGACAGAGACAGAGAGAAGGAGAGAGAGATAGAGAAACAAACACGGACAGAAAGGGAAAGGGGAAAACCCTAGAAACTAGGAAATTGTCTGGAGCCATAGTAATAGGCTTGGTACGTTTTGGGCTTACAAATGGGCCTTCCACCTAAAATATTTTGGGCTTATAAACTACTTTTGGTTTCTCTTCACATCCTTTTTTCGGCCTAATTACTTTTGGGGCCGTTTTGGTTTTTCTTATGGATGCAATTGCCTTTTTTAGAAATTTCGTGACATTTTATAAATAGAATACATTTTATAGGGGCTGTCTTCATATTCTCCCACTTCCTTTGTGTTTAACGTTTCTTTTTGGTTTAACGCTTTTTCAGTCCCTGTATTTCTTATGTTTCCCATATTATACTCTCATTTTCATCAGCCTTACTTTTTGAACCATGAACTTAGTAACTAATTAATTATACTGTCTTTTTTAATCTATTGCTTCTTTCTTTCTTTTTTAATTCCTATGTTGTTTTCTAAGCTAAATCATTGCTCACCATGGCTTATTTATTTTTCACTTGAACTTATTTTTTTCTTACATTTTCTTAACTTAATTGTTAAACTCTCAATACCTAACATTTTTACATTTTCTTCCTTGATCCCCAAACTATTTTTTTTCCTCTTATTTTTTCATTCTTTTTTTCCCTTAACATTGTCACATTATGTGAACTTGGTAACTCTAATTTTGTTATCAAAATTTTAATTTGTTTTAAGTATTAATGTGTTATTTAATTTATTTACCAAAAACTAGATATTATACCCTCAATTTCATCAGCCTGACTTTTTGAACCTTGAACTTACTAACTACTTATTTATACTATCTTTTTTAATCTCTTGCTTCTTTTTTTTTTAAATGCTATTTTTTTTAAGCTAAAGCATTGCTCATTATGGCTTATTTATTTTTCACTTAAACTTTCTTTTTTCTTACAATTTACTAACTTAATTGTTAAACCCTTAATGCCTAACATTTTCACATTTTCTTCCTTTGTCCCCAAACTATTTTTTTCTCTTTTTTTATCATTCTTATTTTGCTTAACATTGTCACATTATGTGAACGTGCTAACTTGTGGGACATTTCTGCCTTTTGGTTATACTATCTAATATACACAATATTATGTACTAAAATAAATACACAGACATATTCTTTGTCATCCCTACCTCCATACTTTAATTTCATTTTCAAATTTTCAATTTGTTTTGAATATGAATGTGGTGTTTAATTTCTTTACCAGCAACTCAAAATATGTATAACAAATTACTCTTTTTATAATTGAACTATGTTCTTAACATCATTAATTAACAAAAATTTTATTGTGTGAAGAATGTGTTGTTGATGATGATTATAGGTCTCTACTCCTAATGCTTCGTAGGTTTGAATAAAGTTAGCATTTAAATGTCTAGGATTTAGGGGTTAGGGTTGTACTACTTAGAATTTACTATTTCGTGTTCTCATGTAAACCTTCCCCCATTTACTACATTTCCTTCATGAACACTTGCCATTAATTTTATTTATTCTTCTATATTATTCCTATTTAATTTTATCTAGACAAGTTGCAATATCATTAAAATGTATGGATAATGTGAAATAACTTTTCTAATGTTATTAACTTGATAATTTATTTCTTTTAGATTGTTAATGTTATGCTAATTTATTTTTTTCCTCTTATTTGGGTGCTTTATTATTTATTTACCTTTATTCCATTACTTTCACTTACTGCATTTTCTTTCACTTTTATTTCCATCTATTTCCATACCCTACACCTCTTCTTGTGGAATTACGTATGTTAACTTTATTAATATTCTGACACTGCCTTAACTCTTAAGGATATGGATTCTCGTGCGCGAAGAGCACATCGCATTGAGCTGCGACGTGCTCATCGACAGGCTTGCCATCCTGCTCGACGTGATTCCTTACGTCGAACTTCACATCCTTCTGCTATTTCGACTCATTTAGAGTCTAATGTTACATCTAGACCTCCACTTACTGATATAACAAATCAGCAAGCCTTTAATGCCGAGTTGAATGCTTCATGTCTTCCGAGTAACCAAAATGTTGCGCACACTACTTCTTTACCATCCCATTCCACACCATTGCGAGGTCATTCTACAACTTTTGAAGTCGGTGAAAGCTCATCTGCTGCTGCAAGACGTTCCAAAACTCAAACAAGATTATCTTCCCACTTTGAACCTATCACCATTATGCCCTTTAATGATTACTCGCTCGATACTCGAGGTATACTTACAATCTATACCAAATATTTCCATTATCTTTTATTCATTTCCTTCTTCTAAAAATACATGTTTTATCTGATAGGACATTCCTTCCATGTGAACTCCTCAACTCTAGAAGAAGTAGAGGAAGCCGTTATCCATCCCCAACAACAATATGATGATTCCCATCAACGTATGCTTTCTCTTTTGACTATCCCACTAGACTCCTCATACCATTTTATACTTTTGCTAATGTTGTTACATCAAATAGGGACATGCTTTGAATATCAAGATCTCGGTCCTCCAAACTGTATATGTCACCATTGTGGGGCGATTATGTGGTATGAGGAACGAAGTAACAAGTCTCGGTAGAGCAGCAACCCAGAATTCACTCTATGTTGCCGAAAAGGCAAGGTTTCTATTCCTCATTCACCCCCACCACCAGAATTTATTCGTCATTTGTTTGACTATAATGGGGATGAGTTATCAAAGTACTTTCGAAGACATATTCAAGAATTTAATTGTAGATTCTCTTTCACTTCAACTGGTGCCTATGTGGATCCAACTACACGTGATGGACAGGGCCCACCCACATTTAGGTCTTCTGGAATGAATTACCATCGCATTGGTTCTTTATATCCTAGCACAGGTGATCGACCTAGATTTGCTCAATTATATATGTATGACACAGAACATGAAACCTATAACCGCATAATGAGCTTCGGTGATGGAAGTTACACCGAGTATGATCAAGTGATTGTTGATGGTATCATACGAATGTTTGATGAACACAATGAACTGGTTCAATTTTTTAGAATGGCACGGGATCGAATGGATGACATGACACAGCCTCCTGTACGCATCCGCCTTCTAAGTTCTAGGGGACGGGACAGGCGATATGATTTCCCTACTTCTAATCAGGTTGCTGGCTTATTCGGTGGTATCTAGGAGGAGAATGGTAACCATCGAGATATATTGGTTTATCCTCGTGATTCAGAACCTCATACAATTAACTTCTTCCATCCAAAACGTTGTGCTTTACATTTTCCTCTATTCCTAGTGTATGGTGAAGATAATTACCATTTGGAAATAAGTTATGTCACAGTGGAAGGGGAATTATCTCATGTAAGAACTGTAACTCCGAGGGAATTCTATGCATTTCAAATACAACAACGTCATAATGTTCATTCTCTTATCCTCCGTGGTGGTCGATTATTCCATGAGTATGCTGTGGATGCTTATTGTGTAACCCTTGAATCCCGTTTTCACTGGCTGAGAATGAATCGAGATCGATTCCGTTCAGAAATCTTATGTGGGTTACAAGATGCAGTTAATCGAGGTGACACAGATAGTTCCTTGTATGGGAAGAGAACAATTCTACCATCTTCTTTTGTTGGGGGTCCAAGATATATGATACAAAACTACCAGGATTCAATGGCTTTATGTCGTGTTATGGGTTACCCTGATTTATTCATTACCTATACTTGTAACCCAAAATGGCCAGAAATACAGCACTTCCTTGAACTAATCCCTGGCCAACCCCCCGAAGATAGACCAGATGTTGTCGACCGTGTATTCATGATGAAACTCCACCATTTTAGACAACATATAATTAAACGGAGGCACTTTGGTCGTGTCATTGCAGATCTTTGCACAGTTGAATTCCAGAAGCGAGGCTTGCCTCATGCTCATATCGCGCTTTTCCTTCATCCCGATGACAAGATCAACACTCCTGCTAAAATTGATCGTTTCATCTCCGCGGAACTTCCAGATAAAGATAAAGACCCCGTGGGATATAAGGCGGTTGTTTCCCATATGATTCATGGACCCTGTGGCCCTGCTAACCCACGCTGTCCATGCATGGTAAAAAATTCCTGTTCAAAGCACTACCCACGGCCTTTCCAGAATGAGACAACTATTAATGAAGATGGGTTCCCCTTATACCGTAGGAGATGTGACAATCGTATTGTGGTCATTAATGGGGTACCACTAGACAATCGCTCAGTTATTCCTCATAATCGTGACTTGTGTGTGATGAATGATTGTCACGTTAATGTGGAGCTCACTAATCTCGATATGTGTGTAAAGTATTTATGCAAATATGTTTGTAATGGTGCTGACATGTCTACTGTTGTCATGGAAAGTGGTCGTCCTGGGCAACATAACACTAATAGGACAAATGCAAATGAACGAGATGAGATCAAAGAGTACATGGATTGTAGGTTTGTCTCAGCATCTGAAGCAATATGGCGCATTTTTGGATTCTTCATACAAGAGCATCACCCTCCTGTAGAGAGATTGTCTTTCCATTTACCTGGTGAGCGGAATGTGATGTATCAAGATGGTGAAGACCTTCGTGATGTCGTTCGTGCTCATGAGGAAAGTATGACGAAGTTTGAGGCTTGGATGCATTGTAATGCTCATAATGAGATCACGCGTACCTTGACATATGTTCAGTTCCCTGAGCATTTTGTTTGGAATAGGCAGCTAAAAATTTGGACGTGTCGTCGTAGGGGACGCAGTATAGGGAGATTATACTTTGTACACCCCACTGCCGGAGAAAAATTTTACTTGCGTATGCTTCTTAATGTTGTTAAGGGGCCGCGATCGTATGAGGAAATTCGCACAGTCCACGGGGTTCTTTATGCAACGTATCGAGAGGCATGTTCTGCACTTGGTCTTCTAGAGGGTGACGGAGAATGGAATCAGTGCTTGCGTGAGGCATCTGAGTGGGCATCTGGAAACCAATTACGACAGTTATTTACTATCTTTTTACTATTTTGTCGTGTTGAAGACCCACTTACACTATGGACCGATAATGTTGTCTCTTTATGTGAAGATATCTTATACCATCAACGGAGGTTCATGAACAATTCGCAACTTCTTCTTACTGATGAGGAGCAGCAAAACTATGCACTATATGAAATTGAACAGAGTATGAATAGGATAGGAAGAAGTTTACGGGAATTTCCAACAATGCCATACCCACAAGTTGATGGTAGGATGTTCTTCCAAAACTCATTATTAATCGAAGAATTAAACTACGATTGGCGTGCTTTAGCTGCAGAACATGCTAACCTTGTGCACCATCTAAATGCTGGCCAATGTCATGTATACTCAGCCTTGCTTTCTGCAGTTGAGTCACGTAGAGGTGGTTTCTTCTTTGTGCATGGCAGCGGAGGGACTGGTAAAACTTTCTTATGGCGCACAATCATTTCTAAGTTGCGATCATCTGGCCAAATTGTTCTCGCTGTTGCAAGTTCAGGCATTGCATCTCTTCTATTACCTGGAGGAACAACTGCTCATTCTAGGTTTAAGATACCCATCCCTGCAGATAATACCTCTGTGTGCAATATCAAGAGGTCAACCCCAATGGCTGAGCTTCTTTGCAATACAAGTTTAGTTATATGGGATGAAGCTCCTATGGCACATCGCCATACTTTTGAGGCTGTTGATCGCACGTTCTGAGATATCTTGTCTGTTGTTGACCCTGCCGCTGCAATGAAAATATTTGGTGGGATACCGGTTGTTCTTGGAGGTGATTTTAGACAGATTTTGCCTGTTGTGCCACATGGTAACCGAGCACAGATAGTTGCAGCATCAATATTGTCATCCCCTCTGTGGCCCCAATGCACGTTGTACTCTCTAACGCAAAACATGCGGTTGTATAACTCAACATCACTTGATGTAACTGCATTTAATGAGTGGATTATGCAAGTTGGGGATGGTTCTATTCCCTCAAGGAAATTATCTGAGGATGAGGATGAACCTACATGGATTGAAATTCCAAATCAATATTTAATCCAACGATCTGCTAATCCCATTGCTGATGTTATTGCCTCCACCTACCCGGATTTGGTTCAAATATATGAAGATATTGCTTACTTGAAGGAACGAGCTATTCTTTCATCTACTAATGACATCGTTGACCAGGTCAACAATCGTATCATTAGTATGCTCCTTGGTGATATGCAAACATTTCTTAGTGCTGATAAAATCTCACCAGCATCTGACAATTTTGAAGCACACACATCATTGTACCCAATAGAGTACCTTAACACTTTTACCTTCTCTGGTTTCCCTAACCATGAGCTACAACTCAAAGTTGGTGTTCCAGTAATGTTAATGAGAAATTTGAATCAATCTCTTGGTTTGTGCAATGGCACACGCATGGTTATAACACGGTTGGCGCATAGGGTGGTAGAAGTTGAAATTATCACAGGTCTAAATGCTGGTCGTCGATTTTTTATTCCACGGTTGGAAATGGTTCCTTCTGATAGCAACTTGCCATTCTTATTCTGTCGGAGGCAATTCCCATTGAAGGTTTGTTTTGCCATGACCATTAACAAAAGTCAAGGACAGACGTTTAACCATGTCGGTTTATATTTGCCCCAGCCTGTTTTTAGCCATTGGCAACTATATGTTGCAGCTTCACGGGTCACAAGTCCTACCGGTTTCCGTGCCCTTGTCGAAACAGAGGAGCCAAATTATACATTGACGAGGAATATCGTGTATCCAGAAGTGTTTCAACGCCTTCACCAATCTTAATCATTTTTGTATTTGTTAAAGTATGTATGATGTTATTCTGAGTAAATTTTGTGCAACAACTTTCGACATTCTAACATTTGACCCAATTCTGCTAATTTGTTCATAGTTGGTGGAAATAAGACCTCACATCACTCCTCTCGGTCAGTTAAGTCCACTTACTTACACATGGACTATCAGGGTACGAGTAACTCGACTCTGGGATGCTATCAACGTTAATAACAATCAACGATTTGGGATATCAATGATTTTGCTTGATGAACAGGTACTTTTTTTTCCATTCATACTATTAGTGTACCATGTTGTATATGAAAATCTCCTTTTGTAACGCTGTTTCTTTTTTCATTTATTGTCTTTTATTAGAATGATCATATTCATGCAATGGCTTCAAACTCCATATCACCAAGATTCACATCAGTTCTTAGAGAAGGGAATGTCTATATTATTTCCAATTTCTGCATATTCAAGGCTGACCGAGGATACAGACCAGTGACTAATGAACACATAATTCGTTTCACCGCAAGTACAAAAGTCACACTGGTCTCTATTCCTGTACCGGCAATTGCAACGTACAAGTTTGAATTTGTTCATTTTAATCATATCCATTTGCGTTACCCTGCAAATATTCAACTATGTGGTATGTCTTCTATTACGAATAATTTTTTACATTAACTGTTGCTTTTTATTTCTAATGTTACCTGCTCCTCTTGTCATTTTAGATATTGTTGGAAAGCTAATCCAGAATGGTGATTTAACTGACATTCTTCGCTCCGATGGGGTGTCCACCAAAAAGCGTATCATAAAAGTTCAAGATTTAAGGTAATTCCTTTCACCTTGACTATATAGCCTATCTTTGTAGAACCTCACTATATATGTACAATATCATTCTTTTTACATTTCATAATTTAGTGGGGCGACGATGGACATAACTTTTTGGGGAGATCAAGCAAATTTGTTGGAATTCAACTCATTGATGAACTCCTCAAGTAACCAAATTCTGGTTGTCACCTCCATGTCTGTCAAATTGTGTGAAGGTCTGTTATTCACCAAATACCTGTCAATAGTCCACATTTCTTCCTTACACAACTTTTTATGACTCAAACTATTTTGTTTCTCCAGGTCAATATAACTTGGCTTCCACATCGGGGACAAAGGTTTACGTCAATATCAACATCGATGAAGTCAATGAATATCTGCAATCGTATACATCTCTTACTCATATTCACCTACCTTTACTTTCCTGTTATCTTAAATACGTACATCATTTATAATTCTACTAACCCTTAATATATGCCATCATTTTAGACCATTTGTCGCAACGACGGGTTTTCGGGAGTCGCCACCAATCGGTTTTCGCTCAGGTCGATTGGACACATTAAATTATGGTCTGCGAGAGTTCGGGGGTTCGGGAGTACGGTTACGCTAAAACAATATTGTTATAGCGCCCAAAATTGGCACCTTAGTTGATTTTAATTTTGTTTTACTTTGCTTTTTAACAACTTCAGTTAATTTTCAAAATTAGAAATTTTAACTGAATTAGTCGAAATGTGGATTTTTAAGTTAATTTGTATAAAATTTTATACTTCCGAACCATCGACTCTGCCGAGTCATTTGGACACGAAAGATTTGATTCCGAACCATAGACTCTGCCGAGTCATCCGGACACGGAATTTTGATGATATTTTAAATAATTTAATCCATATCGTAAATATGAATTTTTATCTTTTATATTTAATTTTTATTCAATTAAAATTTGATGATAAAAATTTATTTTTTTGTTAAAAATCTTTAATTTATTATTCATTATTTAATTAATTGTTTTTTTTGTCATAGAATTTTGGATTTTTAATGATCTTAAAAAAATATTGTCTAAAATTTTATTTTCTATTCTTTCTTTTTTTGAAATATTTTAAAATAATTATCTAATCTTTGGGTTTAATAATACACTTAAAAAAAAGAATTGATTGTTTTTTTTTTTTTTGGAATCATTTGGTTATGATTTTTATTTATTTAATAAAGGAATTAAAAAGTTATATTTTTTTATTATTATAAAAAAGTTTAATTTTCATATATTTATTTTATTTTAAAAAAAAGTTTTTTCTTTGTTTTTATTACTGGATAAAGTAAACTATTTAAAAATTAATTTTATTCTATACTTTATTAAAAAAATTTGATTTTCCAAACCATGGATCCTGGCGGATCATTTGGACATGGAATTTAATTTACTAGTTCTAAATTCATTCTTGAATTTTCATTAAAATCTGCTCAGAATTGAATCTCGTAAATATGACCTTTTTTTTTTTTTAATACGTTATGTAAGCATGAGTTTTAAATTTATGCTAACTATTAAAATTAAAATCAAATAAATAGGTAAAAATCTGACCTAACCTAAAATTGCAATTTTATGTAATATTGATCACAGACTAATTCATGATTCTCGAAATAATAAACCAACAACCAAAAAAAGAAATAAAAACATAAAACAATACTGTCAGTGATGAATATGCAAAACAGGAGAACATTAGTGACTTAAATGAATAAAAACAAAGAGAATCAAGGGCTAAATGAGAATTTTACCCAAAAAATTTGATTGAGTCAAGAAACAAACGCGGGTCGCAACTGGCGGGCCTTCTTCTCCGGCGTATAATCATTCTCGACAGTGAAGAATTTCCTGACGTACTCGACGCTCTTGTTCTCGATCCTCTTGGCGATCGTTTGGTTGAGCAACTCGAGAAGGTCCTTGATTTTGAGGTAGTTGGCGGTGCACGATTGGATTTTTTTGCTATTTAATTTTTTTTTTATTTTAAATAATTTCAATTAATATCCAAGCCATGGATTCTAACCGAATTATCTGGACATGGATAGATGATCCATCTTAGGACGGATTTCTAATAAATTTAAATATTAATTAACCAATAATTTGATACAGATTAATATATTACAAAAATAAAAATTAAACTATTCTAAAATCCAATAAATATACATGAATATACATATCAAATCAAAATCCTATATTATTTTCCTATGTCGATTCAATGATCAAATTTTATGTAAGGTCAAACCAATATTAATAAAGAAAACAAAGAAAAGTATGAATAATGAAAATCTTGCTGATGGGGGTTAATCTGCAACATAAAATATGTTAGTGACTTAAACGAACAAAACAAAGAAAGCTAAGGACTGAACAAGGATTTTACCAAAAAATAAATAAAAAGTCTTTGACTTTGGTCAACAATTTAAAAAACGCGTCTCCTTCCTCGTGCAGCAAAGGAACACAGCAGCAGGGGAGGCGAGGCGCGACGAGGCGAGCCAGGGGGCGGGCGCTGGCGCTGTTCTCGGAGGAAAGAACGACGGCTGACGGAGCGGGGGAGAGTCACGAGAGCAGGAGGCTGGCAGGACAGCAAAGGGGGTGACGTGGCGGCGAGCACGAGGCGAGGTGGGGTAAAGCAGAGAAAGAGAAAAGCTTGGCGGCAGAGGGGGAGCAGCAAGGCATGTCGGCAGAGGCTGGAATTGCGATGGAAGGGCAGCGGAGCTATGGGAGTCGCTGGCGACAATGTTGGCGTGGGGCGACGCAAGGGGAGGACGATCGGCAGGAGAAAACGCGAGGACATCAAGGACGACGGCAAGACGAGGAACGTCGGCAAGGCGAAGGGAGGGTGTCAGGCGAACGAAGTGGCAACGGTGGGGCTGGCGCGACGGTGGAGAGCACCGCTGGGCGCAGGTCAGCAGGGGAGATGAGAGAGAGAGAGCAACAGCTGTAGGCCGAGAGAGAGAGAGGG
Source organism: Aquilaria yunnanensis (assembly GCA_039654915.1). Lineage (NCBI taxonomy): Eukaryota > Viridiplantae > Streptophyta > Magnoliopsida > Malvales > Thymelaeaceae > Aquilaria > Aquilaria yunnanensis. Next base: position 27,316,495 of record CM077600.1, on the reverse strand, counting down.
AGAGCGTGAATGAGAGATAGGATGAAAGAGAAGCTGGTAGAGGAAGAAGAAGTTAGTGGAGGGAGAAGAGAGATGGAAGGCTAGCTGTCCGAGAGAGGAGACGCCCAGAGGAGATTAGAAAGCGTAAGAGATAAGGGAGGATGAGAGCCCGATTAAAAAAAAGGCAAGAGAAGATAAGGGATAAGGGGAGAGGGAGCCTCTGTCGGCCACCCTCCCCATTTATTATTATTATTTTTGTTTTTTTTTTCTTCTTTTTCTTTTTTTTTTCTTTTTAATTAATTAATTAATTAATAATTTTTAATTTTAATTAATTTAGATTTAATTTATTATTATTATTTTTTTCTTCTTCTTCCCCCCCCCTTTTTTTTTTAACATACAAACTAAAAAAAAAAATGCCCCTAAAATAATATTGCCATTATTACTATTATTATTTTTTAATTAAGTAATCAATTAATTAAGTAATTCAATAATTTTTTTTTTTAGTTTTAATTTTTAATTTAATTAATTTTTTATTTTTAAGCCGGACGAAATTGGGTGTCAACACCATTAATTGGAAGAGATGTTGTATGTGAGTATGTGCACCCAGCAGCTGCACGTCGTCCTGAGTTCAGGCTGCTATATGGCGCCGAAGAACAATTGATGAAATTAAGAACCTACTTACTCGTGGACCTTCATTTGTAAGATACTTAGTTGCAATTTTTTCAAGAAACAACAATATGCCTAATTATACTAATCTATATGTATGATTTCATGGATTTCCTTTTCAGTCTAATGACTACACTTGTCGTGCAACTGTGTCTGACCTTCTCATTGAACGAGGATGGTGGTATTTTGCGTGTAAGAAATGTTGTAAGAAGGTTGAACCCATTGGTTTAACTTATTTCTGCCGTGACTGCAATATTGTGAACCGGACACCACCTATTCGGTATGTTTTTTCTACTTCTTCAACTTGATTCATTAAGGTTTAACATTTACATTTTATTTGAAGTAACAACAGTGATAGTGATGCTCTATATTTCATTCCAGCTTTAAGGCAATTGTGCGAGTATTTGACTCAACGGGCACAATTTTATTCACGATGCTTGATGTAGTTGCTTCAAAATTTTTTGGTTCTTCAGCTGCAAAACTTCGTTCCCTTGAACAATCGGTTTCCCCATTTTCTAACTACTTTTCATTTGTTTTTTCTTCCCGCTATATTGCACATATATTTTTGTCATTCCTTTCATGTTATTAACTATTTCTTTCTTATTTCTCCTCATGCCATAGGATAACGGTCACGCAACACTTCAGCAACTATTTCAACAGTCATTGTGTCACGCCCCAAACTGCCCCTGGCCCATCTGGGCCCGATTATCAGATTAATGCAGCGGAAGTTATTCATACTGAAGGGGCTTTATTAGCTAGTTATGAGCACCTATGGCGTGACTCCAGGATCTATTCTGGTACTAGCTTGTTACTTAAATACTTTCAATGTGTTGTCAGGGTGCTCTCCAGGAACGAGCTAATACCTATGTGGAATTCTAGTGTTCCATTTATGGACTTTACCACTTAGCCGGTTACACACACAAGTCTTTAGATGTCATTTCAACAAAATTCAATAAATCCAGATTCACTGGAAGTCTTCCCTTAGTTACACACATAATCAGCAAATCATACTTGCAATTCAAGCAAAGCATACACTTAATCCATTAAGTGCATAGGATGTGTGTCCATCAAGTGTACTAATCCAATGCATGGCAACAAAGAAGCCCATCTCATTTTCAACTTTGAAAACCACATTTATATATCCATGAGCATCAACCAAGTCTAGTACACATAACATGAATATCCATCATGGCATTTCATCAAAATTCATCCTAAGATAATCATGATCACAATGTGCATCTAACAAGCATCTCCTGCTTGGAAAACATACCAAGGATGTTATATGTCCATAACTAGTTAAGTTTAGGTTTTACAGACCAAGTTCTTATGTCTACCCAAACTTTAACTCATAACCTGGAACTCATTCCAGCTTAATAGACCTTGTTCCCACAACTTCTAGACTCCACAAGCCTGCACGAGGAAGTCCAAACCATTAGCTTGTTCCGCAAGTAAAATATACCACATAAGTCACTTAGAGTCAAATGAATATATTAAGCAACACTAAACTCATACCCAACCCTTTAGCAAAACATAACGAGTACTCTAGTACTCCCTACTTGATCTATCAAGACATCCAATCCACTTCCTGAAAAAAATAAAGAAGGGCGGGTGAGTTATAAAACTTAGTAAGGATCCAGGTGTGAGGTAAGTAACTCATGACTTTCATAGTCATATCCGGCTTAAAAAGCCAAAATTGTGCCAAGAACGTAATGGCAATGCCAAATCAGAATGAGGTAATCTCTCGTGACTTTCGTAGTCACATATGGCTTCCAAAGCCTATTCTTAAGCCAAGAATGTCATGGCAATTAAATCCAATGCCAAGAATATCATGGCAAATAATCCTGTTCCTGCAAAGGAAAACACTAAAACAAAGAAAACACAAGATACAGCACAATAGCAGCATCAACAATAATAATAATAATTTGGGTTAGCATGCACAAACAACAACGGTTCAGAGAAGCACACAACACACGCACTCAACCACAAGTTTTCCTGGGCAATCACTACTGCCACCCACTACTGGCACTCCTGGCCAGACTGGCAGTATTGGCACCAATGGCACCCCTGGCACCACTGGCACCCCTGGCAAGTGTCCAAGGCTTTAAACCTCAATTCTCCTTCTTAATCATACCACCCGTTCCCCTAGAGCTCCGAGTTACATAGTAAGTTGGCCATTCTTACTATAAACTCTAACACTTGCCTTTATATTGATTAGCTAATCAAACCATATATATCCACAATTGCCCATTATTCATATCCATAGTTGCCGAAGCAACAATCCTCGTCCAATATGCACTTACGTGCCCAAAGTTGCCGAAGCAACGATACCTCATCAATTTTGCACTTACGTGCCCAATTATTAAACTAAGAAAGTAACATGAGCCCTCACACAAAGAACAACTAACCCGCTGCACACCTATGGTCACTTGGTTCTATGACCATCACATAGGGGCATTTATACTCACAAACAATATCATGGAAGTACACCATGCAATAAGTGAGTAAAGGATCCTTACCACCATTGGTGTAACCGTTTGCTCATTGCCTTTGCTTTGCTTTGTTTGTTGTTGGAACTTTGCCATTTCCTTAATGGACCTCACTTAAGGAGGTAAAGGCCTACTTAGCCTTTTTGTGAACTGAGGCCCAATTTTCTGTGAACTCAGGCCTACATTGGCCTTTTCTGGAATTCTGGCCCAACTTATCATTTAGGCCCAATTTTACCTTTTCAGGATTTTTAGCCCAATTTAACCTTTTCAGAACTTGGGCCTATATTAACCTTTTCAGGATTTAGCCCATTTGCCAATAATGCCATTATGGCCCAAAATAGCCCATTTCATAATTTATGGACCAAGAACACTTGGTTTTCAATTTGGGTCTTCAAATTTAACTTTTGGCCCAAATAGCCCCATCATTTCTTTTTCTTGCTTTTCTTTCATCTTTTGCTTGATTCCTTCCTTGGAATGGCCATACAAGCCTCGAGGCACCAAGAACACTTGGTTTCATGCCTCCAAATGCCATGTATACTCATGGCCGAAACCTCCATCCTTGCTTTCCATGGCTTAAAAGTGCCATGCATATAAAGAGCTCTTGAGTTGAGCTCAAGAACAACAATATCCTTCCATGGCCGAAATATCCACTTGATTTCCTTGCAAAAATCCAACATGGCCAAGTCATTAGAGAGTAGCATCTAGCTCAAAATACATGAAACTACCAAGAAAAACTTGGTTCACTTACAACCTTTAAATGGCCGAAACTTGAGCTTCACTTTCTTGGAGTTCGTCTTCATCTTCTTGCTCTTCATGGCTTAGAAATGCCATGCATGTAAGGAGCTCTTGAGGTGAGCTCAAGAACACCATTTTATCCATATGGCCGAAACTTCACAAGCATTTCTTTATGGGTTTTCTTTGATTTCTCACTTTGTTCTTGGTCTAGATGGGTTTAGGAGCTTGAAAGCTTCAAGAAAATGTGTTTGCATGTGCAAGAACATGCATTTCTAGCTATGGCCGAATCTTAGATGAAGAAAGAAGGAGATGGAGTTTGAAGAACACCATGGCTGGAACTTAGAGAGAAGGGAGAGCTTTTGGTGCTAGAGAGAGAGTGGAAATGAAAATGAAATGAAAGTGGGAGTGATGGCTGGTTATGCACTTGCAAATGAAAGAGAAATGAAACTCAAATGCATTCTAAATGTGCATTAAACGTATATTCAAAGAAGGTGGGTGGTCATGGTGCTAAATGAAGTGAAATGCACCCAAAATGCATATCAAATGCATAATTTGGAGGTATGGACGAATTTTGAATGAAAAAGGTGGGAGAATAAGTCAAAAATGATGGGCCAATATTTTAATGTAAGTGGGAGACAATGTAAGTGGGTGATTAAAATATGGTGAGTGGGATTTGTAGTGGGAGACAATGCATGGGTCATATAATAGTCAAATTGGGAAAGTGGGGGACAAAAGTAGGTGGGGTAATATTTAATTGGTGAGTGGAGGATGTAGTGGAGGGATTAAATAATTATGAGTGGAATGTGTAGTAGGCCAATTTTAAATTGATAACATGGGGTGGCTGGCCATGCATATATTTTTCATGAAAAATGGCCAAATTACTCACTTGGTCCTCCATCTTTCTCCAACTTTGCAATTGAGTCCCTCAACTTCCAAACTTGCCATTTTTTTTATCACCCAAACTCTTGGCCTTAGCCAAGCATAATTCTCAGAGTGTCCAACACTCATTAATGCCCATTCCATAAATAATTCAAAGTCTCTACAAATAATTTCACTAAGTTTCCAAATTAGGAAACTATTTATGTCACTAATCCACTTAACCCGGTAATTAATCATTCATCACTTTCCGGGTGTAACACATTGAATCGTGAGCTCATTCTTGAGATTGAGCTAACATCTTTCAACTTCCAAAATCCTTCGTGCCCACTTTGAAGAAGTTTCATACTATCAATCCAGAGGAGGAACAACTTGCTTTCCAACTTAGAAACCAGCTTGTATGTTTCCGTTCCATCTACTTACTATCTACTTCCCTTATATTCCTTATGGTACCTGACTTGCCAATTGCTCTTACCTATCAGCAACCAAGCCAATGCAATCGTGCATGTACTCGTATTTCTCCGGATGCAATGGTTACCATTACTCCACAATTTCCGCAAGTTCAATCTATACACCTGTATGTTCTTCTATTTTTTTTGCCTATTTTGCTACATTTCTTTAACTATCATTTTCATTGTTTTATCTTCATTATTATGTAACAGTGAACCAAGTTATTCTAACTATGATACTGCTCAACCCTTGAATTTGACTACATCATCAACTACTGAAATTGAAATTGCCTCCATTCTGTGAGTACCATCTTCGATGTATTGTTCACTCCTGCTTCATTCATTTACCTTATCCTTACCTTCATACTCTTATGTTTTGACAGGTTGGAACTTCATAATACCCCTCCTGCTTCTAATGCTGTTAATACTGTTCATGATTTCGTATGGCACATGATCGCGGCACATGAATGGTCACTCTTTACGCTCTTATGTTATTATTTTGCTTAACTTTATTGACACATTTTAATTACAACTTCCTCTACCCTTGTGCACTGTTAATCACATCAAAAAATGTTTGTTTATTAACAGGATCGAACTGTTGGAGACTTGTGATGTTGCTGCAGAATTCCCTAAAATAGATTCCCCTTATAGATTCTGATTGTCTCTTTGCTCCACATGTTGTAACGTTTATTTCGTTGCACATTCTTCTTTAAACTGAAATTTAGGTATTACTTGTGCATCATTACTGAAATATAAAATTTTATATGAAATACTACTCCGTTCGTTAGACGGGTTATGAAACTAGTTGATTTATTATACTATGTAGCAAATCGTCCACATTAGCGTACCACGTGGCATTTTCCATCAACAATAATGTTTTCTATCAATAAAAAATTTAAAATGAAACACTTAAATGAGTTTAAGAATTTTTTATACAAAAAATTGAGATTGTGATTTAAAATGATACAATTATTAAATATTGTGGCCATGGACGCATTTTACCCATTAATATACCCATAAAGTTTCGTCTTAATTTTTTTTAATTTTTAAAAGTATTATATAAATATATAAGAAAGAAAGATGTGTGCCAACTTTTTCAGAATCAGAGTAACAACTTGAATTAATTTTTTTGGAGCCCATATACAGGCAACACCTTAATCATTTACATCAAGTGATTATTTGTTTAACTTTTATATTGATTAAAATTTTTTGACCATTTTTTTCTGGAAAAATTACATACTTTTATTGATTTTTCTTTCTCTTGGTCATGCACCGGAAAAAATTCATAAAAAGTTAATTATTTTTTAAAAAAAAAATATTTGAGTGGTTTTTAATTACACAGAGATTAGGTTTTTAAATGAAATTAGTTTTAGATAAAAAGTTAACAAAAATGAAAATAATGTATTAAAGAAAAGCACAATAGTTATTTTTAAAAAAATAGTTATTAGTGATTATTCAAATTAATTTATTCATAATTTTCATTTTTTTTTATTTTTTGGCCTAAAACCATTGCCTAAACTCTCTCATTAATAATCACTTGAATAACTTTTTTTAAAATATAAGTTTTTTAATAAAATTTTTCCGCACCCACCAAGAAAAGCAAAACCAATAAAAAAATATCCAACATTTCAAAAAATTATACTTCTTTATCTATAAACTTTCAATCAACATTTAAATTGAGTGAATAATCACTATATATAAAAAAATAATGTCTACTATCTCATTTTTAAAAATCATTCTCATCTAAATTCTACTTTCACTGCCAAATGAAGCGTTGTTGATGTGGCCCAAGTGTGGTCTAGGCGGCATAAATTCAAACAATAAGTTTTAAATCTACTATTCTGGCAGAAAAAAATGTTCACACAAACAAAAAAAATAATTTTTTTTTGAAGTAAAGCATTATATAACGGATTACATACCGAACAATAGAAGTGAAAATTATTAGTATCATTGAAAAAGTTGTTTTAAATTAAATGCCCTTTGTTTATTACTCCTACGTATTTAATGTGGTCGTGGAGCCCATTAGCCATTCCTGAACTGGTCCATCGTCCACTACAGCTTTGTTGGAGGCCTTTCTTTCTCAATGTTTATTTTAAAAATAAAAAACGCGGAGAGGAATAGGACGGCCAAGGAAACTACTGAGTACTTGAGTAGTACTAGGCTACTAGCAACTGCACTACACCTTCATCTTATTTTATTCATGCGATATTTCTCTTTACTGATCCATTCCACACACCGTCACACAAAATATTGTCCACCAGGATGAACATGAGTTGGGTCTATGGGTTTATTAAATTCAATAGAGATGAGTAGTTAGGCTAGATTAATAAAAACTTATCATAGTTCGTAGATTAGTTCAACCCCTAGAAAAATCATTAATTTTTGGGCTGATTTCGGTTCAATATAAAACCAACCCAAGTATATATTAGTATACTATAAAATTTATGATTTTACATATATAATTATTTATTGAAAACTATATTATATGGATTTTTAGTATTTTAGTTTTAAACTTAATCTTAAGTCCTAATTATCTCAATCTCATTTCACAAAATCATTTCTAATTTTACAAACTATTGTTTGGCAAGAGTTACGGTACAATTTTGTTGAATTTTTGTGTTATTATAAGTATATGATATAAGTTGAAAAATAAAAAAATTAAAATAAAAAAATCCAGAACCATGATTATGACTTTCTTCAGTTTTCATTTCTTATGTTGGATAAGAAATTTTTTGAACCGAACTTACTTCGGCTTGATTCGATTTCACTAGAAATTTGAACTATGCTCGACCTACTATTAGCAGCCCTTGAATGTTTCAAGGTCATCTTAATCATATAACCAGGTTATAATGATTTTGTACTAACTAATCAAAGTATATGCTTCATAAATGTGTTTAAAACTTTTAGAATCTGTTTTGAAAATGAGATAGTCATTGCGTATAACAACTATAGACATGTAACATGAACAGATCACATACATAAGGTCTACACTACACCATCATCACATATAGACTCTACTCTTTGTAACTGTATCACAGTTTTTTGTTTTCTCCCCTCTTTTTTTGGTAGCTTAAAGTTTTGAAATTCAAATTCTAAAATTTCCTTAGTCATCCGTCCGTCGTGGGTCAAATAACAATATCCAAAAAAAAAAAAAAAAACTCATCAAACTTAATTGGTTATTTTAATTTCAAGAGAAGAGAAGCATGTGTAAAGTTCATTTACACGAATTTCTTTTGCCGAAAAACTTGGAAAAAATCACCAATTAATTACTTCTCTTAACCAGTTAAATTACTTTCAAATACTGTAAACCAACCAATGATTTCCATAACCAATATATTTATATATGTTTATATAGCCATTAATTACTCTATAAATTTGTAGCCTCAAAAACCTTTACTTATTATCTGCACTTGTCTTGCCGATACATGTAAAGGATATTGATGTTGCGTGTGGAGAATATTTCAAAAAGCTACATCCCATGCCGATTTAAAAAAGGAGGATTAATGGGTTTATAAATTATCGTACTCAATTGGGTTAGGTAAAGAAAAAAATAGATAGTGGACTTGCATGCGATGAGTCAAAACAATTGAAAGAGTTCGATTTGTAGTTTTTTCCTCTCATTCTGTTATATTCATCTCTAACATTAACTTCCCTACTACCTATAAATACCTCACTCTTCACCATTTGTAAATCGTCCCAGGCTCTCGAGCTTTCTTCCTCCCTCAAGTCATTTTGGTCCCTTTATTAGTTTTTACATTTATGCTAATTCCTTGAATATTCTTGTGGTGAGTGCAAGCAGTTTAAAAAATATATTATAATATTGGCAATTTTTGTAGATCTGTTTTTCTACACATTTCAAAGAATCGCATATTACAATCCTAGAGAACAATATTTTTACTCCTCATGTTTGTGTTCTAAATGGTTTGTAATCTTTCAGTATCAACATCCATGGCATATTAATCCTCGAGCCCTAAGATGACCCAAAACAAGAAAAAAGGCGTTAATCTAACTACTTTTCTGCTTTTCCAATTGGCCTGTTAACTTAGCTGACATCCATTAGTACCTTTTTTTACCCCTATCACTCGTATTAATACCTTCACTTCGTTATACTTCTCGTTGCAATTCGACCACCATAAATTCAATAAAGTACAACTTCGTCATCGAATCACTAGACTGGTTTAGTTGATCAGACAAACATTAAACTTTTTGGCTGCCGCCTCAATGATAAGATTGATGGTTTCCAGCAATATATATGTCCAAAAGCGTCGGTTTCAACATTTCATTTCATTTATTTATAGACTAAAAGAAACTAAACAAGGTTGGCGATTTAACAACTTGAATTAAGTGGTTCGAACAACTTAATCTAATTTTGATAAATATTTGTACTTGTTTGATTTTTTTTTTCCTGTGGTTTGCTTCTTTTTGTTTTATTTTTTGGCTGTACAAATGGATGTTGAACCTTTTTTCTTTTCAGTCACAAAAATTGGAACTCATTTCTATGTTTTGGAAATTTCAATTCATCTTGATCGCATAAAGCTAATCTCTCAATTTTTTAAAGGGTACTCCCAATCAGTATGTAGCTTAAAAACTTTAAGATAAAAGATTATTTTGTTTCTAATACTTTTTCCATCTGTCAAGTTGTTGTTAAATGGCGGATAAATTTATCAATTCCTTGTTCCTTTTCACTTGTCATGTAATATGCTTATGTGTAAAAATTAAGAAAAAAGACAAAGCGGTTACAACTTTCGTATGGTTAACTGACCTGATCTGAATGACACAGTTGAGGTAATTTAAAACACAGTGATCCAATTAAAGGTCAAAGCTGAAACCCAGTGACCCCGCCAATCCTGGCTAACATGCCACTTGCTTGTTTTTTCTTTTTTTCCTGTTTTTTTTAACAGGAAATTTCACGGTAAAATCCGCCAGGGGTCACCTAGCTTATTTTTTTGTCCTATTCGGGTACCTTATCTTTATTTTGTCATAGCGAGATACCTGACCTTTTATTACGTGTCCTATTTAGGTACTTTCCGTTAATTTCAAAGTTAAGTTTGACGAAAAATGATGACATGACATTAAATAATACAAAAATAAATTTAAATAATAACTTCAGTGCTTAAATTTTTTTCAATTACTAATTCTAGCCCTTGGACTTCCACCAAATTAATTCTACCCTAAAACCCTAGCCTTCAAAAGCTCCTCTCCTACCCGTTGTCACCGACCGCCTCCACCCCAACCGTCGCTGACCACCCTCCACACCAATCGCCGTCGATTGGCCTTCAGCCACCAACCCAACCGCCAACCCTGTTGTTGACCGCCCACCTAAGCCTGCTGCTGGAGCCCTGCAATTGTCCCCGAATCGAACGCTGACTCCGAATCTCTCATTCTTTCCTTCCTCAAATCTCTCGTCGACCTCGTCTTTCCCAACCCTGCCGTTAGAGCCCGGCAATTGTCCCAGACGTCACCCGCTTAGATCCTCTCCCAATTCTCGATTTCCCACGCTCGGAATTTTTTGGTTCAATCCGACATTTCATTTTTTTAGTTTGAAGTTGTGGGTTTGATTCGATGCTTGATTTCTTGGGTTTGATTCGACGCTTGATTTCCTAGGTTTGAAATCAAAAAATCGGAGAATAAGGAAGGGAGAAGTGTAGGAGGTGGTAGTGAATGGGACGGGAGGGCGATTGGGCAGGTTGAATTTAGGTGTTGGTGGGGGCTGGTTGTGGGGTTGACGGCTGGAGGGTGGTTGGCAGCTGGGCTGGTGGCTGGAGGGTGGTCGATGGCGGTGACTAGGTGGGCAGCTTGCGAGGTGGCTGTAGTAAAAATAGAAGATTAAAAGGTTTGGGGGGTAGAATTGGCTTAAGCGAAATTTTAAGGGTTAGAATTAGTAATTGAAATAGTTTGAGGACTGAAGTTATCATTTTATGTTTATTTATTATTATTTAATGTCACATTATCATTTTCCATCCAATTTAATAATCAATTTGACGGAAAGTAGTTAAACAATATGTGCAATAGGAGGAAAGGTACCTTGCTAGGACAAAATAAAGGTAAAGTACCCGGATAGGACCAAAAACTAAGTTAGGTAACCTATGATGAATTTTATCCTAAAATTTAATAGTATAATCTATTATAAGAGTAGGGATAAGAGTGAAAAATACTAAACCAAGAGATGAAGAAATTTGCTTGACAAAACTTAAAAAATCTCAATTACAATTAACTCACTTCGATATCCTTGTTTTATGTAGAGTGAAACACCTTTTCTTAAACAATATGTGTGGGCGTTCTTTTGTAGTACTATTCTTTTTCCGTTTTTGCAAAAGGGTGACCGAACAAGTCGGCATCTTTTACACTATATTCTCATTGACTAGAATTCTCATTGACGCGTCCAAATCTCAGGAGCCTGAAATCGGCAGACCAGTACGCGGTTATTGGGTGGGTCGGAGCATACTCTGCATCGTGTGGCTTTGCACAGACAATAGTTTCTTCCCTCCCCCAATGCTCCAATTATACAACCGGGAGGGGAGTGAACGGACAGCACTATAACCTCTGTTTCCGTTTGCCGACTCACAATTACGTCAACGAGAGAATTTCGTAGCTCGCCGGACCTGCCCCCCCCCGCTGCTATGGCGGAGATTTGAATCGGAATTTAGAAAAGCTGGTATTACTTGTTCTTGCTCAGCTGCATTCACTCTAGTTATCCTGATTTTTCTCGATTACTTGCTGGTTCTGTGGACTTTGCTTCGCTCTTTTTTACTTTTCCTCGGTATTTGTGTCTGCGGGGGGAATGCCCTTGTCATCTTGCTTGATCGACGACGACAACCGGAGGGGTGACCTCCGTGTTTGGTTACTTTGATCCTTGATATGCCCCCATCCCCTCTCCTGGTTGGTTTTAAGCTGGAGGCTTCTAATTCAAATTTGATTTTGTTTCAAGTTTGAGGGAATGTATGTAGGTTTATGCTTGAATTTTTCATTCTTCTATTGTTCTCAATCATTGTTTGGGGGTTTTGAGTGATAGGGCTGTAGGATGAGGACATGCTAATCAGGGGAAGCCCTAGCTTTTGGTGGATAACGCCAGATTTAAGATTGCATTTTCAGAATTGTGAAGTGGCTGTCCTTGTAGTTTTCTGGAGCTGAATTCTTGAGATGGCACGGGGTCGGATAAGGAGGAGGCTTAGATGGAGCCATCTTTACACTTTTGCATGCCTTAGGCCAAGTGCTACATTGGAGGGGCCACATCCTATTGATGGGCCTGAATACTCTAGAATTGTTCATTGCAATCAGCCTAATTTGCATAAGCAAGGACCTATCAGGTATCGCTCAAATGCTATATCCACTACGAGATATAATCTCTTAACTTTCTTGCCCAAGGCCCTGTACGAGCAATTTCATCGAGTTGCCAATCTCTACTTCCTAGGAGCAGCCATCATTTCACTTACTCCTCTCTCACCTTTTTCTGCTGTGAGCATGATCGCTCCCTTGGTCTTTGTGGTGGGGCTCAGTATGGCGAAAGAAGCATTAGAAGATTGGAGAAGGTTTGTGCAAGATATGAAGGTCAATTCCAGGAAAGTTAGTGTTCATAGAGGAAATGGTGTGTTTGGTCTTAAGGCATGGCAGAGGATTCATGTTGGAGATGTGGTCAAAGTGGAAAAGGACCAGTTTTTCCCTGCTGATTTGCTGCTTTTGTCATCAGGTTATGAGGATGGGATTTGCTATGTCGAGACTATGAACTTGGATGGTGAGACAAACTTGAAGGTCAAAAGAGCTTTAGAGGTTACTCTGCCTTTGGATGAGGATGATGCTTTCAAGAGCTTCACTGGAAAAGTAACATGTGAAAACCCCAACCCTAGTCTTTATACCTTTGTTGGCAATTTTGAGTCTGACCGCCAAGTGTATCCTCTTGATCCTGGTCAGATTCTTCTTAGAGATTCAAAGCTAAGAAATACTGCTTTTGTGTATGGGGTGGTGATATTCACCGGTCATGACAGCAAAGTGATGCAAAATGCCACCAAGTCTCCTTCTAAGAGAAGCAGGATTGAAAGAAAGATGGACTACATAATATATCTGCTCTTCAGTATCCTTCTTGTGATTTCCATGATCAGCTCCTTAGGTTTTGCTGTTAAAACAAAGATGGAAATGCCAACCTGGTGGTACTTGAGACCGGATGCTACAACTGACTACTATAATCCTAAAAAGCCGGGATTATCTGGGCTTAGTCATCTGATAACTGCAGTCATGCTTTACGGATACCTGATACCTATCTCGCTTTATGTTTCAATAGAGCTTGTGAAGGTTCTGCAAGCATCATTCATTAATCATGACATACATATGTATGATGAAGAAACTGGGACTCCTGCACAAGCACGTACATCAAATTTAAATGAGGAGTTGGGCCAAGTTGACACAATTCTCTCAGATAAGACTGGAACATTGACTTGCAATCAGATGGATTTTCTCAAATGTTCCATAGCTGGCACTGCATATGGAGTGGCATCTAGTGAAGTGGAACTTGCTGCTCAAAAACAGATGGCGATTGAGGAGCAAGAGGCAGAAAGATCCAGTTTATCGGAAAAATCTAGTTTTTCTTGTAAAACTCCAAACGGATCATCAGAAATAGAACTGGAGCCTCTTGTCACTGGTAAAGGTACAAAGGATCACAGGCCTCGCATAAAGGAGTTTGGTTTCGAAGATAACCGCCTTATGGATGATAATTGGACAAAAGAGCCCCATAGTGATGATATATGCCTATTTTTCCGCATTTTAGCTGTTTGCCACACTGCAATTCCTGAGTTAAATGAGGAGAATGGCAGAATTACTTTTGAAGCTGAGTCTCCTGATGAAGGAGCTTTTCTTGTTGCTGCAAGGGAATTTGGCTTTGAATTTTTCAAAAGGACTCAGTCAAGTGTGTTCATCCGTGAAAGATATTCTTCTTCAGGACAGCCAGCTGAAAGGTTTGCCACAATGTAAATTTGCTTGATTTTTATATGCTATCTTGTAGTCCTACCGACTTACAGCACTACCTTATTATCTTTTGGTGAAATTGCAGGGAGTACAAAATTCTGAATCTGTTGGATTTCACTAGCAAGAGGAAGCGTATGTCTGTTATTGTAAAAGATGAGAACGGTCAGATTCTTCTTTTCTGTAAAGGCGCTGATAGGTTAGTCTGACCATGATCTTTTTGACTTTTGAAAGTAAAAGGAAATTAGTTGGTTGGAACTTCCAGCTTCTAGTAAGTCATACTAGCTCACATCTCTTTGATTGCACTATGCAGCATCATTTTTGATCGGCTAGCAAAGAATGGGAGAGTGTATGAGGAAGCTACTACCAGGCATTTGAATGAGTTTGGAGAAGGTGGGTTACGCACATTGGCACTTGCTTATAGAAAGCTTGAGGAGTCTGAGTACTCTAATTGGAGCAAAGATTTTCAGATGGCAAGATCTACTATTGGTGCGGATAGAGAGGCAATGCTTGAGCGAGTGTCAGATATGATGGAAAGGGATTTAATTCTCGTTGGAGCTACAGCTGTGGAGGACAAACTGCAAAAAGGGGTATACTTAAAACAGCTAGCTTTAATGAAGAACTGTAGGGTCCTATTGCTTTTCAAACATGATTAGACTTCTTTTTATTTCAGGTGCCCCAGTGCATTGATAAACTTGCACAAGCTGGTCTTAAGATCTGGGTTTTGACTGGAGATAAGATGGAAACTGCTATTAACATAGGGTTTGTTTCAATATTCATACAGTTATTTCACAAAGCTGCCTACTTTTACTGCACCAGTAAGGCTCCAAGAACCAATCTAGTAAATTTTCTCCTTTGGTTGCAGGTTTGCCTGCAGTCTCCTGAGACAAGGCATGAAACAAATTTGTATCTCAGGAATAAATTCAGATTCTAAAGAGGTAAAGACATCACTTTTCAGGAGGTGCTACATTTTCTATTTTGGAACTTGGTTTCATAATTGGACTCCTATACTTTTTGCATTCCTCAGGTCATCAGAGAGAACATATTGCTGCAAATTACAAATGCTTCGCAAATGGTCAAGTTAGAAAAGGACCCATTTGCTGCGTTTGCATTGATTATTGATGGGAAGACTCTCGCATATGCTCTGGAGGATGACCTGAAGCACCAGTTCTTGGGATTAGCTGTTGATTGTGCATCTGTCATATGCTGTCGTGTTTCTCCCAAGCAGAAAGCGCTGGTATGATTTCTTTATGATTTCTTTCATTGACTCTCTTCAGAATCATTCTTTCCTGTGTCCCCAAAGTACTCAAGTTACATGCATGAAAAGGTCAAAACTCAAGATGAATTAGAGCTGCATTTTGATCAGTTCCTTATCCTTTTTGATATTAGGTGACAAGATTAGTAAGAGAAGGCACTGGGAAAACCACATTAGCAATTGGTGATGGTGCAAACGATGTTGGGATGATTCAAGAGGCTGATATTGGTGTTGGAATCAGTGGGGTGGAAGGTATGCAGGTTAGTAGTACATCGAACTGAATATCTGTACATGATGCATGCATATTTTTTATGTTGGTAATACAAAAAACGTGGGAAATGACGTGATGCGTTGGCTTTTGATGGGGCATACATGTCTTATAGCCAACAATATTATGGGTGGTAGAAACTGATTTGATGTTTGGCTAGCACCACTTAGTTTAACTGCCAAATTTTCAAAGTGATATTCCAGCCTTTTTCCTACATTTGGTGTGGGGACCCATGCATTTCTGAGATATTTGAGTTGATCACTAGCTGAGTATTGTCTGGTTAATGAATATTCCTTTTTCCTGAGTGTGTCGTGTTCTTGCTTGGACAACATTGGAAAGGACTTAAAAACGAGATCTGCTTCTTCTGAAGTGTGATATTTAATAAGCATTCTTTGTTTCTCATGTTTTGAGCTGGCCTGCTATACTGCAAGTTTGTTGGCTATCTAGGGACTAGGTTTGAGCTAGTACCAGTCTTTGCGAAAAATAGGGAAAGCCTTTCTACCTTTCACTGGCCTCATAAAAGTTAAGGTCTTGTGCATTTCGGATGTCCTCTCTCTGGTTTTGGGCCTATATGGAGATAATAGGATATAAGTATGTAACATTATCTTTTGGAATTGATGAAGACAGTTTGTTTAAATCCTTTCTGCAATGACATACAGAAGTGATCAATATTTTCAGGCTGTAATGGCTAGTGATTTTGCCATTGCCCAATTTCGCTTTGTGGAAAGACTTCTTGTGGTTCACGGACACTGGTGTTACAAGAGAGTCGCTCAGATGGTAATAAACTTGAGTATTCCACATTGTCATTTGTGGAACTGATAATGCATATAGTTCCTCCAAAATGTTGGTTTATTCCTAATCGAATTCCTTTTTTTGCTGCCATTATTCAAATCCAGATTTGTTATTTCTTCTACAAGAATATAGCATTTGGTCTTACTCTCTTCTATTTTGAGGCATTCACGGGCTTCTCTGGGCAGTCAATTTATGATGACTGGTATATGCTACTATTCAACGTGGTCCTCACTTCTTTGCCTGTCATATCATTAGGAGTTTTTGAGCAAGATGTTTCTTCCGAGGTTTGCCTACAGGTTAGTCCACTGTCAAATTCTTTGTTAGTATTCTGTTTCAGCTGAACTTTTTAATCTTTATACATGTAATCCTGCTTCATTTGCAGTTCCCTGCGCTGTATCAGCAAGGACCGAGAAATTTGTTTTTTGACTGGTATAGAATACTTGGGTGGATGGGCAATGGTCTCTATTCCTCTCTTGTAATTTTCTTCCTCAATATCATCATTTTCTATGACCAAGCTTTTCGAGCTGGAGGCCAGACTGCTGATATGGCTGCCTTAGGTACCACAATGTTTACATGTATCATTTGGGCTGTAAACTGCCAGATTGCGCTCACGATGAGCCACTTTACCTGGATACAACACTTTTTGATTTGGGGAAGTATCATTACATGGTACTTGTTCCTCTTTGCTTATGGCATGGTATCACCGCATTATTCTGGCAATGCTTACCAACTCTTGGTTGAAGCTCTTGCTCCTGCACCCTTATACTGGGTGGCAACTCTTATGGTGACAGTTGCTTGTAACATTCCATACTTCTTTCACATATCATTTCAGAGGGTTTTCCACCCCATGGATCATCATATCATCCAAGAAATCAAGTATTACAGGAAAGATGTTGAGGATCAATGGATGTGGAAGAGGGAGAGGTCCAAGGCTGTACAAAAGACGAAGATTGGTTTCTCTGCCCGGGTGGATGCAAAGATCAGGCACTTAAGAGGGAGGTTGCAAAGGAAACAAGTTTCTCAGGAAATGCACAGGAAACAGCCCCCATCGTAGTATTTGTAGCAATTCGGATTGGTCAGCTTTCATTTTTCCCCCCTTAATTTATGAGAGACTCATAGGTTGATTCATTCGTTCGATTATTGTTAGTCATGAGAAAGGTTGTCATTCGTTACACAGAAGGCTATCATCAGGCTGTTGTATGTAAAGAAAAACTGACCTGTATGTGAGATATGTATACCACACATTTCGAGTGTATGTATAAACTATATATGAGATCAGTTACTGCCAACTAATACCTGGAGGAGGACAGTTTCAGTTGGAATTTTGAATGCCAGTGAAGTGAAATTTCATCCGTCTTCCAAGTAACTATTTTTCCTTGACTTGAACTCTGAACTTTGCGTGTGAATCACTAAATTGGTTTCTTAACTAGTTGCTTAAAACTAAATTGAGTTGCATTTATGGGCTTATTTCTTACATCGCTTAGTTCCTTAAAGGCCTCACCATAGGTTTAATGCCCTTTGACTAGTAACCGGTTTAATTACGTGAAGTAGATAATAATTTCATCCAAAATAGTAGAAGATATCTCGAGCAACAAAGTTTACCATTTTCCTTCAAATTGGTGACGCATGATATGTTACAATGGTTAATCTTGTGAACATGAGATATAAATACACTGGACATTAGATTTATGGCAAGCAGATTAACCATTGAATCAAGAGCGGACTATACTGGTTATAATTCAAAATGTTTGAATTGGTTTGTGTCTCTGTTGCCTTTTAAAAATAAAATTGAACCGAACTAATCCTGTTCAAATTAGATTGCATAGTAAATGTGTAAGTTAAACACGCTCCCCACCCGTTATGTCTATATATGCTTATATTCCATATTACCATTTACAGTATAAATACGGTGTGAACATATCATATCTTGCTTCCTGCCAAAATTAGACATATGTATAAACTATATGACAAAATGTATTAAATAGATGTATAACACTATTAGAAAAAATCGATCTAGCGACGGTTATTAGCGATAGTCGCTAATATCAATTTTGCAAGGGCAAACCGTTGCTAATATGTCCGTTTCTAATTTGTTCGCCACTAATTTTTTAGCGATGGCTAACGCCACAAATTAGCGATTTCTAATCATCGCAATGTAGACTGTCTCATAATTACTAGTATTTGTGAGCCGTCGGAGATTTAGCGACAATCAGCCGTCACTACATGTGACAATTGACTGTCGCTAGTTAGTGACATGCCGCGCTAGTTAGCGAGGGTTAACCGTCGCATTTTAGTGATGGTTAACCGTCGCTAGTTAGTGAAGGCTAACCGTCATTATTTAGTGACGATGAGTCGTCGTTACTTAGTGAGGGTTAACGGTCGCTACTTAGTGATGATTAGCCGTCGCTAATTAGTGACGTGTAGCCGTCGTGCTATTTAGTGACACACAACCCTCACTATCTGCCTATAATTTGTTACTAGTTGCCATTGCTAATCACAAATCTTGACCTTAACAGTTTTATCAACAGACCTCCATTATGCACATTCATTCCATACAACTCCAACAACCAAACACAGAACTAGTTCTCATTAATCCAAACTAATGTCATACACTTTCAAAAAACATAAACGTAAGTTGTTCCCATTAATATGAAATAATTTACGCATACAGTGTTAGAATGTATTTTGGTAAATGTACAATCTTAATAATTATAGTAATAAAACAAGTACATGGGAGATAATTCTACCCTAGTGTCAACCAATTTTGTGATGAATAGTACCTACCCATCAGACTCTGGTGTAGCTAGTGGAGTCTTTCCAATTGCTTGCCATAGGGATGCCATGGGAACAACTTGTACCAACAAAACAGGTGGTATAATTCAGTTTCTGTGAATTGATGAACGTGTGAAATCCTGTCAAAACAACACAATAAATTTGGCTTTCAAAATGATCATGATCGAAGAAAAATATATGAAAGGGTTGAAATACATCAACTAAGGACACTGATAGGTGGGAACACAGCTAACAATTACTAATATCCTAAACTAATAGAACTTGAAAAAAGAATAATAGAAAGACAAGTAAAGTAAATTACTCATCAGAGATAAGACACTGCTGAACAGAGGCTACAACAACCACTCACAGAAGGACGACATAAACTACAACAGAGAAATAAAATATGAATATAGAAATTGGTTCCTATGTAAGATCAAAAACTAGAAATAAAAGAAAGACTTGAGAAAAATGTCCAATAGCATTAAGAGAATGGTCTAGCAGTAGACTAATAGTGGCAAAACTGCATGTAGCACCCACCAAGACATGAGGACCAGCAAATCTTAACAGACACAGAGGAAGGGAGGAAACCACAAAGTTAAAAAAAAAAATAGAAAGGAAAAACAATGGGAAAAACAGAGACCCGTAACCCGCAACAAAATAGGAAAGGCACTTACACGAGCAGACCAAGACAATAGAACCTGAAAATGACATACAGGCAGAACAAACACTGCAACAAACAAAACAAAATACAGACACAACACTACACTGGGGAATAGGGAAATAAACAAGAGTAATGCAACGTCCATCTATAGGGACACAGCACAAGACCTTAGATATGAAAGGAAGAAACCAAGTGCAAGAGCAGACAAGATCAACAAGAGTAATGCAACCTCTATCCACATGGACACAACACAAGACCTTAGATATGAGAAGAAGAAACCAAGCACAAGAACAGAGAAAACCACTAGTGATCTTGAAAGGACTGCATAAGGAATAGGAGCGAAGAAACAAGTAGTGAATACATTGACTAAGGAACGGTAAAATATTCTAATTTCCACAGGCCAGTTATTTCATAGCAGATTAGGAGAAAGATTAACCCAAACACAAATGACAATCTCAAACAAGAACAACATCTAGACATGTATCTAACAATGAAAATAATGTTTATTTTCATCAAACAAAGATAGAGACTAAACCGGACAGCGAGAAAGTCAAAATCGGATAGAGATAGAGATTCATTAGTAATTACCAAAATAAATCCAGTGAACAATGAATCCAGTATGATACCTGTTGGCCCAAGTGCAACCAAGAGAGGGGTGAATTGGTTGTTTTAAAAACTTTAGCAAAATCAAATTTTCACTCAACCAAAGATCAAGAACAACCAAGTAATGTTAAGCTCAAATAAAGCAAGTAAATAAATGAGGATAAGAAAAAGAGTGCACCGGGATTTATAGAGGTTCAACTCCACCAACCGGAGACTACGTCCTCTCTTCAAGCTTGCCCACTTGAGATTTCCTCCACCATCTCTTGATCAAAATTACAATGGTGTTTTCTTCAAGGTTCACACCTAACCAATCTCTAGTTTTCTTTAAGGCTCATTAGAAACCACTCCCTAGTTTTCTTCAAAGCTCACTAGAAACCACTCTACACTCAAGAGATTCTAAGACTTAAAATGTTTACAAACTCACAAGCTCACACAATAACACTTAAGCTAGATATACAAGTGAAAGCACAACTACAATAATGAATTTCTCAAGATAAGCTATTTTCTCTTGGATTTGATGATAAATCTTTGATCTTATGGCCAAGAGTTGTCTCCAAGATGTTTCTCAATGTATTTATACTCATTTGGGGGCCAAAGAGACGTTGAAGAACCGTTGGGAAGGTAAAAAATGTCTCCAAGAAAGCAGGTGACCGTTCTTGTCAAATTTGACAGGTTTTTGCGTCTGTCGCCCAATTTCACTCGGATGAAATATTTTCACTCGGTTGAAAATTCTGTCTGATAACGAAATTCAACGTTTGACTTCCAACGGCTATATTTGTAATTAATGAGCTGTCAATGCTTTATACACGTGGAATCTGACGTGGCATGAATTTATATTTATTTTTCAAAGATTTTTTGGACCGGAAACTCGCGCGTAGGTCTGGAATCCAAGTTTCACCCCGTTGAAAATTTTTCATTCGAATGATTTTCCTGTCCAGAAATAAAATGCTCTCGGGTTCGAAAACTGAGTCTAGTTTCACCCGGTTGAAAAAATTTCACTCAAATGATTTTCTTGTCCAGAAATAAAATTCTCTCGGGTTCCAAAACTGACTCCAGTTTCACTCGGTTGAAAACATTTCACTCGAATGATTTTCTTATCCAGAGATAAAATTCTCTCGGGTTCGAAAACTGACTCCAGTTTCACCCGGTTGAAAACATTTCACTCAAATGAAAACGCAGTTCCAGGATTTTCTTACTTCCAAACTTTCAAACTTCAATAAATTTTTCTCCAAAATGATTTCTTCCTTCACAAGCAATGCTTGAATTAACATAAATACTTCAAATATACTTATGAAATAATTTTCCTTAGAAAGATCAAAACTTTATCAAAAAAAGACCAATGTATAAATCTTTATGTAAAGCTTTGAAACACATAAAACAAATATGTTTTGTTATCATCAAAATCAAATAAATGTGAGCCATGAATAGAACAAATCCAACAATACCTTTAAACATTAATTGAAAACGTAGTTCACATCCCCGGCGAAAAATAGAAGTTGTTACTTAAACGTTAATCATATGACAGTATCAGACCTAAAACTGGAAGCAAGATATAAAAGGGAGAATGAACTAGAATAAACAAAACAATACTAAACTAACCTTAATCACTAGTAGCTAAGCCGAAGCAGGCACTTATTCACTGAATGATTTTGATTCTTGAAAGCACCATTAGCGAGCAGCAGAAAGCACTAGTGAAATGGAGACTGATAAACATAAAAAAGTGCGTACGATGAAAAGAAAATGAGAATATTACAGTAGATGGTACAAACCTCTCAATCCAGTATGGAAGAGTTGTTGAATCAAAGAGGAATTGTGCCAAATCGTGACGACTCAAAAAGGAATCGGAGATGAATGCAGTGGAATCGCATGTACTTATGCTTCAATCGAGCAGAATCACAGGATTGACAAACCCTAGCCTTTGTCATTTGTTTGTTCAAAATGGAGACGGCACAGAAAAAGACTGAGAGCGTGCATGCGTAGAATTGAACGTCAAAGGCAAAGGCAGAGCAGAGGATCAAGTTGCCTATATTGTTTCTTCAAAATCGAGAGGGAAGAGAAAACGTGTGAGAGGCTAAAAACTTACACAAGGCAGCAGAATTCGGGACTAGAGAGAATGACATGGGGAGATGGAACTGGTGAGTTAAAGAGGCCAAAATAAAATGATGTCATTTTCATATAACGATAACAAACTATTGTTTAGCTAATTTAAAACTAGCGACTTATGCCCTTAGTTAATTCTTAACATATTAAAAAATATGTTACAATAAAATATTAAAAAATGTCTAATCCTCATATGCCAATAAACCAATTCAAATGAATTTATTTTTCATTTACTATATTTTTTTAATTACTTAAAATATAGTATGAGATTCTTAATTTGATTTAATCAAATTCAAATTTGTAATTATATAACTACAATAAGTGAGATATAAAAGCATAACTAGTTTGGTTGAAGTAGAGTTAACATAAACAATAACTAAACTAAAATGTATACAATTTAAGCAAATATGATAGTGAAGGCTGACTGTCGCAATATTAGCGAAGGTTAACAGTCGCAAATATTAACAATACACAACCATCGCTAGTTAGTGACAATTAACCTTCAACAAATAACAAGGGCAATCAGTCGTAAAAATGTAGCAACATATAGCCGTCGGTAATATTAATTTTATTATAACAATTTATTCTAATAATAAGTCAAAGCTACAATTAGACTCTATGCTACTAAATAATGGATAAATGATACTATTCATTTCTCAATAAATATGTGTAATCAAATAATTTCTCAACTAATTTACTTAGCCAATTAAAAAATTCATAATTAATTAGGAGTCCATAAATGGCATGATGTAGCTAAATTTAACCAAAACTCAAAATAAACAAAATTAATTAATTTTGTTCGCAACGGCTTATTGTCACTAGTTTATGGTCAATTACTGACTGTAAACAGTCGGTACATCTTCAAAAAATTTAGTGACACCTAGTTGACACTAAAAAACCTATTTTCTTTATCAATTTATTTTTATAATTAATAAATTACAATTTTTTTCATGAAATACTAAAGATCTTTCCCCACATGCAGATAATTAATATTGATAAATAAAACAATATTCCTAAGGTCTAGCAAAAAAATCAATTCAATTTCAATTGATTTCGGTTTCCTTTTCGATTGAGATTTATGGATCCATGGACATATGTGTCTATAGAAAAATTTACATTATAATTTATTTTATTTTTAAAAAATATTGTTTTGTTGTTAACAAATTTTTTGTTCTTATTTATTTTTTTTAGAAAGATAACAAACGCAATGAAAAAATGGGGAAAAGATTATGTAGTATTTGACAACTTAGCGATAGTCAACTGTCACTAAATTAGAAGGGTAAATAGTCGCTAAATTTAGCAATGGCTAACCGTCACTAATTTAGGAAAGGGTCACTAATTTAGTGAGGGCAAGCCATCGTTAACATTAGTGACTGTTTACTTTTTGTATATTAGCGACTTTTAACTGTCACAATAATTAGCGACTAATAGTCTTTGCTAACATTTGCTCCTTAACTTTTTTGAAAAATAACTACAATAATGAATCGTGTCACCATAAAACAAAATTTATTATTAAATTGTAATCTATAATTTTCAATACATACATATATCCATCAATCCACACATCTCAATCGGAAAAGAAATTGGAATCAATTACAATTAATCAGTCTTAAAAAAATGAAATGAAAATGAGAGGAAAATATCATCAAAAGCTAGTGACAGCAAGGCAATGTTAGGCTTCGACAACCTAGTGAGGGCTAGTTGTCACTATTTTTTGGCATTGTAGTGAGTAAGTCGTGACTACAATTAGTGACGGCTAACCGTCGCTAAATTTAGCAA
This sequence comes from Aquilaria yunnanensis, assembly GCA_039654915.1. Taxonomy (NCBI): domain Eukaryota; kingdom Viridiplantae; phylum Streptophyta; class Magnoliopsida; order Malvales; family Thymelaeaceae; genus Aquilaria; species Aquilaria yunnanensis. The sequence goes on along the minus strand of CM077600.1, from coordinate 27,292,119 downwards.
CTACTAGTCTTCGATTTAACAACTGCTAGCTTTTGCTAACTTAGCAACGGCTAGCAGTCGCTAAATTTAGTGACTTTTAGCTTTCGCTAACTCAGCGAAGGCAAATCTTCACTAAATCATCATTTTCTATTAGTGACGGCTAGCCTTCACTAATTATGACCAGAATAAGTTAATGACAGCTGTAGTAATGACTAGCCTTCACTAATCACTATTCTATAACTAATTAGCGAGAGCAAGCTGTCATTACTGTTAGCCAACACTTTTAAAACTTTGTTCATTTATTTTTAGAAAAATAATAAAGATAATGAATTTTTAACCATAAAAATCATATAAAATGTGTAAAGCTTAGTAGATGAAAGAATTTTTTAATCATAAAATAAAATTTAATTAAAAATTATAATATATATTTTTTTAATAGACACATAGATCCATTAATCCATACTTTTAGCCATTATTATACTAATATAACTAAGACTTAGTGACGGCTAACCGTCACTAATTTACCATCGCTAAATTAGCGAGGGCAAGCCGTCACTAAATTTAGTAATAGCTAATTGTTGCTAAATTAGGGACTGCTATATGTCGCTAAACTTAGCGACGGTTAACCTTCGCTAAATTAGCAATGGCAAGCCATCACTAAATTTAGTGATGGTTAGCCGTCACTAAATTTAGTGATGGATATTTGTTTGCTAATTTAGCAACGTTTAACCTTTGCTAATTTAGCAATAGCAAGCCGCAACTAAATTTTAGCGACAGATAGTCGTCCCTAATTTTTCACCAGACCTTTAGCGACGATTTACCTTCTCAAATTAGCGATGGTTTTTTGCCTTCGTTAAATCTCCTTTTTCTAGTAGTGATAGAGGGTGGAGGTTATGTATAAATTATATGAGACATCTATACAAATGAAATCACATAACTATTACTAATATATCCAATTATATGTACGAGTTCAACCCCTCAGCCTAAAAAGAAGTGTAAATGCGTTAAAACGAGCTTCTTATCAAAATCATAAATAGACACAAATCAAATGAAAGATATATATAAATCTCATACACAAAGAAAGTAGATATACCATAAAAAAAACCATAGTGAGGGATATGTACTAATCTTAGGAGATCTATGTATAAATGAAATCCTAAAAACAATTATTGATATATTCAATTGCCTTTATGATTTCATCCTAAAAACCGTTATTGATGTATTCAATTGGCTATATGATTTCAATCATTTAAATATTTTCTTGTACATTAATGAAAAGAAAAAAATAAAAGAGAGAAAATTAAAGTGTGAAATATTAATTAAAAATGTTTTTTTACACATGGCTTATATAACATTAGGTATAACTATAAAGAAACAAACGCACACATGTGTATAAATATTGAAGCTTATACACAAAAGCAATATGTACAAAGAATGGGAGAGATATGTACATATTGTGTGATATATATGTACAAGTAAGATCTTCAAAACTAACAAATATTTTCATTATTAACTTTTACTCTTATATATTGAGCCAATAATAGATATAAACAAATTGAATAAAAGATATGTATGAACTTTATTTGGAAAAAAATGAGAGGGACATATATCAAACATATGAGATATGTACAAAAGCATTGCTAATATATTGCTTGCTCTGTCCAATTTTGAATGAAATATTTGGGTTTGGCATAATGATCATGAAAAAGAAAAAAAAAAGTTTGTGTATTGTTTCTATTTTTACGCTTCACTTTTTACAGATAAATCAAGAAAGATAAAAAAAATGGATATTGAAATGATAGCTTGAAGGGTAATATGGTAGAGTAATTCACTAAATATGAAAATGTTACAGAGTTTTAAACGGTTGAAAATAGAATATGTTACATCTTTTTTAGTATAGAGAGAGTATTAGAAAGTATTTTTAGTAGTATTTTTTATATTCATTCAAATAAGTTTACTCTTTTGCACATATATCTTTTCATATTTATATAATTATATTTATGTATTTACTTTTTGAATTTTAGAATTTTTAGGAAAACATAGTCTACTATTATATCAAAGCGTTGCAAAGAAACAATTACTAAAACCTATTAGAGTGGCTAAACTGAAAATGAAAAACTCTTAATGACCAAAATAAGCACTCAAGAAAGCTAAAGGACCGGTTTTGGCATTTTACATAAAAATTACAAAAATCAAATCGATGTGTGAAACAACTTGGGTCTTGGGTTGTGGGTGCGATTCCGATTTAGTGGCGGACGTGATAAATCTTCTGTAATTGGCAACGAGTTTAGTGATCTGTGGGCTTGGACGGCAATGGCAGGGGAAGTTGGGTTGGGTTGGGTTGGGTTTGGGAGGATGGTGGCTGCGATTGGGATGCTTGCGGTAGCTGCTACACTTTTGCGGTCCATGCTGGAGCATCATTGGGAGACCATGAACGTTGTAATTGCCTGGTCGACGTCGACGGAGATCAAGAGTAGGTCGAGGGTGAGGTGGCTTGGTGGGAGGGAGTTGGCGCCTTGGCAATGGCGACGAGTAAGAGTAGCAGCCCGTCGACGTCAGATCACAATTATTGGCAAGGGAAGGGACGTGATGGGGATTGTTATTTTTAGTAAGGTTATATTGGACATTTTACCCGTATAGTGAGTTTTAGGTTGGGCGTATTTTTGACCAACCGATTAGTGCACTCTTATCGCGCAGCATAACATATACTATCATAGAAGTGGAATACCAAGTTTTAATTGTTGGCCCCAAATGAGTTCTGAAGCAATTTATAAGGGAATTCTCAACCTCTTCAATAGCTTATAAAACATATAGATTCACCAATTCCCAAGTTCACTAGCTCAATTCCAAATTTAAAAGGTACTAGGAGTTCTAAATCATCCTTTGTAACACTAAAAAACAACTATTAGAGACATGCAAGCCAAGCTCTCGTCGTCTATATGTATCCAACTTACAAGGAAAAACAAAATATTTAAGACGTGTGTTTTTTTTACTTTGACTACTATAACTTTTGCGATTAGGCTCAGAGCCTAATTAAGATAATATAATAAAGGTGGAAACAATTTCTTCCAACTGCTAACCTAAAAGTCATAGTGGTATACCTTTTGAACCTCTGATACTAATCACTGTCGTTGCCAGCGAACGGACGCTGACCAAGATCATCAGGAGGAGCCATGGACGACCTGGTTGTAAGTTTGTTTGATCCATCTAAAGCTCTTCCTGAGAGAGCCTTTCATCTTCCCCTCAACTGAATAGACCTTGTAGCCAGCAACCCGCTTCTTCCTCTGCAGCTCAGGATCACTGATGAAGCTCCAGTACCTTGAAGAATCAGATAATTTCCACAAGTTACTGCCTTTCTTCTCTCTCTTTATCTCGATCTGATTCTCTCTGCCTGGTTTCTGATCAGTGGAGGAATAATAACAATAATAAGGGTAATTTGCATGAGTTGTGCTATAAGACCTCAGCTCCCGCATGCTTGTTGGACCTCCATAGTTGATGTTGCTGCTGGTCTCCACTTCTCTGCAGGACTTTGATCTGTAACTGTAATTTTCCATGATCAAGAGATTTGTGTTTGATCTTAATTTGGGGAAGGAGTGAGAGATTCAAGGGAAGAGAGGCCTTTCTTTCTTTTTATTTTCTTGTTTGTGGAGTGCTTTTGTTGCCTAAATTGACTCCTAACCCATATACCCCTGCATTTTCTGACCCCTTTTTTGGCTGCTGCTTTTTTCCTTTCTTCTGATTCACAGGTTTTCTCGCTAATATTTTTTTTTTTTTCGTTTGTCCAAATTTTTGAATTAAATGATTGGTTTATTTAGGAGACAAAATGATGGGTTTGAAATAAAGATGTCTTTTGATTACGACAGAACTTATTACATGCATAAATTTTTGTGTCAATTGTTGCCTTACTGAAAAGAACCTTCAACAACTTGCGGAACCCATTACCATAGTCGTACAAATTCTTTAAAATAGAGTATAAGATAAAATTATAGAAAAACTGTTGAAAATGCTCTATCCATCAATCTCAAAATTCATCAAAGATAACTATTTTTCACTGCCCTGAATTCCAGCTCTGCGTCTGTATATAGCTCACTGACGATGAAGATATAGAAATGATTTTGGTCAAATATTTTGGCCTTATAGGTGGCAACATTTGACAGCCAACCTCAGCATAGTCTAGTAGCCAAAGACATAAAAACCAAAGAAAGATTTAGCAAATGACAAGAAAGCTAACATAAAATCCCCTAGCCGCATCAAACGTTACTAACATCACAGACTCGTCCCCGAAAAAAGATTTCCAACTAGCCACCGTTACCCAGAACTGAGGAGTATCCACGCCATTAAATCATCAGAGAACATTCCAAGAAACTTTTCGCGTAACCTAAAGAGAGAAGAATATGAAACGAAGGAACAACAGAGAGATAGTGTCTGCACGAAAGGAGGGCTTCAACAGGAACCTGCAAAAGAGCAGTATCATCAAAGAAGATCAGCAACATTTGAAGGCAGCTCCTCAACCACCACATTGTAGAATTTCTGGATGTCAAACAGCATTCTTTCATCATCCCTTGTCACAAAGTTAATCGCAACACCTTTTCTTCCGAATCGTCCACTACGCCCAATACGATGGAGGTAGTTCTCTGGTTGGGTCGGCAAATCATAGTTTATGACAAGAGAGACTTGCTGCACATCAATACCACGAGCCAACAGATCGGTGGTGATGAGAACACGAGAAGAACCAGACCGGAATTCTCGCATGATTATGTCTCGAGTGTTCTGGTCCATGTCTCCATGGGTAGCAGAGACTGTGTGGTCTCTGCTTCGCATATTGTCAGTCAGCCAGTCAACTTTTCGCCTCGTGTTCACAAAAATGACACTTTGAGTGATGGCCAGAGTCTCATAAAGATCACACAGCGTCTCAAGCTTCCAATCTTCCCTCTCAACATTGACATAAAACTGCTTGATACCTTCAAGGGTGAGCTCATCGCGCTTCACCAAGATCCTCACAGGCTTGTTCATGAATTTCCTAGTGATCTCAAGGGCCTCAGGAGGCATTGTGGCAGAGAACACTCCAACCTGAACCTTGGCTGGCAACAGTTGGAAAATGTCGTAGATCTAACACATGGCACAAAACAAGCAATTACAAACGATTCATAAAAAGGGCTACAAGTATTTGATGCCAAGGAATAATCACAAACCTGATCCTTAAAACCACGAGAGAGCATTTCATCAGCCTCATCCAAGACAAACATCTTAATATAATCCGGGCGAAGAGACTGCCTTCTCAACATGTCAAAAACACGGCCAGGAGTGCCCACAACAACATGAACACCACTTTGAAGGATACGTTGATCCTCACGCACACTTGTTCCACCTACACAAGCATGAACCTTCACACCAAGGTAATCACCAAGAGCCCTCATCACCTTCTCAATCTGTTGTGCAAGCTCTCTTGTGGGAGCCAGCACCAGAGCTTGGCAATGAACCACATCATAATCAAGTTGCTGTAAAATGCCTGAGCAAAACGTAGCGGTCTTTCCAGTTCCAGACTGAGCTTGTTGAATCACATCAAGACCCTTGCAAAATGGCACTATTCCTCTTTGTTGAATTGCAGAAGGCTTCTCAAAACCTTAGGGAAGAACCATTAAAGACATTATGGATCTTTTTGTCATGTCAAACAATAGCAAGAAACATACACAAACAGAACGTTTATGTTCAGGAGCATTTGCAATGGAAACATTCTCCCACTGTAACAAAAACTTCAGAAATTATTGTGATTTAAAAGAAAAAAAAAATGATGCATGAGAACGGCAAACTGGTGAGTCAATGCAGGGATAAGAATCATTTTTTTTCAATTCACATTCCTTGTATCTCAGCATTCCAGGATAAAGAGAAGGAAAGAAAATTTTAACTTCCAAATTTCGTGAACATTATCATTTTAACAGAATGTGTGTACAATATTAAATGCTTTTAGACAGGTATATTATCAAAACAAATAATACCAAGAACAGTAACATTTTAAGATCTCTCCACCTACCATAAGCATATATGCCCCTCAGAAGATTTTCTTGCAAACCCATAGCATCAAAACTGTCATAAACTTCATCATAGGATGTGAAAAACTCTTGCCCATCGGATGCAAGTCTGCATGACAATTCAATGCAAGAAGGAAGTTACATTTCCAACCAAAACCATAAAGAAATAGCCATTCAATGAAATCTAACAATAATGACTTACAAATCATTCATTTTTGAATCATATTGACGAGCATCGAATTGGGATCCTTCTGACGCCGTGCCTGCCATGTCTGCTTCACAGAAGGCAAGGAGACAAAATTAAACTTCAAGTTGATAAAGATAAACTGAAAATGCACATTGGCTATTGCACCTCATCTTAAATTTTATAACTAAAGACTGACAGAGAACAAATTCCATTGTGCAAAAACAAGTGAAAATTCATAAATGAGGCCCTATACAATTCTGTGACAAGCAGAATGTAACAGAAGAGCCAAACTTGCAACCCATTCATTAAGAATACAAGCATTATCCTCTGTTTCAGTATGCGGAGAAGATAGAAACTAAGAGGCAGATGGCAATCCGACATCTTGAGCACATCGGAAGCCACTTCTGCCTACTTCTCCTATGTAATGAGTACAAGAGCCTCCATGTTCAAAAGTGCACTACCAGCCTAACCAATAGTAGGAATGAAAAACCTACATCAGCCCAACCACGAGTTTACTAAGGAACTGGTTAACAACAATAAATCAACCAATAACAAACGACCAAGAACACCACTGGTACAACCTATCCAAATTTTCTCCTTTAATTTCCCCAGGAGCCGAAACAAACTGATAACTGACAGCGCTTCAAGCTTCCCCCCCCCCCCCCCCCCTTTTTTCTGAAAATAACCCAAATTCTCAAAACAAGCCAACAAATGAACAAGCAAATACTATCACGAGAAAAGAAACCCCCAGAAAAAAACAATAATCCAAAATCCCAGGTCCCAAAAGTGCAAAAGGAAACAAAGAAACAGCAAACCAAATCCAAAGCAATAAACTTTACGCAGATGCAAGAGAGGTAGAGAAAAGGAAGCAACCTTGAAAGTGGATTGTGTAGAGAGAGAAAGCGAAGGCCTTTGGGGTGGTTTCGGGGAGAGAGAGAGTAGTGAGATGTTAGGGTTTCCCAAACTCCTCGGATCTGCGCCGTAGAGTTGAGGGAGAAGCGAAAAACGTAATCGTGTCTACTTATTATGTATTAGACCCGGGGTCACGTTCGGCTTCTCTACTTTTCCTTTTAAGTCCTAAATGCCCTCAGTAGTTTTAGGTTATACTGAGACTAATTGCACTAGTGGCCCCTAACTTTTTATTATTATATCACTTTAGACCTTAATTTAGGTTTGTTATATAAAAAGTCTTTAACCTTGTTTAATTGTTCTATTTGGGACATTTTGCTAACATGAGGTATTAAGTTGGATGGAAAAAAAATGGTGAAAAACTAGTTTTAGCTCCATAAAACTTTCTTTTTTACCCTGAAAACCTTAAAACTTTTTTGTACAACAATCGAAACACCTCCTCCTAACCTTTCACCCCCATTTCCTTCCTTTCCTCCGTCATCGCTGCCCTTTGCCGCTGCCCCTCCCTCTGCCACCTCATCGTCTTCAACCTTACCCATTGAGTCCTTCCCCTGGCACTCCAGTATCAGTATTGTTAGGAACTAGTATCGTCGCCTTTCACAACATTATTGATTTTAACAAGCGAAGTAAGGCAAAAAATAATAATCTCCAAATCCAGGTCTGTAGAGCTCTAGTCTTCAGAACCCACACACTATATCACCAAACACAAAGATAAACCCAAGCACAAAATAAGACCAAAACCCTATGAAGAAAGTTAAGACCATATTTAAATTCCTTCAAAAAAATGTCAATACTTTTAAATTTCATGCCACATAAAACTAAGGTCAAACTATTCATTTGGCCCCTCAACTTGCCCCACTCATGCCAATTGGTCCATAACTCAATACTTAATAATTATACGTCCCTAAACTTTGAAAAATTATGCAAGTTAGTCAATTAGCTCAAACATGTTGATAAGAAAATTACAAAAGCCGTTTTGATCACTTTTATTTTGGCGCAAGAGGTACTTTTAGTTTAAAATCATTCAAATAAACTATTTTTTCCATCAATCTTCAGACCTCCTCATCCAGCTTGCAGCTTTTCCTTACTTCTCTTCCATTCCTTTATTCTAGCTCGTTCAAAATCAATGGTTTTGTATCCAATAACCCTTGTAAAACATACTACCCCAAAACAACCATATACTCCTCTGATGGACTTACCTCACTTCCTACACCTCTTTATTGCTAGTTTGCCACTGTCATCCACTTAAATTATTCAAACCCCATCAACTCTTCCCCATGCTCCCATTGCCAAAGTTCATAATGACTTTTATCCCTAGTCCCGGGCACCAAGCTCCACCTTATGTGCAGCTACGGTGGCCACACAATGCTCCACCCTTATGACAAGTTTCTCTGCTGCATTGGTGGTGAACCCGTATAGTTACCGTTCTCCACTCTTTCCTCATGCCTCTCCCGCACACTTTTTAGTGGTCTCTACTTCATTGTCAAATAACAATTTCCCATTGAAGACATGGACTCTCTGGCCTCTAACTCTATCGATGAAGATCTTGAGAACATGGTCAAAGAACGCAACCGATTAGCTTCTTTTAGGTCCTCTACTTGAATCCATTTGATCATTTTCTTCAATAAGCATGAAAACTGCTACTTCAATGGGTGCCCCTCTCGTTGATTCCAAATTGGAAACTTGGCTTATTGATGCTCTCAATGGGTTTTGATTAATACTTCATAATTTGTCGGATTCAACCACCATTAACACATTGCTCAATCTTGATAGTGTTGACACCCAATTTCGTCCAGCCATTAAAAAAAAATTTTTTTTTAAAAAAATTTTTAATTTAAAAAAAAACTAATTAATTATTAATTATTATTAGAAATTAACTATTAATTAATATAAAAAAATAATATAAAAAAAATTAATTAAATTAATTAATTAATTATTTAAAAAAAAATAAATAAAGAAGAAGAAGTCACCTCCCCGTCTTCCCTTGGCTAGCTGTTTCTCCCCCAGCTGAGCCTTCCCCTGGCTAGCACCTGCCCTGATCGATCTCTCTCGTTCTCTCGAGAACCTTCTATCTCTCTCTTTTAGCTCGCTCTCACTCTAGGGGGGGGGGGGATATTTTCTCTCACCCCTGCCACAGCCTACACTTCTCTCTCCCCCTCGCTCTCATTCACTCAGCTCGTCTCCCTCTCTGGCCTCTCTCCATTCTCTCTCTCTCTGTGCTCCCCTGAGCTCTCTCTCTCATCTTACGAGCTCAGCTCACTCTTCTTCTCCTTCACTCTCTCTTTCACTCTCACCTTCGCCAGCCACACCTGCTGCCCAAACTCCACCCGCTCCGCCCTCTTCTACGGCCGATCCGCCAGCCGTCGCCTTCTCTGTCTCCCAGTAGACGTCGTGTCGCCGCCAGCCTTCCAGCCTGGCGGTTTATCTCCCTCCGACAGCCCATCGACGCCGTCATCTCTCCGCACTCAGCCACGCCTCTCCTGCTGCGACCCCTCCCTTGCTGCGCTCAGCCACCGCCCGTCGCACTCAGGCCAGCTCCTCTGCGTCGCCTCCCCTGCTGTGACCCCTCCCTTGTCGCGCCTCCTCCCATGCTCGCGACGCTGCCAAGCTGAGCACGCCGCCATCGCAACCATCCAGCCCGACGCCCTTCCCTTGCTGGCTGGGCCTCCTCCGCTCCCGTCGCGCCCGTCGCCCTCCATCTCCCCTCCTCTTCCGCGCCTAGAACCACCTCCGCCGCGAGCCTCGCCTCCGTCGCGACCTCCAGCGCTAGGGGTGAGCATGGGTCGGGTTAGTTCGGTTTTATGGTGGAACCGAACCAACCCGAAATGGCCTCGGTTCCAAAATTTTTCTACCCAACCCAGAACCGAGAACCGAACAGAACCAGAACCATGGTTCTGGGTTTCTCGGTTCTGGTTCTCGGGTTTTTCGGTTTATACCATATACCTATAACAACACCAAAATTCAATAAATCTACATCCATAATCAGTTTTATGACATATTCAACATAATATACAATTAAATTAATATTTAAATATATGTACTTAGATACATTCAAAAGAGTTTAAAATGTTGTTCTTACAAAAATGGTTTAAAAGAGTTGCTTGCGGGGTATCTTTTATTTCAACTAGTTTACTTCATTCCAGTAATTCCAATATTGGTATGACATTCAATATGAAAAATTGAGCCTTTAAGACCATCTTCTTTAGTATCAAAACCTAAAATATGTTGATGTCATAAATTCTTAATTTTGCATGACTCAAATGAAAAAAATATCATAATTGTGTCGTAAAGAGTAGTCTGGAATGAAAGATCGAAAGCAAAATGACTTAGGAGTAGTGGGTTTATGAAGCAAAGTGATTTAAGTAAATATGGAGAAATTTCGTAAATGATCCCACAACTTCCATACTGTTTCAATTTGAAACATCAGTTTAAGAGTTTAATATAAAAACACAAAATAACCATCATAATATTTCAAAGAAATATATATGTGTGTGTGTGTATGGATACATTAGTAATACTATAATTTTTATTATATAATTATATATATATCTCGGGTTCGGTTCCACCTTGGGTTCGTTCCATATGAAACCAGAACCAACCCAAAAACCGTCGGTTCTCCTATATGTGGAACCAACCCGAGAACCATAATCAATTTTTACCCAACCCAATGGGGGTGGTTCGGTTTCGGTTTCGGTTTTACCCAACCCATGCTCACCCCTATCCAGCGCCACCTAGCCACGCCGCCCTGATCGCCGCAGAAAAGAAAACAAAGGTTGAAGAACGCCCAAAAAAAATATATATATATATATAAAAACGCCAGACGCGTTTTTTGTTCTGCTGACCAAGTCAATTTTATTTTATTTTATTTTATTTTATTTTTATTTTTTTAGTAAAATTCTTGTTTAGCCCCTAGTTTTCTTTATATTATCCATTTAAGTCACTAACTCTTTTATTTTTGCAGGTTAAGCATTGACAGCAGTTTTCTTTTGTTCCTTTCTTATTTTGTTTGTTTTGGTTACTCATTAAATGCAGCCATTAAATCTTCATAAATATATAACCTAGTGTGTTTGTTTGTTTGTTTTATTTTTATTAATTAAATTTTGGGATTAGGCAATTTTTTTTTTTTATGCTCATATTTTCTTTATTGCCAAGTCTATTGTTTCTATTGGTAATTGTGTTGTTCTGGTATTTATGTTGTTATTGAATTCAACTTGCTTTGGTTTATATATGTTTTGTTTAATCTTGACTTGAAAAAAAAAAAAATTTCAAATCCTAGGGATCGGTTTTCCCTTCCTCCTTTATTGTTGTCATGTGGTTGTTGGAGCCGGAATGGGTTAGTTGTCATTAGAATATTTTAATGACCTATGGCGCAATCAAGTTTTTTTTAAATTATTCTTCAGTGGTCGAGTTTCTTTTTCACCTGTGTTTGGGCTTAAGGAGAAAACTCCTAGAAAATTGTCGAAGGTAACTTTCTGGGTATTTACAGGATTTATTTATGAATGTTTTCTTTGTTGCTGTGTATTAGCAGTGAATTTAAGACCATCATGCGCTTGGTATCTGATTAAAAGCTATCCACATTTTTGGAATATTCTTCTTTGACGCTGAAATCTAGCATGTTAGCCATTTCCTAACAGTCATTTATCATCGTTATAACGTCTGAAGGAAAGTTCTTGCATTTTATTGGGGTTAAGGTTTCAATATTGGACTATCAAAGTTAAGACTTCAGAGAACACAGAAATTTTGTTTTGTCTATAGGACTGGGCACTAGAACTACTGTTTGTGTTATGTTTATTTCATATGTTTAATTGGGTGTGGCGTACATGAGACATGACATGAATTATATCAAGGAATAAGAAATTTATACATATGCAAGGTCATTTCTGGTTCTAAGAATTCCAAGTGATGAAGTTCTGAGGATTGATATTTGGGGTACCGTGTGATGCTGGGTGGCTAATAACCTTCATGTGAACTACCTATTTACTGCCTAGAGTTTGGCTAGCTTCAGATTAGAGCGCAGTAGCTATTTTTTTTTAAGTTAGGATTTAACTAAGTTCTGAGCAAAGCAAGCTATGCCCCTGCCATGTGGCCTATGTTAGATGAAAACTCCACAAGAGTTTCACGTGAAATTACTTTAACTATTTCTCCATTTTTATGAACCATTTTGCAATGAACATTGTTTCATTAGATTTTTCCTTCCTTACGAAAGAAATCTTCAAACTCCAAAACGTTGTACTACATTGTTGTACTTATGCTCTTGAATCTGGGATTTTAAATATATATATATTTTTTTTAAAAGAGTCATTTTTTTGTCACCCAATTTAAGCAACTCCTTTTAGGTATAATTTTAACTTAGTTATCCAACTTTCTATTTTGTTCCTATGAGCCACTAACTATTTTTTTTTTTGTTGTAGATCAGTCCCTGATAGCAGATTTATTTCTTTGTTCTCTTTTTGTTTCCTTTCTTTCTTTGATTATTTAACCATGTATTAGATTTAATCGTTAAATTCACTTAAAGATGTAATTTAGGATATTTATTTATTTATTTATTTTTAGAATAGTTTAATTTTAATTGTTGTAATGCATTAAATGTGTATCAAATTATTAGAAATCCGTCTTAAGACGGATCATAAAATCCATGTCCAGATGATTCGGTTAGAATCCATGGCTTGGATATTAACTGAAATTATTAAAAAATAAAATAAAATTAAAAAACGAAATCCTAAGATGGATCATATCCATGTCCAGATAATTCGGTTAGAATCCATGGCTTGGATATTAAATTCCATATCCGGATGATCCGGCAGGATCTACAGTTTGGAAAATATTAACTTTTAAAATAAATAAATTAAATAAAAATCCATATTTACGATATGGATTAAATTGATTAAAACTTCATCAAATTCTGTGTCCAAATGACTCGGTAGAGTCCATGGTTCGGAATCAAATCTTCCGTGTCCAAATGACTCGGCAGAGTCCATGGTTCGGAACTATCAAATTTTATCCAAATTAACTTAAAAATCCACATTTCGACATAATTCAGTTAAAATTTCTATCTTTGAAAATTAACTGAAAATTATTTAAAAGCAAAGTAAAACAAAATTAAAATCAACTAAGGTGCCAATTTTGGGCGCTCTAACAATATTGTTTTAGCGTAACCGTACTCCCGATCCCCGAACTCTCGCAGACCATTTTTAAGGTGACCAATCGACCTAAGTAAACAGATTGGTGGCGACTCCAGAAAACCCGATGTTGCCACAGATAGTGATGTGGAGATGCATGCAGAATGAAGGAAGATTTCAACGAATAAAAGAAGACCAACACAATGATGTAAGAAGCATAAACTTTGACTTTTAAGTCTCTAGTGGTGGGAACATGACCTCTTATTTTGAGTCTTCATTGTCCTTTTCAATACCAAATTTGCCACCAATTTAAGTTCGATTAGAGGAAACCAGGGTGTTGGTGCATAAAAAAAATGATGGGGACTAGAGAGTAATCCACATAATGAGGTAAGGAAATGTTGTAGCTAGATAAAGATGCGTGATGATTGATGGAGGAAATAGCTTATTTTGATGATTTTAAGCTAAGAGTGTTTTTTGTACGAACTAAAATAAATCATTAGGGATTTTATATTTTTTCCACCAACATTTTATGATGTAATGGACTAACTCGCATAGTTTTTCAAAGCTTAAAGACTAATATTCACTGAGTAGTGAGTTATAGATTAACGAGTTAGGTAAATTCAGGAATTCAAATGCATAATTTGGTCTAAAACTAAAAGAATAAAAAAACTCCATTGTGAAATTAAACCAAAAAAGTAACTTGAAGATTACAACGGGGAAAGATTCAAATGAACCATGTGCAATAAGCCATAAAAAAAAAAAATCCAGCAATTAAAAGCTAAAATTCATTACTTGGTGAATAGTGAATCAACGAAATACCTAAAGCATCCTAGTAAAATTGAAGCGTTGATTATGGATTTCTCATTTCTTATACTATGGCACATACATTCGTATATCACAAGTATTGCCCTCCACTATTGTAATTGACAGCTAAATTCAACAAAATTCAGAGGAACCAAATGGTGGATTGAAGTAAGAAAGCAACATGCCAGTGGAAACGCAGCCCAAACCTCACCTACCACTTATCATCTTTCCACCGCTATACCCTTCTCTAAGAAAATCTTTTCTTCGACACTTGGACCTCTGCCCTTGCCATAGCTTATTCCACCTTTCATCTCCAATTGTATGACCTTGACTCAGTTGCTCTTTTTTCACTCAAATCTAAGCCCAAACTCACAGGCAGCATCAGCCACATCAAAAAGCAGGAAGAATTTATCAACCCATGAATGTGGTACAAAATGGAGAGGGCTGAAGGTGAAGGTGGATGACACAATTAGTTTAGTGAAACTCTAATGGTAGTTATTTATTTTGAATTTGAAATAACAAGTGGTATGTTGTAACTAAAAGCCGCTAAGTGCAGTAGATGGGGGAGACGTTTGTAGAGGTGGGAAAAGGCAAAGATGGTTGAATAAATTTAAATTAGGGCAGATGTGTGCAAGGTGTTATAGGAAATGACTGAGAGGGATGTGATTTGTTATGTGACAAGGTGGAGGAGGGAGAGCTCTAAGGCGGACATGGGGCAGAAGGTGGAGTTAGTGGCGGCGGAACAATGGAAAAAGGGCAATAATGACGAAGGAATAGAGGAAGACGGAGGATGAAGGTTAGGAGGAGGTGGTTGGATTGTTAATGGAAAAGTTTCAAGGTTTTTAAGGTAAAGGAAAAGTTTTATAAGTTAAAACTAGCTTTCATTGTTTTTTTCTTGTCCAACTTAATGTCATAAGTTAACAAAATGTTCAAAATGGAACACTTGCATGAGGTTATAGAATTTCTATGTAAAAAATTAAGGTTATGATCCAAAATGGTACATTAACAAAAATGGCTACATATGCAATTAACCCAAGTTATACTATTGTGCTATTGCTAGTGTTGGCATAACTAAATACTGTACCTCATATGTTAGCGAATTGTTTGAGTGGGCACCCGACATCTTCTTGACGTTATAGTTTTTTTAAAATTTAAAACAGTACAACTATTTAGATTCTTAGTTCATAGTTGAATGGTTTCTTAATTCATAGTCCAACTACTTCAATCGGGTTGGCTATCAGTTATACAGTAATATCAATGACAAGAACAGGGAAACTTGATAATGGGTTTAGAGGTAGTCTTTATCTTATCCAGTACTAAACTTTAAAAATAGTATAGTAGCAATGAACTGTGATTATCATTTTACTTAGGTTGGTTCTAGACTGCATTTCCCATTAAAAATTGATTTGACAAGTGATTTGCATTCGAACTATAAAAAGTAAAATTTTTGATAAATTCAACAAGAATAATCTGGTCTTATTTTGACATCTATATGTCACACTTAAGTCTTGAACAAGGTTATTAAAATCAGAATTCCACGTATAATCATTTTTTCCTTTCAATGAATTATAATAATGAAATTGGATTAAAATCATAATTATAATCATAAAATTTAATTAATTAATTTTTATATTTCAAAATGTAAAATTATAAAATTTAAGATTTAAATCGGGATTTTTACAACCTTAGTTTTGAATTCCATGTGCTGAATGCTATTTCGAGGGACCATGTATGTGCCGAACCTTTTACGTAGAGATGGGCACCGGGTTGACCCAACCCGAGACCGGCCCGAACCAGTTGGTCTTGAGCCTGGGTCAAGGAGGACCGGGCTCGGACCGGTCCCCGAAAGGCTGGTCCCGAGCTAGTCCCGGGGCGGGTTTGGAGGTTTTTTTTTTATAAAAAAATAAAATTAGAAACATAATTAATTACATATGTAATAAATATTTTTAAGAAAAAATACAACATTCGGTGTAAATTTTATTAAGTAAAAATGTCAAATGGCACTTACAAATAATCGGAATGGGCATTACATTTTGAAATTTTGAAATGGCAAAAACGTTCTGAAAATGATGAAAAATAGAAACCTATGATCTGTGCTTAACAACATAATCAAATCAAATATCACATCTAGTGTAAGTTTTATTAAGTAAAAATGCCACACAACATTTACAAATAATCGGAATGGGCATTACATTTTGAAATGTCAAAAAATTTTCAAAAATGATGAAAAATAGAAACTTATGATCTGTGCTTAATAGAATAATCAGATCAAATACCACATCTGGTGTAAGTTTTATTAAGTAAAAATGTCAAATGACACTTACAAATAATTGAAATGGGCCTTACATTTTGAAATGGCAAAAATATTCTGAAAATGATGAAAAATAGAAACCTATGATCTGTACTTAACAGCATAATCAGATCAAATACACACTACATGTATGATTAAAAAAAAAATTCAAGTCTCGGTATCGAATATTACCTTGTCATCTGAACTCTTTTGGTATTGTTACCGGAGTGCTGCGAGGCTTCAATCTCAGTTGCACACACATAATTCTACCGCCTCGAGTGTCAATTTTGATTATTTCTCCGATATCATCTGTTTTCCTGTACTAAACGTTGCCTTGGATTATACGGTGGATACTAGAATGACAAGAATCTCTTGTGTGATTATCGACAAGATCGAAAACCTTGATCTCTTTTGTTTCCACCACTCGAAGATATTAATGTCGTTTGACTTGAACAATGTGTTAAGATAGTTATCGACCTCAGCTAATCCCAATGTCATCGGTTGGGGTCGTTTGAGCATTTCAAGGGTCGGGTTGAATCTTGATGAGATTGATATTCTTGAAGGCTCAGTTTGAGAAGCTTCGAATCTTACCTTATCTGAATGTCGCTCACAATATAACTTGTATAAATAATGTAAGTACTTAGAAGTAGTAGCAAATATAGCCAAAGCATTTATATGAGACATTTCTAATTAAGTATGTAAAATTCCTTCAAACAATGTTGTTGTGCCTGTTAATTTGACATATGAGTCAAGCAAAAAAACAACTAAAAAGATAGGTGGAATGTTTTCGAAATATTGAAGTCATTTAGCCCGCATGGCTTCTACAGTCAATTTTAATAACTCATCATCTTTAAATTGATGAATAGTTGAGTAGTAAACACTAGAGAAAAATTTAGTAGTCTCGTAAAAAGACTTAAGCAATTCATCAGTTTTGGAACATATGGGAATGCATCTTATAACATCAAATATGTGGAGTTCCAGCGGGTTAAACAATCCAATTTAAACCGTTTCCAAAAAAATTCTTTTTAATGTTCAAAACAAAACCTTTTAAATTCATGAAATATAGCAGGTTATTTTAAATACATCAATGAGTTTCGAATAGGCAAAATTTCATTTTGGAGAACTTCTAAACCCTTTTGTACACAAAGGTTCAAAATATAACACATGCATCTAACATGAAAGAATACACCATTGAGAGGTGGTTTCAATGATTGACTCAGAAGGTGAGTGGCAACATCATTGTTTAAAGCATTATCAAATAAAATGCACATGACTTTATAAGAACAAAAAATAATCACGTAAAGTTTTTAAAATGTAATTGAATATGTGATAACCAGGATATTCCGCTTTAATGACCCTAAATGACAAAATTCATTTTTGTATAATCCAATCAGAATCAATCCAATGATAAGTAATACAATAAAATGATTGACCTATAGGTGATGTTCACATATCAAAATTAAATGCCACACAATGATTAAGATCAGAAAAATAAGCTTGCAAATTTGATTTTCCAGTTTCAAATAATCCAAGGCTTTCCTAGTAGTTTTCCTAAACACTTTTTTAAATGCAAAATTTAATTATGATTTTATCCAAGATTTTAGGTGCACATCTTCAGCTTGTGAAAAAAGTTTTTCCGCAATCATCATCCAATTTATCATGCACTCTCTACAAGATTGTTGGTTAAAATGAAATATATCTGGCCTGCCGGTGCCGGTTATAGACCCAAATTGTGTTTGTCCTCCAGAACTAGTCCCGGTACTGAGGAGGACATTAGGATGTTAATTTTCAATATGTTGCTTCAGCGTTCCAGTGCCGGAATTCTTTTTATGCACCAATTTTCTCCCGCAATGTTTGCATTTCCTGTACCTCGATTCCCCTTTGTCTATGAGCTCCCAAACTCAAGCAGTTAGTCTTAAGGCTTTACCTTGTTCTTGGGTTTCCTCCACAGCAGGTCCATGACTTGTTGGTGTCGGTTGTGTTGACGAATCCTCGGTGTGGCAACGTCGGGTTTTCTGGAGTCGCCACCAATCGGTTTTCGCTCAGGTCGATTGGATACCTTAAAATATGGTCTGCGAGAGTTCGGGGATCGGGAGTACGGTTACGCTAAAACAATATTGTTATAGCGCCCAAAATTGGCACCTTAGTTGATTTTAATTTTGTTTTACTTTCCTTTAAAAAATTTCAGTTAATTTTCAAACTAGAAATTTTAACTGAATTAGTTGAATGTGGATTTTTGGAAATTAATTTGTATAGAATTTTATACTTCCGAACCATGGACTCTGCCGAGTCATTTGGACACGGAAGATTTTGATTCCGAACCATGGACTCTGCCGAGTCATTTGGACACGGAATTTGGTGAAATTTTAAACAATTTTATCCATATTGTAAAAATATGGATTTTTATCTGTTTATTTAATTTGTTTATTTTAAAAAGTTTGATATTTTCCAAACCGTAGATCCTACCGGATCATCCGGATATGGAAATTGATTTATCGTAATTATTTAATTCTTATTATTATGAAATTAATTTTTAAATGGTAATTCTTTTTGTTTATGAATGATTTTTAATACTAACTAAAAAATTTATCTTTATATTTTTTACTTCTTTTTTTACTTTCTTTCTTTTTCTTCTTTTTTTACTTATTTTTACTTCTTTTTTTTAATTTCTTTTAATTTCTTTTCTTTTCTTTCTTTTTTATTCTTTTCTTTCTTTCTTTGCTTTTTCTTTTTCTTTCTTTTATCTTTCTTTTCTTTTTCTTATATTTCCTTTTTTTTCTTTATCTTATCTTTCTTTTATTTTTCTTTCTTATCTTTCTTTTATTTTTCTTGTCTTTTCTTTCTTTCTTTTCTTATCTTATCTTTTCTTTTATATTTTTTTTATCTTTCTTTTCTTTCTTATCTTTCTTTTATTTTTGTTTCTTATCTTTCTTTTATTTTTCTTATCTTTCTTTTTTTTCTTGTTTACTTTTTTTGTTTTTCTTGTTTAATGAAAGATATTTATTATTTTAAAGGATTACTCAATTTATAAAAGAATTAAAAAAAATAATAATTAATTTTTATTTAATAAGAAGTTAATTTACAAGAATTAAAGAATTTAAAAATAAAAATTTTGATCATGGTACGGGGCGTTGTTACTCAGCCAGACCCTCTTCACCAGGTGAAGCAGCTCAAAAGCGGGCACGAGACAGTTTCCAGCCAATATACCATGAACTAAAAAAAATTTTTATTTTTATTTTTATTTATTATTATTTTTTTATTATTAATTTTTTTTTATTAAGAGAATCAAAAATTTTAAACAAAAGAAGAAAAGTTTTGATATTTATTTAATTTATTTTTGGAATAAAAGATTATTTAACCGAAAACTTATATGTATTTTAAAACAAAAGTCTTGATATTTTTATTTTTATATTCTTCTTTGTTTGATGAAAGATTTTTTTTTAATTTTAATTTATATTTCTGAAAATATATCTAATCAATAAGTCAAAAATATTTAAGAGAAAATTCAATTATTTTTGTTTTATTTTGTATTATTTTGAAATTATTTGATTAAGATTTTTATAAAGGAAACAAAAAGTTATATCTTTTAATAAGTAAAATATTACTGAATAACATATTAACCCAAAATTTTTATTCTTTTCATTCTTTTTATTAATAAAGAAAACTAAAAAAAAATTATATTTTTAAAAGAAATAAATAAAATATTATTGAAAAATATTAACTCAAAAATTTTACGCTTTTTATTCTTTTTAATAAAGAAAACTAAAAAAAATTAATATATTAGTCTAAAGTTTTTTTTTTTTTTATTTTTTATAAAGAAAAAAAAAATTTATTTATATATTTTATTTTAAAAATATTTCCGAGCCATGGATCCTGGCGGATCATTTGGTCATGGAGTTTTAATTAATTTTTTTTTATTTCATTAATTATTAATTTTAAAGATGTATTAAAAGAATGGTTTTATGTTTATTTATTTATTTATTTTATTTTTGAATTATTTCATTATGTTTGTTTATTAAAAGGAATAAAAACTTTGTTTCAAAATAAAAAAAAGTAATTTTTGTTAGCCTTTAGAAAATTATTCACATAAAATTCCTTTTTTTATCTTTTAATCATAAAAAAAATTCAATTAATAAAGTGGGGCTTTTTGGCCATCCACTTTAATAACACAATAATAATAAAAGTTAGCACAATTAATATAGTTAGATTAGTTGGATTAGTTAGTTAATAACAATAAAAAAGGTTAGTAAAAGTTAGATTAAATTAATTAACAACAATAATAAAAATTAGCCAAGTTTAATTAAATTAATGGTTAACAACAATAATAAAAAGTTAGTCAAGTTAATTAAGTTAATTAATTACAACAAAAATAAAAGTTAGACAATTTAATTAATTTAATTAATTAACAACAATAATAAAAGTTAGCCAAGTTTAATTAAGTTAATTAATTAACAACAATAAATAAAAATTAACCAAGTTTAATTAAGTTAATTAATTAACAACAATAAATAAAAGTTAGCCAAGTTTAATTAAGTTAATTAATTAACAACAATAAATAAAAATTAGCCAAGTTTAATTAAGTTAATTAATTAACAACAATAAATAAAAGTTAGCCAAGTTTAATTAAGTTAATTAATTAACAACAATAAATAAAAATTAGCCAAGTTTAATTAAGTTAATTAATTAACAACAATAAATAAAAATTAGCCAAGTTTAATTAAGTTAATTAATTAACAACAATAAATAAAAATTAGCCAAGTTTAATTAAGTTAATTAATTAACAACAATAAATAAAAGTTAGACAATTTAATTAATTATTAACAACAATAATAATAAAGGTTAGTAAAAATTAGCAAGTTAGTTGTTAGTTGCTAATAACAAAAAAAAAAAAAGGTTAGTAATAATAACAATAATAAACAAATAAATAAACAAGTAAAAAAATAAATGAGTTAGTTAATTAATTTTCTGCAAAGACAAAATAAAAAGGTTAGTGACCTAATAGAAAGAAATTGAAAAGATGATGGGTGAAACAAGGGTTTACCCTTTTAGTTTTGAATTTTGAATCCCAGGAAATGAGAACGACGACGGCGCGAGGGGGGGAAGGGGAGGGGCAGCTGGCGGCACGGCCAGGGGCAGGGGGCGACGGCGTGGGGCACGGGGGGGGGGGGGGGGGGGGGGGGGGGGGGGGGGGGGGGGGGGCCGGCGGCGAGGGCGGCGCGGCGGCAGGCAGGGGCGGCGCGGCGGCGGGCAGGGGCGGTGCAAGGGGAAAAAGGAAGGTGAGGCGGGGGGAACGGCGTGGGCGGCTGGCGGCGAGGGCGAGCGCGGCGGCGGCAGGTGCGGCGAGGGGAGGGCACGGCGGCGGCGAACGGCGTAGGGCGGCGGCGGCGGGCGGCGAGGGGCACGGCAGAGAGAGAGAGAGAGAGAGAGAGAGAGAGAGAGAGGGAACAGCAGTGAAAAAAAAATTTTGGCTTTCTGGGGAAGAAGGGAAGAGGGCTGGGGCTAAGGGCTGTAATTTTCTCTTTTTTTGAAACGGAGCTCTAAGTTTTTTTGCTATTTTTTTCTGTGTTCAGCACAAAATTTGGGGGGCTATTTATAGAGGAAGTTTAGCTGAACTGTTGATGGATAAATTAATAAAAAATTTCAAACTTATCTCTTAAATTGGTAAAATGACAATTTTAGTCCTTTACGTCTCTCAGCCTCTGGATAAGTTCCTGAAGCTTCTGATTTTGACAATTTTGTCGTTTTCTGTCAATTTGAGCCAAAAACGTCGGCAGGCTCAAAATTTTATGTGACAAACTGCCAAATGCTCCTGGAACTTTCAGAATTTGTCAATTTTGCCTGAAACTTCTTAATTTTGTCATTTTTACCTCAAACTTTTAAATTTTGTCATTTTTATGGAGTTTTCTTTTTTTCTTTCAAACATACACATATACACACATATATCAAATCTTAAAAAAATATATATATTTTAAACTAATTAAAAAAAAATTTAGTAATAATAATAACAATAATAATAATAATACATTTTTTTTATTTAATTTTTTTTATTTAATTTTTTTTAAAATTATTTTAATGGCCGGACGAAATTGGGTGTCAACAGCTGCCCCCCTTTGCATGCTTCATGGGACATGATGTATGCAAAGTTAGTTACCAAATTTCGTCCAGCTTAGCTAGGCATTGAAAACCTTCTCGCCGCCTAAACTCTGAGGTTTAAGGAAAGGTCCTTAGAACCTCTAACGATAGGAAAGGTTCTATCGTTGTAAGATGGACTGAATGATTGATTGTTTGTTTGAGGTTTAAGGAAAGGTCCTTAGAACCTCTAACGATAGGAAAGGTTCTATCGTTGTAAGATGGACTGAATGATTGATTGTTTGTTTGAGGTTTAAGGAAAGGTCCTTGGAACCTCTAACGATAGAAAATGTTCTATCGTTGTAAGATGGACTGAATGATTGATTGTTTGTTTGAGGTTAAGGAAAGATCCTTAGAACCTCTAACGATAGGAAAGGTTCTATCGTTGTAAGATGGACTGAATGATTGATTGTTTGTTTGAGGTTTAAGGAAAGGTCCTTAGAACCTCTAACGATAGGAAAGGTTCTATCGTTGTAAGATGGACTGAATGATTGATTGTTTGTTTGAGGTTTAAGGAAAGGTCCTTAGAACCTCTAACGATAGGAAAGGTTCTATCGTTGTAAGATGGACTGAATGATTGATTGTTTGTTTGAGGTTTAAGGAAAGGTCCTTAGAACCTCTAACGATAGGAAAGGTTCTATCGTTGTAAGATGGACTGAATGATTGATTGTTTGTTTGAGGTTTAAGGAAAGGTCCTTAGAACCCCTAACGATAGGAAAGGTTCTATCGTTGTAAGATGGACTGAATGATTGATTGTTTGTTTGAGGTTAAGGAAAGATCCTTAGAACCTCTAACGATAGGAAAGGTTCTATCGTTGTAAGATGGACTGAATGATTGATTGTTTGTTTGAGGTTTAAGGAAAGGTCCTTAGAACCTCTAACGATAGGAAAGGTTCTATCGTTGTAAGATGGACTGAATGATTGATTGTTTGTTTGAGGTTTAAGGAAAGGTCCTTGGAACCTCTAACGATAGGAAATGTTCTATCGTTGTAAGATGGACTGAATGATTGATCTTGAGGCAAAGGTTCCATCCTTAAAACCCCGATGATGAAAATTGGTTGTTTTCGAGGCAAAGGTTCCTTCCTTAAAACCCCGATGATGAAAATTGATTTTGAGGCTAAGGAGCTTTCCTTAGGACCTCGAGCGAAATTTATATGAAAGCAATTGAAATTGGAATAATTTTCTTCGAAAGTGTGAATTTTCATAATAGGTGAGTGCAAAAATTTAAACTTCGATAAGATGAGTGAATCTTGATGATGACAATAACATTGACAAATTATGTAAAGGGAACGGATGTTTGGAATCAATATCCAAGGTTCATCTAATATTTTCTTCAGTAAATATAGATTCCCTTGTGAGATATGTCATCCAAATAAGGTTAAAGCTTAACTACCCCAAAATGTTATGCCTAGTAGACCTAATAGGATGCGTCTCAAGAGTAATAAAAATTACTCTTTACTCAGCCATTCCAACTTAAAGGCATTGTCCCATGGTTTTAATATCAGCATGGACGAAACTATCTTATAAGAAAAGAAATTCCTTGAAAAGAAAAACTGAAACGCGAAAGAAAATGCTGATAATAAAACTAAAGGACAAGAAAAACGGATCAAATCGCTTCTTTCTTCCACAATACTTCAACAGGGTGAGTAGAGGACCATTATGGGAGTGAACTGGTCGGAAAAGACTGTCGTGTCCAGTCTATCTGAATCATTGCTGGATCTGGTTCAGGAACAAAAGCTTGTATTTTATCTAGCAATTCTTCAGCAGTTGTTGCGGATATTATGATTCGCCGTGCCACTCTTGATATGAAATTCTTCTGCATAGCATAATCCATAAAAGCTATCAGACCTGTAAAGAAATTGTTAACATTTAAAAGCCCAATGGGTTTCTTATGCAAATTAAGTTGGGCAATGGAAGCAATTTGAAAGACTTCTCCCAACGTGCCAAAACCACCTGGTAGAGCGATAAAAGCATCAGCATTTAAAAGCATTTGTAACACACGCTCTTGCAAATTTTTAACCACTAATTCTTCTCCAATCGTGCCCCCAGAAACAAATTTCAAAGGTCCAGGGATGATGCCCAAAACTTGACTTCCTCCTAAAGATGCTGCTGATGCTACACCTCCCATTAATCCGACACTACCTCCTCCATAAACTAAATGTATTTTTCGCTCAGCTAATACTCTACCCAAATGGTTGGCTGCCTTTAAATACTCTTCATCTTTTCCAGGAAAAGCCCCAGAAAATACACAAATACTTCGGGATTTACGAGTTGGGGTTTTCTCCATTCCTATCCTTATCCTTGTGAGAAAAGAGGATATATTTATAGAGATGAAGAGATAAGGCAATAATTTTATTTTCAAGAGTGGATACATTATTGCCAGCTATACACAGTAGTCACGAGTATGACTCTGGTCAGGTATGGGTACACTATCGTTAAAAGAGGAGGAAAATTTTCAAAATAGCTGCTAGCATGTACAGTAGTCACTACTGTAGCTTACGTCAGGAGTAGGTATGTGATTGTTGGAAGGGAAGGAAAATTTCAAAAGTGGCAGTTATATACAGTAGTCCGTGTCAAGAGTGGGTACATTATTGCCAAAGGGGAGGAAAATTTCAAAAGCGACAGCTAGCACGTACAGTATCGTGACTATGGCTCATGTCAGGAGTGGATACATTATCGCCGAAAGGGGAGGAAAATTTCAAAAGCGACAGCTAGCACGTACAGTAATCGTGACTTTGGTTTATGTCAGGAATGGATACATTATCGCCGAAAGGGGAGGAAAATTTCAAAAGCGACAGCTAGCACGTACAGTAATCGTGACTTTGGTTCACGTCAGGAGTGGATACATTATTACCAAAAGGGGAGGAAAATTTCAAAAGCGACAGCTAGCACGTACAGTAATCGTGACTTTGATCCTCGTCTTCCACTGGCTTTGCGTCCAGTAATGGCTTCAATGCTTTCTATGAATCGGTGATTTGCATCTCATCTAGCTTTCTCACAAACTGGCAAACAGGGTCGTTTAGGGTCAGATTCCTAAGACTGTAACGATCTCGTTCTTTTTGGAAAATTATCCATAATCCAACAACCTCAAATTGCACTATTCCACAAGAATGCGCTTCAAGAACCTCTCGAATATCTTCTAGAGATTCCTTACGCAAGCCATTCTTAATGAATCTTATTCTATCATTACGATTTCTGGTGATCACTCCTGGAGCACGACATTTATTGCCGCAGATCCACCATCCACAATTATGACAAACGCCTAGCCTCTTTGCTCTTCTTTTTTTGGCATAAGCGCTTTTACCAAAGCCGGGCATACGGGGAAAGAACGCTTCGGGAACTTCACCAGCTGAACGAACCTTAGCTTCAATTAGCCACCGCACATTATCAGGAATGCCTTTGTGCATAAATACTCTGAATCGTTCACATCTAGCTTGATAAATCTTTTTAAGAACATTTATTGGGAAGGAAGGAAAATACTTTCGTAGGGCGGAAAGAGAAGACTCCATTGATGAAGGAGGCAAAGAAAGAAATTAGTGATTGTAGGAAACGAACATAACTAACACATATTTATAGTGACGAAAGGGATAATGCGTTTATTACACTTACAGAAGCAAGTACATTATTGTCAAAAGAAAAGACAAATGACAGCTTATATGTACAGCAATCATGACTGTGGCTCTCATCTTCCACTGATTTATGTCTAGTAACGGCTTCAATGCCTTCTATAAGTCGGGGATTTGCTTCCCATCCAGTTTTCTCACAAACTGGCAAACAGGGTCATTAAAAGTTAGATTTCCAAGACTGTAACGATCCTGTTCTTTACGGAAAGTCCACCATAAATCCATAATTTCCCATTGCACTATTTCACAAGAATGTGTTTCAAAAGTTAATAGGATATCATCCAAAGATTCCTTACGCAGGCCATTCTTGATGAATTTTCTTTTATCTTCATGATTTCTGGAGATGTATCCTAAAAAGCGACATTTAGTATTACAATTCCATCGTCCACATTTATGACAGACACCTAGCCTCTTTGCTCTTCGCTTTTTGGCATAAGCGCTTTTACCAAAGCCGGGCATACGGGGAAAGAACGCTTCTGGAACTTCACCAGCTGAACGAACCTTAGCTTCAATTAGCCACCGCACATTGTCAGGAATGCCTTTGTGCATAAAGACTCTAATCCTTTCACATCTAGCTTGGTAAATCATTTTAAGAACATTTATTGGGATGGAAGGAAAGTATTTTCGCATGGCGGAAAGAGTAGAATCCATTGATAAAAGAAGAATTTGAGAGAAGAGATGAAGAAATCAGTTATTGTAGGAAACTGAGAGTCAGAGAGTATTGCATCCGCTACTTAACCGGAAAGAAGAACACGCATTTATAGCGATGAAAGGATAACGTGTTAATTACGCTTACAGGAACAAGTATATTAAAAGAAAAGACAAATGACAGCTTATATGTACAGGAATCATGACCGTGGCTCTCATCTTCCCCTGATTTATGTCCAGTAATGGCTTCAATGTCATCTATAAGTCGGGGATTTGCTTCCCATCCAGTTTTCTTACAAACTGACAAACAGGATCGTTTAAAGTCACATTCCCAAGACTGTAACGGTTTCGTTCTTTATGGTAAGTCCTCCATAAACTGATAATTTCACCTTGCACTTTTCCACAAGAATGCGTTTCAAGAGTCTCTCGGATATCTTCCAGAGATTCCTTACGCAGGCCATTCTTAATGAATTTTCTTTTATCTTCACGATTTATGGAGATGTATCCTAAAGAGCGACATTTAGTAATACAATTCCATCGCCCACATTTATAACACACGCCTAGTCTCTTTGCTCTTCGCCTTTTGGCATAACGGCTTTTACCTAAACCGGGCATGCGGGGCATAAATGCATCTGGAACTTCACCCGCCAGACGGACCTTAGCTTCAATTATCCACTGCACATTATCGGGAATGCCTTTGCGTGTAAAAACTCTGATTCTTTCACATCTAGCAAGGTAGATCTTTTTAAGGACTTTTATTGGAAAGGAAGGAAAGTATTTTCGCAGTGCAGAAAGAGTAGAATCCATTGATGAGAGAAGAATTTGAGAGAAGAGGGAAATGAATCAGTTATTGAAGGAAACTTAGATAACCGACTGGAAGAACATGCATTTATAGCGATGAAATGGATAACGTGTCGATTACACTTACGGGAGCAAATACATTATTAAAAGAAAAATGGAAAATTTTAAATATGATAAATTGTATGTACAGTGATTGTGACTGTGGCTTACATCTTCCACTGGTTTTACGTCCAGTAACGGGATTAATGGCTTCTATGAGTCGAGGATTTGCTTCCCATCCAGTTTTCTTACAAGCTGACAAATAGGGTCGTTTAATGTCAGATTCCCGGGACTGTATCGTTCTCGTTCTTCATGAAAAATGCTCCATAAATCGAGAAGTTCACGTTGCACGGATCCACAAGAATGCGTCTCAAGAGTCAATTGGAGATCATCCAATGAGTCCTTACTCAGGCCATTCTTAATGAATCGTATTTTATCTTCTCGATTATCAGAGATCATCCCTAAAGAACGACATTTAGTATTACAGGTCCAGCGTCCGCATTTATGACAGACGCCTAGTCTCCTCGCTCTTCGTTTTTTGGCATAAGAGCTTTTGCCTACACCAGGCATGTGAGACACAAATGCCTCTGGGATTTCACCTGCCAGACGAACCTTAGCTTCAATTAACCACCGCACATCTTCAGAGATTCCTTTATGCATCAGAGCTCTTAATCGTTCACAGCGAACTTGGTAGATCTTTTTGAGGATGTTCATTGGGAGAGAAGGAAAATATTTTCGCAAAGCAGAAAAAGTAGGATCCATTTTCTAGCAGAAAGTAAAAGAAAGGAGGGAGGAAATGATCAGTTATTATGGGCAACTGAGAGAACCGACTTGAGAGTCACGGAGTACCGTATCCGCCGCTTAACCGGAAAAGTGAATCCTACTTTATTTTGATGTGATAGATATTCCATCCAGCTGACGTCGATTCAGTCCTTGATTATTGAATCCATTGTCCGCTTTTGACGAATTTTCAACGACAATATTTCTTGATGTCTGCCTTATCTTTGACGATAGCTATCACTCATCTTGGATGCTGCTAAGCTGGCATCAATTCTGTTCTTTTAGGTGTAGCCTCAATTGCCAGGCTTTTGACGATATTGTATGCTTTATCCTTGGATTCCTGATGGGGCTGGGTCCAGCGTATTAGCTATGCGTCCAATTAGTAAGAGCTGATGTCATTAAGATCTCAGCTTATACTGCTGCAATCATGCTGCGGACATGCTTTTCATTTGATCCCTGTTATGTAAAAGCCATGCATGCATGATGTGAAATGCATGAATGCAAGGCATGTGTAATTGATGTTTTTTTTTTTTTTTTTTTTTTTTTTTGAATCTAGCTCTTCATGTCTTTGCTTTACTTTACTGGATCTTCTTTGTGATTTCCTTCTCGGACTATTATTGAATCTCTTTATGCTTTCCAGCTGTTGTCCATTGTCTCAAAAGCCCAACTCTGTTCAAAAATCCTCTTTCCTTGCCTTATTTTTGAATTTTGACCTCAATTTTCTTTAATGCCCGCCTCATATTTTATGCTTCTCTGGATAATTGTCCCTGTTGAAATATTCGTGAGCATGATTCTTTCCTGCTGACATAGACATGTTAAGACTTCTGAAATGATCATTCAGGCTACCACCAAGGCTATCTCCCAAAGATTTGTTACTCCTTCTTCTTTGTTAGCCTATGTTCTGTGCTGCTCGCAAAGCAGGACCTCAATCTTACCTGTTTTAATTCACAAAGCTTATCAAAGTAATCTACGGTCTTTGTTTTTTTCTAAGTTTTAATTATTACTATTCTTCCTTCAAAAGTCACAATTTATTGCACACTTAAGGCTAGTAGGAATGTGAGATTTGAAGGAAAAGAACTGGATAGAAGCGACTTTAGCATTTTGAACGTGAGAATCTAAGGTAAGTTAAAGAGAATTGGCTTTTATTTATGGGTAAAAGAATATGAAAATCTTGGGTACAGATAGATAATGAAAGTGTAAGGGAAGAAAGCTCTCTTTGACAACTTTGATCAAATAAACTTTGGTAACCCTGTATCCACTTCTCCCCTTCTGTTTGAAAATTTCTTCATTATGCAAAGTATTTCTTTACTGCATCCGAATTTACTGGCTTCGGTAATTCTCGTCCATCCATTTCTGTCAGAATTAGTGCCCCTCCTGAAAATGCTTTCTTCACGACATATGGCCCGTCATAATTTGGTGTCCATTTTCCTCTTGAATCATGTTGCATGGGTAAAATTTTCTTGAGCACTATGTCACCTTCGTGAAATTGTCGTGGGCGAACCTTTTTGTTGTAAGCACGAATCATCCTTCTTTGATAAAGTTGCCCATGGCAGAGGGCTATCATTCTTCTTTCATCAATTAGATTTAATTGCTCGTATCTAGCTTTGACCCATTCTGCTTCTCCTAATTGAGTATCCATTAGTACCCTTAATGAAGGAATTTCAACTTCGATGGGCAATACAGCCTCCATACCGTATACCAGAGAAAAAGGTGTTGCTCCAGTAGAAGTACGGGTAGAAGTTCTATAAGCATGTAGTGCAAAAGGTAACATCTCATGCCAGTCCTTGTAAGTGACGATCATCTTTTCAACAATTCTCTTGATATTTTTATTGGCCGCTTCTACTGCACCATTCATCATCGGTCGATAAGGTGCTGAATTGAGATGCTTGATTTTGAATTGCTGGCACAAAGTCTGCATCATTGCATTATTCAGGTTCGTGGCATTGTCTGAGATGATACACTCTGGCGGTCCATAGCGACAAATGATTTCTTTCTTAATGAACCGGCATACCACCTTTTGAGTTACGCTTGCATAAGACACAGCTTCTACCCATTTAGTAAAGTAGTCAATTGCAACTAGGATGAATTTGTGACCATTGGAAGCTTTAGGGGTAATCGCTCCAATAACATCGATTCCCCACATGGCAAAAGGCCAAGGTATTGCTGTTACATTAAGAGGAACAGGTGGAGCTTGGATCTTGTTGGCATATATTTGGCATTTGTGACATTTTCTTACGTGATTGACGCAATCACTTTCCAATGTGAGCCAATAGTAACCAGCCCTCATTATTTGTCTTGCCATAGTATGACCACTAGTGTGTGCTCCACATATTCCAGAATGAACTTCTTCCATGATCTTTCGTGCTTCATGAGTATCTACACAGCGAAGTAGCATTGAGTCTGGGGTTTTCTTGTAAAGTATGTCTAGGTTTAAAAGAAAACCCATTGACAATCTTCGTAGAAATTTCTTGTCATTTTCTGATACTTCTGGTGGATATACTCTTTCTTGGAGGTATTTCTTGATATCGTGATACCAAGGTTTTCCATCCAATTCTTCTTCGATGCTCATGCAATAAGCTGGAGAATCTATTATTCTCATCTCGAACACAGGAGTATGCTCGGGGTCACTGATCTTGTACATAACAGCCAAAGTAGCTAAAGCATCCGGTATTTGATTATCTTCCCTTGGAAGATGATGGAAGCTTATACTGTTGAATTTTCGAGCCAAGTCTAGTATGAGCTTTTGGTAAGGGATCAATTTTGAATCCCTTGTCTCCCATTCTCCGTTGATTTGATATATGACTAATGCGGAATCCCCATAAACTCGGAGATCTCGCACTTTCAATTCCAGTGCCATTTGGAGTCCCATAGCACATGCCTCATACTCTACTATATTGTTGGTACAAGGAAATGTAATTTTTGCTGTAAGAGGGAATTGCTCTCCACTTGGAGAGATGAGTATGGCTCCAATCCCTTGTCCCAAAGCATTAGATGCTCCATCGAATGCCATTTTCCATGTTTCATCATCTTTAGAGACTTCCTGTTCTATCGTCATTATATCTCCATCAGGAAACTCCATTTTCATTGGCTCATAATCATCCAATGCTCTATCAGCCAGATATTCAGCAATCACACTCCCTTTTACAGCCTTTTGGGTGACATACTGTATGTCGTATTCAGACAACAGCATTTGCCATTTTGCGATCCTGCCTGATAAAGCTGGTTTCTCAAAAATGTACTTAATGGGATCAGTCTTGGAGATTAGCAATGTGGTGTTGTTGAGCATGTAGTGTCGTAGTCGGTGTGCTACCCATGCAAGGGCACAACAGGACTTTTCTACTATTGAGTATTTCGCTTCATATGTGGTAAGCTTCTTGCTCAAATAGTAAATTGCGTGCTCTTTCTTGCCTGTCTCATCACGTTGACCCAATACGGATCCTAATGAAGAATCCTGTATGGATAAATATAGAATCAACGATTCTCCAGATCGGGGTGGTACCAAGACTGGTGGATTTGATAGATATTGCTTGATTTTCTCGAATGCTTCTTGGCATTCGTTATTCCACTCGATCGGATTGTTCTTCTTCAGTGATTTGAAAAGAGGTTCACACTTGGATGTCAATTGTGAAATGAACCTTGCTATGAAGTTGATTCTGCCCAGGAAACTTCTTACTTGTTTTGGAGTCTTCGGGGGTTGCATTTCTTGTATTGCTTTGACTTTACTCGGGTCAACTCGAATCCCATCCTTGCTGACCATGAAACCCAATAACTTTCCTGAAGAGGCTCCAAAAATACATTTGGCAGGATTCAACTTCAGTTGATATTTGCGAAGTCTATCGAATAGTTTTCTTAGCACTTTTAGATGCCCCTTAGCAGTGAAAGTTTTGGCGATCATGTCGTCTACATATACTTCAATTTCTTTATGCATCATGTCATGGAATAATGCAACCATGGCTCTTTGATATGTAGCACCAGCATTCTTTAACCCAAAAGGCATCACCTTGTAGTAGAAGGTACCCCAAAGGGTTATAAAGGCAGTTTTTATCATATCATCTGGATCAAGTTTGATTTGATTGTATCCAGAGAAGCCATCCATGAAGGAAAAATAGGAGTTTCCTGCGGTATTATCCACCAGCGTATCAATGTGAGGAAGTGGGAAGTTATCTTTAGGACTGGCTTCGTTCAATGGCCGGTAGTCCTGACAAACTCTTAGTTTCCCGCTTTCTTTCTTTTCGACTGGAACAATGTTAACCACCCATTCTGTATATTCAGCGACCCCAAGGAATCCTGCATCCCACAGCTTTCGAATCTCATCTTTCACTCTTAAGATTAGATCCGGCTTTAATCTTCGTAACTTTTGTCTGACAGGCTTCGCCCCAGGTTTCAAGGGTATTTTGTGTAGTACTATGTCTGAGCTTAAGCCAGGCATATCTTGGTATGACCAAGCAAACACATCCACATATTCTTTCAATAAATGGACTAATTCTTCTTTTTCTTCAGGAGGGAATAAAGTGCCAATCTTGACTTCTTTTACATCCTGACTGTCTCCCAGGTTGAATACCTCAGTTGGTTCTTGACTTGTTGCTCTTTCTTTTTCATCTCGCTCAATCATTTTTAATAGCTCAGGAGATACTTGAAGATCTTCGTCATCCGAGTCGGTAGTGTTTACAGGATTATCAAAGTTCATTCTTTCATTGTCATCAAAGAGAGTTTTGGGTCTGCATTATCCAGAGAGAAAAGAAAGAGAAGAAAAAAAAAAATGGCACGAATGAGATGGATGCAAACTGGTACTTTATTTACAATGTGCATAAATCACAACTTTATTGGAATAAAAAGCAATAACTAAAAGGTTCACTTAAACAAAGACTACACCCTATTGATTGAACCTTTCTTTAGGAGGTTTTTACTATTAGATTACTTTGGAAAGCTTTCGATTATAACAGGCAGTTCTATCGCCTCCCAATTGTTCAGCACATCCCGTGGGCCACAAGGTTGAACAAGCTCCTCCTCTTCAGGTGAATCGCTGATGATTGCCTGAATAGAAAGACTTTCAAAAGACTTGTTGATGTTGATAGTCAGCTTGCCTTCATTGTCATTTTTTGGAATGAGACCACCACTCACGAACGTTTCGGTGATTTCAGGGATATCCAGATTTCTTTCCTGGAGAGGATGCCCCGTTAATCGTGCAATCCTCTTTTCTCTCTTTTCAGCTATTGCCTTCATTTTATCATGTCTTGTCGGTGTGAAGCCTAGGCCGTATTTCCCTTCATTTGTGGTGATTTTCAATGGTTCTGTGATTCCTTGTAAATCTTGTCCCAGTCCTAACCCCGGTGAGTATCCTCCTTTTATCATGAGTTTGGCAACCATGCGACTTGTTTTAGAGATGCTAGGAATGGGTTCTTCTCCATATTCGCTGACATAAGCAGCATTGACAATCTCAAAAGACCTGAAGGAGCAATCAGGTATATTTTCATTGACTTCGACATATTGAGCATCCGCAGGTCTTGATAGCAGGATGTCTTCTTCAGCGAAGACCGTGATTATCTTTCCTTCAATAATGAATTTCATTTTCTGGTGTAATGAAGAAGGAATTGCTCCGGCCATATGGATCCATGGTCTTCCCAGCAGGCAGGTATAAGATGGACAAATATCCATGACTTGGAATGTGATGTGGAAAAGACAGGGACCAATCCCTATTGGTAGCTCTATTTCTCCAACAACATCTCTCTTCGTTCCGTCAAATGCTCGAACAACAATATGACTGTTGTTGAGGTATGATGGGTCTAAACCAATCTTATGTAAGGTTTCGAGTGGCATTACATTTAGAGCTGACCCATTGTCGATAAGAACTCTGGCCATAATCCGATCTTTGTATTTAATCGAAATATGCAGAGCCTTAGAGTGACCCCTTCCTTCTGCTGGTATCTCATCGTCAGTGAATGTGATGAGATTTTGTGCCGTGATGTTGTTGACAAGGTGGTCAAAGTTGTTCACGGAGATATCTTGTTCAACATAAGCCTTATTCAGGACTTTGAGAAGAGCTTCTCGATGGGCATCAGAACTTAAGAGTAATGAAAGTATGGAGATCTTTGCTGGCAGACGGTTCAACTGCTCCACGATACTGTATTCACTTTGCTTTATGAGTTTGAGAAACTCAGTAGCTTGTTCATCTGTTACTGCTCGAGGCATCTCTTGCTCTTTAGATGTGTTAATAGGTCCATTTGCTGGATCCGTAACATTCTTCTCTTGTTGGAGCTTGTTCATTTGCTCGGGAGAATAACACCGACCGCTTCTAGTCATGCCCCCAACTTCTAACGGAGTTGATGTGATGTTAGAAGTATAGCCATAGTTCCATGGAACAGTTTTGTCTGATTTGTACGGGAATGGCTTTGGAACTTGAATTCTTAAAGGCTTGAGAGCAGATTTTGATATTGGAATGACTAGTGGTCTTGGCATGATATTGACTTCTTGTTCTTTAATTATCACATTCACGTCATCCTCTTTATCTGACATAAAAACGATGATTTGGGAGGAGTCCATAAGACTTTGTAGACTTTTACGGAATTCTGGGCATTCTTGGATAGAATGACTCTTACTGTTATGAAAGTTGCACCACTCCTCATCCTCGACTTCTTTATTTCCAGAAGACTTTCCTATGATAATCCCTTCTTTCACAAGGCATGAATATACATGCTTAAGAGGGGTTATGATATCATTGACTGTTTTCTTCATCGGCCAGTATTCTTCCATCATATTGACTGGTTTGGCTTGATGAGGAGGCAATGGATTATGAGTGACGTTTGGTTCATCGGAAAAGTCCAACCACTTTGACTCAATTAATTGTTGGACTATACGCTTCAATGCTATGCAATTTTCCAGTCCGTGGCCCACGGTACCATCATGATATGGGCAATTTATGTTAGGGTCATACCACCTTGGATACGGGGGTTCCAATGGCCTTGTAGGGATTGGGCGAATAAGTTGACTTTCGATGAGTTTTGGATACAGCTCAGTGTAAGTCATGGGAATTGGTGCGAAGATTTCTCTTGGTCTTGGTGCAGGTACTGGAGGAGTTGGAACAGGTGGCCGTAACTGATTAGGTCTGTTGGGAGGATAATTGTTGGGTCTATTGGGAAGATAATCATTGGGCCTATTGAGAGGATAATCATTGGGCCTATTGGTAGGATAATAATTGGGCTTATTGGCAGAATAGGATAGGCGAGGTCCGGTGGCCACAGTGCCCACGAAGGGAATCCCTCTTCCTCTTCCTATTTGTTGTATTTCTTCATCTTTTCTTCTGGAAGGTCCTCCTCTTTTCATAGGATCGCTAAAGGATTCAGTAATCTTCCCAGTCCTGATACCATGCTCGATCCTTTCTCCAGACATTACTACGTCGGAGAAGTTAGTTGCCGCATTGCCAATAAGTTTGTCATAATATGGGTATTTCAGTGTCTGGACAAACAAAGTGACCATTTCTCTTTCTGTCATGGGTGGCTGAACCTGTGCAGCTAAGTCCCTCCACCGCTGCGCATATTCCTTGAAAGTTTCTAGCTTTTTCTTCTCCATGTTTTGGAGAGTTTGGCGATCCGGAGCCAAGTCCATAACGTGTTTATAGTTGCCGATGAAGGCCTGAGCAAGGTCATTCCAAGTTTTTATGTTCCTTGGACCTTGGCTTAGATACCACTGTAATGCTGATTTTGTGAGACTTTCCTGAAAAAGTGCGATCCACACCTTTTCATCTTTTGTAAGTGGTTGTAGTCTCCTTAGGAACAATGTGATGTGAGTGATGGGATCACTCGTTCCATCGTATTTCACGAAATCTGGCACCTTAAAATCTGAAGGGATTACGACATCTGGCACTAAGCAGAGGTCATCTACCGAGAGAGATCCGAATATAGTGCCTCCTTCAATGGCTCGCAGTCGCTTTTCTATTGTTTCGAGTTTTTGAGATTCTGCTTCTTCTTTTGGTAATGTCTTCTTCTCTTCCTGTACAGTGTCTTGTTTCAGGTGAACACTAGCAGACGGTCCTGATTCTTGAAACAGGTTTTCTTGGACTGAGACTCGTTGCGGGGTGAATCCCGGGGGATAAGTGGGATCTTGCACTTCTTTGATGGGGACTTGAGTTGCTTTCCCTTTGATTAATTCCATCAATTGTCTCATCTGTTCTGACATACTTTCAATCTTGGACTCCATCTCCATGAGACGTCCTTCGGCTTGTTCTGCCATTAATCTTGTTTGGAGTCGAGTTGAATATCGGTGTTGAGGTCCAATTTTACCCTTTTAAAGGAATATTTATTTTATTAGATTCTATGTGTGTATGATTGATGTGATGGATGCATGCATGAATATTGTAAATACTTGGTGAAAGAAGAACTATAATGGAATTTCTCAATTACATTCAGCAAAAGGTTTGTTTAAAAGAAACGACCCAAAGTACAATACTGCTTTCTGGCCTTAGATATGAACTCCATCATTCTTTGAACATTTACTGATGGAGTAGGACAGCTCAGTTCTTCTAACTCCTTGGCTTCTTCGCCCATTAGTTGGGCTTGTTCTGTAACTTTTCTGACTTCTACCAAAAATGTTTGCAATTGATCTTGAGAAAATCTGTATTGATCTTCCCAGTATCTGACTCTCATCTCTTTTTGATCGGTTTCATCAACCAATTGGGAGATGACTTGTTTTTGGTATTCAACTTTCTCTTCGAGGAGTTGTGTTTTGTGACCGAGCTGTTGCATGTCAAGGAGCATCCTCTTGTTCTTCTCCTTTTCTTCCTCTAGTTCTTTCTCCAACTCTCTTTTCGCCAATTTTCTGATGACCTCTTCAGATAGAACTATTCCTTCCTTCCGGTTATTTCTCCATTCATAATAAGCAGTGGGAGAAATAATAGGCCCCGACTTCAATATGAAAATTCTTTTCCAGGCAACTGAAATACCCATTGCGAGCTTATTTGAATTTGGATCTTCGTGTGAAAATTTCAACTTACTCAGATTATGCGTCATGGGTATAAATTGCATGGACCCAAATTGTTTTCGTACTTGAGCTGGGGCATAACTTGTTCCTCCCCATATACCTAAGAGAGGAACCCACGGGCAATTGCCGCATCGGTAGACAACGCGGGTGGAGGTAGACCAGGGGGCTCTCCATTCAATTTGGAATTCGGTGATGTTCTTGAAATAATCAACCCATGCTTCCTTGCTGTCGTGATGAATGGTTTCACTTTTCAAAAAGGCTTCGATTGGGATGAAGTCCTTTGAAAAGCGATTTCCAAAATGTTGCTTCTCACAAGGAAGGTGGCTTTTGATCCAAATGTTGAGGAGATGTGAACATCCTATGAATTTGCCCCCTCTTTGGCGACAAAAGTTTAATGCCCTGATAGTTTCACATAATATTACTGAGGTCGGATTTATTTGAGCATTGCAGATTTGCTCAAATAGTGTAATGATGTCTCCTTCAATGAATCCGACGATTCTTGGGAAGACTACCAGGCCATATATCGCCAAGGCGAAAAGCTTGCGTCGTTGATTTTTCTGAGGGAGAACGTGACTTAATTGTTTTAAGTCGATCCAACTGATAAATTTTCGAGATCCTTTTGTTGCAAACTTGGTTTGAAGACTGGAAGCTGGCATATCCAATAATTTTGCTAGGGCTCGATGAGGCTCCGTTCTTCTATCATGTTGATAAGTCTCGATTGGATAGTCGGAGGACCAACCCAAGAGGCTGTTGTATTCTTCAATGGTTGGAACCAGATCCATCTTATCGAAAGAAAAGCATCGATAAAATGGATCCCAAAATTGTATTAGAGCCCGGACAAGTGATGCATCAACGGTAACCTTTAGTAGGCAAGTGATGTGACCATATTTTGCCGTAAAAGCTTCCCGATCAGCAGAATTCCAACTATTCCAGACTTGCAATAATTCCGTGGTGTCGTTCTGATTTATCCGGACCGATACCTGGTCCTTAAGCTGTACGTGAGAATGGGATGTCAGAGCATCTCCGTGAAGCTTTTGAGCCGTTTCGGAATATTCCATAGCTTCAGGCTGAGTTTCGATTACCGTGTCATTCCATGATCCAGTAACAGCCGTGGGAAGATAATCGAGAATATCCATGATAATAGTTCTTTCACCAAATACTTATCTTTAATGATGAAATGTATATGCCGGAAAAATAAGGAAAAATAGAGTTAGTAAAAAAAAACACATAGGATCATACAAACATATAGATAAAACAAAACCTATGGAAATGGGAACCGAGGTATGGGAAATTCTTAATGGCTGGTTCTAAGGTGGAGTAAGGAATTCTACATGCAGAAGGTGGTTTATCAAAAAGGCAAGGGATAGTTCCCGAATCCCGTCACTGAATCATAGTGACGGCCCGATTCCTTACCCTCTAGGGTTTATGTAAGGAATGGATTAATTCGAGTCGTAGCTTTTCGTAGGCCCATGCAGAGACTAACCGTCTCAGAAGGCAATACACTACTTTGCTACTTTGAAACCGGTGAAGGCTTGGAGACCGTGGCCTCACAAGGACAGCAACACCAATTCCGCTTAGAAAGAATCGTGTTTGATTTAAGGAAGCTCGGGTATAGAGCTTCATTTTGTGAATGCATTATGCATGTTTACTTAAGTAAATATAATATATAAATCCACATAATAGTAAAGCAAAGTAAATAAAAACAAATCAACTTTAGGCTCGACTCACTAACGTCGACTCCCCAGTGGAGTCGCCAAGCTGTGGCAACGTCGGGTTTTCTGGAGTCGCCACCAATCGGTTTTCGCTCAGGTCGATTGGATACCTTAAAATATGGTCTGCGAGAGTTCGGGGATCGGGAGTACGGTTACGCTAAAACAATATTGTTATAGCGCCCAAAATTGGCACCTTAGTTGATTTTAATTTTGTTTTACTTTGCTTTAAAAAATTTCAGTTAATTTTCAAACTAGAAATTTTAACTGAATTAGTTGAATGTGGATTTTTGAAAATTAATTTGTATAGAATTTTATACTTCCGAACCATGGACTCTGCCGAGTCATTTGGACACGGAAGATTTTGATTCCGAACCATGGACTCTGCCGAGTCATTTGGACACGGAATTTGGTGAAATTTTAAACAATTTTATCCATATTGTAAAAATATGGATTTTTATCTGTTTATTTAATTTGTTTATTTTAAAAAGTTTGATATTTTCCAAACCGTAGATCCTACCGGATCATCCGGATATGGAAATTGATTTATCGTAATTATTTAATTCTTATTATTATGAAATTAATTTTTAAATGGTAATTCTTTTTGTTTATGAATGATTTTTAATACTAACTAAAAAATTTATCTTTATATTTTTTACTTCTTTTTTTACTTTCTTTCTTTTTCTTCTTTTTCTACTTATTTTTACTTCTTTTTTTTAATTTCTTTTAATTTCTTTTCTTTTCTTTCTTTTTTATTCTTTTCTTTCTTTCTTTGCTTTTTCTTTTTCTTTCTTTTATCTTTCTTTTCTTTTTCTTATATTTCCTTTTTTTTCTTTATCTTATCTTTCTTTTATTTTTCTTTCTTATCTTTCTTTTATTTTTCTTGTCTTTTCTTTCTTTCTTTTCTTATCTTATCTTTTCTTTTATATTTTTTTTATCTTTCTTTTCTTTCTTATCTTTCTTTTATTTTTGTTTCTTATCTTTCTTTTATTTTTCTTATCTTTCTTTTTTTTCTTGTTTACTTTTTTTGTTTTTCTTGTTTAATGAAAGATATTTATTATTTTAAAGGATTACTCAATTTATAAAAGAATTAAAAAAAATAATAATTAATTTTTATTTAATAAGAAGTTAATTTACAAGAATTAAAGAATTTAAAAATAAAAATTTTGATCATGGTACGGGGCGTTGTTACTCAGCCAGACCCTCTTCACCAGGTGAAGCAGCTCAAAAGCGGGCACGAGACAGTTTCCAGCCAATATACCATGAACTAAAAAAAATTTTTATTTTTATTTTTATTTTTTATTATTTTTTTATTATTAATTTTTTTTTATTAAGAGAATCAAAAATTTTAAACAAAAGAAGAAAAGTTTTGATATTTATTTAATTTATTTTTGGAATAAAAGATTATTTAACCGAAAACTTATATGTATTTTAAAACAAAAGTCTTGATATTTTTATTTTTATATTCTTCTTTGTTTGATGAAAGATTTTTTTTTAATTTTAATTTATATTTCTGAAAATATATCTAATCAATAAGTCAAAAATATTTAAGAGAAAATTCAATTATTTTTGTTTTATTTTGTATTATTTTGAAATTATTTGATTAAGATTTTTATAAAGGAAACAAAAAGTTATATCTTTTAATAAGTAAAATATTACTGAATAACATATTAACCCAAAATTTTTATTCTTTTCATTCTTTTTATTAATAAAGAAAACTAAAAAAAAATTATATTTTTAAAAGAAATAAATAAAATATTATTGAAAAATATTAACTCAAAAATTTTACGCTTTTTATTCTTTTTAATAAAGAAAACTAAAAAAAATTAATATATTAGTCTAAAGTTTTTTTTTTTATTTTTTATAAAGAAAAAAAAAATTTATTTATATATTTTATTTTAAAAATATTTCCGAGCCATGGATCCTGGCGGATCATTTGGTCATGGAGTTTTAATTAAATTTTTTTTATTTCATTAATTATTAATTTTAAAGATGTATTAAAAGAATGGTTTTATGTTTATTTATTTATTTATTTTATTTTTGAATTATTTCATTATGTTTGTTTATTAAAAGGAATAAAAACTTTGTTTCAAAATAAAAAAAAGTAATTTTTATTAGCCTTTAGAAAATTATTCACATAAAATTCCTTTTTTTATCTTTTAATCATAAAAAAAATTCAATTAATAAAGTGGGGCTTTTTGGCCATCCACTTTAATAACACAATAATAATAAAAGTTAGCACAATTAATATAGTTAGATTAGTTGGATTAGTT
Organism: Aquilaria yunnanensis; assembly: GCA_039654915.1. NCBI lineage: Eukaryota > Viridiplantae > Streptophyta > Magnoliopsida > Malvales > Thymelaeaceae > Aquilaria > Aquilaria yunnanensis. The sequence continues at coordinate 27,250,828 of CM077600.1, read as the reverse complement.
AGTTAATAACAATAAAAAAGGTTAGTAAAAGTTAGATTAAATTAATTAACAACAATAATAAAAATTAGCCAAGTTTAATTAAATTAATGGTTAACAACAATAATAAAAAGTTAGTCAAGTTAATTAAGTTAATTAATTACAACAAAAATAAAAGTTAGACAATTTAATTAATTTAATTAATTAACAACAATAATAAAAGTTAGCCAAGTTTAATTAAGTTAATTAATTAACAACAATAAATAAAAATTAACCAAGTTTAATTAAGTTAATTAATTAACAACAATAAATAAAAGTTAGCCAAGTTTAATTAAGTTAATTAATTAACAACAATAAATAAAAATTAGCCAAGTTTAATTAAGTTAATTAATTAACAACAATAAATAAAAGTTAGCCAAGTTTAATTAAGTTAATTAATTAACAACAATAAATAAAAATTAGCCAAGTTTAATTAAGTTAATTAATTAACAACAATAAATAAAAATTAGCCAAGTTTAATTAAGTTAATTAATTAACAACAATAAATAAAAATTAGCCAAGTTTAATTAAGTTAATTAATTAACAACAATAAATAAAAGTTAGACAATTTAATTAATTATTAACAACAATAATAATAAAGGTTAGTAAAAATTAGCAAGTTAGTTGTTAGTTGCTAATAACAAAAAAAAAAAAAGGTTAGTAATAATAACAATAATAAACAAATAAATAAACAAGTAAAAAAATAAATGAGTTAGTTAATTAATTTTCTGCAAAGACAAAATAAAAAGGTTAGTGACCTAATAGAAAGAAATTGAAAAGATGATGGGTGAAACAAGGGTTTACCCTTTTAGTTTTGAATTTTGAATCCCAGGAAATGAGAACGACGACGGCGCGAGGGGGGGAAGGGGAGGGGCAGCTGGCGGCACGGCCAGGGGCAGGGGGCGACGGCGTGGGGCACGGGGGGGGGGGGGGGGGGGGCCGGCGGCGAGGGCGGCGCGGCGGCAGGCAGGGGCGGCGCGGCGGCGGGCAGGGGCGGTGCAAGGGGAAAAAGGAAGGTGAGGCGGGGGGAACGGCGTGGGCGGCTGGCGGCGAGGGCGAGCGCGGCGGCGGCAGGTGCGGCGAGGGGAGGGCACGGCGGCGGCGAACGGCGTAGGGCGGTGGCGGCGGGCGGCGAGGGGCACGGCAGAGAGAGAGAGAGAGAGAGAGAGAGAGGGAACAGCAGTGAAAAAAAAATTTTGGCTTTCTGGGGAAGAAGGGAAGAGGGCTGGGGCTAAGGGCTGTAATTTTCTCTTTTTTTGAAACGAAGCTCTAAGTTTTTTTGCTATTTTTTTCTGTGTTCAGCACAAAATTTGGGGGGCTATTTATAGAGGAAGTTTAGCTGAACTGTTGATGGATAAATTAATAAAAAATTTCAAACTTATCTCTTAAATTGGTAAAATGACAATTTTAGTCCTTTACGTCTCTCAGCCTCTGGATAAGTTCCTGAAGCTTCTGATTTTGACAATTTTGTCGTTTTCTGTCAATTTGAGCCAAAAACGTCGGCAGGCTCAAAATTTTATGTGACAAACTGCCAAATGCTCCTGGAACTTTCAGAATTTGTCAATTTTGCCTGAAACTTCTTAATTTTGTCATTTTTACCTCAAACTTTTAAATTTTGTCATTTTTATGGAGTTTTCTTTTTTTCTTTCAAACATACACATATACACACATATATCAAATCTTAAAAAAATATATATATTTTAAACTAATTAAAAAAAAATTTAGTAATAATAATAACAATAATAATAATAATACATTTTTTTTTATTTAATTTTTTTTATTTAATTTTTTTTAAAATTATTTTAATGGCCGGACGAAATTGGGTGTCAACACTCGGCCCCCATCACATCCAACTCTTCAACTTCATCATCCAATAATTGATCGTCGAGTCCTAAATCGTAATTTGTTATATCAATTCCGACATCATCATTGTACAACTCTTCAATTGAAATGCCTTTATCGGCAGGCCGAGAACAGTGACGTAACAAGCCTCGAAGGTCGATCGTGCGGGAAGATAAACTCTCTGTTAACTTGCCCTTTCCTCTTGAAGCCATGAGTTATGAACTAATAGTAGTGATTAATGTAAAATTAAGAGGAGATTATGAAGATATTAGGCAGAGATTAGTAAGAAATTTGAAAAAGATTAAGAAAATAACTCAAATGCTTGAAAGAATATAGTAGAGGAAGAAGAGAGATTGAGTGATTGTGTGAGAATAGAGTGAAAATGTCATTGTTATTTATAGGATAAGGCCAAAAACTATTTGGACCAAAAAGTCCTTAAAATTTAGTTGTTGGGAGAAGTGAAAATGAATTTTGGGGATTAAAATGGAGTAAAAAACCATTGGATGACCTAATTTGTAATTAATTCAATTTTAAAAAATTGTTTTGTTGGTGTCCGTGGAAGAGCCGTTGGAGGGGGGTGCACTCCAGGCCCGAGCCGAACCAGACGGTCCTGGGCCGGGTCAGATCGGCAAGGCAGGTTTGGTTCAGTATTGGGCCGGGGTGGCCCATTTTGCACAATCTTCTCCCTTCATGACCATATTTTTGCAAGTTTTTACCAAACCGTTCTGAGATGGGTTTAATTGAGTTGTCACTCAGATTTGACTTGTGGGCCGATCCCGTTTTAGACTAGGTTAAACCGGTCTATGTCCCACCTCTACTTTTATGTCTATTTGTGCACCGCGGTTATTGCAAAATCAACTACATACATATTTCCTAGCACTTTCAACTTTGGAATCATATATTTGCATTTTGGTCCAACAGAAGCTCAAATATTAGATTTATGCCCCAAAGTGAACGTGTTTATTTGTTGACTTCTTATGAATGTAACTACTTCCTATGTTCTAAAATGGTTAACACATTATATACATACATACATACATACATATCTATCCCTTTAAAAACTAACATCGTTACACCAATTAATAGTCAAAATAGTCGGAGTTTATCACTTTGACCCTTAATATTTTTTTAATCATGCAAATTCATCCATTAGCTCTTAATTACTAAAATAGTGCCACCTACTCCGGCAGCACCCCACCGCATCCTTCTCTTCCTGTCCACCTCCAATTCCTCCATAAATCACCAGATCTCTTATTAGTTGCCAGCCATTGCCGCTCAAATCGTCCTCACCTATCTTCGATTTCTCTTCGGATTGACATTAGCCCTTCCCAACAACAACCCTCCACCGTCAAAGCCCATGCTTGATTTAGGTTTACAACTAATCTTTTTGCTCTAGTAAAATTTTATTACTCTAAACAAATCTACCACTAACGTTTTTGTTTGCTTAAGGGCGTGGTTCAACGGATCTGGTCTGGAGAGCAAAGTGAGGAGTAAGGCGTTAATTAGTCTGCGTTTACACAAAACAAACAGGCAATGTTCATTCGGTAGAAAAAAAAAAAAAATTTCCTAGGTTAAGTGAGTTAAAGTGCACATATTGGTGCCATATTTGTTTTTTTGTAAAAGGTTCTTTACCGAATATTCTAGCACTATTAACCATGTCAATAGCAAATCTCCACCCAAACTAAAACTTTAGTAGTAGAGTTTCACTAAAATGAAAATATTAGTAATAAATTTACCTGTGAAAAAAAGTATAATGATTAAATTCCACCACAGCAAAAAAATTGGTGGATATGCCTTTTTGCCTTGCTGTAAATGTAACTTTCTTAGTTTCTTATTTTGTTTAGAATATATTAGACAGTAATAGTTTTTTGGTAAAAGAATATTTGAGGATTTTAAAAATAATATATACATACCGGTGAAAAGATAAAATATTTGAAAACTACAATATTAAAATAATGATGGAATTTTGGGTGATATGACATTTTATTCTAAAACGTGTCTGTTTAATTCTAAAATTTTAAAAGTCGCTCAGGGGCCAATAATGTTAACCGGGAGAAATGAAATTTCAGAGGTCGAAGTGTAAGTACTCCAAAAAGAGAGGACAGATTAGCACATAAAAAGGACCAAAGTGTAAGTTGAGATAAACCTAGGGGTCTTTAGTAATTTTTCCTATGGATTTGTGTACATGTCTTATCATTGATTATTCTTAATTAAATCACACTACTCAACAAAAAGTCATTCAAAATGAATGCATGACATATTGATACGATAAAATTAGACAGAAAATAAAAATCATTGTCTAGATATGAGGGCATACAATACGTTTCAAGATGTAGAACACTTAAAATGTTTAAAATAGTCTCGCATCATTCACACTAATTGCAACAAATTGTTTCTTCTTGTTTTTAAAGTTCATATTTTCCTAGAAATAATGTTTTAAATAGATAACTTTAATTCATTTTCTCCCGATATTTATTCCAACTACAAATAGCATATCTTAGTGGGGTAAGAAAAGAAAGAAGCATTTAAAATCTCCCAAGAACAGAGCAGCAATACCACCATCTACATATAAGACAACAGGTAGGGCAACATACAAAAACCCTAGCTTCTTCCAAACATTGGCCCATCTTATCAAACGGGCAGCTAGGCAGTTTTTATGCTGGCTGGAATTTCACAGGGTCAGAAAACATTGATATTTAAGACCATATAGCCAAGACACTAGATCATGAAAATATAAGAAAGAAACAGCAAACAAAATAGTACCTGCAAAAAGAAAAGGAAAAAAAAAAAAAAAAAAGGAGAGCACAAAAAACAAGTTGCCAGAAGAACTTCAGAGGAGATCAGCAACATTTGATGGCAGCTCCTCTATGACAACATTGTAGAATTTCTGGATGTCAAACAGCATTCTCTCATCATCCTTGGTCACAAAGTTAATTGCAACACCTTTCCTCCCAAATCTTCCACTACGGCCAATACGGTGAAGGTAGTTTTCGGGTTGAGTCGGCAAATCATAGTTTATAACAAGAGAGACTTGTTGCACGTCGATACCGCGCGCCAAAAGATCAGTGGTGATGAGAACACGGGAGGAACCAGACCGGAACTCACGCATGATGATGTCACGAGTATTCTGGTCCATGTCTCCATGGGTTGCAGAGACTGTATGGTCTCGGCTACGCATTTTGTCAGTCAGCCAGTCAACCTTCCGCCTTGTGTTCACAAAAATGACACTTTGAGTGATGGCCAGAGTCTCATAAAGATCACACAGCGTCTCAAGCTTCCAATCCTCCTTCTCAACATTGACATAAAATTGCTTGATGCCTTCAAGGGTGAGTTCGTCACGCTTCACCAAGATCCTCACAGGCTTGTTCATGAATTTCCTAGTGATCTCAAGGGCCTCAGGAGGCATTGTGGCTGAAAACACTCCAACCTGAACCTTTGCAGGCAGCAATTGGAAAATGTCGTAGATCTGACATAACATACCATCATTAGTCCATACTACTTCTTTAACGACTAAAGGAAAGAGATAAAAATGAACAATAAGAAAAGTAAGCCAGAGAAGGTTTGAGGTCAAGGAACAATGGAAACCTGGTCTTTAAAACCCCGGGAAAGCATTTCATCAGCCTCATCCAAGACAAACATCTTAATATAATCCGGGCGAAGCGACTGTCTTCTCAACATGTCAAAAACACGGCCAGGAGTGCCCACAACAACATGAACACCACTTTGAAGAATGCGTTGATCCTCACGGACACTTGTTCCACCGACACAAGCATGAACTTTCACACCAAGGTAATCACCAAGTGCTCGCATCACCTTCTCAATCTGTTGTGCTAGCTCTCTAGTGGGTGCCAAAACCAAAGCCTGGCACTGGACCACTTCATAATCAAGTTGCTGCAAAATTCCAGAGCAAAAAGTTGCAGTCTTCCCGGTTCCAGACTGAGCTTGTTGAATCACATCAAGACCCTTGCAAAATGGCACTATTCCTCTTTGCTGAATTGCAGAAGGCTTCTCAAAACCTTGGAATATATTGAAAACAGGTGCAAAAATTTCAGCAGGTTAAACAAGAAATGAAACTTCAAATCTTTAATAGAAATTATAGCTTCAGTATAAAAGAGAAAACACTATGACTACAAGACTATTATAAAAGAGAGAGGGGGGGGGGTGTTGACGGGAATAATGAGATAGAAGAATAAGAAGTTTTCTTTTTTACTTTTGTACAAAAAGCTTTCTAGCACTTAAGAAACGGAGAAGAAAAAGAATGATGTTCAGCTCCTATTAGCTCATTTAACACTACAAACGAGTTGTAACATGTTTTTACCATATATTTCACCACCTACCATATGCGTAGATGCCCCTCAGAAGATTTTCTTGCAAGCCCATCGCATCAAAACTGTCATAAACTTCATCATATGTTGTGAAGAATTCTTGCCCATCAGATGTTAGTCTGCAACAATAATGCAAAAAGAAATATTACTTTTTGGGACCAAAGATATATGAAGTACACCAATCAGAAGATTTTCAAAACACGTGGCATACAGGTCATTCATTTTTGCATCAAATTGACGAGCATCAAACTGGGATCCTTCTGGAGTCAAACCTGCCATGATTCCTGGACAAAAGAAAGGATAAAATTAAACTTGAGCCTGATGTGGATGAAGTAGAGATGCTATACTATCTATCAATATTAATGAAAATCAAGAATGACAAATACCTACTTATATTGCAGAAAGAAACAGAGAAGATTGTACAAATAGTAATTAAAACAAAGCCCAAATAAGTAACGTGATGAGAAAAATGTAACAGAATCGCCAAACTTGCAAACCATTCAACAAAGAGTACAAGCATTATCCTCCGTTTTAGTATCTGGAGAAGCTACACCTGAAAGGCAGATGACAATCTGATATTGTTACCAACTCAGCAGTCCCTACTACCTACCTCCAATATCAAGTTTGTAGCTACAGAGAAGGTTTACAAGACAAAAAGTCTTCAATCTAATAATTCATTTGACCTACAGTTTCAGAGATGTCCTCAACGAATGCGAGTGGGTTCGATGCAGAAAGAATATAGCTAGATTCAGGGTAAATAAGAGAGCAAGGCGCTAACTCTCAGATTGACAATACACCAAGACAAAAATAGAACCACCAGCCTAAGCATCACATAAGAACTGATAAAACTCCATCAACTTCTACATGCTATCGTCACAGAATAGTAATTATCATACACAATGGAACCATGGACACCAATAACTAGAGCTGTTTTCTCCCTTAACCTATCGATAATGAGTCTACAGAGGAACCGGTATGCAGTCAGCAAAAATCAGTAAATCCAATGAGCTTAAATTAAAAAAGAAAACCTGTTTGAAGAAGATTAAAGCTTTTTAGGTTTTAGAAGAACCCAAATCCTCCAAAGACACCATTCAAAGGAAGATAAAAAAATGATCAATGAAAAACGAATCTAGAATAAAAATCACATAACCCAGATCTCAAAACAGAACAAAAACGCAGAAATCGAAAGACAAATCAAAAGGCAATAAATTTTCTCACAGGCAGACAAGAGACAGGAAAAAAGGAGCGACCTGCTAGTTGGTGCGTGTTGATGTGGCTAAAGAAACAGGGTGGATCGGTGTTACAGAGAGAAAGAGAAGGCCTTTGAGCTGAATTCAGAGAGGGAAGAGAGAGAGAATAGTGAGTGTTCAGGTTTGCCAAACTCCTCGGATCTACGCCGTGGAGTTGAGGAAGAGGAAAATACAATACAAGGGGAGAGTATTTTGTATGTGTTGAACGAGATTCTTCAAAATTCGTGCCTATATTTAGAACTCTTTTTCCTAATTCCTAATTGATTAGGATTACTTTTTCCTAATTTCAGTTTAAGTCCCCTCTAAACTTACCTCCCTGTTAAGGTTTCTCGGCCACAGACGTTCTTAGGTTAACACCAGGCCGGGTCGACTCGGCCCATTTAGGGTTCAGTCCACCAAATCTTGGATTTTCGTTAACTTGGTTTTGATTTCACACCTGGATCGGGCTTGATTTACAAGATTTCTAACTAAGAGAAAAGGGACTTTATTTTCACTTTTTGATTCTTTAGAAGTGAAAGTAATTCTTATTCTTCTTCTTCTTCCCTTTTTTTTTTATTGAGAAAGAAGTGAAAGTAACGCTTAACCGTAATTGCTGGACAAAAGAAAGGATAAAATTAAACTTGGATTTTGGCAATTCTTTTGTTAGGGCTTGTTGGCTGCAGACATTCTGGTTAACTTGGCGTTGATACACTTCTCACCTGGATCGGGCTTGATTTACAAGATATCTAACTAGGAGAAACGTACTTTATTTTAACTTCTCCAATATTTAAAAATGGGGTTAATTACAATTTATCTCTTGAGATTTATGTGAAATTACATTTTGACTCTCTTGTTTAAAAAATATACACTTCACCCTACCATTTTTTTAATACAATCGAACAACAACTTCTGAAATCTTAATTTAGACTGTATGATTATCATCTTCAAGTAATTCAATCAGTATAGTATTTTTTTTATAATTAATTGATATTTTAAAAAAATACTATTTTAAAAACTGAAAGAAATACAGAAAGAAAATATTGATAATTTAAAATGTCAATTAACTATAAAAAAAATACCATATCAATTGAAATTACTGAAAGATTACTACTATAATGTCTAAATTAAGATTTCAGAAGTTGATGTTGGACTATATTAAAAGGGCAAGGGCAAAGTGTAATTTTATTTAAACCTTAAGGGGTAAATTGTAATTACCTATAAAAGTAACTTTTTCTTTATTTTTTTTCCCCACATTGCTAGGTCAATTGATAATTACAAGAGATATAGGTCTCTTTTAACTGCTAGTCCTAGGTTCAACCCCCTCTTTCCCCTTTGCCTTCATATAAAAACTCTTAACTTGTAGTGTAGAAATTCAAATTCTGAGTAGAAAGTAATTTTTTTTGTTGAGAAAAAAGTGAAAGTAACGTTTAACTGTGCAATTTTGATGTGCAACAAGTTAGTAGAAGTTATCCTCCATTTGTTGTTAGTCGGAAAAGATAAGTTTGTTTGGTTAGAATAAGTCTTATTTGATTGAGATAATTATGGAATATATTAACTTTACTTGAATTTTTAATTATATCAAATTTTGGAATTTGAATTCATTTGAATAGATGATCTTAATGAAACAAATAATAATAATAATAATAATAATAATAATAATAATAATAATAATAATAATAATATAGTAATTATTTAAAAATGAGTTCATTTATTAAGTTTCATGTAACCAAATGTGTTCTTAGAGTTGTATACATTTGAATACCAGCTTCATACAATTAGTTACCAATTGAATACATTAAGAATTTAGTTTAAATTACTGATAAAAAAAATTGAGTTTCATGTTTGGAGAGTTTTCGCTAGACTTTATTAAAAAGATTCAATTTTGTATAATAAAAACTTATTTTATATAATATAAACTCAATTTTATTTGATAGGAAGCTGCTTTGGATCAATAAATTTCTAGTTTCATATGTCATCATTTCAATTTGATATAATAATAATCCAATTTCATAAAACATAAACTCAACTTTATATAATAATAACTCAATTTCGTATAGTTGTAGTTTAGTTTCATACAATAAGAACATAGTTTCATACAAAAAGGAATTCAGTTTCATATATCAGCATTTTAATTCAGTATAATAAGAAATCTACATTTTTACAACACGATCTTAATTTTATACAATATAATTTTAGTTGCACCTACTGAATTGTCTTTGGGCTCTATTTTCCCACAAATTAAAGTATTGGCTATATCCTAATGTTTTATTGTTGTATACCCAATTTTACAAAAGTAGTTCATAGTTTTATACAAATAAACAAAGTTTCATACAATTTGTTTTTAGTTTCATATACTAACAAAACTCAAAACTTATATAGTAGAAACACAGTTCTATACATATATGAACCTAGTTGTCGTTCAATAACAATGTAGTTTTACACAATAGCAACTCAGTTTCATACATTGGATTTCACACTTTTGAAACTCTACAATTATACACTACTACTACTACTACTACTACTACTACTACTACTACACACACACACACACTTACTTTGCCTTTTTATGTCTGATTTGAAGTTATCTAACGAATGAAACCATTAGTAACATTAATGATGTTACTTGGTGCAGACGCACCTAGGTGGATGGTCTTTCTTCTCCATTTAACCATTCATTAAAAATTCTGCATTTATTATGTCCTAAATGAAGCAGTATACATTATGAGATAAGAAAATAATAAATAACTCTCACCCGAATGCCATAGAAGAGTTAAAAAGTAAAATATTATAATATACTTTCATCAGTTAGTGGCGTGACATACTGACATCCCTCATGGGAAAGTAACCTTTACACGATTATGATTGGAAGAAACTAAATAATTAATTAATTAATACTTAGTTTTAATTCTGTTAAATTTTTACTTAATTTATATAAAATTAAAACATTTGGAATTTAAGGATCCATATTTTTTTTAAAAAAAATTATTCAATTTTCTTTATTTTTTAAGTTGGGCAAGGAAAAAAATTAATTACTTTTCTAAAAGGTTTGGTTCAAGTTGATTATTAAGTATGTAGAGTGCTAACTTTCAAATAACATTATTTATGGATGAAAAAACAATAAAATGAAAATAATGAGTTCTTTGATACAAATTCCAAAAGCTCTATTTTGTTAGTAAGTGTCCAATAGTTAGAATTCACCAAATATATGATTGTTATCACTCGATGATTTTGATGAAAAGTGTCAATCAAGCTCAAATTCAGGGTATTCGGCCTTGGTTTGGCTTGACTAGAACTCTAGTCTATATATCAGATAATTGGTTTTTTAAACAACTCATATTGAAAAAAAATAAACATTTTTTCTTTATAAAAAAAATAACAACATTTATATCATACTACAAATCTTTTGATTTAAAGTATGTGTTTATTTTGGTATAAAATTTTTTAAAGGTTTGTTGATGGAGTGGATTGAGAGAGTGCAACCAGGGTCAGTATCTCCTAGTGATGTTAAGGAGTTGAGACTATGTTATTGGAATTAATACTTAAAATTCTCATGCTAATTTTCTTATTTTTTCTTTCAATATATGTTTTAGTAGCTTGACACACCATAACAAAATCTATTTTTCTTGTGTATATATTCTTTTCCCTCTCCAATCCAAAAATTTTTAAACAATTCATAAAGATGAAAATTTGTATTGGCTCATGCTAAACATCTAAAATATACTAAATAATTTATTAACTGTTAATTTTTTTTGTAATGTCTTACACAATTATCTTAATCTAGGTATTCTATAATTTCTTATCTAATTTATGTTATATTACTATTATGAACTATATAAAAATTAAAATAATATGCAGTATTAGTAGAATATTGTGTTCATTTTGAATATAATTTTTCATTAATTTACTTGATAACATATGATTATTAATTATATAATCATATATTTTTATTTCAATATTGCATATACTATCAAAATATGTATTACTATCATTTTATTTTACTTGTAAAGTATTTGTGTTGGTGAATTGTCATTATGTTATTTATTATTTCCAACCTTTTTATTCTCATTGCAATACCAAGCATTTAAATTATTCTTTTTTGATATCCATACACTTTGCATTTTAAATTAAACCATAGTTTCTCCACAATTTGATCTCAAGGCAACGCCAGCTATTAAAGCTAGTTGTCTTATATACTTCATACTTTATGTATGCCTTACCCCTGTAATTATCCTTATACTTTCATTAAAATTTGGAAATCTCAAGCAAGTCCTATTGACTTCAATAGCAGAGCCACCACGTCAGTCGCTTGTCGTGAGAAATGAAGGCATCAATGTGCTTTTATAATTTGTTTGGCTTATTTAGTTTTAATCTTTTGGTTTCTACTTTTACCTAATTTTATCCCAATTTTATTTTTAGCTACAATTTTTATTCATAGATACACATGTAAAAAGTAATGCAAAAGAAGTCATGAAATTATTCATAAACAAAAATAATATATTAGCAACAATTTTATGATCTAATTTGCTCACATATGTCATATGCTTTATACATATCCATCACTTTATTTATAGATCAAGTTTATATACATATTTTCCACCGTGATTTCTACATTTGTCTAATTTTGGAGAGAAGCGGGATTTAACGCATTTATATATATATTTTTGTGGGAGTTTGGAATTGTGTATACTATTAAATATATAATATATGTGATATCATCTATGCATCTGTTACACATTATTTGTATATATCCCTCACCATTTTTGTACATTGAGTTTGTACATATCTGGAATCTGATTTATGTATCTCCATCTTTTTACAGGAATTGAGATTTGATATATTCACATTTGTGTTTGTGTTATGAATGATAATGTTGGAATACAAATAGATACAAACATAAGGGATAAAATGTACGTTAGACTTACCCCATTTTGAGATGGACAAAAATAGAATATGTTATTTTGTTTAGAAAGAGAGAGAGAGAGTATACTTTATTCATATTTTGGAAATTATGATGGAATACATATAAAAATGTGAAAAGATATATTTAATGTATTTCATTTTAAAATATTATTTGAACATATTTTTTGTGAAATTAGTATTAGTGTACAATGCAATATACCATGTGATATACATAATAGTAATGATATTTATCATTTATCATCCACTTATTTAAACCTAACCCAGTTCACAATCAACATGACTTTTGTCTCATGTTGGCTGATATAATGGCAACACAAAATGATACCCATGAGTGAGGCCCGGATTTTAGACATGTCACCACACTCTACATAATTTAGGTACATTAGAAGTAGACTAATTACAACCAAGATCCTCTAGATTTTACTCAGTAAACCTCTTTACCTTTTAGGTTTGAGATAATTTACTCTCATCTCTACTATTGAAAGAGATCTTGATTTCCAATAAAAATACATAATAGTAATGTTATTTATCATTTATCATCCGCTTATTTAAACCTACCTGAGTTTACAATCAACATGACTTTTGTTTCATGTTGGCCGATATAATAACAACACAGAATGACACCCACGAGTGAAGCCTGAATTCGAGGCGTGTCACTACACTCTACATAATTTAGGTATATTAAAAGTAGGCTAATTACAACTGAAATCCTCTAGATTTTACACAGGAAACCCTTTCACCTTTCACCTTTTAGGTTTGAGATAATTTGTTCTCGTCTTTACTATTGAAAGAGATTTTGATTACCAATTAAAATACATGATTCTGATTTTTGAAAAGAGTCTCCCTTAGAATCTTCTTCATTGCAAATCTGCAATCAGCAGATCAGACTGGAAAAGGGACCCTATAATTTGGACCGATATAACCGGTTCAGTCCGGTCCACCAAAAAACAGGACACATAAATATCATCACAAGACAGAACCCTCTTCTAGATCGCTGTCCAACGAACCGCGAAGCTCGAAACTCAGAGGCCTAACCCTAACTCATCGAGTCCCTTCAATGGCGCACCACGGCTCGGACCACAACACGGACGCCAACGTCCGGCTCTACAATCCCTACCAAGACCTCAACCTCCAGATCCCCGCCGCCAGCCTCTACAAGCTACCCACCTCGCCGGAGTACCTCTTTTCCGAAGAATCCGTCCACCAGCGCCGTTCATGGGGCGAAAACCTCACCTTCTACACCGGCACCGCCTACCTCGGCGGCTCCGTATCGGGCGCCACCGCGGGGTTGTTCTCCGCGGTCAAAAGCTTCGAGCAAGGCGACACCCTGAAGCTCAAAATCAACCGTATCTTGAATTCCTCGGGTCATTCGGGCCGGACCTGGGGGAACCGGATCGGGGTTGTGGGCTTGATCTACGCGGGGTTGGAGAGCGGCATCGTGGCGATTACTGATCGGGATGACGTGTGGAGCAGCGTGGCAGCTGGGCTTGGAACTGGAGCTGTGTGCCGCGCGGCGAGGGGTGTCAGGTCAGCTGCGGTGGCGGGAGCTCTCGGCGGATTGGCTGCTGGAGCCGTTGTGGCGGGTAAGCAGGCTATGAAGAGATATGTGCCCATATGAAGGGACCGAGGCCGAGGCAAGCATTTAGATGTGAGTCTCCTCATTTCCTCTGTGTGGGTTCGAAGTTTTGTCAGTGGTAGATGTTGAGAGAAAGTTTCTATTAGTTATTCAGGGAGATTAAATTGATGATGTGAATGTAATATCTGTGGAATAATGGGACTAGATTGATAACTTTCACGCCGTTTTGATGTCGATGGATCGGAATTCGATCAAACAAATTGAATTGTGTATAATTTAAATATGCACAAACTTTTACTATCTGGTTTGTTTATTGCTGGTAAGAGGATGAAAGAATGTATCTTGGATTTTGGTTCTGCTGCTTTGGATTGTTGGGGTTAAATAGGGTAGACCAGGGCGTATTTGATTTGTTAATCAGTCTTACGATGCTAATGCTAATGGTGGACATTAGATTAGCATGGTTTAATTTGTCGGGTTTTAAATTTAGATTTTGAAGTTCTATATCCAAATACTGCTGCTTTGGGGGTGTTTAGGTTCTGAACTGGGTACGACATTAGATTGGCATGGTTTAATTTGTGGGGGTTTTAACCTTAGATTTTGAAGTGTTATATCCAAGTACTGGTGCTTTGGGGTGTTTAAGTTCTGAAATGGGTATATAATGTCCAAGGGAATTGAGGCATCTGTGTGACATAGATACACTAGTCATGGTTTTGCAATTTCGTCAACAACGATACGGTTTTTAGCCCGTATCTGTGTTTTTCATCTGCTCTGTGCGTTGGACCGAAGTTCCTTGTTGTTTTTTGCTGCGAATTTGGAAGAGATCAGTGGTTTGTCAGACCATGGCTTGTTTGGAATGTAAACTCGCATGAATTGACTGTCGTCCAAATCCGTGCTGGGCAAATCTATACTCAGGTTTAGCAGGTAACAACATCACAACCTGCAAGTGATTATGTTGATGTTCAAATCAATCCTCGATATAATTATAGCCTCTTAAGGCTTTCAGTTCAGATGTTGGTGTCCTATATGAACTATGAAGAGCAACGGTAAGTGATCATAGTGCAAAAATGTTGCTTGGAGTAGAGAAACAGCAGCATGTTGACAGAAAAATCATTTCTGATTACAGGAAGTTCCAACGAAGATTAAGGATTCAAGTCAAGAAATAAATCATATTATGGAAAGAAAAGGAAGCAAAGACAACAATAAACAAGGACAGCAGAGACGCCCAGAACCTGAACACAAAGCATCCAATCCAAACAGTTAGAAATGAACCATCTTTATTACTTGTTTGAAAATCTCATTCTTTCTACCCCGAGTGGTAGCAAATATAATGGAGCATCTCAGTTAAAAAATGTTTACATTTGCACCTCCAAAACTAAAACTGAAGAAACATGCTCTTGTGAGTACGCCTTATAAAAAGAAATGGTGTGGAATTGTGGCTTAAGTTTCAATGAAGGCTAAGGAAGTAAATCCTGTTCCAGGAACAGACGGAAGCATCAAGAACAATAAGCAAAGGCAGCAGAGAAACATGATGGCATTTGACAACCTCTTTGAGTGAAATAAAGCTTGGAACATGAACGACTACACCCTCCTCCGACCTAATCTTGCACTCAGAAAAGCACTTTGAAATCTTCCTTCTGTCTAATAAACAAATAGAAATTGTGGTTTTTATTAAAAAAAAAAAAAAGGACAAACAAATAGAAATAGTCATTTGTCCATAATAGGATATCCCCTTTCTTATAATGTTTTATTAGCTAAATTACACGATCTACCCTTCACCTACACTCTATCTCTTATATCTATCTTTGAACCACTGAACGTAGTAAAAGTATGATTAAAGTAATGTTTTGTATCCAAATTGTACCATGGTATTGCCAAAAATCGTGGGGCATATCCTAGAATGAGCCCATAAACTCGAGTAAAACCACCCCCCACCCCTGAACATAAACTCTTGATGCATAACCCCAATCCCCAAGATAGCACACCATTAAACCTGTACATTCTATTGATATACCGGTAATATATTTTTTATCTTATTTGTACATATCTCATATATTATTTGTACATTTCCATCACTTATTTTATATATCAAGTTTGTATATATTCAATATCTGATTTGTGCATATCTCCAATTATATGTATAAATATAAGAGGTAGGATGCACATTAGACTAACATTTTTCTTGATAATGAATCACTACTACTTATTACCATATTTCATTTATTTTTCACCTAAAAGCGCCACCCCTCCAAAACCTCTCATTTGCCTCTCCCCTACCCTCGTCTATTGTTTCCAGTTAGATTCGGATTTTGGTTCAAACCTGACATGTTCTCTTTCATTGCTTTTATTATTTGACCAATATTAACCGACGCTATCTATCAAATTTTTTTGTTGATTCAATCTCCTTTGAATCTTGGTATTTAAGAGCGATTTGATACTCTCACAGAGTAGATCTTCAATTCAAGGTGGGTAGCAACAGATCTAGGTTTTCTCTTGGGCTCATTAAAGCCTCGACTTTATCGAGGTGTCCAACGCTTGGCAACAGATGAATATGATTGTATAAAATGAAGTTAGTTTTTATTTTTTTAGGTTTTATATGTAGTTTTTTATATTTATAGATACTTTTTTTTAGGTCTTTAATGTCTGGTTGTTTTTAACACTGTCTATATATTATCAGCTTGGCCTGTGTTTTGTTTTAGTTATTTGTGAGTTCTCTACTTTAAGTTTATTATGATTTATATAAAAAGTTTGACTTGATCCGATTTTCTTTCTTTATAACATGGATGAGTAGTTTTTTAGTGGCAATTTTATGATTTTGTTGTACCTTAAAGTCTTGTCACTTATGTGGTTGCTAGTCTATAAGATGTTGATGGACTTACTTCTAATTGGAATAGAACATCTTTTGTAAAAGAAAAAAAAATTACTACATCCGTAATATAAAAACTGCCTATTTCATTATTCACAACAATTAATTTATAATTCTATTTATTTTAAAATTTATTATAAAAATATGAATATTTTATATAAAAATAAAACATGAAAGATTATGGTTTTTAAATACCATTTTTAAGAAATTTTTTCAATACATATTAATATAAATATATTTAGGTCAAACTTCAATAAAAAAATATAAAATGGTTAATTAGTGTGAAATGGAGGGAGTAATATTTTTTGAATCACTATTGCACCATAGTCATTTCAATAATAATAATAATATAGCAAAAAGAAATTAGGTATACCACCGCAACTAGGGTTCGAGCGTCCATGTTGGACTTCTCCTCTAACTGTCAAGTGTCAATACTAATTACTAATATACAAAGTTAAAATCACGATCTGCTCCAACTCAAATCCTGCGCTTTTCCTCTCTGTGATTTGATCGGAGGTAGCAGCCAATGGCGTATGCATCGCGTATTATCAATCACTCGAGGAAGGTAATTCTGACTTCCCCATTCTCTCATCCTTCGGTTTTCGATCTCGGAGAGTCTATTGTGTTGGTATGTGTTTGTTTCGTCTGTTGAATTTGGATTGTTCTGGGTTTTTTGCATGTAGTAAACCGATGATGTCGATCAGACATGGCTGATTCAGAATGATGAATATTTGGTGGCCGTGTCTATCTGGCTATCTGCGAGACAAAGCTTTGAAAACTAGTTGATGTTCTAAGGATTAGTTATTGACTGCTTTAAAATCATTGCTAGTTACCTTTTTTCTCGAATAAGATCATCGTTCCGTTTCCGAATCTTCCTTTAGTTGCAGTCCTGTTTTAATTAGTGACGATATGAAATTGCTATGTGGGCTCAATTAAGAAGGCTCTTCTATTAATGTCAAGATTTTTGTGTTGATTTTTATATTAACTTGGGCGTTGACAATTCCTAACAAAAGTAATACTATTTTTTACCATTAGCAGTTTGTTTGTATTAGCTGTTCATTTATGAATGTTCTTCTAGTTATGTTGTAGGATGTTTCTGCTTGTTGTTATTGGGTTTGGAATAACGTTGATTTTGTTAGTACAGGTGCGAAATGTTTCAAACTTCTTGCTTTGTGAGCGTGGTGTTGCTGTTCGTTGGTTTTCCAATGATGCACATGCTTCTGTTTATAAAAGGCGAGGTAATTGCTATTTTCCTCGACTGCTTAATTATTCGGGGTTGGTTGTTGATATGTTCCAGCCAAGGGGTTATTCCAATGTAGAATTATTGTGTTTTTCTTAAGTGTATTTGAAATGGTTTCAAGGATTCACATGCAGCAGGTTGAGCTTCATCAGCTTCTTGTATTGAATGTATATTGGATCAGTAGTATGAATCACCATGGATCCTTTAATGTTTTGCTATGTAATGATTCAGTTTATGTACAATGTGCAAAGTTTAATTCATGTTCTTAGTTTCCATCTAATTTACGTGTTAGATTCTGTGATAATCTAGATCCCTCATTTGCTTAGCATGGAAGCCCTTTTTTGGTTTGTTGACTTTTTGTGCTTCCTTTGTTTTTTTCCTATTGTTCCTTGAGAGCTCTCTCCTAGTGGCAAAGTGTTGTGATTTTCACCTTTTTAGCATCAAATGGAATTTTTGAGTTATGAGTATTCACTCTTTGTCCTCTATAGTGGCAAAGTGTCATTATTTTCACTTGGCCAATTGTGGTTCAACTCTTACTGCCCCCTTGGCTGCACTCACTTTTGAGATGTTTTTTGTTTGTTTGTTTTTCTTTTAGGAAGAGTAACTCAGATGCTCCTTTAGCTTATTTGGATGCTTTTAATTTTTTAACCTTGAATTGCTGCATATCTCCTGATTCTCCTTGATCCATTAGACATGCTGCCTTTATTCATTGCTACCATCTGAAGTAAAAAATAAAAGTAAGTTTCTTCATTGTATGTGCTTGCTGGTGCATTTGCAGATTCTATGAAGTCTCAAAATCATGGCAATGTGCCATTACATACGGAAAGGCTTTCCAAGTCATTTGCTCCTAGCATTGTAAGTAAACTTTTGGAAAATGCTGGTTTACATGCAATTTCCACATTCCTTGATGGTCACATAATTTTTCCTAGTAAAACTATTCCCTATGTTGAATTCCATGCAAACAACCACTGTTTCATGTTATTTGCTGCAGGTTTCTTCATCTGTCTTATGTAAAAACAGTTTCTCGAGGATAACAATTAAAGCTGTAAATCCAGTTGCTGGATCTTCATTCTGTAATGAACTTGCTTGGTAATTATTATTATTATTTTTTAAGTTTTTGTTTTTATCTTTCCTTGGCCTCATCCGTCATTGATCATTGAAAGTGTAAAATCCTTTTTTTTCCGCCTCATGTCAGTTCACAGGTACACTCAAGAAGAGGGTATTCTTCTGATTCAGGTCTGTTTTTACTTTGGTATTTAAGCTAATTGTCAAGTATATGGTACATACTATATTGAATGTCTTCATCTTGTTAGGTAATATTATGTGCACATATGATATGGGTTAGCACTGGTGTTTAGATGATGCTTCCTATTTTCATGGGTTCGTTGCTTACATTTTTGGTTACATAAACCCACCCACAAGTCAGTTAAAACAAAAGGCAAACATACTATGTTGTGTTTTAAGCCAACAGTGTCACCCATAATTGAACATGAAGTCTAATTTAGAAAACTGTCATTTAGGTAGGGCTGTTGATTACAGGCAACGGCAATGAAGATTATAGTAAATTATTCAATTTTTTTCTTCTTTACTGGATGATGTTGCTATATATATATGTGTCATGGGAAACCAGAAATGTAAAACCAATGGGACCTCAGTTGATTTCTATCCTAAGCTAACCTTATTAACATCTGACTGATACGAACTCCACTAGCTAATACTCCTAAAATATCTTTCAGGTCTTCCTCCACACCAAGAGATTGGAATGCCTTCTCTCTCACCCACAATGACTGAGGCATGTGGATTTGTGATTCTCACAAATGTATTGTTAAAGACTAAGTTTTGCATTGCTTCATGAATCATAACTTAACTGCAGGGTAACATTGCAAGGTGGTTAAAAAAGGAGGGTGATCAAATTAGTCCTGGTGAGGTCTTGTGTGAAGTGGAGACAGTAAGGCTTTTTTTCTTTTATAGTCGCTAGAGCATTTCTTCATTTAATTTTTATCTTACTTTGCTTTTGAAAAACTCATTTATGTTATTTTTGTTTCTTATTTTTACTTCGTGTTCAAGGATAAAGCCACTGTTGAAATGGAATGTATGGAAGAAGGCTATCTTGCTAAGATAATAAAGGGAGACGGATCAAAAGGAATTAAAGTCGGTGAGGTAATCCTTAATAAACTTTTCTTGCGTCCATACACACTTCTGTATTTCTAATTTCTAAACATTGACGATTTTATTGTTAGATTTGCTGAGGAGATAGTGCAGGTGCATAATGCTCAAGTACAGATATATATCTGTAAGCTAACGTGAACTTTGTTTTCTAACCCCTTTCTTGCTGGTGTAGATAATTGCTATTACAGTTGAAGAGGAGGATGATGTTGCAAAATTTAAGGATTACAGCCCTTCAGCTACAGGTGCTGGTTCATCAGATGCAAAAGCACCAGCACCTGCAAGCCCACCTAAGCAGGAGCCAGTTGAGCAACCAACCAGAACTACCACAGAGCCAAAAGTTTCAAAGCCAAGTGCGACTCCTGGAGATCGGATTTTTGCTAGTCCTCTTGCTCGAAAATTGGCTGAAGAACACAATGTTAGCGATATTCGAGTTTTATGTTTTTTACTAGTGCCATTCGTTCGATGGAAATAGAAACATAGGACCTTCTTTTGTATTTGGTTGTTTTAACCTAGGTGAATTGTTTCTTGGTGTTATGGTTGTTGTCATTAACAAGCTTTTGGGTTTTTTTTAGGTGCCTCTATCAAGCATTAAAGGAACTGGTCCTGATGGACATATAGTAAAAGCTGATATTGAGGATTACTTAGGTACCAGACTGAAGTTTTCTCGATCAGCAATCAATTCATATTTTGGCTTATTTTTCTTCTCTGACTGCTGCTGCATTGTTGCCCTTGTGTTCTAGCAAGTCATTAACATTTGCTACTATTTAGCTCCTTACTGAGATGTTTTCTCTATCATGTAGCTTCTCGAGGAAAAGAAATTTCAGCACCAGCTTCAAAGGCTAAGGATACAACAATTCCAGGTCTAGATTATGCAGACATTCCTCATTCTCAGATAAGAAAGGTAATGTAAAAATACTACTTCCTCTGTTCAACAATGTTATTCAGTTTCTGACATTTTGAAATTGAGTTCGACATAATAGATTTTTTTGCAAATGACAAACATATAAATTATTTCAAATGTTGGGTAAGATCATATAGTTTATGAGTATTATCTTTTGATTTTTTAGCAACAATTAATATGAGAAAAATTACATCAAACTAAGTTTGAAAAAGTCTGAAAGTGACAAACTTTGTTGGAGGAGGGAGTATAATCTTTTCCATAGTTATGGAAGTCCTAACCCAATTCTAATTGGTAGAGAGATTGGAGTGTTTATTTGTTGAATTTACTAATACAAAATGGTTCCTTTTGTTGGTATCAGTATGTGTTAATGCAATTACATGAACTGTAAGTTTGTGAATAGGCCTCCATTATTAGTAAGGAACAAGCTGACCTGTTTTTGTTAACCTGTGGAATGGTGTTGTTGTCTCTATGACTATTAACTGTTTTTTGTTGCTTCAGTAAGACAACCAAGACCTCTGCAGCTATTTTCCTTGCGCCTTTGTTTGTACCTAATTGGTTGTTGGAATGACAGGTCACAGCTTCACGCTTATTAATGTCAAAGCAAACAATCCCTCATTACTATTTAACTGTGGATACATGTGTTGACAAAATTATGGAGTGAGTACTATATCTCACATCTTGAAATTTTTGCCCTTCCTGTAATTTTTTATTGCTGAGAATATTTCTGTGTACAGGTTGCGGGGTGAACTCAATTCGTTACAAGAAGCTTCTGGTGGGAAGCGGATATCGGTGAATGATCTTGTAATTAAGGTGGGCAACATTTTCTAGATTTGTAATTATAACTAGCTTCAAGCCCTGCACAGTGGTCTTAATTTTTTTTTTTAATTAAAAAAAAGCCATTTTCATTATAGGTAATGTAAGGGTCACTAAAAGCCTCGTTTGTGCAAGTGTTGATATTTAATTTTGTGCAATGCTTTTTTGCTCTCTTTTTAAATTTTCCTTGCACCTATTTGGCCTCTTCAATTTATTCTTGAAAGAAATAATAATATATTAGTGTTTCATATCTTCTCTTTCATGGCAATAGTTTCTTCTTTCCTTCTAAGTAAGCTTTCTTTTGAAGGGCTTGTCAGTTGGGAAACCTTCGCTTGGAACCTTGAATTGAGTATACTAACAATAACAGTTACCTTTGATTGTATAGGCTGCAGCATTGGCCCTTAAGAAAGTTCCTCAATGTAATAGTTCATGGACTGATGAATACATTAGGCAGTGAGTATTTAGCAATTTGTCTTCGTTAGTGATTCATAACAGAAAACTGTCATTTAACTTTTTTTTTAAATCCAGGTATAGCAATGTCAATATCAATGTGGCAGTCCAGACTGAAAATGGACTATATGTCCCTGTTATCAGAGTAAGCATATTCTCATTTTATATCACTCTTATTTCTAAGCATTCCTTATTCAGTTGCCAAATTGGTACCTAAAAAATATTGCAGGATGCAGACAAGAAAGGCTTGTCCAAAATTGCTGAGGAGGTCAAGCATCTGGCACAAAAGGCAAAAGAGAATAGTCTAAAACCGGAAGATTATGAGGTCAGAACAGCATCACATTTACAGTATTTTAGTTCTTACTATGAAATTGTGTATCAGAGAAGTTGGCCTGGGGAAAGGAATGGCCTGCGATTATTGTGCCATACTGCCAGTATATCCATAAGAGCACTGAACTCTTGTCTCCTTGCAGGGAGGAACTTTTACTGTCTCCAATCTAGGGGGCCCATTTGGCATCAAGCAATTCTGTGCCATCATTAATCCACCTCAGTCAGGAATTCTTGCAGTTGGATCTGGTAACTTTTTGCCCATGATCTCTCTTACTGTACACAAAGATAGATTGTTTCTGCATCTTCTTATTTGTTTTGCACCTTGACCAGCTGGAAAGAGGGTTGTCCCTGGCTCTGGTGCTGGAGAGTTCAAATTTGCATCCTTCATGTCGGTAACTCTAAGTTGTGATCATCGTGTTATTGATGGTAAGTAGTTTATTAATCAATTGCAGTTTCGCTCCCTTAGTTTGCTACAGGCAGTACGATCAATTGCAATTGTTGCTTATGTAGGTGCTGTTGGTGCCGAATGGCTTAAAGCTTTCAAAGGCTACATTGAAAATCCACAGTCAATGCTGCTTTAAGGTCCTGGTTTTGGGTACTTCTATTCCCGCCCTTTTTGTAGCTTGACTAATTTGATGGAGATCTTGAATTCAAATTGCAAATGGTTCGTTAGTGCTCCAAACACCCTTCACTTGGTCAACACCCTCTAGCCATTTTGGTTTTTTAAAATTTTCGTTTCAGAAATAAGGAAGGTTGGGTTTTTGAGGAACTAAAATATGAAGTAAAGTGTTGGCTTCTGCAAGGTAGTAGGATCCTCCCCTTGAGACATTGAATAAGCAGAGTGTATATTCCGGTCTGTTGGTTAGCATGCATCAATCGAGTTAGATGTTGTTATTTATTTGCACTTGGCCTCTTTGGAAAGTACAGTTGAGGTTACCCTTTGCCATGTTCAGTTGCAAATAAATGTTATATTGCGAAATGTTGCAATTTCATTCATGCAAATCTAGCAAGTGAAATGGTGGGCTTTAGTATGTTTTTGAAGCACGAACTTGATTGAAGTGAGTAGTGGGAATGGGGGATACGTTCATGTATGCTTCTCGACTCGGCTCAACCGCTAATCGATGTTCATCGAGTGCTACAATCTTATAAATGTTTTCCTTGATTGAGGCTCGGGAAGCTGCTCTGTTCGCACAATTAGCATGGAAGGAAAGATCAAATCTGGTAAATGATTAATTCATGGAGAATCAAGCTAGCTGACTTTGGTCACTCCATGGTGATCGTCACGAATCTGGCAATCGCACAAAAACAATTTTAGGTACTTTCCAGGAGCCTAAATTGCGTAATTTCATAGGGAACTCTGACAATTAAGTTAGGACTCGCAATTTCATGATTCATGAGTAATTTATCGTTATTCTAACCCTTTTTTACAAATAGATGCTGACATTGTTGAGTCTAGTAACAACCAAGGGGGGCAACAAAGAGGATAATTCCTTTTGAAATATCGTAGTTCCATTTTTTCGTTTGTTTTCATGAAATGGAAATGGAAATGTTTACTCCCTTTCTCACATGAGGTGTTTGCACTCATTTTTTTGGGTCACCTACCCCACGTCCCTTACCTGACCAACTGAACGAGTTGGCTGCTCAATCGAAAATTGGTTTATGTTCGTGCCCAAACTTGGGAAAATATGATGACTTGGTCCTTGAAGTGAGTTAGCTTGACACATGTCCTCACATGGGTTAATGCTATCCACCTCTCATTCAAAATGAAAGATAAGTTGCTCAACTTTCCCAAATTAAGTGAGTAGTAGAGTCAACCAAATCTAGGAACATATAATTCAACCAAATTTGCCCTTCCCCAAATCAGTTTCAATTCCTTTGGCATTGACGTTGTCAAATTGCTCAAGTAGTTGGAGATCATTGATGAACATGAATTTGCAGCTTGATAGCAATGAATGACACCTATGTTCATGTGGGTTCATTGCCTGTGTTTATATGGCTTGAAAGGAGATGGACAATCTTTCCAAAGAAGGCATTTGTATAGTGACAAATGACGACAACCTTGATTTCACCTTGCTTACAAATTGAGCTAGAGAAGACTTGCTGCATGGGATTCTTGGTCATTGGAAGGGACTCACAAGTGAGTGTTGCCTTAAGTGGATTGCCTTCAAGAAGACGGGCATTGGCAGGGGCGAAATAGCCTAGCTTGATGCTGATCAAATCTCTTGGAACCAAGATCTCTGCTTCCTTCTCACTTCATCTATTGTCTCTCAACACCTTGGTTTTCGGGGTGAGTTCAACGATGAGGGCGGTGGCAACATTATCGGTGTTGTTCTCCTCAATGAAGCTAAAAGTGGAGTTTGCCAAAAGTAGGATGACAATGCCAAGGAAGTCCTACTAATCCGATGGCTTTCTGCCGTCGCCGATGAGTATAATGGCCATGGTGTTTGTCTGAAGGATTGTACTCTTTAGTTTCTCATCTGTAGGTGAATTTTGGGGTTGCCTTTGTATTCTTAACTCTTGTTTATTGCTTAAAATCCACAACAGGCACTGCTTCTCTATTAACTCTATTCAAGTTTCATCAATAGTGTCTGGCATTTGGAAGGGATTGCTAATGTTCTTGGTGTTGTTGGAGAAAATTCCTTTCTTGTTAATTTTTCTTGTAGCGGGTGCCACTGTGGTCCATGAACAGTTCTTTGTTATTAGTCTAGAGGCTGTTGCAAAACATATCTTATAATAAGCACAGTTATTCATAATGTTTCTTTTCAATATTTTAATCAAACTGCAGCAATACGATTGAGAGAACTTATGAGTGTGGTTACTGATGTCGACTATGAGGACCCATTCTTTTATCATTGGCCTTATTTTAGGTGAAAAGTGATTATTGATGTACTTAAACTATTCATAGTGTTACATCGTTTTTTGTTGATTTAGTGCATACAAGGTTATGTTGGCTCGCACGTTGTAGTTGGTTTTTTTTTTTACAATTAATTAAGCATTAAATAAATTTTAAAAATAAATAATTAAAGAACTCTCACTCATAAATTTATGTTAACTAATTAAAATTTTTTCTTATTTTAATTTTGAGTTTGACTTTCTTTATATTATATTTTCATTATTAAAATAATTAGTTATGACTGAAACATCAAATTGTAAAATGTAACATTATACGTGCTACGAGATCAAAGTCTCATTAAAAAAATAATTCGCAAAAAAATTTCTTCTCTTATCAACTCATTCCAATTATTAATATTGAGGGAAAATTTATTTAGAATAACTCACTTTCAATTTAGCAATTATGGACAAACTTACTTTATTAACCCATAAAGCTTTCAAAGTAAATAGCTCAAACTACAAAACTTAATCATCAATAATGAAAAGATATTATCAAAACACAAAATAGTGTTTAATTTCTATTAATAAATTAACTATTTAACTGTTAACTTAATAGATACAAAAAATTAAAAAAAAAAAGAAATAAATTGACTAAAGCCGAATCAACCCTAACTATGCCCAAAAGTGGATAATCATAGTGACTGAAGTTTAGTTTGAGAAAATAATAGAGAAAAAAAAACAAAAGAAATATTATGAAAACCAAGAGAGATGGAAAAATTTTATATATTAAGGGTTTAATAATTGGCTTTATAAAGATTAAGAAAATGGTTTTTCTCCAAAACAAATATACCATGGTGACCAATGTTTTACTTTAAAAGATAAAACAATAAAAAATAAAAAAAAAGTTTGGGGAATAGGAGAGTAATAAAAAACCTATATTTAAGTAGTGATTAAGTTCAAGTTCTAAAAGGGTAAAATCTATTGGAGGTCCTTTAGCTTATTTTTTTGCTTCAAATAAGTACTCTATCTTAAAGTTGTCATACTGAAGTACCATACCTCATCATGCTCATTCCAATTGGATCATTTCCATTAATTCCAGCGTTAAATCAAACAAAAGTTGCTAATGTGACATTAATTAATACTAAAAAAATGTAAAATAACAATTCTAGTCCTCAGAATTTTATAATTAATAATTTTTAACCTTAAATATATTAGTCTACGGTTTACACCCTTGCCTCACCCCAGCTTCTCCCTCCGCCCCTTCACCTTTGGCCAACCACCTACCATCCACCATTGCTTCCTTCGCTTCCGTCTAGATTTGCCGGAACCACACCAACGCCCTGTCTCCCCATTTCTTCATCACCCAAATCTGGGCGCCACCGCCCCACCGCCCCTTCTACCGCTGCTCCCACGTCAATCCCACCATCGTCGTCCCTACCTTCAGTGGCGGAGCTAATAGGGGGGCTGGGGGGTGCCCCCCCCAACATTTTTACAAATTATATATATATATATATATATATATATATATATATATATATATATATATATATATATATATATATATATATATATATATATATATATATGTGTGTGTGTGTGTGTGTAAAAATAATGATAAAAAAATTATAAAACATAACAATACTTTTTAAGAAGTATATATATAAAATGGTAATAATTTTCTCCATCTCACTAAAATTATACATAAATGCACGTGGTTGATTTGTGTAAGAAATGTAGGAAAAGTCCAACATCAAACAGTTAATTTTACTCTCTTAATAAAAAATAATTAGTTATGTTCTAAAAGGTTAGAAATGTAAAAGTACAACTTTTTCATTTCTTTTGTCAATTTTTCCATTAACTAAGATATGTTTTATAAGAAACAAAGGAAGTACTTTAGCAAACAGATGATGAGTTTTTTTTTTTTTTGGTTGTTTTGGATCCCAGAAATTCTTATAAGTCATTTAATATTGAGAACATATGTAGATTGGCCGACAATTTTTATCCTTCAGATTTAATTGAATAATAAAATATTCATTTGAAATATTAGCTGCAGCATTATGAGTTTGATGTACCTCACTATCCCCAATTGAAAAAATATATCTACAAGTACTGATTGTATAGAGGACTAAATGAAATAAGAAAGTAAGAAATTTATCCTTGGGTGGATAAATTGATTCGTCTTATATTGACTTTTCTTGTTTTGACTACAACAACAAAACGAGCATTTTCAGTAATGAAAATTGTGAAAATAAGGCTTCATAATAGTATGAGTGATATTTTTCTCAAGAATCACTTGATTGGTTATATTGAAAGAGATATTATTGGGATCTTTTTAATAGACAAGAAAATAGATGATTTTTATGCATTTAAAGAAAGGCGTGTCCACTTCAAGATACATAAGGTATTATGTTTTTATTTGCTATGTGATATTAATTGAACATGTGTACATGTATAATAACATAAATAATTTTTCATTGAGAGGAAAATGCGTGATTTAATATGGATCTGAAGCTTATAATCACCTATTCATTATATGGATGAAAACTGAGATTTAGTAAATTTTACTTGCTATTTTGAAAGTGTATAAACTATAAATATAACATTTTAATAGATTTTAAGTTATTTTTATTATTTTCTTTTTACATTGTAGAAATACATCTAATTTTTAATTCTCTAACATTTTCAAAAAAAAAATCCAGCCCCCTCCAACTTAAAATCCTGGCTCCGCCCTTGCCTACCCTTGGCACCAACCCGGTCCCACCAGCGGCCTCCCTCCTCGTCACCAGCCTGCTTCCAGCGCTGCCTCTCCACCGCCAGTATTCTTTGATTTGATTGCTAATTCTCCCATTCGATTCGTCAATTCTTCCATTCGATTACAGGAGCAGAGTCAAGTGGAAATTGAAGAGACAAGGGAGTGGAACGACGAATCCAGATGCGGCGGCGATGCCATGGACAACATCATTGCTCCGACAAGAAGAAACGGGAGGGCCTTGGGACTAGGGCGACAACGGCAGTGGGTGAGGGTGTGACGAAATCCGATAGCACTGATTGTCCACCAGAGACGTAGCGCGGCAGGTGATGGTGATGATGATGATGTGAAGGGTTGGATTGAAACCAGGAAGAAATGAAGAAGGGTTGGATTGAATCGGAGATTTAAAAATTTTGAGAGTTAAAATGATTGATTGGAAAAATTTCAAGTACAAAAATTGTAATTTTACGTTTATTTTAATTTTAATTAATGTTATATCAACAAAATCCGTCTATTTTGACTGTGAAATGGATGAAAAATATCCAATTTAGACACATAATAGGAGGTACAGTACTTCGGCAGGACAACCTTAAGGTAGGGTATTCATTTGAGATAAAAAAATAAACTAAGGGACCTCTGACGGATTGTACTCATTTCCAAAATATCAAATGAATCGAACAATGAAACTTGAAAAACACCAATATAAACCCTAAAAAAGCTATTTTCTTTCGAAAAGGTGACCAAGCTTCCAGAGAAGTAATCATGTACCGAAAAAGATAATCAAGGAAAAAAAGTGAGCCAGTGAGGCACATTGTTTATCTATATGTGCGTGCCTCAACCCAGACTAACAATTTAAGCAGCAAAATTAAAAACACATTGTAGTTTATTGTTCTATAAATAGCACCCCTTTTGGCAAAGATTAAGGACCAATATGGAAGGAAGCAAATTTGCATGGGCTAGAAGAGATGTCAGACCATCACACAAGAAAAAGCGTAAAAGAAAAATGCTACCGTCCTGGTCACTATCCATGTATAGTGACCTAAGCCGGCAATTAGTATATTGTATAATAATGTGTTATATATTTGTCAATATATGAATTTTATTATTATTATTATTATTATTATATAGGTTTTGGATAAAAAAACTGTCCCAACTATTTTTTACTAGAAATTTTATACTGTGATTTTTGCCTAACTTACACTTTGACCAATTGTTTTTAAAAATTTACACTTTGAAAATTTTGAAATTATTAGAACACATTATCAAACAGTTCATTAGTTTCATAAGTTATTATCGGATAATACAAAAAAAGTAGTGGGCAATGTATATGTTTTTAAAAATTAGAGAAGGACAAAGTATGAGTTAGGCTAAGTCATAGGGGAAGTTTCTGCTTATCCTATTTTTTACTCACTCTATCCTAAAATTATTATAACAACATTTTATTTTGGGTGGTTTTCAATCTATAAAGCATTTACATATTTAATAAATTAATTTACCATATTACTCTTCAAATTATTATTTTAATATTTATTTTTTTTAGCTTTTTTGATTTATGTGTAAAAAAATTAATAATAAAAGTGATGATAATATATAACATTTTCTTTCTCTTAATTTTCATGTCAAATCAAATGCTAGATCGAGTTCAAAGCACTTAGCAAAATGGTGCGGAGGATCCACGACCTGTTGCCCGCAGATTGCATCGTAATGGTAAGCTTTCTTGTGCTAAATATGATCTGAAACTCTCAAAGTTTTAAAAAATAGACATTATAGTCTCCAACTTTTCAAATATTTCCTAAATACTATAACTTATAAGATGTAAATGTTGCTGAGTATTTAAGAAAAAAAGAAGTTAGACCGGAGGCAAGGCAGTATAAGATTTACCCCTACAAAACTGGCCAAACCGAATCGACCCGACCAGACACGAACCTAATCAAGGCAAATCATACGACATCCCATCCCACACAGCTCTGAAACGATACTCGCGACAATAAAATTCCTTTCTCTTGGTCTGGGCTTTGCATATCGCATCTCTTCTTCTCCGCTGCTTCGTAGGCAAGTTGACCCTACTTGATTCGAGTTCTGTTTGATTTTCACGAGGCTTGATGACATTTGATCCGCTTGGTATTAACCTGTGAATCTAATGGGAAATGATTTTTTAGGATAGTTTTAAGGTACAAGGTTGACGTAATCCAATCTATGCGGGGGCCTGGGTGATCGTCTTCTCGTGTTAGCAATGCCTCTTCGGAAAATGTTTGTGCTTGTTGTTTGTCTTCTTCTGATGTGTTTCATGAGGGACTTCGAGGCTTTAATTTGCTTGAATTACTCGTTCTTCATATATTTCTGTTTGATTTCGGTTTATTACAAGATATAGAACCTGTTTGGTTGATGTTTGGCTTTTGCTGTGTATTTTAGAAGCCTGTGTAAATTGCAGTTCTCGAGTCTTTGTTGTTGAAAGGAGTGTTAGTCACATTCACTAGTTTTGTGGGTGTGTTTCTTGTTATTTGCATTTAAGCTAACTGAAAATGTATCCGCCTTCAAAACATGTGAGTTACTGGGTTAATCAATTTGTTTGCTTCGATGAGTTTGGATTGGGTTTATGAGGTTTTTCTCCAATAAATAGTGCGTGTGCATTCATGTCCCGGTCGTTTGTGTATTGTTGCTAATCTAGAACAGTGAATTCTTAGAACTTATTCTATCCATTACAGGTTCCTCGAGGCAGAGGGGGAAGCGAAGGCCACCAACTTTTTGGTATTTATTTCAACCATATGGATCAAAGTAAGAATCCTATTTTTGGTTCATTGTCATTCCATTTTCTGCATGTAGTGGCTCAAGGTCTGTAGGTTTTTATTGCCATGGGATTGATTTTCTCTGGCATTGTGGGCAATAGTATTAATGTATTTCATTGCAAATAGTGAGATGCTTAAACAACGGCTTAGCATGCCTTGTGAATTAGTGTTACCTAATATCTCTAATTTGAATGCTTTTCCTATATCTGGCCTGAGAACCCCTTGTCCTACTTCCCCGTGAAAAGGCAGCAGGATGTATAGGCATATTCCAATTCATGCTTTAGGCTGAAAAGTTCTTTGATGTCTATGATTACCCATTTGACAACACCTGTTATTGAGTTACTCTTGTTGGCTAAGTGATGGTTACCTCATAGAGTTTTTAGATCTGAACAAAACTGCTGCCCTTTTTGTCTAATCTTATTTGAATCCAATAGCATGTTGAAAATGGTTCACATTGTTTGTCTTCTAGGAGTAATTTCACATTGTCTTTTCTGGAGAATATAGAATGGGACTAATATGTGTTATTGGAACTGTTAGAAAACCTTCCATTGTTTTCTATTTAGACGCAATCAAACAAGTTACCGAGGTGTTCTCTTGATGCAGAGCTCTCTACAGATGAGGTGGACGAGAGAAATGGCAGATATGCACCTCTTGGAGATTCTGAAGACCCCCAACTGTGGTTGTACGACAAACCAATGCCTTGCTTTGGCTGTGGGTTAGGATGGTTCTCGTGAGTTTTCTGTCATTTACATTGTTTACCTCCACTTATTATAATCTTGACCCTTAGTTGTATCTTAACTGCAGTCTTTTGCTTGGATTTCTTTTTCCTCCAATGTGGTACTTTGCAACAATGCTTTACTTTGGAAGCTATTATCGTAGAGATCCAAGAGAACGAGCTGGCCTTGCTGCATCTGCAATAGCAGTGAGTGTCTATGCAATAAATTGTTATGAAATGTTGCAGCAAGTTTACCTGGATAAGAGAATGATATGAGAAAAATGTTATACATTTTTTTTGTGATGTCAAGGCACCTATAATTTGCATACAGACTATGTTTCTTCTTGAGTAATCTTAGTCTATAGTTTCTTTAAGTTGCAGTTTCATACTTCGAAGGAATACTTGACTATCACTATAAATTTGTTATAATCCATGTCATTACTGCAGATAATTTTGTATAAAAGGAGACAAAGAAACCCGACAAAAAAAAAAGGACAAAGCAGAATCCCTGAAATTTTTTCAAATGAGACCTAAATATATTTATATATGTCCATATCTCATGACGTGCCAACAGATGCACAGGTGGACTTAAGAATGATGTGATTGGATATAGGAAGGGTTAAAAAGTCAACACTAGATCTAACTTTGTAGAGACTAGAGATACTGGAAATGGATTTTGCTTTTTTGAGCTCACAAGGGAACTTTCCTCCAATCAAGAAGAAAAGTGACATAAGATTCATGTAGTTGATTCCAACTAGTTGGTAGATTGGTCATCCATTTCTTATTACACTGATTCGAGACATTATTGCAACTGTTACAGGCTTTGATATGTACGGTTGCTGCGATCATCACTGCTGCTGTTCTTCTGCTGACATAGCCCAACAAGCTCCAATTCAGTTTCATTGTCTAGTCATATCTGGAAGGCTCAAGTAATAGGCAAGCTGAACATGTACATAAAAGCTTCCTTCACCCAGTTATTAACTGTAGCAAGAAAAACATAGTGGGCATCGATCAAGTATGCCATCTGAATAGCTGAAGCATTGCTCTGATCATTTTGTAAAAAATGTAATTAGAATGTAGAATATAAGTTTCAAGAATACAATTGTATGGAAGTAAGTAACCCTGTGAGGTTTTGTGGCTTGTCAGTTGTCAATATTAAATGTCCCAGCACCAAGCAATGGAATTACTGAAAGTTCATTTATCCCCCCAGTTCGCTGGGAATTTGTATCTCACTGTTGACTGTAAGCAAATTACCTGGATTTTAGCCTTAAGTTATTGTTCCCTGCATGGCCATCTTGCTGTAAACGTGGTTTCAAGTTTTCTTTGCTGGTTAATTTTCTTAAACCTTTATGGTCGCCTTCCTCAGCGGGATCTCCTCATTTTTTGACGCTTATTTGTATGAGAGGTAATATCGGTTATGTGAATGGTTTGATGTGATCACAGTATTTTAATCAGTTTCTATTTAGTCCAGTATACTGGCAAGTAGATTATAAAGGTTCATTGGGAAGCTTTGGCTAGATATTCAATTTTTGTATAATTTGTTAATGCTGGAAACTATGTTTCTCCTTTTGCTGAAATTAGCTGTTCCTTTTGTAACTTCTTTCAAGTCTCCAAATAACTGTGGACCTTGTTGCCAAAAAGAACCTCTCTGATTTACTTGTTCCAAAACTGTGCTAAAACTACTGATTTATCATTTGGAGTTCTAATTTCTTGACGCGAGGTCTCGAATTACACACTATCATACATCTATTATATATCATACATATCGACCGTTTCCGAAGCAGCAACAAATCCACACAATCACGTTTTCTTTTATTTGCGTGAGAAAAGAAATGAAAACGGACGGCTGTAATTTTGAAATAATTCTTGAAGTTTAGGTATCGTGTGAGCAATAAGCCAAAGCTTGAATTCACCAACTCAGGGTCAGGGATCGATCATTCAAACAAAACATGCAATGTATCTTCGTTAAGCCAATGGTTGAGCACTTCCAGAAGAGAGGGCTCTTGCTTTATGCTTTCAACCCATCTTGCTTTGATTCGGACCTGCTCAATGCATCTTTCCACCGTCTTGGCGAATGAAGGATTCATTCGGGTACTGAAGAATTCCTCTACTTCATCACCTTTCTCACCACTGCAGAACTGGAAAACAGTACATCAACTCAGCTGATTAGGTCATTTGAAACTGCATAAATCTACCATGCTTGTGTCCTAGTACGCATCATTGGGACTGTTGCTGTGTTTGAAACACGAAGATCATCCTGACTGATTGATTGATCTTTGAGGCTTCAAATGGAGTTAGTTCAGACTACGAAATGCACAAGTATCCACAGCTAACAAATGAAGAATTAACAAGTTTGTTATATGAAGTTAAGTTGCTTACAGGTGTAACAATGCGGTTTATGAAACGCCTTACTATGATCCCAGCACCGTACTTCTTTATGATTAGATCCCAGTTCACCTGCATCAATAGATCATGAAATCAGAGAAGGATTACTCAAACATGTCACTTTAGAATACCAGCTGTGGCTTGCTTCCTTAGATACCCTCTGGCAACAACATTTGTGACTAGCTCAAATATTAGGAGAAGCTATCCAAGAAGAACTTCTAACTTCGATGAATGGCAAAGCTATATTTGTTATTAATAAATTATCTTCATAAAAAATCAGCTCGTGACATCAAACCTAGATCTCAAATGCTATGGAAAGCCAAACTAAAATAAACTATGAGATCACACAGGTGTTGAAGGAACTGCATACCTTGAACCACATCCATGCTGTTTCACGGCCCTCTAAGCTTATTCCAGCAACTACATCAGTAGCATCTTGATCTCGAAGCTAAAAATTTTGGATTGAACTTATAAATATGTCAACCTTCAATTGGAGCTTTTATACTTGATCTAAAAAAGGACAAAAGAAAGAAGGCAGGGAAAGAAAAGTAATATAAAAGACACCTCATCAGTAAGCAAGAGATTTAAAGCCTCAAGAACGACATCAGGGTTTCGAGAAGATGCTAGAGAACCTGAAAATAAAGGTACAGAGAACATGAGGTTGGATAAAAAAAAAAGGTCCAACATAAAGCAAACTGATAAAATTGTATCTTACGTAAAACCCGTTCCTGCTCTTGCACTGAATCAACTTCTTTGTAGATCTTCAATAAGGAGTCAAAACCATCCCTACTTCTAGCATCATCATTCCTCATTATAGCAATGTAGGCAGCCTAAAATGTGAGTCACTGTAGTTTCATGGTGTTTATTAAAGTTTATCTGAATAAAATGGCTCTTTTTCTTTGTTTACCCTTCTTGTATCAGGTGGAAGAAATGATGTGCTTTTGTCCTCCAAGAATGCTTGAAATCTCTGCATTGCTTCTCTACCAGTTTTCTGGTGGCCAAAAGTAACCAAAGCTGCAGATAACTCTCCCCTCAATAGTGTATTTAAATGACTTTCTCCAGGTACCAGTTCCCAACCAAGTACTCTGCAAACAACAAATGGCAAGTATTATTTCTTCTGCAAGCGATTATGTCATGTTCCATTGGTGTATATGCTAGTTCCTAGATATCAATCTTGTGATGCAAGACGCCCATCCAAGTAGAGAAAACCTATTATGGTGATGGTTTGGAATGCAATCCCATTATTCCCAAACAAAATGGTTGTGTCCGGATCTGTCTTCAGCATAAAACAATGCCACTTGCACAAGAATTTATAGTGCCATTAAATTATAACTTTTAACAGTTAACTGACATTATGAACTTCAAGCTACTGGCTCCTACATAGTTGGCTTACGGGTTTAGTATGATGACGCTATTATTTGGGCTGTAAATGGCACCACACACAGAGAGCAGAAGTTATCACATGAACTGTTTAGGAGAAGTGTTAAATGAAATAAAAATTTGAAGATTTTTCAGATTGACAGGTAATTTTTTTTTTTTAACCAGGAGTTCATTTTCAACAACAGAACATTTGTCAGAGGCAGCATTTAACTCAATCTGCAGCAACTAAATAACTTCCAATAAGAGGTAATAGTAGGAGTGCTTTTTTCATAGTTCTTCCTACTCTGCTGGGAACAGTAGGATATTGATGAAAAACTCCTTCAATTCATTTACTGAATCTGGGATGGCGTCTCTTGCTATTTTCAGAACATCATGGCAGACCTGTTGCAATCAAACACCTTAGATGTCATGGTGGGACAAACTAAACATTAGATTGAAGTCTAAAATTGTAATGATAAGGTTCTTACTTCAATCAACTCTGACAACACAAGGTAATCAAGCTCTTTTCTGTACACATTCATCAAAGGGAGCAAAGATGACAACGGATGCTTGCAAGCCTCACAAAGAGCATAAGCATCGTCTAAAATGCCTGAAATGAGCTTGTTTTTAGCAATTGGCTAGGAATGAAAATTTTTCATCAGAAAGAACTATACTTACTAATAAGTTGCAAGATAGGGAGAGAAAAAATTATGTGGCCAGCATGATTCAGTCACACTGTAGCTTACAGCTCCATCATTTTGGCTGCTCTAGAATTAGGAACAGAACTAGATCTACACGCAAATTGGAGCTTTAGCCTCCAGTAATGATTCTAAAGCTTTGATTTAGTGGGAGACCAAATGCGTATTCTGAAAAGTAGCCTAGTGTCATACTTAAGTTAAGATCATGTTTTATAGCTAAGATGTTATTAACCTAGGCTATAAGATCAAGGAACTAAACCTAGCTACAAATTGTACCAGACCTTATTACCCATTATACGCACCATATTTATCTGACGCAGACAAGCAATCGTTCAGTATAGCGTTCCTCAAGGGAATAGCAAGTTCATCTCCATATTTGACCCTATAGAAACCACTTTGGTCAACATTAACTTTAACCCATGGAGTGATACCATATTCCTCTTGATTCATTTCCTTCACCGAGTTCAGGTTCGAAGGAAAAAGTTCAGATGTGTTCACTCTTTGAAATTCCTGCTCCATAACAAATTTCTTGGTTCTGTCATATGAACCAAGAGCAAAGCTTATTGGAACGATCCATTTGCCACTACATTGCAATCCAGATGACAGGAAATGTGACTGCAGGTCCCACAGTTTCCAGATAGACGTAGAAACATGAAACAAAACAGAGAGAGAGAGAGAGAGAACCTTTTTAGCAAATCTTGATGGAAATCACATACTCATTTGAAAAAGAAAAATAAGAGCAAAACCTGATCCAATTCCAAAATATGGTCTTTGAATTTGGCTGAGATTAGTGGATATCCCTTTTGCTTTGACCAGCTATACATCAGTGAGCTTACATCAACACCTGATTCCTCTGAAAGAATGGCCCACAGCTCTTCTGTTTTTGCTTTTTTTCCAAGCATAATTTTTCATGTATGAACTTAGAGATTTCTGTTGCAAGAAGAGATTACTAGGTCATCAAATGCAAACAAAGAATAGTTTCAAAGAAAAATACTAGTTTCTCCCTTTCTCACTGCTGCTACTGCTCATAACTCCAAATCATACACAAAGAAGATGAGAGCTAGAAAATTCATGGATTTTTTTTTTGTTTTTTTAAAAAGAGATAAGTTCCATGACAACAAGCTGTTAGTATTGGTTGTGGCTCAAATCCAGAAAAGCTTAAGAAACTTGAACCATATCCTATGTTACAAGTTTTACGAAGTACAAGGAAATCTCAGGTTTTAAAAACTTCAGAGAGAAATCATGGCTTACTACCCTGAGTTTCAGTATGCAAAAAATTCTAGTGTTATATACTGTAAATACACTCCAGTTATATAAAAAAAAAAAACATTTCCACCTGAAATACTTCACTTCCGAGATGATCCTGCAGCATCCGAATGAGAGCAGATCCTTTGCAGTAGCTGATAGCATCAAATGTTTCAATGGCTGCACTTGCATGTTGGACCTCAACCTGAGAAGGCTATCACAATAGTGAAATTTCCTACACCAGAGAGGTTTAATGGAGCAAAGTATTCATGCACAAATGGACTTGAATTTTGTAACCAAAACATAAATCTGAAAGGAACAAAAACCTTGAATAAGTAGCAGTATTTGATTGAACTTACAAATTTACGTAGAGCTCACTTACAGAGAAATGTGCCAACAACTATACGCACAGATGACACCAAACATTTGGACAGTGGTTGTACAGCTTTTCTGTTAATATGTTATTTCTAAAACCATTCATCACTTAAATACATCGTACAAAGTCTATAAAATGGAATCTTTTGGTATCTTCTTGAGCATTTCTTACGCATAAAGTATTGCTTATATTACCTCAATTGGATGTGATTGTTCTTGAGCATCTTGACGTAGTCCTGCATTAACTTCTTGAAGAAATTGAGTCCATATGTTCCATTCAGGGAACAAAATGCCAGTGGCCATATAACTAATCTGGAAACCAAGTTGGTGCACAGAATTAGCAAATGTTCATAGTTTATTATACTGACGCAAAAAGTGGAAAGCAGAATACATGACACCAACCCATGTTGCAAAACTCTCATTGAGCCATAAATGAGTCCACCATTCCATTGTTACAAGATTGCCAAACCACATATGAGCCACTTCATGTGTTACGGTGATAGCAAGCTGTCAAAATATGGGAAAAGCGCCAAGTGCCATTAAGGGAGCTCACACTATAACTTTCATCAACAAAACAACCAGAGGCAGGGAAGAGGACAAAAGAAAGGGAACAAAAGGCAAACAGCCATATAACAAGCTATGCTATACTGACAAAGTGTTGAGCAGTAAAGAGGCAATTTGTAAATGAAATAAGTGTAGCTAGTATATAATCCCAATCGGGCAGACAAAGACCAGAATGATAACTTGGATGATTTGGCTGTGCCCAACATAGACCAGAAGATGTTTTCATGCATAAGAACCATAAGTGACATGGGAAATGCATGAAGATTAGAGGATTATCAAACCTATGAATTTATACATAGAATAGAAGTAGTAAGAAATGACATCTTGGCTGAAGTTGTGGCAGATTGGTATTTCTATTTGAGAAAAATGGCCAAGACATTCGCCTAAATGAAGACAGTCACCACAACATTAATAAGGTCTCATTGATTGATTGATCGGAAAGTACTAAAAGTCTGGGGGTCAAAAAGATGATTCTGGCAGTGAGGAGGGACTTTCATAAGGCAGTAATCAATTGATCTGACTGAAGCCTCGCTTGATGTTGCAACCTACCTTTCCTAGATGTCAAAGTGTCTGCCATGTGATAGGCTAATCACAGACATGAGGGAAAGCATTAACTGCTAATAAATCCCTCTCATTCTAAGTCAAGAACTAAATGTGACTTGTATATAGGAAGCCTTATTGTTTTGATGTAGACACACATGAAACTTAACAGTTGACTTATCTTTAAGCTTCTTAGGAGACACAACACAGAAATAGATTCTAGAACAGACTTGGAGTTGTAGCTTACATCTTGCTTTTTAGCAGCTGTAGATAGCAGATCATTATGAAGCAGCAAATTTTCCCGGTAAATGATTAACCCAAAGTTTTCCATGGCTCCGGCAGAAAA
Source organism: Aquilaria yunnanensis (assembly GCA_039654915.1). NCBI lineage: Eukaryota > Viridiplantae > Streptophyta > Magnoliopsida > Malvales > Thymelaeaceae > Aquilaria > Aquilaria yunnanensis. The sequence continues at coordinate 27,211,561 of CM077600.1, read as the reverse complement.
CTCAGGGACCGAGACCATATCCAGTTTAGGCAGAGGATAAGGCATGGAGAAGTACCTAGAGAACAGTGCCGAAGGAAATGTTAGTACTGAGTAAAGAAACTGATGCACAAGATCAAAATTATTATTATTATTTTGCAAGAGAAGTACCAGAACTTAGAACAGAAGATTTTGTAGACATTTCAAAGCTGAGAAATCAACCAAATATTGGTCTCATATGCATACGTTAGCCTTAGCCAACATTTAGACATAAATGCCACTTACTTGGTAAATATATCGAGTGACTTAACAGCAAGATCTAATGCAAATTTTCCTTCATCAATCTTGCTGGGAGGACAATAAAAACGAACCTTGACACCTGTGTCAAGAACAATTATAATGACTGGTAAATAGAGGGGAGTCAAAACACTTCAATAAAAGAATGAATCTTGTTGGAGCACACACCACCATCTGCTATTTCTTCAATATAATCATACACACCAACAACAAAAGCCACCACATAAGTTGACATCAGAGGGGATTCTTCGAAATACACGGTCTTAACGTCACCATTGACCTTTTCATCAACAACTGGCATATTGGACAAAGCTATAAGTTTGGATGGCACATCTAGTTTTATCTTGAATGTTGCCTGCAAAAGAAAGAACATTTTCAACACCACAGTTGAATGTGCAACTCATTCTTTGGGGAGGGGTAGCAGAAGAGAAGTTTCTTTTATAACTGCCCATCAACATCAATGTACAAACAACGCTTAAATCCTTGGCAATGTTCACTTTTATATGTTTGTCTGCATTTTGCAAATATTTATTTTAAATTTTAGCAGTAAATATCACTCTAAATAGCTATATATACCACCTTGCATTACACTACAATTCCAAAGCAGGAAGTGGCTACTAAATTTAGCCTAAAATTAACTAGCAAGCACAGGCAAAGCAGTTAAAGGCCCCTTCCTAAAGGCAATGTCCATAAGGATAACTGAAGTTTCAAGTTTCTATTTTGTACCTTAAAAGCTGGTTCATCCCAGCATGGAAAACACAACCTTGCACCCACGGGCTGAAACTGTGTAGTTGCCATATTCTTCTTAGCTCCTTCATCTAAGTAAGTGCTGTTCACATCAAAAATTAATTTATCACACAGCAATAAAACTATGATCCAGCCTCTTTACAGAGTTTCCAACAAAAATGTGTAACAAAATTTACTCTTTTTCATTAGTAAATGAAAAGTAGAACCAGATAGTCGGTAAAAAATTGATCACCATCTATAAAGGCCTGTCAAGTGCTCATTAAGAGGCCCACAAAACTGAATCCTCAGCACTCCTTCACCAGAGCTAATTACTTCATCAAAGACCAAAACCAGAATCATATCATCCTTCTCCAAAACGACACCGTATGGACTCAATTCCTACCAAAAAAAAAAAAAGGCACACGACTAAGTAGCAAAAACGAGAACCCAGATCAGTTGACATGTCAGCAGTTCAATAAACTTACTCGGCCAAGCGAGTCAGTGAAGAGAACATGTTGAACAACAAGCTGAGAAGCATTGAGGACCAGAAATCTGGTGGGCTCGACAACTCCAAGGGCAATTTGCACCGAACCGGAAAAAGTGGAAGCGGAGAGATTGAGGTTGAGGTGAAGATCGTAGTGCTTTGGGATGGCGAACGTGGGCAGCCTTGGTTGGCCTTTGAACTGCTCTATCTCCTGTTTAAGCTCCATTGTAACGCTTTTGTTCGTGTTCTTGCTTGTTTCTTTCTCTTGTTCTTGCTTCAGTGAAGTCTGAGTGGATGAGGATGATTGCCTCTACTTGGTTTACTCGTTTGATTGACCAGAAGAACGCCACGGGACGGGAAGCAGTAGCTAATAGCTGTAGCTTTTAGTGTCTTGGTGGCGACGAAAAGTCTTCGACAAATGCCAAGTCGGACGCTGATGTGGAGGGTGATTGACGCCGACGTGTTTGACTTCGACCCTTCTAATTTACATTGTAGAGCAGCCGAAATGATGGAGCTGTAAGCTACAGTGAGACTGAATCATGCTTGCTGAAGAATTTTTTTCTCCCTATCTTACAACTTCTTAGTAAGTATAGTTCTTTTTGATTTCATTCCTAACCAATTGCTAACAACAAGCAGCGAATTTTCCCGCATTATTAAACCTGTAAGCAACTTAACTTCATATAAGAAACCTGTAAATTCTTCATTTGTTAGTTGTGGATGCTTGTGCATTTCATAGTCTGGACTAACTCCATTTGAAGTCCCAAAGATCAATCACTTACGATGATTTTCGCGCTTCAAACACAGCAACGGTCCCAACAATACTTATTAGGACACAAGCATGGTAGATTTATGAGGCTTCAAATGACCTAATCAGCTGAGCTGATGTACTATTTTGCAGTTCTGCAGTGATGAGAAAGGTGATGAAGTAGAGGAATTCTTCAGTACCTGAATGGATCATTCGTTCACCAAGACGGTGGAAAGCTGCATTTAGCAGGTCCGAATCAAAGCAAAATGGGTTAAAGGCGTAAAGCAAGAGCCATCTCTTCAGGAAGTACTCAAACAATTGGCTTAACGAAGATACAGAATTACAGCCTTTCGTGGATTTGTTGTTGGCTTCCGAAACAGTCGACATGTATGATATATAATAGATGTATAACAACATAATTGGAGAACTCAAATCAAGACTCCAAGTGATGAATCAGTAGTTTTAGCACAGTTGTGGAACAAGTAACTTAGAGAGGTTCTTCTTAGCAACATGGTCCTCAGTTATTTGGAGACTTGAAAGAAGTTACAAAAGGAACAGCTAATTTCAGCAATGGAGAAACATAGTTTCCAGCATCAACAAATTATAAACTTGAATATCTAGCAAAAGCTACTGCAATTTGAACTTGCAAAGGTGTCCGCTGCTACATTTCCTTGTCTATAGGTATGCTAGAGATAATGAACTTGACAGCTATTCATTAGTGACCTACAATTTGAAATGATTGGCATTAGTTCTATTATATTATTACAAGTAGGAGAGAGTAGTAGTTGAATAACCGCCTTTGAATCCAGCTCCACTTAAAGGGGAAAAGTATTCATATCGATGGCAAGCTTCAGCCCTTCATGGAGAGCCCAGAGCTCTGCTTCCAGGCTATTAGCACTCCCCAGACTCCTGCTTAACCCAGCTATAAAAGATCCAAGCTCATTTCTAACTACCCCACCCACCCTACTTTTAGAACTTGAAACCACAAAGAAGCCATCAGTGTTAAGTTTGAAAGAACCTTCGAGCATGGGATGCCAAGAAATATTGATAGGGCTGGGAATTGGCCTGCCGCTTGCTTTGAGCAAGTCCTGGAACTCAGAAGTGTTCCTTTTAATAGCAGCTATTGTTTTAGCCACAAAACATAACTCATTTTCAAACATAAGCTTGTTCCTCGCAACCCAGATTTCCCAAAGAAAAGGGGGCCAGAACACACCAAGGAATCTGAGCAAAATTAGAAGTAGTGGTATTCATGCAAAGGGTCTTTATGAAAGTAATATCAACACCGTTAATGTCATAACAAAGACCAAAAAAAATGTTAAAAAATAACTCTACTGACATGGGAATTGAAGAGAATATGCATTTGATCTTCAGCCATCAGCCTACATCGTTTACAAGAGATATCAGCATCCATACCTTTATGTGGTAAGTGAGTGTTAGAAAGGATTTTACCCTCAGTATCAACCCCCTTTTCCATTTTTGACTGCCCTGCCTCTCTGGTTGTTCAGCTCCCCATCACGGACAAGCAAGCTACTTCCTAGTCGGTTCTTTTATTCTAATTCTTATTCCAATTTGTGGTGTCTTTTAGTGTTCAAACTGGTAGTTGTTAGCGCATTGAATATTTTTTTTTTCCTTTATGTTTCTCTTTTCCTATTGTAGCTGAGGAAATCATGCCAAAGAAACTATTTGCAATTTGGAGCATTGGTAGGTCGGAAGAATAATAAGTTTTACATGGAACGCGTGTTGGATCCAAAAATGACTCTGGATGATATTCATGTTAGTGGACATCCAGACGCTCTTGCAAAGCTGCTCCTGGCAGACAATGTTGAGGCTCCTAATTTTGATGGGCCTTACTCACACAATGACAATGCTGCAGAGCAGTCAAAAATGGAAAAGTGGTCCTGCACGCGCTCTCCGCCTTTACGGCTCTCAGTATCAACCCCTTTTCCATTTTTGACTACCCTGCAGCATCTGCATTGTGCAAGGAAGGCCATCAACATTAAGAGCCTCAACATTGTCTGCTGAGAGCAGTTTTGTAAGAGCGTCTGAATATCCACTAACATGAATCTCATCTAGAGCCATTTTTAGATCCAGCACGTGTTCCATGTAAAAATTATTATTATTCTAAACTACCAGTGCTCCAAATTTCGAATAGTTTCTTTGATATGATTTCCTTAGCTACAATAAGGAAAAAGAATAGAAAGGAGAAAAAAAATACTCAATGCACTAACAACCACCAGTTTGAGCTCTAAAAAACACCACAAACTGGAATAAGGATTAGAACAAAAGAACCAGTAACTTACTTGTATGTGATGGGGAGTTGAACGACTAGAGAGGCAAGATCTGAGAGAAAAGAACCAGTTCTCCAGTTAGGTTTTCTTTCCGAGCTTCAAGCGTCTTCGGTCTCACAAGTAAAGTAGGCTTACAGGTTACACCTTAAATAAGTGGGAGAGCAATCCACCGCAAAACTTATTTCCTGCGGGCCCTACAAGCACATACTGTATTTAGAAACCTAAAAATATGCATTTTAGAATGAGGGAAAAAGCGAGAAAAACAATAGACTTTAAACAAATGCATTTTAGAATGAGTTTTGTATGTAAAAAGAATATATGTATAACATTTTTTTCATACCCGAAATTCTCAAATTAATGAAAATTTCGCACCAAAGTAATTAATAAAAATTTCTGTCAATTTTTTTAAAGAGTTCTTAAGCACGAAAATAATTAACAAAAGTTTTCCCCGGGCCCCGGCTATAAAAAAAATCTTTTCTTGGCTTTCTGGTCAAAGAGACTTGTAAGTTTTAACTGGAAACTAGTGTTTCTTAGACAAAAAGTAGTATTAACGAAAATGTTGGAACGTTTTTAAGTTCCATATCTAGTTTGTAAGTTTCACATTAACAAAAAATATACATAGTTTGATTTTTTTTATTTTACTTAATTTCATAAATTAATTAAAATTTAAAAAGTTGCGATTTTTCTAACAATTGTGTTTTTTGTAAGGGATAAATTTCTTTATGAATTATGTCTATTTCAAGAGACATATTTATGAATGGCTGTGTCCATTAGAGAAATGGTTGTGTTTTTCCATTTTTTATATAAATGAGTCATTTTACAAATTTGATAAATCAAATTTTCATAGAGTTGTATTGTATCCTATAGCCATATTCCTAGTACTTTATTGTGGGTGAATAACTGTATTTAAGAAATTGAAATTATTTCATACTTCAAAGTCTTTCTTCATCTCCGTCCTTTCTTATTTTTGTAACAATCTAAAGACAATTATTCGATTAAGATGAAAGTGAATATTAATGTCAAAGAATATGCTTCTTTCTAAATTTGAAGTGGGTTTAAGTGCAAAAGAAGTCCTCCAACTTTACTAACTTGCACAAGTCAGTCTCTTAACTCAAACTCGGTATATTTAAGCTCCCAAATTTTGAGAAATGGGAAAAATTTGAAACTCATCCTTAGTGTCTCTTTTGTTCATGTTTATGTAATTGTAGTTCATTTTAGATTGATCTAGTCCATGGATAGGCAAAATTTATTTAATTATACAGTATTTCTATTACTTTCAAATAATCTTTCTATAAAACATTGACTTAAACTAGCTTATGATATACTTGATAAATATTTTTAGGACATAATTAAAAGTTCTTATGTTTATTTATAATGATTTCTAAATTTTATCCAAATAAAAATTTGATAAATCAAAGAATCTTAAAAGCACTTTTAGAATATTGTTTAACAAGTTCTTTAGTTTTTTTTATAGTTTGTATATGAGTACGCGATTATACAGAAGTACTTTTTATTATTTTTCCGTCCTGCATTTGGTTCTGTCTTCCTTTCTTAGTTTGCTTTACAGCATCTTTCTGAGTTACTTCGCCTGATAAAGAACCTTTTCTTCATTTTGTTTTTCAAGTTTCAGGTCGTTCATTTGTTCTAACTCTCTAAACAAGTCTTTGTTGGCCATACTGACTTGTTTATAAAATTTCAGGCCATCCTGGCATCTCTAGCTCAAAGTCAATCTGTTTGTCAAAGGAAACAATTGAGCTTAAGATGCAGCAGTCTTCATTATTGCTTCCCCCAGCTTTACAAATGCTTGTAGAACCTCAGACATTGCCAAACTCTTGCATTTCAGACTTGCTACACATTCAACTTTATGTTTCAAGTAGCTTATTATCTTGTCTTCCCCATAAACCAGTGTATTGCTTCAAAAGTCAGGCCTTGAGGTCAAAACACAAGTCAAGTTTATGACCTTTCTGTGGCTTAACTTCATGTGTTCACTATTTAGTCAAGCCTTAATTAATGCTTCAAGCTTTCTGTGAAGTTCCTTATTTTTCTGATGTTTCTGGTTTGAAGTCAAGATCCTGGTCAACTTTAATGAACCAGCGAAAGAATCAGAGTTTCTCAGCTCAGTTCCAACAGTTTAACTTCAGAGAGTACTCAAACCAGTTTTATATAGCCATTGAAATTTATTCCCCAAGATTCAACTTAAAAAACGCTCTTGAGTTGTAAGTCAACCAGTAGGTCAAACCTCCATCAACAAGCAATAGTTTCAGGATTTACCTTCCACCCATTCTCAAGTTTTAACTCTGTCCTTGAGCTTAGCACCTGTATATGCTGTGATCTTTCACTCAATGCTCCAATTTAATGATTCCTTTCACCTCCCCTGCCAGTCATATATCAACTTCAGAAGCCCTCCCTTTGGTATCCAATTTTCTGTTTAATAAATCTGTCAATGAAGATTTCAACTCACTCACACCGTCTGATTTCGAAGTCATTCTTTGATCTCCACAATCATCGGCTTAATAGGGTCTTGTGGACATGATTTATTCCCATTTTGAAACTCATTTGAATCTAAAAACTTCAGTAGATAGCCCCTGATTGAAGAGTTAGAAGCTTGCACTTGAAAGGGTCATTTTAAGCTCCACTTGAAATTTTAGGTTCAAAATATGGAAACACCTTTCTATAGTTATCATAAAATTTTCAACAATTAAATACTCCAATTCGAAGGCTTAATTCAAGATATGCCCCAAAAATCTCCATAATACTTTCTCAACATTGCTGATTTCCTGTCTTTTATAGCACTTCCTTCATAACCAGGAAGTTTTCATGGGAAAAATTTCTCAACAAGTTCTAATTTACCATGAGATCATAACTGCAAAAACTCAGGTTCAAAAGCTTTTCCAAGCTCAAAGTCAACGGTTGGGTCAAACTTGCTCAATTAAGCTCTCATGCTGATTTTTCTTACTGGCAGCCACCAAATTGGGTCCAGATTTCTTCCTCTTGCTGCAAATGTCCAGGGACTACTTCATAAACTTCTCACAGCAATTTAGACCTCAATGTAACAGCCACAAACACCCAAAACCCTCAAATCCATGTCATCATCCCAAACCTGTTTTCCTGCAGATTTACAGCTTGAGCTTGGAATCTTAGGAGGTCATTTTTATTTCTACAGCTACAAATCCAGCCAAACATAGCAGTATACTTCCATAGGTTATAAGAAACCTGATCATCACTTTAGACCTCAGTTTAGAAGTCATTCCCCCAGAGTTTGAAGAGCACCCAGTTCTGTAAGTTGTCTTAGTACCAACCTTGATCTTAAGAGGCCATCTTGTGTTCCATGGCTTCAAATGGTACAAAAACTTGTAGATAACTCCTAAATATGTAGATAAACTTTTCTGAAAAATTTCAGACCAAAACTCAATTCCAAACTCAAAGTCAAACTTGAGTCAAAGTTGCCAAACAACCTATCCTTGTACAGGTTTTCAGCTGCTGCAAATGAAATCAGCTCCATTGGAAAAATTTTTTGGTTTCAAGCCATAAACAAGACCATTTTGATGTCATAAACAAGTCTGCAAAATTTTAGCTCAGGATCCTTCCTCCTTCTCAAAGTCAAGCCTGAAGTCAAACTTGTCAAACCAAGCTTCTATGTTGGCTTCCCCTTGCTTTGCAGCTCACAGTCTTGCTCATTCCACTTCCTTTTGCTGCATAGATCACAACATAATGATTATAAACATATTGCAGTAATTTCCAACCCCAGAACTAGTTATTAAAGCACTAAAATCTTCAAGTCCAAGCGATAATCATAAATCTGCTGAAGATTGCTCAAACTTGGTTTCCAAATTTTAGCTCAGGATCCTTCCTCCTTCTCAAAGTCAAGCCTGAAGTCAAACTTGTCAAACCAAGCTTCTATGTTGGCTTCCCCTTGCTTTGCAGCTCATAGTCTTGCTCATTCCACTTCCTTTTGCTGCATAGATCACAACATAATGATTATAAACATATTGCAGTAATTTCCAACCCCAGAACTAGTTATTAAAGCACTAAAATCTTCAAGTCCAAGCGATAATCATAAATCTGCTGAAGATTGCTCAAACTTGGTTTCCAAATGGTCATTTTTGGTTCTGCTGCTCCATTATCAAAAAAAATTCTGTATAAAGCTTCCTTAGGCCATAATAAACATGTATCCATTCATACACCTCAGTTTAGGTGCCATCTTCCTTAACTTTGAAGCATAAATAGTTCTGCAAGTCACATAAGCCAAAATATTGGGTTTCTTGTGAGTTCACTGCCCTCAACAATTCAGAATCCAACCAAACTTTCCAGTCATGTTCCATTATCATAATGAAACATATTTATGCCCAAAAATCTCAGTTTAAGGCTTCAAAATCAAAATTTGCTATTTGACCAGTTTTACTGGTCACAGCTTTAAAAAAAATTCTGGAGCTTAAAGGGTGATTTCGAGTTCCACTCTTCCAAATTGGTTCAAACTTTGTAGGGAGCATCCCTTAGACATAAGTAACTGGTCTCAGCCCTGAGACCTTAGTTTAGATATCCTTTAGGTAAAATTTGAAGCATGTTTTGTTCTACTGAACACCTACGCTGGAAAGTTTGTTTTTAACGCATTCACTGACTTCTCCTTGTCATATCCTTGCGCGTGTTGGCATTTATGCTTCTCTTATTCTTTGAAACATGTTCAATTTTCTAAATCTCAGCTTGGCTACCCATATCAACATTTGACCCTCAAATATCATGAAGTTTTGTTCATTTATGCTGAAACAAAACTCCTCTCCATTTTCCCATTAAACCAGACTTTCTTGCATTCTTATTGAGCTCAACAAGTTCCATTTTGCTTCAGGAACATGTCTGCAAGGGTTCATTCACCATCACTTCCTTCCACAGGAAGTCAATGGCCCAGTCAAACTGGTTTAATTATAACTCTTGCCTTTAAACACTGGCTTCAATAATCAGTAGCTGGAACATAAACTTTCCATACATGTTTCTACCATTAAAAGAAACTTGCTTATCATCAGAAACTCCGGATTAGGCAACTAGATTAAAGTAGATTTTTCCTGGTTCCTGTCAACATTCAAATATTGCAGAATTCAGCTTCTTCTGCATTTTCCTTCCAGACCAGAATTTCTTCCACCCAAATTGGGCATAATGAGTTCCAACTCACTTAGATATCATGCAGCATAAAGCTCAGCTCCAACAGATTCATATAGCAAAAATTCAGCAGTCTGGTCAAAGTGCCAAACCTGTAAATTCCAGGTCACTGCTGTAGTCCCTTACCAACTTCATTCAATTTCTTGATTTCACACTTATATCATGTTTAATGTATTCTAAAAACTAATGTATTTCCTTTAAAACTTTGACATAAATACTAACATATCTGAGCCTTAGAAAACCCTAAGGCAAATTAGATCTCCCTTTTTTTCTATTGAATTTTAAATTCTCCAACTCCTGAAGCAATTTTTTTTACAAGAAATAAAACTATTTCCTATCAATTTGGATACACGCATAATGATTTCAAACGAAAATCTAGAGAAAAATAAAGCATATGATGCAATTTCTAGTTGGACAAAAGATTATTAATAGAATAGTGCTGATTGGGTGCATATTATATGATATTTCTTTTTGTTTGATGAGAGATAAAAACAAGTGCTGTCATATGAAAATTTGAAACAATCTATGAGTTAATACTTTGTTCTTTTTCCTGAAAAATGACTAATAATTAGAGCTTGGTATTAATTAAACAAATCTCTTCATATATATTTCTTATGCCAATATTGAAGTTTTCTTGTAAAAAAAGGGTTGCTTAATTTTAATTTAAGTTAAATTACTATTTATTTCAATTTTGATAAAATCATATTCTATTTTGATTATTTACGTTTATTTCCCTCAAGCTAACTGAAGGAATGAGACGAAATGACCATTCATTTAACCAATGAAGAGTTCAACGATCAATTTGTAATATATCTTAGTTTAGGGGGCACTTTACAATATGTGAATAATTCAGGGGCCAATAATGCAGTTTAGTCTAAAAATTAAAAAAATGTTGCGCGCACACACGTACAAGTGTGCGAAGGGAGAGAGAGTATTTACTTTTGAAAGTGATATTTGGTTTAATTCTAAATCACAAAGATTATATAAAAAAAATAAAAAAAGCAAAAATTTTCATTACCATGCTTTTAATTAATTTTAAAAAATTTGAGTTTTAGTTTCTTTTCATAAGATAAATATGCTTCCTCTTGCATTAACTTTTTTAAAAAAGAAGTGTTTTGTGCTTTTTATTTAATCAACTTCAGTTATATGTTAATGCCAGTTTAAATGCATCCAACATGTTAAAGTGTTTCACGTCCTGACTATGCAACAATAACAAATAGAGCATATTATCTAATTAAATTCACAAATATAATACTAACATAAGTTATAAAAATAATTTAATAATTAATCTTATTTTTTGGCTTCAAAACTTATTATGAACTACACTTATTTTTTTTCTATTCATTTACTTGTCTTATGTTATGTATGATAATTTATTTTTTATATTTTACTTTGTTTTTTAAATAAATAATCCATCCACATTGGAAGGAGTTAGTTTTATGTGAATTTTCCCCTTCATGTAGGTTTACCATCTAACATGGCCAATTTGGTTCTAATTTTGCTTGTTTTTTATTTAAGACAAAACAAATTTCAGATTAAAGTCTAACTAAAATTTTAACATCATAAGATGATTTAAACCTTAATTAGAAGGTCATAGGCAACAATTAAGCAAGAACCAATAGGGCGTTCTCTCTCCATGTATGGCTAAATAAAACACATGCCAAACTTAGAAGTTTTTTTAACAGAACATTGAATTTAATGACAAAATTTTGAAATAAGCCTTAACGTTCCATGTTTCCCATCTAAATAGTTCCAGGAGAAACGGGCCTAGAAGCAAAAGAGCTTACAGCGACTTTCCGACAGTTTAAAGACAAATTGCTTAGGAGAAAGTCCGGACAATGATAAAAATACACAAAAGGGGAAGACAATGTTAACTCCAAACTTAGCAATACAGCCAGCAACAGTCAAAATTCAGCCCTTCCCTGCTTTGTTAGTTTCCCTCGGCCTGCACTTGAAGCTGCTGCATAAAAAGCCTGCAATCATAAAAAAATAGTTTGTAAATGAGAGAGACCAAAATGTGTATGGGGAGCTCACAGGCAGTGAAAGGCAGCAATAGGAGTATAATTCTGCTAAAGCTGAAATTTGTTATTGGTATTATGATGTTCAGGTGGACTCATAATTTGCTGGTTTAAGGAACTAAGGATCAATATTGGTACATAACCTGATGAATACAAGTACTGGATAAGATTTTAGTTATGGAAGTCAGATACTAGAAAAGCAGCATAAATGCAATACAAACACAGAATCTTAAGGTGCTAGATGCAAAGATTCAGAAGAACTAAATTGAAAACTCACCCCTTCTTTCTTCACTTTTGCAGGAAATTGGAACTAAGTGTGTGCTGTGGCTAGGACATGTGAATAAGGATTGGGTTGCTCTCAAGATGGAGCTTAGGATAGGTCTTAGATATGGGTTTCTGAACCCTAGGTCCTCTCTGTGCATAATTTATGTAGTAAGGCAGCAAGTTAGTAATTCCCTTCTGCCTTGAGAAACTGGTTATGTTTCCTTTTGCAACTCAAGGCATCTCGGGTTTGATTTGTATTAGTTAAAAATGTGGAGCTTCTGGTATATTTGTCATGAATATTGTTATTATGAAGTTATACCCAGATGTTTCATAGTTTTCTAAATCCTTGGTTCCAATTTGACTTGGTATCTTTGGTTTCATTAGTTAAGAAGATTAACCTAAAGATTGATCTCTTGCACTAATAAATTGGTAAACCAACTAATGAATTATTATGCTACGTTCAGCTACTTTCTGTTTGTGGAACTAATGGTTGGTTAATCAAGCCTATTAGTACAAGGCCATAATAAAAGTTTACTACACAAGCACAAGAATTTAATAAATCTTCACTCTTTGCCTAAAGTATGTGCTTCAGATGTAAGTATACTTTGGGGCTGGGTCCGTGCATAACAAAGTGGTATCAGAGCAGGTTAGGTTGTCCAGGACTTAATGGGAAATGGGGAGCACCAAAGCTTTAGGCCACAGCAATAGGTTGTTTTTGTTCATTAGTATATGACTCACTTGGAAAACTCTGGACTGGTAAGTTTCCTACAGGAATATGAAAGGGGAGGTGAGGTTCTGTGGAACTCAGTTTCATGAAATAGAAATCATCAGACTGAAGTATAGAAACCAGAAGTGGATATCTTCTATTGTGGTTTTGTAGAGGAGATACAGCTTTGCTTTAGAGGCATTTCAGCTTAAGAACTGTTCTATCATGAATGGCTTCATCATTGCTATGACTTCCTGAGCAATGATAGTGTGGAAGAGGATTTAAGCCTTTCCCACATTCTGATTTTGATGCGAACAGCAAGGAACTATAGTGTTACTGAAGGACTTTGCTGAAATTGCATACTTTGACCTGATCTTTGACTTTGTGCAAGAGAAGCCATATGGGTCTGAGTGTCTTTGGACATGTTTTACTAGTTAAATGAAACATGATAGCATGCTTGTTGTGAAGGAAATCCCAAGTTTTGAAGCAAAGTGCAGCAAGAATCTCATCCTGCAAGTTAAGTAGGTTTTCTTGAGGTTGAAGGATGAAAACTTGATAGGAGCCTCTTTACTAGGGATTTTGGACTTGAATTTCGCTCCGTTTGGGAAGAAGAAGATGTCTACAAAGTTTTGTTGAGATATGAGCTGCAGAGGTTAGTTAACTCAACAAAACCAAGCTTTCAGCTTATGTAGCCTGCAGAACAGAAATATGCTTCAAACTTTGGGAGTTTGCATTCTAAATTGAGGTTTTCGGTCTTAGACATGTTTCTTATAACCCAAGGTTGGATTCTGGCCAGGCTTCGTAACGCTAGCTGAGTGGGGGCACCAAGATGGTGGAACTTTGGCCTAGCCGCTGTGGTGGGGGCTGGAAAAAAAAAACAAAGGTTGGAGTCTGCAAAGTTTGAGATATTTTGGAGTAGCAGAACCTAAAATCACCCAAAGTCCACAACTCTTTTGCTAAGACTACCAGCAGAGGTAGAGTTGCTTCAACTCTGACATGCAAGCCTCAAAATGGGGAGTTATAAATTTGAACAACTTTCAAAAGGATATAAAAAGGTGACTGCAAAGTTTGGGGCTGTTTGAAGCACTAGAACTAAAAAGACAAAACTGAGTTCAAGTTTTCTGCTAAGAAACACTTGCAGAAAAGATATGCTTAAAACTCTTAGGAAAAGGCTTCCAAATTTAAGTTATGGAGTGCAGACAAGTTTCATATGAAAAAGAGAAGAATTCTGCAAAATTTTGAGGCATTTGGAGCTATAGAACTTAAATTGATCCTCTTATACCCAAGTTTCAAGTTACTCAGATCTACGGCCATGGGCAGATTTATGGTGGTAGCTTGAACCTTGAGGTTCTGGTGATGGGGAGCAATGTTTTAATAAGGTTCAAGATGTTTTTAAGAGGTATATGAACCTGGTCTTACAATCCATGCAGCAATATGATGTGAATTTAGTAAGATTTTGATGGCTGCAAAGTGAGAAATTCAGCATGCTAGCTTGAGGAAGCAATGTTGACCTGATGTTTGACTTTGAGTTTGGAGAAGAGTTAAGGGCTTAAATTTTGCAGTTTACTTTGTTATGATAATATGGACTTGCTCAAGACACTAAGTTGGATTTTGGCTTAGCGAATTCTGATTTTGCTGCTAGAGTGGTTAAGAGCATAAATGCCTCTCTGGATTGCGTGTTTATGTACCGCTAACCAGTGGTATGATAATGCATCAGACCTGTAGGGCTGAACCAAAAAGAAGGTGTAATATTGAACAAAAGGAATGTTACAGCAGCAAGAGAGTTGAACAGTAATCCTTTGGAGCCAATAGATTTAGGGGTATTTTCATCAATTGAAAATAACCAAAAGGCTGATTTTGTGGGCTTCTACCGTTGTGGGTTGCAATTGCACATAGGTCACTATATGGCTAGGGTTGGAGTGACTGGCCTGCATCCTTTTTGCTTGATGGCTCCGACGGCATCAATGGAGTTTCTGGCTTACTTCGCTCCCCGGTGTGCTGCAGCGAAAGTCACTAACATTGTCCGTGACGAGATCCCACTTATGCGCAAGGATCTTTTGATAATACGAGCTCATCCAAGCACGTTGAAGAAGGTGTGTTATGATAATATCACCGGTGTACTCAGTGCATCACTTATAGACCAAGGTAGGGCTTTTCTACAAAATGTGATGATCAGGCAATACCCATTGGAGGCGCCATTGCATCTCATCACTCTCTTTCACTCCACATAGGAGCAGCGGGACAAGCAACGGAAGAAAGGTGAATAGCCAGACACATCATGGACTGCAGCCAAAAAGACCGTGTGGGAAAAGTACAACCCACCTCCACCGGGCTTTCATGACAAGATGCTAGAAGCCGCATCAAAAATGGAAAATGTGGTGAAAACTGTGGAGTCATGCACGAAGACGTCCAAAAAGAACTATTAGAGATGAAGTCGGTGTTAGGCACTATGTCTGCTGAACTCTCTGAGCTGAGAGAAGAGCTAAGGAAATGCAGCGGCAGCGGCAGTGACAGCGACCGCGGCAACGGCAGTGGCAGTGATGGGTGGTCAGATTAGGTAGGTAGGTAATATGTGCGTTTCATTATACTTGCCTACGCCTTTCAGAGTCATAAGGCCACTTTCTTACTTAGCCATCATTAAATCATATGGCTCATATCATTTCAATTAATATTCAGTTAACCATAAGTCTATTCATACTTAGCCTTCTCTATTCTTACGGCCATAATCTTTTGGTACCACATTCATGTCTTACGGATTATTCATTTGGAATTCCTTCCATGCATCACGATGGCTATTCATACACATTCCTAGGATTGTTCCCAGTTCCTACAGAGATTGCATAATCTCAGGTCTGCAGGAATTTCTTAAGGAACCACAAGATTTACACATTACCCCCCTTAAGAGCTATCATCATTCATCATAATTTAATGTCACATAGGTCTCTTTAACCTTCCCGCATACGTGAAGGGATTAAATAACCAAAGCTTTCAGGCAATTAATGTAGAAAGACTTGGGAGGTTTGGGCCCCTTACCTGTTTGTTCGTCCTGTGAAGTGCCAACTTCCAGCTATGCCTTGAACCAGAAGAAAGCTCTTGTTCTCTGTGTAGCCCGAGCCTAATCAGATCAAACTTGCTGCCTCTGTCCACATCCTACTATGGCTGCCCTGAACACCACTATCCTTCCTGAATATCCCCCGAAATCAACAGCTGCAGGTCAGACCAGCAACAATCATACTTATTGAGGAAGTCAATTGCTTCCACCATGAGCCCGAGACAAACCCTGCTTCAATTTCGAAACCAGCAGCTGCAGTTCTAATTTTTTTCATGTTTCTTCCTTGATTTCGGTCTACAGGCAACACTAGGAAGGAATTAGAAATCTTAGTTGGTCAAGAGTGAGTCGTCAGGCTAATCAGCGAACAGATCAGCAGGTTTATACGTTAATGGGGTTTAAATCCCCACTTCAGTCAGTCCCTAACTTTCCTGGGTTTGAGCAATTAGGTCCAGGGTTTTGGTTATGTTCTCATAATCTCCTGTCCTCAATTAGTCAAAAACTTTCATCCATTTGAGCAATTCAGCCCATAATCTTTCTTCCTTGTGCAAAATTGCCACTCCTGAAAGTTTTACCCAAGAGTTCTTAGCTTCTTGCAATTGAATCCTAAATTTGGATTCACTATCAATCTTAGTCACAATTTACACAAAGTGACTTATAGTGCTCGTCTACACTTTATATGAATTACTTCCCACAGCAAGCTAAGGTACATATTAACAAATAGGGTAAGGTTTACACATAACCTGATTTATTTAGTTAGGTAATCAATATTATTTTCCTTTTAAGCAAAAGCATGTACATAACATTCCTCCCCCCTACAAGAATTTGGTCCTCCAAATTTCCTACTTACAGTTCTAAACTGTAACCATAATATTGTTTACTACCTTTATTCATTATCCTAAAGCCTTTGTTTCTGTGGTTTGACCCTAGGTCTTCATAACCATCTCACTGAAACACACAATTATGAGGAAGCAACTCCTACTTAGGGGAAGTTCTTACATGCTCAGTTCTATCTTTTTCCTTGTTCTGCCTAAAGTTCATGTTCATAGCAGAAACATTTCTTGATGTCAACCACAGATCATCTTACAGAAGCATGGATCATTGTGCTACTTTCTATGATTCTTCCATTTAAATTCTCAATAGGGATTCAATAATCATGGAGTTACTTCTAATCTGTTTACTTTGTTTTGAACCCTGGATCATCCACAATAGTGATATTCATTCTTATCACTAATGGTCTTCTTAATTCTGCCCTAAGTATGCATCTACTGTTTTTGTGATGACTCAGTCCTTTATGTCTTTTCTGGTCATTCCCAAAGTTTTAGCAGTAACAGTCCCCATGATAACAGCACTTAATACTATTCTGTCCTACTAAAACTGGGTGCTAAGACCAGAATTTCCAATTTGATATTTCCACAAGTCTATCATATGGAACCATAGAAGTTCCCAAAATCTCAAAGTCCAAATTGTTCTTCAAGCAAAAGGTCAACTGTATGGTCAACCTTGACCAATCATACCTAATTCTGCAAGGTTTTCCCTTCTTTGCAGGTTAGCACCTTAGTTTCCCACTCTAGGTGCCTTTCTAACATCATTCTGAACCTGGATACCAAATTTCAGCTTCATCTGATAGGACTTGTGAAAAGTCAATCTACAGGTCAAACCTGTATTCTTGGAACTACTTCTGCATAATTTCCAGTACAAGGCATCCTGGGGCTTTGTTTTCTTATTCTAAACATGTTCCAATCATCAACCTTGACTCACATACAGTTTCTTGGAATCAAAATTAAATTCTGTAGTTAATCCCTTAGTGAGTCAAATTTATAGGTTTAAAACTGTTTCTACAGAAACTTCATTGGTTCATATGCAAGTATATTGCTACTTCATTTCAACAGTCTCAAATCCCTTGTTTGTCTTGCATACTAATTTCTGTTTCATCAAACAAGTATTGTAAAGGGTCATAGTGCAGGTTAACTTTTAGATTCTTACTGAATTTGGCCGCATTTCCAATCATTAGCACCTTGGTATTCTATCTTCTTGTCTTCAGCAAGTTTTAAATACCATTGCTAACTTTCACTCAAAATTTCAGATACAGCAAACAAGTTCTGTAAAGAATCAATGTCTTGGTCAAACCCGTAGTCTTCAGATTTGTTTAGGATCTTCAAGGAACTACTTGATTTAACATCCTTGTGTCTGAATATCAACTAACTTCTAGAGTAATTCACTACAATGTAGTCACATATGCAGCCTCTTTGCTTCAAAATCTCCTCTTCGCAAGCATTCTCATTTTGTCTTCATGACTTGCATTTCTAACTTGCCATTATTAGTGATTATGAAGGCTAAGTATGAATAGAATTATGGTTAACTGAATATTGATTGAAATGAGTATGAGCCATATGATTCAATGGTGTCTAAGTAAGAAAGTGATCTTATAACTTGGAAAGGCTTACGCAAGTATAATGAAAAGCACATATTAACTACTTACCTAATTTGACCAATCATCAATGCTGCTGCTACCGCCGCTGTAGCGTCTCCTTAGCTCTTCTCTCAGATCAGAGAGCTCAACAGACATAGCACTTAACACCAACTTCATCTCCAATAGTTCTTTTGTGGACGTATTCACACATGATTCCACAGTTTTTACCACATTTTTCATTTTTAATGACGCTTTTAGCATCTTGTTATGAAAGCGTGGTGGAGTTGAGCTGTACTTTTCTCATATGGTCTTCTTGGCTGCAGTCCATAATATGTTTGGCTCTTCACCTTTCTTCTGTTGTTTGTCCCGCTGCTCTTTTGTAATGCAAAAGTGAGAAATAAGATACAATGACGCCTCCAATAGGTACTGACCGATCATCAAATCTTGTAGAAAAGTTCTACCCGTCTTTTAAGTAATATACCGAGTGTACCAGCGACATTATCATAAAATCTTCTTCAACGTGTTTAGATGAGCTTGTATTATCAAAAGATCCTCCCGCATAAGTGAGATTTTGTCACGGACAATGTTAGTAACCTTCGCTGCCCGGTGTGCAGCAGTGAAGTAAGCCAGAAACTCCCGTCATACTGCTGTAGCCATCGAGCGGACGCAAGCCAGTCACTCTAACCGTAGCCGTATAATTAAAGCCTTCTTCCTTGCTTCTTGATGTCAAAACGTTACTGCTTAAGAAGCCTTCTTTTGGTCGCTCTTGAAGAGAACAGGGGCTCATTTCTTTGGCTCCTTTCTTCCTCTCAACGGCTTGCTCCGGGCTGGACTAACAACTCGGTGATGGAGAGAAAGAAGCCTCCCAAGGATTGATCAAATTGGTGACATGGATGAGAGATTGATTCGAGGAAGAAGAAGATATGACGAGATTTGACGAAGATAAGAAGAAGAGAGATTGATTGAGGAAGAGATTTGAGGAAATAAACGAAGAAGAAAGGAGCCTCTCACGCCCACCGTAAGTGCGTGGTCGATTGTTTTCCGATTCCTATGTCTCTTTTTATGGTGCATTTATCAGCTTCTTTTTAAGATTTTAATAAGGAGTTGTTAGTAATTATTTTTATATTTAATAATTATTTACTCAGATTACATAATAATTGTGATCCTAAGAAGCGGAAAATTACTTTTAAAATATTTTTCTAAAAATATTATTTTATTTACATTTTTATTTTTTATGATGGATAGGAAAAAAAATTTGTAAGAATGGGTAAAAAGAAACATTATTCAAGTGATTTTTGGGGAATAAAATTTTAATTCTTAAATATTACTGATTTTAAATTAAAATAAAAAAATGATGCTTTTTTCTGAAAACAATATGAAACAATTCAGCCTAGTTGATCCAACGTGCTGGGTTGCTTAAGCCATAGTTCGATTTTGTGTTTTATGTTTTTTTTTCTAGAGTTCAAGTGGCTGGTATATATTTATGTACGTATATGCCAACTTATTTGATATTTTTTAAATGGAAGGTGTGGTTTATACTTTGTCCATACGCCTTCATTTTATTTTCTTTAAGATGTCTGGAATGCACTATGTATCATCCTCCTTTAACCCGGTGCTAGCAGAAAAAAAGGAATATCACTTCTTTTTTTAGAACTCCCATTTTTTTGCACTAGTCTTTCTTGCTTTACTCAGATCATTAATTTTTTTTTTATTTTAGGGGGGAAGGGGGTTATGTACAACATAATGCTTGGGAACGAGCTAATATGATCAAAGCGAGGACACCTCTATAGGCTGGAGAGCAACAATACAATAGCAAATTAATGTGCTTGCTTAGAGCCTAATAAAGAACAAAGCCAAAAGAATTGGGAGTAGCAGCCACAGAAGGGTACAATTATCCGGTGCTGCACCAAGTTGGAGGAGGACAATACACCTAGAAATTGAACGTTAACTATGTTGAATGCAATATGTAGACTCTTTGCTCCCACCGGTGCAATTTATTTCCAAAATTGAGCAGTGATCATGCCAAGATGATACAGAAGAGGGAATATATTAGCTGTAAGTAGCAATTGTCTTCTTTCATGTTGATCCTTTTTACAAAAAAAAAATCCTCTAAACAATGGTATTATTCCCTTAACAGCGTATCTAATTCCGGGATGTTCACAAATTCATGATCATTATGGAATACGCGGAAAAATTCACAAATTCACTTTTCACCTTCTAAATAGCATCTGATTTGAACTACCATTATGTGTGTGTGTGTGTGTGGTTTGCAAAGAAAAATAAATGCTTACTAATATTTTTCTCATAAAAGAAATGCTACACGAAATCATATTAATTATTGTACATTTTTGCTTTGTAAGTGTTAACCCAAATAAAAACTATTTTTTTTGGCATATGTGAACGCTAATATATTAAAAAGTGAATTATAAGAGAGAATTGATTGCACCTTTAACCTTGTTGTTAAAAGGATAAATTTTTTTTTTTTTTCATTTAACACGAAGTTGTTGACATGCTCTTGTCTCTCGAATAGAAATTAACTAGCTCATTAAAGCCTGATTAAGTCTTGAACCATGTTCAGGTACAAAATTAATCGTTTGCTGATACTAATCATGGTCCATGGATGGAATTTTAGAAATGAATCAATTCGTTTACTTTAGTCAATTGATTACAAAATGATTTTTTCTTATTTTTACATCTTTTTTACTTGAAACTAATTTTAATTAAAAGCCAATATTATGTAGCTACAATAATCAATTGAAAATATAATTTTTATAATCTTACTAAATTTTTATGAATTTTTATAATTTCAAGTCTTAAAAAAAAATTCATAAAAATTTAACAACATCCTAAAAATTTATTTTCAAATTAATTATTGCATCTATATAACATTGACTTTCAAATGAAATTGATTTCACATAAGAAAGGTGAAAAAGTTAAAAAAAATTAGTTGACTTTAGACAAAATGAATTGGCCCTAAAATGTAGAATCAAAACAAACATTCAAAATCGCTGAGAATTACAGGCAAATTATTATCAACACATCATCACAATACCATAAGCTCAGGTTGGCCCCCGCAATATTTGCACCAATACTTTTTGCTTTGGTAATGAATGAAATTTAAGTTTTCATCATACTCGTATCCCCATTAATTGCTTAGGAGTAAGCTTGCTGTTGCATTTTCCCGAAGTAGTATGTACTTGTTGCGTAGAATTAGAAACTACATTTGAGGCCTATATATATGCAATTGTAGTTTGTCAACAATGGACAAAATATACAATTTTCTAGGAAACATTTTTTTTTTTTTTTGCAAAATTGTACATGCACAAGCATGGAACTTATATGTTGAAATTTAAATTTCAACGAACATTGCAATTAACTGTTATTTAGGGCCTATTTGTTTTAACTTAAATTAACTAACTTATTTTTACTTTTATATCATTTTTGCCTAAAATAAATTTCATTTGAAAACCAATATTATGTAGATGCAATAATCCATTTGAAAGTAAATTTTTATGATGTTCTTAAATTTTTATGATTATTTTTTTCCTTTTTAATGCCTTAAATTAAAAAAAAATCATAAAAATTTAGTAAGATTACAAAAATTGTATTTTTAATAGATTATTGTAACTACATAATATTTTATTTAAAATAAAACTAATTTCAGGTAAAGAATATATAAGAATAAAAATACGTAATTTTGAAATCAATTAACTTGAGTTAAAATGAATTGGGTATAGTATTTATCTATCACATTAATTCGCAGAACTTCATAGCCGGTTCGGCTAACATTAGCAGATGCCGGTGAACGCATCTTATCCTCCATGTCCTTTAACTAAGTGTAGGTCTAATCTTTTCTTTACTCATTTGCCCTTTAAGCTCTCCTAAATTACGTGTTTCTTGCATTAGGTATTACTGGAACATGGTTGCCTTAAACCCCCACGTACTCCACCCAACTGTCACTGGAAATTTATCTTGGTCGGTTGTCTGCACCCCTTCTTTGTCTCACACCATTTGTGCGTTTCAAGCACCATCAACACTTGTCCTCCAGTCACATGGTTTCTAATGGATACTCATCAGGTCTGTATGATCGAGCCAGTCAACCAATCGAGAAGCCCTAGTCGTAGCTGCGATTCACCAACCACCACACATATCACGTTGTTCCTACAGATTGGACTATGGAGGCTTGTCACTACAATGCTCCGCCCTTGAAGCATTGTGGCATTAAAGCAGAGAGATTTTCTGAAATTTCACTGTATCTGACATTGTGGAGCTTCCAAGTACAGTCTGGAACCTTTCAGTCGTGTAAAATTAAAATGTATAGAAGCCTAAGGTGCTCGAGATGGTGCAAGCAATCGAGCAAGCATCGAATTTTTTTTAGAAGAGTGGTTGTGGTCTTGAGAGCTTCGATACAGCAAGTGTCTGGTTGTAATTGGTGACTGAGATGGATTCGACTACTCTTCTAGTGATCTTTGTAGGCGAAGATGTGGTTCATGTAGCACTCTGAGAAAAGCCTTGTGGGGCGGGGCGGCGGCTGTTGACAATCTTGGAGAAGTGTCAGGTGGCCTTAGAGAAATGCCAAATAACTCGATAGCTTCATCTAGTTGGCCATGATTAATGTAACCTGATACCATAAATGTCCACTAGAACACATTTTTAATTGGCATCTCATCAAAAAATTCTGGGTTCTACTTGTACACCCACATTTGCAATACATGTCTAGCCATTTGCCATTATGTCAGTCATTCCAAAATCTTGGGTAACGTAACGGTGAATATCCTTGCCAAGTTCCAAATTCTTTAGTGCTGCACAAGCTGACAGAGTGCTAACAATTGAAGCCTCACTGGGGCTCACGTTACTCCCTTTCCTCATCTACTCAAAGACTTTCACTGTATTGAGAAATCCTCCACATTTTTTTTTTGCC
Source organism: Aquilaria yunnanensis (assembly GCA_039654915.1). Taxonomy (NCBI): domain Eukaryota; kingdom Viridiplantae; phylum Streptophyta; class Magnoliopsida; order Malvales; family Thymelaeaceae; genus Aquilaria; species Aquilaria yunnanensis. Next base: position 27,188,523 of record CM077600.1, on the reverse strand, counting down.
AAAAAGATCATATTATTGAAAAAAGAATCAATGAGGTTCATACACCTCATCCTTAGACAAAAAATGAAACAAAGAAGATGAGGGGCAGCTCATTTCTCATCTCCCATTTACAAGTTTGAGCAATATGGTTAGTACAGCCATTTGCACTTCTTCCTATTCTCCTAAAGGAGCAAATTTGGAAAGAAGATGAAAGCTCATGGATTTCCTCCACTAATGGTTCAGATTTCTAGGAAAATTTGTCTTTTATGAGGTAATAAATCTGTGGGTCTTTCCTTCTTTTGAATTTAGCTCATGTTGTTTGGAATTTGGGATTCTGCTACTTTGTTCTATTGTTTCCAGCTTCTGGCTGGTTTTGACTATAAAATATTTTAGTTCAAAAAAAAAAAAGAGGCTTGGCACTATCTGATTCCAGCATAACCCAAGAGAAGCCAAGTTCTTTAGCATGCTTTAGGCCCTTCCTTATAGACTTGATCTCCAGGTTTAAAGCTTCATCTGCAAGACAATACTAACCAGCCATCTGAAGTAGATAGCTCTCAGCATCTCTAATGATCATACCCATACCTGCATTTCCAGAATTCTTATCCCAAGCTCCATCAACATTAACTTGACTATCCCTTCTGGAAGCATCTGTCAATGCTCTTGCACTGAAGATCTATTGTCATTGGACAAAGGTTTCATCGAACAGATTAAATCAACACATTTGGCAAACCCATTAATCAACACATTCTAAGAAATTGAATCTCGATTAGGCATTTCATCAAACAGATTTGCTGCAATCAGGATTCAACCCAGTTGAAAATATATAAGTGAGTTACAAACATAAAAATCAAACTTGAGCCCACATTTTATGGTGAGCCCGTGAAGCTTTCTTCTGCCAAAAAATCTCCTAAACAACAAATACATTTATTCTAATTCACGAACAACATAACAGTATTTAACAGGGAAATTTACAAAAGCCCCCCAATATTTGGCCTAACTTACATTTACCCTCCACTATTTTATAAAACCTACACTTTTCTCCTTGGAGTGTCACATCCGTTATCTTGTCTGTTATGCTAGTTGGCCTAATGCCTTGATTGCCTAACAAGATTTGCAAATCATGCAAACCAATCACAGTATTCATCTTATGCTACCTTAAATCCATTTTTCTCAAAATATATGATAAACTTTTAATAAATATTCTATTTCTGAATAATTTCTATATTTATAAATTTACTAATAATTTCTAAATCTATAATATATTTTCGTGTTTATAAAGACAGTGTATGCTTGTGATTAATATTAATATTTACTTTTTAACATCTTATTTATTTTTCAATTAGTTCAAATAAAGAATTAAGTATCATATTTTAGGACAAATATATTTTAGCTAATTTCATTTTATTTTGAAAACTAGTTCTCACCATATGAAAGAAATTTATATATTCTATAATTTTTAGCAGCACATAATGTACGATCATGTTTTTTTTTTTGTTGCTTAGATCATGTTTTTTTTATTTTATTTACCTATGATTAGATTGTGTTATTTTCTCTTATTTTTCTTTGTAAATTACCCTATTAATTTGTGCATCAGTTTTTTATCTGTGAAAAAATCATATGAACAAATTTCTTGGTTTATGTTAGTTTCCTATTATCTTTTAATCAAATCTATTAGCTACAGATTAGTTAAAGAAGAAAAGAAAAGAAGAAAGAGAAATTGATTATTGATTGATTAATTGAAATAACATTGAATAAAACTAATAGTAAATCTATGTATTGGAAGATAAATATATGGTACCAAGATTTCTTATTTTTTATTTCAAATTTTTTTGTAATTACTAGTATCACTGATTAAGCTGATTAGTTCATGTTATGTTTCTCTTATATGTCGTCATCTACCAATTAAAACCTCACATGCTTCTACCCAAATAACTAGCTCAATGCTATATCATACGGTGTAGGTCATATTGAAAGTATTCAAATAAAAAATATAACAAATTAGTGACAACAGATGCATCAAATTAGTTAAAATATATTTTTTCTGAAAAATGACACTTCTCCATTTGAATTAATTAAAAAATGAATAAGATATTAAAAAGTAAATTAATACTAAACTTGCTTTATAAACATGGAAATATATTATAGATTTGGAAATTAATAGTAAATTTATAAATATACATTTAGGGAAAAATGGATTGGAGGTGGCATGGGATGAATATTGTGGTTGATTAACACAAATTAAAAATACTCTGTTAGTTTCTTCTAGTTAAATTGGGAAATTGAAAAAAATCCCCCCAATGTTTTCCCTATCCTACATTCTCCCACCCCCTCTACTTTAGAAAGCTTACAGTTTTCCCCGTCAAACTATTGCATCTGTTAGCTTGTCTGATATGCTAGTAGATCAAATGTCTTGATTGACCAATAAGGAGAAGAAATAGCACATGATATGCACATGGCAGCAATGGCAGCAAAGGGAGTTTTACTTTATTGAATGAGTTCATCTAAGTATCGAAAACTAAGGGGGTTTTTTTTTACATATTTAAAACAAACTATACATTCAAAACTTTAAAAAAGAAAATAATGAAGGAAATTGAAATTCTTTTCCACACTGCCAACATTTTCCCATTTTGTTTGATATTTGTATTCTGCATTTTTTTAATAAAATGAAAATATAACAAAAGCTAAATGTGCTTACCGTTATTCAATTGGTTATGCCATCATAATTCTTCATGATATATAATTAAGTAGTGTTATATGTATTAAAAAACTTGGTAGGAATCTCAAATTTGCTACTAATACTTTGAGTTAGGCACGGATATGTCACTACAGTTTTTTTTTCCCACTCTCTCACTAATATTTTAAAATGGACCAGATATACCATTGAAATTTCAAATTGGGAGTGGATATACCGCTGTCCGTTAAAAAACTAACAGAAAATATTAGAAGTAATAAGTTTTGAAATTTTATGATGATAATATAAGTTTTAACAAATTTCAAGGACATTTTGTAATTAGGCTTTCTCTCTCTCTCTTGAATGCCGGTGGGGAGATTGGATAGCAAAGACCGAGAAAGGCAGTGGTAAGACTGAGGTGTTGGTGATGGAGATAGGGACAGAGTTGGGGCATAGACGGCAGATATGCGACTTATTTTTCGGAAAAAGTCTTAAAGTTCTTGATATTTTTTTGAAGATACATAATAACCTAAAGATTTAAAAATTTGCTACTTTTACTATTTTTCATTTTTTATAGGGTAGTGGCATGCTTGAGTCACTTTTGAAACATTAGTGGAAATTGGGAAAAAAAATTATAGTGATAGATCTGCTCCCAACCCAAAACATTAGTGGCAAATTTGAGATTTCTACTAAAAAACTTTACTAGAACATAAAAAAAAAAAATTTAGCATAATTTGATTGATATTTGAAAAAAGGTAAAGTTTATGCAAGTCACCTAATTTATTTTCATATCCTAAATGGGTACCTAACCATAAAAATTGACCTATTAAAATACCTTACCTCTTATTGTACATCTCAATTAGATACTTTCCATCCATTTGACTATTAAATTAGATGAAAAATACTGATATGACATTAACTAATACTGAAATAAATTTCAAATAATAATTTTAATCATCAATGTTTTTTCAATCAATAATTCTAAATGGATAGGGAGAGGATGGCAAGGAATGAGGAGGGGGAAGAGGTGCTGGCGGTTGATGGGAAAGTTAAGGTTTAGAATTATCTATTGAAAAATTTTGAGAATTAAAATTATTATTTTAAATTTATTTTAGAATTAATTAATAGCATGTCAGTGTTTTTCATCTGATGTAACAATCAAATTGATAGAAAGCATCCAACTGGGACATATAAATAGAGATATGGTATGTCAATAGATAAACTTTAAGGTCAAATACCCATTTAAGACACGAAAATAAATTAGGTGGCTCCCTGTCAATTTTTATCCTTTGAAAAAGCAAATTAACTTGTTTTTATGCATTCAATTAATTTATATTATCTAAAATTTTGTACAAGTTTTAGTCCATTTAACAAAATTATATATAACAAGAGCAAAATTATATATTAATTAAAACTTTAATCAATGATTATATATAACAATAGAAAAAATTTAATTCAAGTACAAAATTATATACAATGATTATTTGTCCAAATTATATATTAATTAAAACTTTACATTTTAAAAAGTGGGGAGTAAAGCCAGCTAATCACGACCTTCAATGCCAATATTATAGCATGCTTCATCATAGTTTTTTGAAAAGATTTATCATTTTGAATTAATACAGGTATTTCTAAATATCTTGGCCTACCAAAGGTGGTTGATATGTCAAAATAAGGATCGTTTATTTTTTTTTTTTTGTTGAAAAACTTTTAAATGGGGTGGGATGATTCACCTTTATTAATTTTTCTTTATTGCCAATAATAGTTTATGTCACATCTTTATTTTGGGTTCTTGTCACCTTGACAGATAATATTTCTAAGACTTTTATCAATTTTTGGTTGTTTGGAACAAGCAAACAAAAAGGCATTCATTGGAAAAATAAGTTCCACCTTACAAAGCAAAAGGGCTATTGAAGATTGGAAATTTGAGATTTATGCCTTTTCATCAGACTTTATTAGCTAAGACTTTCTAGGAGATTTTTGTTTAGAAGCTTGACTCCATAGTGACAAGGGTCTTATCAGCCAAATGTGGATGCCATGAGTCTATTTGGTAATTTAAACCTCTCCTATATGCAACTGCTATTTTTGAGAAGTTTACTTCATGAAAGAGTATCTCAAACTAAAGATTAATTATGTGAATAATAATGGGAATGATAGAAGCACTATCATTTGGCCAGACACTTCCTCAAGTACTTTTGAGACAAAAAAGGTTATGCTTTAACCCAAAAGGAGAACCAGGAATAAAAATGCCTAGGATCTTCACTTACCAATGTTTGTCAATTCATAAAGAAAATTTGGGCCATGGACATCCCTCACATATTTATATTTTTTTTTTGTTGGAGTTTATGTATGATGCACTTCCCACTATAGTTAATTTGGCAATAAGGGAAATCTCAAAGCAGTTGTTGTGCGTGTGCAATGTGCTTTAAAACCACACTTCCCTACAAGTGCACAGGTCATGTTGTAGTGAGGGAGAGTAGGTATCAGTCCCACAAAGATTGCGATTAACTTGAACAACTACCAAAGGTTTCGGCAACTAATGTTAGCTAAATCAAACAACAAATCATGGAATGAACTCTAAAAGTGATAGATAAAGCTAAGTTACTAAAAATTCTACTTGAATCTAACACTACTTTATTTCACTAACTCACACTTTTTTAAGGAGTTTTTTTAATTCTACTAAACACACTTCCCATAGTTCTGTTACCTGAATTGGGTTGAAGGTAAGACAATCCTAGGTTTCTAGCTTTTTCTACTTGTTGGTGTTGTATTCTAATTGTCTATTTGTTTCCCTAAACTAAAGAGCTCCCTCTCTAATCCTAAGATAGCAAGTACTCCCATCTCTAATATCATCTTAGGAAGAATCTTCACAACTCTTTCTAGCAGCACTTCAGCAAATGAGCCAAGTCTCCCAACTATGTCTCTATTCACTATCCCTCTTGCCTAGTTCCAATTTCTCTCTCACTTTCCCAGGCATAAAGAGAAGTTTAAGTCATCAATTGATTATGGTCATCAACCAATCAAACATCATTTAAGAGTAAAGTAAAAGAAGAACAAGTATTGAAGAAGAAGAATAGAAACCCAATCATGTATTCAACCAACAAAACTAATGTTAAACAACTATAACCATAGAAAGTGTGGAAAGAGCTAGTCCTTGTAACCAATGACTTAATCTTCAAACAAGCAAATCAAAGAAATAAGAAAAGGAAAGAAGAAATAAGAAAAAAAAAAATCAAGAACCCGTTGTAACCAATGACTTGATCTTCAAGGCACCCCTAGCTCCCATTCCAAGCAAGCAAGAATCCCAAGAGGAGCAAGAGAAAAACTCAAAAGAACCTTAACTTTCCTCTAGAATAAAGGCTACCAAAAGTAAAGTTTCTTCTTTCAATCTCTAAGACCTTAGATAAAAAATCATCCCAAGGTGTACAACATCCTTATCTTCTTACAATTTCTTCTAAATTTGTTGTGATTTTTAAACCCTAACTGCAAGCGCATGATAGACATTGAAGTTGGGTGAGAAAGAGTATCGTTTCCACGAAAATTAATTGACTTGCTTGTCAAGTATCACCACTCTAAGTTAACTTTAGCTAAACAATCAAAGTTGAATGAAGATTTATACAAGACACATAGGTAACTAAACTTAACTAAATGAAATGCTACTAACCTAGGATGCAAGAATACAATTTAAATTTGTAGATTTTATCAACTTACTAAAGCACATTTCCTATGAGTTCACTATTTCTCTTGATTAAGTATTAAATTCAAGTGAGTGAGTTAGTTTTCAATACTTGTTGGTAAAGTTACTCAACTGAATTCTTACTTTTCCAAGTAAAATAATTAATCTCTCTAACCTAAACTTAATAAGGATTTTCATCCGATTACCAGTTTAGGAAGAGACATTAGAGCTCAATTTACCTTTACCTAATGACTTAGACTAATTTTCCAATAAGCCCATAGCCATTAAACTCTTCTCCCATGTCTAATAACTTTTAATATTTTCCAAGAGTTTAGAAGCAATTTATTGTACAACCAATTATGGTCATCAATTAGCTAACACAACAATAAGCTCAAGAGAAGAATAAACAAACATTTGATAGAAGACCAATATTACATAACCATAAATTTTTTCAATATAACCAATCCAAGTAGCTACATCCATAGAAAGTGCTAAGGAAGACTACTTCATAACTAAACTAAGATACAAAAACGTGGCCACGCTCCTGTACCTTGGTGCCTCTGTGCTGGTGAAGTGCTGCTGTTGAATTACGTCATGGGTAACAAGAACGACATCAGGGTTTCGAGAAGATGCTAGAGAACCTGAAAATCAAGGCACAGAGAACATGAGGTTGGATAGAAAAAAAAGGTCCAAGATAAAGCAAACTGATAAAATTGTATCTTATGTAAAACCCGTTCCTGCTCTTGCACTGAATCAACTTCTTTGTAGATCTTCAATAAGGAGTCAAAACCATCCCTACTTCTAGCATCATCATTCCTCATTATAGCAATGTAGGCAGCCTAAAATGTGAGTCACTGTAGTTTCATGGTGTTTATTAAAGTTTATCTGAATAAAATGGCTCTTTTTCTTTGTTTACCCTTCTTGTATCAGGTGGAAGAAATGATGTGCTTTTGTCCTCCAAGAATGCTTGAAATCTCTGCATTGCTTCTCTACCAGTTTTCTGGTGGCCAAAAGTAACCAAAGCTGCAGATAACTCTCCCCTCAATAGTGTATTTAAATGACTTTCTCCAGGTACCAGTTCCCAACCAAGTACTCTGCAAACAACAAATGGCAAGTATTATTTCTTCTGCAAGCGATTATGTCATGTTCCATTGGTGTATATGCTAGTTCCTAGATATCAATCTTGTGATGCAAGACGCCCATCCAAGTAGAGAAAACCTATTATGGTGATGGTTTGGAATCCAATCCCATTATTCCCAAACAAAACGGTTGTGTCAGGATCTGTCTTCAGCATAAAACAATGCCACTTGCACATGAATTTATAGTGTCATTAAATTATTACTTTTAACAGTTAACTGACATTATGAACTTCTACTGGCTCCTACATAGTTGGCTTACGGGTTTAGTATGATGATGCTATTATTTGGGCTGTAAATGGTACCACACACACAGAGCAGAAGTTATCACATGAACTATTTAGGAGAAGTGTTAAATGAAATAAAAATTTGAAGATTGTTCTGATTGACAGGCAAATTTTTTTTTTTTAATCAGGAGTTCATTTTCAACAACAGAACATTTGTCAGAGGCAGCATTTAACTCAATCTGCAGCAACAAAATAACTTCCAATAAGAGGTAATAGTAGGAGTGCTTTTTTCATAGTTCTTCCTACTCTGCTGGGAACAGTAGGATATTGATGAAAAACTCCTTCAATTCATTTACTGAATCTGGGATGGCGTCTCTTGCTATTTTCAGAACATTATGGCAGACCTGTTGCAATCAAACACCTTAGATGTCATGGTGGGACAAACTAAACATTAGATTGAAGTCTAAAATTGTAATGATAAGGTTCTTACTTCAATCAACTTTGACAACACAATGTAATCAAGCTCTTTTCTGTACACATTCATCAAAGGGAGCAAAGATGACAACGGATGCTTGCAAGCCTCACAAAGAGCATAAGCATCGTCTAAAATGCCTGAAATGAGCTTGTTTTTAGCAATTGGCTAGGAATGAAAATTTTTCATCAGAAAGAACTAAACTCACTAATAAGTTGCAAGATAGGGAGAGAAAAAATTATGTGGCCAGCATGATTCAGTCACACTGTAGCTTACAGCTCCATCATTTTGGCTGCTCTAGAATTAGGAACAGAACTAGATCTACACGCAAATTGGAGCTTTAGCCTCCAGTAATGATTCTAAAGCTTTGATTTAGTGGGAGACCAAATGCGTATTCTGAAAAGTAGCCTAGTGTCATACTTAAGTTAAGATCATGTTTTATAGCTAAGATGTTATTAACCTAGGCTATAAGATCAAGGAACTAAACCTAGCTACAAATTGTACCAGACCTTATTACCCATTATACGCACCATATTTATCTGACGCAGACAAGCAATCGTTCAGTATAGCGTTCCTCAAGGGAATAGCAAGTTCATCTCCATATTTGACCCTATAGAAACCACTTTGGTCAACATTAACTTTAACCCATGGAGTGATACCATATTCCCCTTGATTCATTTCCTTCACCGAGTTCAGGTTCGAAGGAAAAAGTTCAGATGTGTTCACTCTTTGAAATTCCTGCTCCATAACAAATTTCTTGGTTCTGTCATATGAACCAAGAGCAAAGCTTACTGGAACGATCCATTTGCCACTACATTGCAATCCAGATGACAGGAAATGTGACTGCAGGTCCCACAGTTTCCAGATAGACGTAGAAACATGAAACAAAACAGAGAGAGAGAGAGAACCTTTTTAGCAAATCTTGATGGAAATCACATACTCATTTGAAAAAGAAAAATAAGAGCAAAACCTGATCCAATTCCAAAATATGGTCTTTGAATTTGGCTGAGATTAGTGGATATCCCTTTTGCTTTGACCAGCTATACATCAGTGAGCTTACATCAACACCTGATTCCTCTGAAAGAATGGCCCACAGCTCTTCTGTTTTTGCTTTTTTTCCAAGCATAATTTTTCATGTATGAACTTAGAGATTTCTGTTGTAAGAAGAGATTACTAGGTCATCAAATGCAAACAATGAATAGTTTCAAAGCAAAATACTAGTTTCTCCCTTTCTCACTGCTGCTACTGCTCATAACTCCAAATCATACACAAAGAAGATGAGAGCTAGAAAATTCATGGAATTTTTTTTTGTCTTTTTAAAAAGAGATAAGTTCCATGACAACCAGCTGTTAGTATTGGTTGTGGCTCAAATCCAGAAAAGCTTAAGAAACTTGAACCATATCCTATGTTACAAGTTTTACGAAGTACAAGGAAATCTCAGGTATTAAAAACTTCAGAGAGAAATCATGTCTTACTACCCTGAGTTTCAGTATGCAAAAAATTCTAGTGTTATATACTGTAAATACACTCCAGTTATATAAAAAAAAAAAACATTTCCACCTGAAATACTTCACTTCTGAGATGATCCTGCAGCATCCGAATGAGAGCAGATCCTTTGCAGTAGCTGATAGCATCAAATGTTTCAATGGCTGCACTTGCATGTTGGACCTCAACCTGAGAAGGCTATCACAATAGTGAAATTTCCTACACCAGAGAGGTTTAATGGAGCAAAGTATTCATGCACATATGGACTTGACTTTTGTAACCAAAACATAAATCTGAAAGGAACAAAAACCTTGAATAAGTAGCAGTATTTGATTGAACTTACAAATTTACGTAGAGCTCACTCACAGAGAAATGTGCCAACAACTATACGCACAGATGACACCAAACATTTGGTAGTCTGCAGAACAGAAAGATGCTTCAAACTTTGGGAGTTTGCATTCTAAATTGAGGTTTTTGGTGTTAGACATGTTTCTTATAACCCAAGGTTGGATTCTGGCCAGGCTTCGTAACGCTAGCTGAGTGGGAGCACCAAGATGGTGGAACTTTGGCCTAGCCGTTGTGGTCGGGGCTAGAAAAAAAAAAACAAAGGTTGGAGTCTGCAAAGTTTGAGATATTTTGGAGTAGCAGAACCTAAAATCACCCAAAGTCCACAACTCTTTTGCTAAGACTACCAGCAGAGGTAGAGTTGCTTCAACTCTGACATGCAAGCCTCAAAATGGGGAGTTATAAATTTGAACAACTTTCAAATGGATATAAAAAAGTGACTACAAAATTTGGGGCCGTTTGAAGCACTAGAACTCAAAAGACAACACTGAGTTCAAGTTTTCTGCTAAGAAACACTTGCAGAGAAGATATGCTTAAAACTCTTAGGAAAAGGCTTCCAAATTTAAGTTATGGAGTGCAGACAAGTTTCATATGAAAAAGAGAAGAATTCTGCAAAATTCTGAGGCCTTTGGAGCTGTAGAACTTAAATTGACCCTCTTATACCCAAGTTTCAAGTTGCTCGACTCTACGGCCATGGGCAGATTTATGGTGGTAGCTTGGACCTTGAGGTTCTGGTGATGGGGAGCACTGTTTTAATAAGGTTCAAGATGTTTTTAAGAGGTATATGAACCTGGTCTTACAATCCATGCCAGCATGCTAGCTTGAGGAAGCAATGTTGACCTGATGTTTGACTTTGAGTTTGGAGAAGAGTTAACGGCTTAAATTTTGCAGTTTACTTTGTTATGATAATATGGACTTGTTCAAGACACTAAGTTGGATTTTGGCTTAGCGAATTCTGATTTTGCTGCTGGAGTGGTTAAGAGCAGAAATGCCTCTCTGGATTGCGTGTTTATTTACCGCTGACTAGTGGTATGATAATGCATCAGAGCTGTGGGGCTGATCCAAAAAGAAGGTGTAATATTGAACAAAAGGAATGTTGCAGCAGCAAGAGAGAGTTGAACAGTAATCCTTTGGAGCCAATAGATTTAGGGGTATTTTCGTCAATTGAAAATAACCAAAAGGCTAATTTCGTGGACTTCTACCGTTGTGGGTTGCAATTGCACATAGGTCACTATATGGCTAGGGTTGGAGTGACTGGCCTGCATCCTTTTTGTTCGATGGCTTCGATGGCATCAATGGAGTTTCTGGCTTACTTTGCTCCCCGGTGTGCTGCAGCGAAAGTCACTAACATTGTTCGTGACGAGATCCCACTTATGCACAAGGATCTTTTGATAATACGAGCTCATCCAAGCATGTTGAAGAAGGTGTGTTATGATAATATCATCGGTGTACTCGGTGCATCACTCATAGACCAAGGTAGGGCTTTTCTACAAGATGTGATGATCGGGCAATACCAATTGGAGGCGCCATTGCATCTCATCGCTCTCTTTCACTCTAAATAGGAGCAGCGGGACAAGCAACGGAAGAAAGGTGAAGAGCCAGACACATCATGGACTGCAGCCAAGAAGACCATGTGGGAACAGTACAGCCCACCTCCACCGGGCTTTCATGACAAGATGCTGGAAACCGCATCAAAAATAGAAGATGTGGTGAAAACTGTGGAGTCATGCACGAAGACGTCCAAAAAAGAAATATTGGAGATGAAGTCGATGTTAGGCGCTATGTCTGCTGAACTCTCTGAGCTGAAAGAAGAGCTAAGGAAATGCGGTGGCAGCCGCAGTAATAGCGACAGCGACAGCGGCAACGGCAGTGGCAGTGATGGGTGGTCAGATTAGGTAGGTAGGTAATATGTGCTTTTCATTATACTTGCCTAAGCCTTTCAGAGTCATAAGGCCACTTTCTTACTTAGCCATCATTAAATCATATGGCTCATACTCATTCCAATTAATATTCAGTTAACCATAAGTCTATTCATACTTAGCCTTCTCTATTCTTAAGGCCATAATCTTTTGGTACCACATTCATGTCTTACGGATTATTCATTTGGAATTCCTTCCATGCATCACTTATGGCTATTCATACAAATTCCTAGGATTGTTCCCAGTTCCTACAGAGATTGCATAATCTCAGGTCTGCAGGAATTTCTTAAGGAACCATAAGATTTACACATTACCCCCCTTAAGAGCTATCATCATTCATCATAATTTAATGTCACATAGGTCTCTTTAACCTTCCCGCATACGTGAAGGGATTAAATAACCAAAGCTTTCAGGCAATTCATGTAGAAAGACTTGGGAGGTTTGGGCCCCTTACCTGTTTGTTCGTCCTGTGAAGTGCCAACTACCAGCTATGCCTTGAACCAGAAGAAAGCTCTTGTTCTCTGTGTAGCCCGAGCCTAATCAGATCAAACTTGCTGCCTCTGTCCACATCCTACTATGGCTGCCCTGAACACCACTATCCTTCCTGAATATCCCCCGAAATCAACAGCTGCAGGTCAGACCAGCAACAATCATACTTATTGAGGAAGTCAATTGCTTCCACCATGAGCCCGAGACAAACCCTGCTTCAATTTCGAAACCAGCAGCTGCAGTTCTAATTTTTTTCATGTTTCTTCCTTGATTTCGGTCTACAGGCAACACTAGGAAGGAATTAGAAATCTTAGTTGGTCAAGAGTGAGTCGTCAGGCTAATCAGCGAACAGATCAGCAGGTTTATACGTTAATGGGGTTTAAATCCCCACTTCAGTCAGTCCCTAACTTTCCTGGGTTTGAGCAATTAGGTCCAGGGTTTTGGTTATGTTCTCATAATCTCCTGTCCTCAATTAGTCAAAAACTTTCATCCATTTGAGCAATTCAGCCCATAATCTTTCTTCCTTGTGCAAAATTGCCACTCCTGAAAGTTTTACCCAAGAGTTCTTAGCTTCTTGCAATTGAATCCTAAATTTGGATTCACTATCAATCTTAGTCACAATTTACACAAAGTGACTTATAGTGCTCGTCTACACTTTATATGAATTACTTCCCACAGCAAGCTAAGGTACATATTAACAAATTGGGTAAGGTTTACACATAACCTGATTTATTTAGTTAGGTAATCAATATTATTTTCCTTTTAAGCAAAAGCATGTACATAACATTCCTCCCCCCTACAAGAATTTGGTCCTCCAAATTTCCTACTTACAGTTCTAAACTGTAACCATAATATTGTTTACTACCTTTATTCATTATCCTAAAGCCATTGTTTCTGTGGTTTGACCCTAGGTCTTCATAACCATCTCACTGAAACACACAATTATGAGGAAGCAACTCCTACTTACGGGAAGTTCTTACATGCTCAGTTCTATCTTTTTCCTTGTTCAGCCTAAAGTTCATACTCATAGCAGAAACATTTCTTAATGTCAACCACAGATCATCTTACAGAAGCATGGATCATTGTGCTACTTTCTATGATTCTTCCATTTAAATTCTCAATAGGGATTCAATAATCATAGAGTTACTTCTAGTCTGTTTACTTTGTTTTGAACCTTTTGAACATAACTGACCATTTCATCCACAATAGTGATATTCATTCTTATCACTAATGGTCTTCTTAATTCTGCCCTAAGTATCCATCTACTGTTTTTGTGATGACTCAGTCCTTTATGTCTTTTCTGGTCATTCCCAAAGTTATAGCACTAACAGTCCCCATGATAACAGCACTTAATACTATTCTGTCCTACTAAAACTGGGTGCTAAGACCAGAATTTCCAATTTGATATTTCCACAAGTCTATCATATGGAACCATAGAAGTTCCCAAAATCTCAAGTCCAAATTGTTCTTCAAGCAAAAGGTCAACTGTATGGTCAACCTTGACCAATCATACCTAATTCTGCAAGGTTTTCCCTTCTTTGCAGGTTAGCACCTTAGTTTCCCACTCTAGGTGCCTTTCTAACATCATTCTGAACCTGGATACCAAATTTCAGCTTCATCTGATAGGACTTGTGAAAAGTCAATCTACAGGTCAAACCTGTATTCTTGGAACTACTTCTGCAGAATTTCCAGTACAAGGCATCCTGGGGCTTTGTTTTCTTATTCTAAACATGTTCCAATCATCAACCTTGACTCACATACAGTTTCTTGGAATCAAAATTAAATTCTGTAGTTAATCCCTTAGTGAGTCAAATTTATAGGTTTAAAACTGTTTCTACAGAAACTTCATTGGTTCATATGCAAGTATATTGCTACTTCATTTCAACAGTCTCAAATCCCTTGTTTTTCTTGCATACTAATTTCTGTTTCATCAAACAAGTATTGTAAAGGGTCATAGTGCAGGTTAACTTTTAGATTCTTACTGAATTTGGCCGCATTTCCAATCATTAGCACCTTGGTATTCTATCTTCTTGTCTTCAGCAAGTTTTAAATACCATTGCTAACTTTCACTCAAAATTTCAGATACAGCAAACAAGTTCTGTAAAGAGTCAATGTCTTGGTCAAACCCGTAGTCTTCAGATTTGTTTAGGATCTTCAAGGAACTACTTGATTTAGCATCCTTGTGTCTGAATATCAACTAACTTCTAGAGTAATTCACTTCAATGTAGTCACATATGCAGCCTCTTTGCTTCAGAATCTCTTCTCTTCGCAAGCATTCTCATTTTGTCTTCATGACTTACATTTCTAACTTGCCATTATTAGTGATTCTGAAGGCTAAGTATGAATAGAATTATGGTTAACTGAATATTGATTGAAATGAGTATGAGCCATATGATTCAATGATGTCTAAGTAAGAAAGTGGTCGTATGACTTGGAAAGGCTTACGCAAGTATAATGAAAAGCACATATTAACTACTTACCTAATCTGACCACTCATCAGTGCTGTTGCTGCCACCGCCGTAGCGTCTCCTTAGCTCTTCAGAGAGCTCAACAAACATAGCACCTAACACCGACTTCATCTCCAATAGTTCTTTTTTGGACGTCTTCGCGCATGACTCCACAGTTTTTACTACATTTTTTATTTTTGATGACGCTTTCAACATCTTGTCATGAAAGTCTGGTTGAGATGAGCTGTACTTTTCCTATATGATCTTCTTGACTGCAGTCCATGATGTGTTTGACTCTTCACCTTTCTTCTGTTGCTTGTTCCGTTGCTCTTGTATGATGCGAAAGTGAGATATGAGATACAATGACGCCTCCAACAGATATTGCTCGATCATCAAATCTTATAGAAAAGTTTTACCTCAGTCTATAAGTGATACACCAAGTGTACGGTGACATTATCATGACACATATTTTTCAACGTGTTTAGATTAGCTTGTATTATCAAAAGAGCCTCACGCATAAGTGGGATTTTGTCATGGACAATGTTAGTGACCTCCGCTGCCCGTTGTGCAGCAGCGAAGTAAGCCAGAAACTCCCACCACACTGCGTTAGCCATCGAGCAGAAAGGACGCGAGCCAGTCACTCTAACCCTAGCCGTATAATTAAAGCCTTCTTCCTTGGTTCTTGATGTCAAAACGTTGCTGCTTAAGAAGCCTTCTTTTGGTCACTCTTGGAGAGAACAGCGGCTCATTTCTTTGGCTCCTTTCTTCCTCTCAATGGCTTGCTCCGGGCTGGACTAACAACTCGGTGATGGAGAGACAGAAGCCTTCAAAGGATTGAGCAAATTGGTGACATGGATGAGAGATTGATTCGACGAAGACGAAGATATGACAAGATTTGAGGAAGATAAGAAGAAGAGAGATTGATTGAGGAAATAAACGAAGAAGAAAGGAGCCTCTCACGCCCACCCGAAGTGCGTGGCCGATTGTGTTCCGATTTAGGGATGGCAACGGGGCAGATCGGGCACGGATTCGTCTCACCCGTCATCCACCCGCGAAAGCCAACGGGTGAAAAACGGCACCCATGTCCGCCACCCGCGGGTTACGGCTACCCACGGATTACCCATGAACTCTTGACAAAATGCTGGAGAATGAAGCAGCAAAGCTGGAGAATGAAGCAACGATGGTAGAGAATGAAGGAAACAAGGTAGAGAATCAAGCAGCAGAGCTGGAGAATGAAGGAGCGATGGTGGCGATGGAGGTTGAAGGCGTGAAGAAGACGAAGTGCAAGCGGCAGTGGGTCTAATGCGGGTAGAACTAGGATAATTTTGGGTTAAGTCTATTCTTAGTCCTCCAATTTTATTAGTTTTTACACAAAATTCTAATTAGATTAAAATTTAACAAGTAAGTCACTACTGATTAAAAAGAAATCTCGCTAGTCACGGGTTTACAGGTGTAGACAGGGGTGAAAGTTCGGGTTGTAGGGTCGGGTTCGGGTTGAAACCCGACTTTTTTAAGCTATCGCTAACCTGATTAACCCTAGCCCTAACCCGACCCTATTTCGTTAATAACCCGAACCGACCATAACCCGATTAGGGTCGGGTTGACCCGAAATTCTGACTGCATAGCTCAATAATTCCATAATTTCCATTCCACATTCAAATATGTCCAACCTGCAGGTCCTAACAATATCCACTTAATATAACTAGTAACAAACATAAAAATGGCCACAACATGAACAAACTTAACATGATAATAAACACGTCCCAATGGCCATAACAGAATTGAGAAATAAGGAGCTGGTGAAATGTATATGTTCAAAAAGTTCTAGAAAGCAATCATTTGGGCTCAAGTTTAGAATTAGGATCTTCAAGATATTGTCAAAAAGTAGCCATACGAAATGGAAATGATCAGGGAGAAATGTCCAGCAATTTAAAAGGTAAGGAACCGTAACATAATTCCACCCAAGTTCTTTCTCAGCTTGCTCTGTTGATGCATAAACAGCTGTAGCTTCTCCTGGTCTTCTTGGGCATAGTTTGATAGGAATTTTCTGAAATAATTTTACAGCCAGCCATTTAACATTCAAGGTCAAGATTATGAACAAGATATTGGCAAGAGTGGACAGAAGATCACCTTCCCAGAAGCTTTCTCAAATGCAGAAACCATTTCAAGCATAGAAGTACCTCGTCCTGTTCCAAGATTATAGGCAACACAACCTAGCATAACATTCAATTATGAAACCTCTGATTACACTGTTGTTAGGCACTACAGAACTTACTTCCATAAGAACAATTGAAAGGATATTGCTGATAAAAATTATCTTCGTTACCTATATCATCTGTTTGTAGAAGTTTAAGAAGTGCAGCAATATAACCATCAGCTAAGTCCATTACATGGATGTAATCTCGGATCTGTTTATTGAAATGAGCAATCTTCTTCGGAGGACACTAATTTACATTTCTTACGACTCAAAATAAGAGCTTTTGGCTACTAATGGTACCAAAACAGACAATTATGAAAACCCAGACAGCTGCATAAAAGATACAACTCCATTCGCTTTGTGCTGTACTGACTATTACAAGCAAAATGTACAAGTTTTGATATGAACATATTGCCTACAAACACAGTGAACCGACAATCTTGATGGCAGTCTACAAATCTTACAAACGACATGCCAGTAGTTCATATGTGTGCGTTTGTAAGCACCTGATATGGCCTTAGAAATTAAAAAGTTCATTCATCACTATTTATTTGATTTTCAGTCTACATGTAGATCTTAGCCAACCTAAAAGCTTTAGATTCTATGGTCTGCTTCTACCACCTTAAGCATATAGCTCACACTTAACTTCATTTCATCAGTTAGTGCTGTAAATCTGAAAGCAAATACAGTGAAGGACATGAATCCACATATTCCCAAGAATGCATCAATAATTGAAAGAGAGACAACTTGAACCTGACACAACCTTAACGCAAGAAGAGATCAGACAGGAGAAAGCTTATAAACCAGGAAAAAGAGTAAAACAGAGTAAGGGTTTCACAACATTACAAAGAGTTTTCTACCAACTATTAACAAGACCAGAAAGTGTAAAACACGAGACATAGCAAGATGCTGAAGCTCATAGATAAGCAATAGACTTATCATCTATGACCATGAAATACAAATCACTCGTTCTCTCAAAATTTTAACTCATTTCCTTTCAATTGTTTTTTCTTTTAAACACAAAATCCTAACCAGCACACAATAAAATTTTCCTTGATCCCTTTGTCTAGTTCTGTACAGTTTGGTTGGAAAGAAATAGGAAGGCTTGTCAAGGCACTGAAATCCCTGCTAATAGGGTAAAGAATAAATGGTTTAATATATATATTATTTTTTTTCGATTTCTGGAAACTGTATAGAGAGTGAGATTGAATCAGGTAAGAAGTTTGGTTGGTTGCTTGTCATTAGTCCCATATGAAGAGTGGAGGTAGGGGAGGGGGCTGAAATACAATCTAGCACAAACCTGAGGCAGCGAACGCCGAGAAGAGGGACGGAGGAGGAGGACAGTCGGAACTCGTCACTGCCGCTGTCGATTGATGACTGTCGTGACTCGTTCACATTCGTTTGCCGTTTGTCGCAGCCCATAGGGATGAACCGACCGCCGGACTGGAGAATGGTGGAGATTGGAAAGTCGGGAAGAGGCGAAGAGCTTGAGGAATCAATCAGATTCAGAGCTGAAGGCGTGCGTCGCGTGACTCATGAGTGAAGACGGCAAAAATGCCAGCCTGGTCTGGTGTGGTGTGCGTGACTTGGGCTGGGCTGGGTAGAAAGTTGGGCTGGGGCCGCTGGGCTTCGCAGGAGCAAGGTTGCTGAAAATCAGAATAGGGTCGGGTCAGATTTTTCGGGTTCACCCGACCCAAACCGATCCTTTAAATTCTGAACACGGATCGGATCGGGTCAACCCGAATTTACGTTTTCTCTTCCCCCAACCCAACAAGAACCCTAAAAATATGTTCGGGTTCGGGTTTAGGGTCAACACTTACACCCCTAGGTGTAGATAGCTCTACATCTGTACCCGCCAGATGGGTAAATTTTCTACTAAAAATCCGTGACTCACAGACGGGTATCCACTATTAACGGGTTCTACCCGATCCACTGTCATCCCTATTCCTATTCCTATTTCTCTTTTTATGGTGCATTTATCAGCTTCTTTTTAAGATTTTAATAAGGAGTTGTTAGTAATTATTTTTGTATTTAATAATTATTTACTCAGATTACATAATAATTGTGATCCTAAGAAGACGAAAATCACTTTTAAAATATTTTTCTAAAAATATTATTTTATTTACATTTTTATTTTTTATGATGGATAGGAAAAAAAATTGTACGAATGGGTAAAAAGAAACATTATTCAAGTGATTTTGGGGGAATAAAATCTTAATTCTTAAATATTACTGATTTTAAATTAAAATAAAAAAATGATGCTTTTTTCTTAAAACAATATGAAACAGTTCAGCCCAGTTGATCCAACGTGCTGGGTTGCTCAAACCATGGTTGGGTTTTGTGTTTTATGTTTTTTTTTCCAAAGTTCAAGTGGCTGGTATATACTTATGTACGTACATGACAACTTATTTGATATTTTTTAAATGGAAGGCATGTTTTATACTTTGTCCATATGCCTTCATTTTATTTTCTTTAAGATGTCTGGAATGCACTATGTATTATCCTCCTTCAACCCGGTGCTAGCAGAAAAAAAAGAATATCACTTTTTTTTTTAGACTTCCATTTTTTGCACTAGTCTTTCTTGCTTTACTCAGATCATTGATTTTTTTATTTTAGGGGGGAAGGGGGTTATGTACAACATAATGCTTGGGAACGAGCTAAAATGATCAAAGCGAGGACACCTCTATAGGAAATTAATGTGCTTGCTTAGAGCCTAATAAAGAACAAAGCCTGGGAGTAGCAGCCACAGAAGGGTACAATTATCCGGTGGTGCAGCAAGTTGGAGGAGGACAATACACCTAGAAATTGAACGTTAACTACATTGAATGCAATATGTAGACTCTTTGCTCCCACCGGTGCAATTCATTTCCAAAATTGAGCAGTGATCATACTAAAATGATGCAGAAGAGGGAACATATTAGCTGTAACTAGCGATTGTCTTCTTTCATGTTGATCCCTTTTATAAAAAAAGTCCTCCAAACAATGGTATTATTCCCTTAACAGCGTATCCAATTCTGGGGTGTTTATAAAATTCATGATCATTATGGAATACCTAGAAAAATTCACAAATTCACTTTTCACCTTCTAAATAGCATCTGATTTGAACTACCATTATGTGTGGGGGGAGGGGGGGTTGCAAAGAAAAATAAATGCTTACTAGTATTTTTCTCATAAAAGAAATGCTACACGAAATCATATTAATTATGATACATTTTTGCTTTGTAAGTGTTAACCCAAATAAAAACTATTTTTTTTGGCATATATGAACGCTAATATATTAAAAAGTGAATTATAAGAGAGAATTGAATTGATTGCACCTTTAACCCTGTTGTCAAAAGGATAAAAAGTTTATTTTTTCCATTTAACACGAAGTTGTTGACATGCTCTTGTCTCTCGAATAAAATTAATTAGCTCGTTAAAGCCTGATTAAGTCTTGAACCATGTTCAGATACAAAATTAATCGTTTGCCGATACTAATCGTGGTCTATGGATGGAATTTTAGAAATGAATCAATTAAAATGTAGAATCAAAACAAACATTCAAAATCGCTAAGAATCACAGGCAAATTATTATCAACACATCATCACAATACCCTAAGCTAAGGTTGGCCGGCTGCAATATTTGCACTAATACTTTTTGTTTTGGGAATGAATGAAATTAAGTTTTCATCATGTTCGTATCCCCATTAATTGCTTAAAAGTAAGCTTGCTGTTGCATTTTCCCGATGTAGTGTGTACTTGTTGCGTAGAATTCGAAGTTGGCCATGATAAACGTAACCTGATACCATAAATGTCCACTAGAACACATTTTTAATTAGCATCTCATCAAAAAATTTTGGGCTCTACTCATACACCAGCATTTGCAATACATGTCTAGCCATGCGTTCGCCATTATGCCAGTCATTCCAAAATCTGGGATAACATGACGGTGGATATCATTGCCAAGTTCCAAATTCTTTAGTGTTGCACAAGCTGATAGAGTGCTAATAATTGAAATCTCATTGGGGCTCACGTTACTCTCTTTCCTTATCTACTCGAATGCGTTCGCCATTATGCCAGTCATTCCAAAATCTGGGATAACATGACGGTGGATATCATTGTCAAGTTCCAAATTCTTTAGTGCCGCACAAGCTGATAGAGTGCTAACAATTGAAACCTCATTGGGGCTCACGTTGCTCTCTTTCCTCATCTACTCGAAGACTTTCACCGTATTGAGAAATCTACTTTATGACAAAAAAAAAAAAGATGAAAGTCTTTGAGTAGATGAGGAAAGAGAATCAATGAGGTTCATACACCTCATCCTTAGACAAAAATTGAAACAAAGAATATGAGGGGCAGCTCATTTCTCATCTCCCTTTTACAAGTTTAAGCAATATGGTTAATACAACCATTTGCACTTCTTCCTATTCTCCTAAAGGAACAAATTTGGAAAGAAGATGAAAGCTCCTGCATTTCCTCCATTAATGCTTCAGATTTCTAAGAAAGTTTGTCCTTTATGAGGTAATAAATCTGTGGATCTTTCCTTCTTTTGAATTTGGCTCGGGTTGTTTGGAATTTGGGATTCTGCTACTTTGTTCTATTGTTTCCATCTTTTGGCTGGTTTTGAATATAAAATATT
The DNA here is from genome assembly GCA_039654915.1 of Aquilaria yunnanensis. Classification (NCBI taxonomy): domain Eukaryota; kingdom Viridiplantae; phylum Streptophyta; class Magnoliopsida; order Malvales; family Thymelaeaceae; genus Aquilaria; species Aquilaria yunnanensis. Next base: position 27,166,863 of record CM077600.1, on the reverse strand, counting down.
TTAGTTCAAAAAAAAAAAAAGGCAATAAATACCCTTGGTACTATCTGATTCCAGCATAACCCGAGAGAAGCCAAGTTCTTTAGCATGCTTTAGGCCCTCCCTTATAGACTTGATCTCCAGGGTTAAAGCTTCATCTGCAAGACAATACTAACCAGCCATTTGAAGTAGATAGCCCTGAGCATCTCTAATGATCATACCCATACCAGCATTTCCAGAATTCTTATCCCAAGCTCCATTAACATTAATCTTGACTATCCCTTTTGGAGGCATCTGCCAATGCTCTTGCACTGAAGATCTACTGCCACTGGACAAAGGTTTCATCGAACAAATTAAATCAACACATTTGGCAAACCCATTAATCAACACATTCTAAGAAATTGAATCTTGGTTAGGAATTTCATCAAACAGATTTGCTGCAATCAGGATTCAACCCAGTTGAAAATATATAAGTGAGTTACAGACATAAAAATCAAACTTGAGCCCACATTTTATGGTGAGCCCGTGAAGCTTTCTTCTGCCAAAAAATCTCCTAAACAATAGAAACATCTGCTCTGATTCGCAAACAACATAATAGTATTTAACAGGGAAACTAGGGATGGTAACAGAGCGGGCAAGAACCGCAAACCGTGGATATCCACCCATGACGGATGGGTAAACGGGTGAAAATACCAGTGATGGGGCGGACACGGGTAAAAAATTTCACCCATCTGGCGGGTGCGGACGGGTGACGGGTAGGGGTATCCATTGCGGATAAATTTGCACCCGCCTACCCGTGAAACCCGCCAAGTATATAAAATTTCATTTTACCCTTAATGTAAGTGTCACCTATTTTAATAACATAAATGGCTAATTTGGTAATTATACCTATACACGCTTCACGCTTCAGCCGCTTGGCCCGCTTCTACCTTCTGGCGTTGAGTCCGTTACCCAATTCATTTGGAATTGGCCTAATTGGGGGCTAGGTTTAAAAAATTAGGTGTCAACGAATGTTTCTTGTTTTATTGAATGTGATGTGGATATGTTTAATTTATGACTTGATTATGAATATTTCATGTTTCTTCTATGAAATTTACAAAACTAGTGTAAACCGCGGATTATCCACGAACATAGATTATCAGCGGGTTGTGGGCACGGGTACTATTTTTTACTCGTTAGCGAATATCCGTGAGAGCTGACGGGTATAAAAAAACCCCGCGGGTGTAGATGGTGGATAGGGGATATCCCCGCTCCATTCGCCCCGTTGCCATCCTTAAGGGAAACTTACAAAAAACCCCCAATATTTAGCCTACCTACATTTACTTCCCACAATTTTGTAAAACCTACACTTTTCTCCTTGGAGTCAATGGAGTGTCACATCCATCATCTTGTCTGTTATGCTAGCTAGCCTAATGCCTTGATTGCCCAACAAGATTTGTAAATCATGCAAACCAACCATAGTATTCATCTTATGCTACCTCAAATCCATTTTTCCCAAAATATATGATATACTTTTAATAAATATTCTATTTCTGAATAATTTCTAGATTTATAAATTCACTAATAATTTCTAAATCTATAATATATTTTCATGTTTATAAACAAAGTTCATGCTTGTGATTAATATTAATATTTACTTTTTAACATGTTATTTATTTTTCAATTAGTTCAAGTAAAGAATTAAGTACCATCTTTTAGGACAAATATATTTTAGCTAATTTCATTTTATTCTGAAAACTAGTTCTCACCATATGAAAGAAATGTATATATTCTATAATTTTTAGCAACACATAATGTACGATCATGTTTTTTTTTTTTGTTGCTTAGATCATGTTTTTATTTTATTTTATTTATCTATCTATGATTAGATTGTGTTATTTTCTCTTCTTTTTCTTTATAGATTCCTATATTAGTTTGTGCATCAGTTTCTTGTGTGTGAAAAAATCATATGAACAAAGTTTTTTGTTTATGTTAGTTTCCTATTGTCTTTTAATCGAATCTATTAGCTACACATCAGTCACAAAAAAAAAAGAAAAAAAAAAGAAAGATAGATTGATTATTAATTGATTAATTGAAATAATATTGAATAAAACTAATAATAAATCTGCGTATTGGAAGATAAATATATGGAACCAAGATTTTTTATTTTTCTTTCAAAATTTGTTGTAATTACTAGTATCACTGATTAAGCTGATTAATTCATGTTATACTTCCCTTATATGTCGTCATCTACTAATTAAAACCTCACATACTTCCACCCAAATAACTAGCTCAATGCTATATCAAATTAGTGACAACAGATGCATCAAATTAGTTAAAATGTATTTTTCTTGAAAAATGACCCTTTTCCTTTTGAATTAATTAAAAAATGAATAAGATGTTAAAAAGTAAATTAATACTAAACTTGCTTTATAAACATGAAAATATATTATAGATTTAGAAATGAATATTAAATTTATAAATATAGAATTATTTAGGAATGAAAAAATTATTAGAAATATATCATAAATTTAGGGAAAAATAGATTGGAGGTGGTATGGGATGAATGTTGTAGTTGATTAACACAAATTAAAAATCTTGTTCGCCAATCAGGGCATTTGGCCCACTAGCATATCAGACAAGCTAATAGATGTGAATTTGATGAGGAAAACTGTACGTTTTCTAAAGTAGAGGGGGGGGGGAATGTTGTTTAGGGAAAACATTAGGGGCATTTTTTTCAATTTCCCTATTTAACTAGAAGAAACTAACGGAGTAAATGACATTCGGAGAAGAAATAGCACATGATACGCACATGGCAGCAATGGCAGCAAAAGGCTAAAATGATAAATATTGTGTTAGATGTTTTTACTTTATTGAATGAGTTCATCTAAGTTCCGAAAACTGAGGGGTTTTTTTTAGATATTTAAAACAAACTATACATTCAAAACATTAAAAAAAGAAAATAATGAAGGAAATTGAAATTCTTTTCCACGCTGCCAACATTTTCCCATTTTGTTTGATATTTGTATTCCGCATTTTTTTAATAAAATGAAAATATAACTGTTGGCACCGAATTTCGTCCGACTAAAATTTCTTTTAAAAAAATTTAATGAATTAATCAAAATTTAAAGTCAAAAAAATATCATTAATTAATTAACTAAAAAGAAAAAAAATAAATAATAATAATTAATATAGGGACATTTTTTTATACATATATATTAGTTAATTAATTAAATTAATTAATTAAAAAAATAGTAATAAAAAAAAAAAAAGGGAAGGGTGGTCGACAGAGGCTACTCCCTTATCTCTTTCTCACGCTTCTCTTCCTCTGATTGATCCGGCTCTCATCCTCCCTTATCTCTTACGCTTTCTTATCTTCTTTTCCTGAGCTTTCTTCTCTCCTTCTCCCTCTCTGTTTTCTCTCTCCCTCTCTCACGCTCTCGGTTCTCTTCTCTCCTTCTCCCTCTCTGTTTCTTTCTCACTCTCTCAAGCTCTCCCAGCTGCTCTCTCTCTCTCTCCCTCTCTAACAGGCAATCGACAGAATTCTCTCCCTCTCACTCAAGGCAGAAGACATAGAGCTTCTACGCTCTCTCTCTCTCTCTCTCGCTCAACAACAGAGCTCCTTCTCATCTTCCTCTCCTAGTCCAAGCTCCGACGCTTCTAGCCTCCCGAGCTCCTGTCCGTCGATCTCCCGCGTCGCACCAGACCCGCCGTCGCCATACGCTCATCTCCCTCCAGACATCGATCTATTACTCTTCGCCCAGACACAGAACTCGGTCACCCTCTGTGCTCTCCTTTCCTTCCAGCAGACAACACCCCCCCTGAGAAACACTCTCTAGCCTTTCTTTCAGCTCCTCCTTCTTCTTCTCTTCCCACTTTCTCCGCCATAACCATTTCCTCGCCCCACTGCCAACCCCTCCACCGTCACGCGCACAGCACTCCTACTCCGCCCTCCTCGCGCCGTCGGCCCGTCTCCCTGCCTTGTGCGCGCGCGCGTCTCCCTCTGCTGCTGCCCCTCCGCCGTTCGCCGCGTCTCCCTTGGTCGCCTCCCTGCTGCCCCTCCGCCGTTCGCCGCGTCTCCCTTGGTCGCCTCCCTGCTGCCCGACGCTTCCGCGTGCCTCCACTCCAGCCGATACCACCACTGACTCCCAGCCCCTCCGTTCGCCCCTGTTGCCGTGCTCGCTCCGAGCCCCTCCATGCCTGGTCCATCCCCTGCTGGCCGCGCCCCCTCCACGCCGCGTAGTCGTCGAATCCATCGCGCTTCGCATCCCCTGCTGCTGTGCTCCTCTGCTGCGAAGAAGAGGCGTTTCGTTTTTGAACTATTCACCAAGTCAAACTTTTGATTTTTTTTTAGGTAAAATCATTGTTTAGTCCTTAGCTTTCTTTTTTTTATTCATTTAAGTCACTAACATATTTTATCTTGCAGATTAGTCACTGACAGCAGCCTTTTTATTGTATGTTCTTTTCTTTGTTTTTATTTGTTATTATTGGCTTTCCCTTTCATTAAAATTTGATCATTGAATCGACATGGAAAATAATATACGATTTTGATTTAATATGTATATTCATGTATATTTATTGGATTTTAGAATAGTTTAATTTTTATTTTTGTAATATATTAATCTGTATCAAATTATTGGTTAATTAATATTTAAATTTATTAGAAATCCGTCCTAAGATGGATCATCTATCCATGTCCAGATGATTCGGTTAGAATCCATGGCTTGGATATTAATTGAAATTATTTAAAAAAAATAAAAATAAAAATAAAATTAAATTAAATAGCAAAAAAAATCCAATCGTGCACCGCCAACTACCTTAAAATCAAGGACCTTCTCGAGCTGCTCAACCAAACGATCGCCAAGAGGATCGAGAACAAGAGCGTCGAGTACGTCAGGAAATTCTTCACTGTCGAGAATGATTATACGCCGGAGAAGAAGGCCCGCCAGTCGCGACTCGCGTTTGTTTCTTGACTCAATCAAATTTTTGGGTAAAATTCTCATTTAGCCCTTGATTCTCTTTGTTTTTATTCATTTAAGTCATTAATGTTCTCCTGTTTTGCATATTCATCACTAACAGTATTGTTTTATGTTTTTATTTTTTTTTTTGTTGTTGGTTTATTATTTCGAGAATCATGAATTAGTCTGTGATCAATATTACATAAAATTGCAATTTTAGGTTAGGTCAGATTTTTACCTATTTATTTGATTTTAATTTTAATAGTTAGCATAAATTTAAAACTCATGTTTACATAACGTATAAAAAAAAAAGGGGTCATATTTACGAGATTTAATTCTGAGCAGATTTTAATGAAAATTCAAGAATGAATTTAGAACTAGTAAATCAAAAATCCATATCCAGATGATTCGGTTAGAATCCATGGTTTGGATATTAATTGATATTATTTAAAGCAAACAAAAAGTAAAAATTAAAAAATCAAATAATGAAACCCGGATTGCAAATCGGCTCGTTATTGACCCAGTTATGAAAGTCCATAATTTCAGCATAATTTTAATTTTTACCCCTGCATTTATTTGATTTGTCTAATTGAGATCCTATGTTGTTCTAATTTGTAATATGGTCATTGGTTTATTGGCATTTATTTCCTTTTATGGATTTGTTTTGTTCAGCAAATTAAAGGCATAAATTCGTTTAGAAATTAACATTAAGCTTAGGCATAATTAAACATAATTATTTTTATTATTATTATTATTATTATTATTATTATTATAATGGAAGGTTATCCCTCCTATTCATTTCTTTAAAAAAGTGGAGGGCCAAAAAAGCCCCACTTTATTTATTTATATATCATTTTTTGATATTCTTTTGTTTACTTTATGTGTTTTCCCATTATCTATTTGCATGTGTTATTTAATTTATGCACCTTTTATTTTCTTAAATGGATGTTCAAAACAAACAAAAAAAAAAAAAAACCTCCACTTTATTTATTGTTATTTAATTTTTCTTTATTTTATGGTTAAACTCATTTCATTTAAATAAATTAGCCATAAAAAAAATATAAAATAAATCTGAGCCATGTTGTTAAGTCAAAAATTTTTTTTAGTTCATGGTATATTGGCTGGAAACTGTCTCGTGCCCGCTTTTGAGCTGCTTCACCTGGTGAAGAGGGTCTGGCTGAGTAACAACGCCCCGTACCATGATCAAAGTTTTTTTTATTTTTAAACTCTTTGATTCTTTTAAATTAACTTCTTATTAAATAAAAAAAAATTAAAAAAATTAATTTTTTTTTAATTCTTTTATAAATTGAGTAATTCTTCAAATAATAAATATACTTCATTAAACAAGAAAAATTAGCTAAGAAAAAGAAAAGAAAGATAAGAGAAAGATAAAAATAAAAAAGATAAAGAAAAGAAAAGAAAAGAAAGAAAAGAATAATAAGATATAAAAAAGAAAGATTTTTTTTAATCATTAACAAATTTAATAAAAAAGACTTATAAGTTAAACTAATAATTAATTCCATAAAATAATAATTAAATAATTAACTTTAAATTAATTTCCATATCCGGATGATTCGGCAGGATCTACGGTTTGGAAATATCAACCTTTTTTTTAAAAAAAAACTATATAAATTAAATAAAAAGATAAAAATCCATATTTTTACAATATGGATAAAATTGTTTAAAATTTTACCGAATTCCGTGTCCAAATGACTCGGCAGAGTCCATGGTTCGGAATCAAATCTTCCGTGTCCAAATGACTCGGCAGAGTCCATGGTTCGGAAGTATAAAATTCTATACAAATTAAATTAAAAATCCATATCCGATTAATTCAGTTAAAAATTCTAGATTGAAAATTAACTGAAATTTATTTAAAAGCAAAGCGAAACAAAATTAAAATCAACTAAGGTGCCAATTTTGGGCGCTATAACAATATTGTTTTAGCGTAACCGTACTCCCGATCCCCGAACTCTCGCAGACCATATTTTAAGGTATCCAATCGACCTGAGCGAAAACCGATTGGTGGCGACTCCCGAAAACGAACCGCACGTTGCCACAATAACAAAAGCTAATGTGCTTACAGTTATTCAATTGGTTAGGCCATCATAATTCTTCATGATATATATAATTGAGTAGTGTTATGTGTATTAAAAAAGCTTGGTAGGAATCTCAAATTTACTACTAATACTTTGAGTTGGGCACGGATATGTCACTATAGTTTTTTTTTCCGATCTCTCATTAATATTTTAAAATGGGCCGGATATATATTGAAGTTTTAAATTGGGAGTGGATATCTGTTGCCCTTTAAAAAACTAATAGAAAATATCAGAAGTAATAAGTTTTGAAATTTTATGATGATAATATAAGTTTTAACAAATTTCAATGACCTTTTGTAATTAGGCTCTTTCTCTCTCTCTTGAATGTCGGTGGGGAGATCAGACAGCAAAGACCGAAAAAGGGCAGTGGCGAGACTCGGGTGTTGGTGATGAAGATAGGGATAGGATTATGGCATAGATGGCAGAGATTAGACCCATTTTTCGAAAAAAGTCTCAAAACTTTTGATATTTTTTGAAAGATATATAATAACCTCAAGATTTAAAAATTTACTACTTTTACTATTTTTCATTTTTTTTACGGGGTAGTGGCATGTTTGAGTCATTTTTAAAATATTAGTGGAAATTGGGGAAAAAAAAAACTATAGTGATAGATCCAAGCCCAACCCAAAACATTAGTGGCAAATTTGAGATTTCTACTAAAAAACTTTACTAGAACATCAAAAAACTCTTGGTAGCACAATTTGATTGATATTTGAAATAAGGTAAAGTTTATGCGAGTCACCTAATTTATTTTCATATCCTAAATGGGTAACTGACCATAAAATTGACCTATTGAAATACCTTACCTCTTATTGTGCGTCTCAATTAGGTATTTTTCATCCATTTGACTATTAAATTGAATGAAAAATACTGATATGACATTAACTAACACTGAAATAAATTTAAAATAATAATTTTAATCATCAATGTTTTTTCAATCAATAATTCTAAATGGCTAGGGAGAGGATGGTGAGGAATGAGGAGGAGAAAGAGGTGATGGCAGTTGATGGGAAAGTTAAGGTTTAGAATTATTTATTGAAAAAGTTTGAGAATTAAAATTATTATTTTAAATTTATTTTAGAATTAATTAACACAATGTCAGCATTTTTCATCTGATGTAACAAATCAAATTGATAGAAATTATCCAAATGGGATAGATAAATAGAGATAAGTTATGTCGATAGATAAACCTTAAAGTCAAGTACCCATTTAAGACACAAAAATAAGTTAGGTGACTCCCTATCAATTTTTATCCTTTGAAAAAGCAAATTGACTTGTTTTTATGCATTCAATTAATTTATATTATCTAAATTTTTGTACAAGTTTTAGTCCATTGAACAAAATTATATATAACAAGAGCAAAATTATATATTGATTAAAACTTTAATCAATGATTATATATAACAAGAGCAAAACTTTAATTCAAGTACAAAATTATATACAATGATTATTTGTCCAAATTATATATTAATTAAAACTTTACATTTTAAAAAATGGGGACTAAAGCCAGCCAATCATGACCTTCAATGCCAAGATTATAGCATGCTTCATCATAATTTTCTGGATAGATTTACCATTCTGAATTAATACAGGTATTTCTAAATATCTTTGCCTACCAAAGGTGGTTGATTTTTTTTTTTGTTGAAAAACTTTTAAATGGGTTGGGATGATTCACCTTTTTTAATTCCCCTTTATTGCCAATAATAGTTTATGTCACATCTTTATTTTGGGTTCTTGTCACCTTGGCATATAATATTTCTAAGACTTTTATCAATTTTTGGCGGTTTGGAGCAAGTAAACAAAAAGGCATTCATTGGAAAACTAAGTTCCATCTTGTAAAGCAAAAGGGTTATCGAGGATTGGAAATTTGAGATTTATGTATTTTCATCAGATTTTGTTGGCTAAGACTTTCTAAGAGATTTTTTGTTTAGAAGCTTGACTCCATAGTGACAAGGGTCTTATCAGCCAAATGTGGATGCCATGAGTCTATCTGGTAATTTAAACCTCTCCCAAATGCGACTTCTATTTTAGAGAAGTTTACTTCATGAAATAGTATCTCAACTTAAGATTAATTATGTGAATAATAATGGGAATGACAGAAGCACTATCATTTGGACAGACATTTCCTCAAGTACTTCTGAGACAAAAAAAGGCTATGCTTTAACTCAAAAGGAGAACCAGGAATGAAGATGCCTAGGATCTTCACCTACCAATGTTTGTCAATTCATAAAGAAAATTTGGGCCATGGACATCCCTCACAAATTTATATATTTTTTTGTTGGAGTTTATGTATGATGCACTTCCCACTATAGTTAATTTGGCAAGAAGGAATGTTGTATTGATCCAGTGTGTGCATGGTGTAAGTCTATGGATGAGACATTGCACCATTTGTTTATATTTTGTCCTAGCTCAATGTAGTTGTTGCGCGTGTGCAATGTGCTTTAAAACCACACTTCCCCACAAATGCACGGTTCATGTTGTAGTGAGGGAGAGTGGGTGTCAGTCCCACAAAGATTGCGATTAACTTGAACAACTACCAAAGCTTTTAACAACTGATCTTAGCTAAATCGAACAACAAATGATGGAATGAACTCTAGAAGTGACAAATAAAGCTAAGTTACTAAAAATTGTACTTGAATCTAACATTACTCTATTTCAATAACTCACACTTTTTTAAGGAGTTTTATTAATTTTACTAAACACACTTCCCATGGTTCTGTTACCTGAATTGGGTTGAAGGTAAGACAATCCTAGGTTTCTAGCTTCTTCTACTTGTTGGTGTTGTATTCTAATTGTCTATTTGTTTTCCTAAGCTAAAGAGCTCCCTCTCTAATCCTAAGATAGCAAGGACTCCCGTCTCTAATACCACCTTAGGAAGAATCTTTACAACTCTTTCTAGCAACACTTTAGCAAATAAGCCAAGTCTCCCAACTATGTCTCTATTCACTATCCCTTTTGCCTAGTTCCAATTTCTCTCTCACTTGCCCAGGTATAAAGAAAAGTCCAAGTCATCAATTGATTATGGTCATCAACCAATCAAAGCATCATTTAAGAGTAAAGCAAAAGAAGAACAAGTATTAAGGAAGAAGAATAGAAACCCAATCATGTATTCAACCAACAAAACTAATGTCAAACAACTATAACCATAGAAAGTGTAGAAAGAGCTACTCCTTATAACCAATGACTTGATCTTCAAACAAGCAAATCAAAGAAATAAGAAAAGGAAAGAAGAAATAATAAAAGAAAAGAAAAAACCAAGAACCCCTTGTAACCAATGACTTGATCTTCAAGGCACTTCTAGCTCTTATTCCAAGCAAGCAAGAATCCCAAGAGGAACAAGAGAAAAACTCAAAAGAACCTTAACTTTCCTCTAGAGTGAAGGCTACCAAAAGTAAAGTTTCTTGTTTCAATCTCTAAGACCTTAGATAAAAAATCATCCAAAGGTGTACAACATCTTTATCTTCTTACAATTTCTTCTAAATCTGTTGTGATTTTTAAACCCTAACCGCAAGTGCATGATAGACATTGAAGTTGGGTGAGAAAGAGTATCGTTCCCATGAAAAATTGATTGACTTGCTTGTCAAGTACCACCACTCTAAGTTAACTTTAGCTAAACAATCAAAGTTGAATGAAGATTTATACAAGACACGTAGGTAACTAAACTTAACTAAATGAAATGTTACTAACCTAGGATGCAAGAATACAATGTAAATTTGTAGATTTTATCAACTTACTAAAGCACACTTTCTATGGGTTCACTATGTCTCTTGATTAAGTGGTAAATTCAAGTGAGTGAGTTAGTTTTCAATACTTGTTGGTAAAGTTACTCAATTGAATTCTTACTTTTCAAAGTGAAATAATTAATCTCTCTAACCTAAACTTAATAAGGATTTCCATCCGATTACCAGTTTAGGAAGAGGCATTAGAGCTCAATTTACCTTTACCTAATGACTTAGACTAATTTTCCAATAAGCCCATAGCCATTAAACTCTTCTCCCATGTCCAATAACTTGTAATCTTTTCCAAGAGTTTAGAAGCAATTTATTGTGCAACCAATTGTGGCCATCAATTAGCTAACACAACAATAAGCTCAAGAGAAAAATAAACAAATATTTGATAGAAAACCAACATCACATAACCATAAATTCTTCCAATATAATCAATCCAAGTAGCTACATCCATAGAAAGTGCTAAAGAAGACTACTTCATAACTAAACTAAGATACAAAAACGTGGCCACGCTCCTGTACCTTGGTGCCTCTGTGCTGGTGAAGTGCTGCTGTTGAATTACGTCATGGGTAACAACAGTTCAAGTCACAAGCTTGAAGGTATTGAATCCCTAATCTCACTGTCAGCTAGTTAATTTTGTCCTTGCTTAAAGTCATCTTCAGTCATCCCCTCAAACCGGATCTGTTATTAGTAAGTGCATATATAGAAGTTGCCTGGTGATTGAAATTCCCTTTCAAATACCATTGAGCTACCTTTCTCTCTTGTATGACCTACTGGAATTTTAAGTTCATTCTGAACTGCAGTACCCTACACTCAAGATGCTTCTAGTTCCTACCTGCTTGGCATTAGATTTGATTTAAGTACTCCACTTGCAGTATTCCATGCGCAAAATGCTTTTACAGTTTGAATTGCTTCTTGTCTCTTGTCTGCATTAAGTGCTTTTCTGTGTTAATATGATGTTTTCTAGTTGCTTTGATGCTGAACCAGTTTTCCTGGTTGGGTCTGTGCCACGATGAATCGTTAATAGTAAGTCATTTTTTTTGGGGTCCATGTACTATTATGATCGTTGTCATGTCTCTTTGAGACTGAATATGCTTTGGCCGTGCCACTTATGGTTATGCTCATTTGATTTGTTTTCCATGGATGTTTAGTAAGGAGTGCTACAGGTGTTAATAATTATGAGATCACAACCGCAGAACCGGGATCAAGGAATGAATTTCTCTATGAGACATGTATGCAGCCATATACTTACTGTGCTTGAGGAGGTAATTATGTGTAGAGCGTGTGTGTGTGTTCTTTTTCTCGACCTCTTCCTCCATGTTTTCCTCATACTTAACTTTTTCTTGACGTTCCTTGGATGTTGATGCAGTGTTATGAGTTGAAGGGTGCAGTTCCTGATGGTGTTAGATGTGATCATGTACTTGATAGACTTAAAAAAATTTGTGGAATCACAATTGATCCGGAGAAGGGCGTGTAGATGCGCAGTGCTTGAGCTGAATAATTAATGAGATGAGTGTGGCCAGCTAGCAATATTTCACTATTTTGAGTCAAATGGGTGTGATGAACAAATGCACTTATAAGCATGCTGAATTGTTGACTTATAAGCTACCATTCATTCATGCAATATATGAAATGCCCGTGCTCAAAAATAGAATCTTTAATTAGATGGCCAATTAGTTATTTAAAGATTAGCTCGGTTATGCATTTAAAATGAAATTAACCTATCGATCAGAATTCATTTGGAAAGAAAGTCTAGGTTATTCGTATATCTTGATCGTCAACTGGAATGGGTTTACGTTTATCAGAATACCTTTGGAAAGAAAAAAAAAAAAAAAAAGGATGACGCGAGTTTCGTGGATCCATTCCACAGTGAACAAGACAACTAAGGGGACGATGAATGCCCAAATTAAGGGCTCAGTTGTGATCTGATCCGAAGGAGCAACCAAAACAGATTACGAAAACCTTTTGCACGCTAGAGTCCGAAATTGGATTTGAGGAAAGCAAAGAAAACCTTTTAGGCATTTGAATCATCTTAAACGGCAAGGCAGAGCAAAACGGATGGATAAACGACACCAAAGTGGTGTCGGAAGACTCTAAATTAATAGCAGGGAAAATTTTATTCTTCTCAAAGGGTTACAGATCAAGAGCCAATAATGATCATAGTGCAAACTGGAAATCACTCCATGTCTGTGTCGATGTATGATCAATTTTTAGAACACACTAAAATCTCAATGACAAGTAGTCCATGGTATAACTTTCAATTCTCAATAGCTCATCAAATTCAGCAATTCCCTCTTAAAGTTGTTTGCCCCTAGTTGAAGTTACGGATTCTAACTTCCAAGGTTCAGAGCTTAAAAGTACAAAAGGAAGCACCTAATAAAAAAAAATTTAAGGACTGAACACCAAGAAAATATAAAATATGAGCAAAACTTTCACTGCCCATAAGCAACCTAATGAGCTTTGCTCGACAAGTACTTCTTCAGAACGTCCATCACAGACCCAAAATCTGCCTTCACTTGAACTGGTGGGTTAGCATATCGACAAGCCATATCTTCGATATCCTTGGAGTGATAATCAATCTTACTCTGTGTAAATTTCAACCCATGAGCAGTGCTAACAACCACAGTCCTATCCGTCGGACCAATGATCCCACTTTGCCTGAGCTTAATCAATGCCGTCAATGCAACGCCAGTATGAGGACATGTGAACATCCCAGTGGAATCAGCTTGTGCCATGGCATCCATTAACTCCTCCTCAGTGGCTTCCTCAACAATCCCATTTGATTTCTTAATTGCATACAGAGCTCTATCAATAGAAACAGGATCACCGATCTGAATTGCAGACGCAAAGGTCGGACTAGCTTTAACCGGCTTAAACTCTTTCCAACCTGACTTGTAATACAAGTATAAGGGGTTTGCATTAGCTGCCTGAGCACAAACCAACCTTGGAATCCTATCCACAAGCCCCAACTCCTTACACATATGAAACCCTTTGTAAAAGGCATAAATATTGCCAAGATTACCTCCTGGAACAACAACCCAATCCGGAACTTCCCAATCAAACTGCTGCAAGATCTCAACAGCAGCCGTTTTCTGCCCCTCAAGCCTCAAACTGTTAAGTGAATTTGCCAAGTATATCGGCAACTCAGAAGTTACCTCTCTGATCAACTGCATACATCCATCAAAGTCGGTATCAATGCTCAGAACGAAAGCTCCATTGGCAATTGGCTGCACAAGCTGAGCCATGGAGATCTTATTAGCAGGCAGGAACACAATAGAAGGAATTCCAGCAGCTGCGCAATAAGCAGATAAAGCAGCTGAAGTGTCTCCAGTTGACGCACAGCCAACACCAACCAAAGGCTTATTCAATTTCCTCAATCGATTCACTTGGCTCACCAAAACAGTCATGCCCAAATCCTTGAAACTACCGGTATGACTAATCCCACAGTGTTTAACCCACAAGTCATTCATACCCAGGAAATCTTTTCCGTACCTCTCCGCCCAGAAAAGGTTAGAATTACCTTCGAAAGCCGAGACGATGTCATCGTCGTCAATCTCTGGCAAGACCCACTCTTTCTTGGACCAGACGCCAGAGCCGAACGGCCAGGTCGTCTTGCCGACGCGGGAGTCGAAGAGCGCCCGCCAGTACTTCCCGTCGAAGTGCTTGAGAGCCGCCATGTCGTGGTGGACGTCGAGGAGGGCGCCTGACTGGGATCTGTAGACGATCTCGTCGAGGGAGTAGGACTCGTCAGCGGCCGATGAGGCGGGGTCGGTGAGGGCTGTGAAAGGAACGTACTTTGCGGAAAAACGTGGGTGCCTGGGGACACCGGCGATGGCATTGTTGAGGCGAGCCTCCTCGCGGATGTTGTGGTGGAGCTTGAGCTGCTGCGGCGGCGGCGCTGGGGAGGAAGCGCTGGCCGTAGGATCGGAAGCAGAAGCTCTCACGACTGATTTTCGTAGACGGGCTTTCGGCTTCAGGGGAATGCTAGCGGTGGGGATGACAGAGGAGGAGGAAGAAGACGCCATTGTTGACTTGTAGAAGCAGGGATCTGAGAAATGTAACATGCAACAAAAGAGAGTCCTGTGGCTGTGTGTGTTAGTGGGGTTTTAAGCACTAAGCAGGGGTTTTATCTATTTTTATTTGTTTTTTTCCTTAATCGACAACACAAGGATTTTGTTCCTGTTGGTGGGCTAAAGAAGAAAAAGGCCGGACTCAAAGATTTGGGCCAATTCTTTATGGGCTAGCTCCAATCCGTGAATGAAGTTTTAAAATAAATATAGACGAATTAATTAAAAATAATGGTAATGTTTAAGTAGATAATCGACAGCCTATTTGGTATTAGTGTTAGCGATTGATATTAGAGTTTTAAAAAATTATCTAAGAGTAACTTTTAACTTTTAGATTCAATGTTTTCATCACAACTGTTGAATAAATTATTAAAAACTCTAATACTAATTATAAAAGCTACTCCTAATGGGGCCTGAAAAGCACACGATGAAGCCAACTAAGTAACATATTAACTTGGTTATTGAGTTTGAAAATAAAATTGAGCTAAGTAGGTAGTGTGGAGAAACGTGAAATAGGGGATGGACAATTCCAATTCATAGATTAGCAATTATGTTAGCAGGCTTATGCCAAATTTTATTTTATTTTTTTAATACTCAAAAGCATTTTACAAGTTACAAGATAAAGAAGTACTATTTATAGAATAAAAGGAATAAAAAATGCCTATTTTTTTGTAACCTATAAAGTTACCGAATCAACTGGTAATAATATTCTAGATGAATTGGTGGAGACTATATTCAAACTCTGGACATTCACTTATATTTTACCCACTTTGTTGGAATAGGGGCTAGAGGTCCAAGTTTGTATGACCTAGTTAGGTGATATCTCCAACAAACAATACAAGATAACCAAATCCTAAAATTTCAAGAAAAAAAAAAATACTCTTATCAATCTATTGGTGTACTTATACAGATTGACCAAAAAAAGATGGACATGCGAATGTTGATCTTTGTGTGAGCATGTGTTATAGAGAAAAGAAGAAAGTGATCTTATCCACATAATTTGGATTCTTGTAATAGTTAGAAAACTAGGTTGGGAGTGACCTAATTCAAAACACTTATGTTAGATGTGAACTTGTGAAATACTGCTAGCAAGCAATTTGTTTCGGGTTAATGGGATTAATGGGGGCATTCTTTGCTAGTTTTGATGGGGTTTCTTAGGGGTTAAAGTTATTTGCATTTGTGGGTGGGAATTGATCATGCTTTCACATTATTTACGTTTACTTGCCATTAATCTTGTGTTCAAGGATAGACAAGTAGACGATGCAATAACAGATTGCTGATCACAACTACATCAATGACCTGATAGTGAATGGGATCAACAGGATGATGGTGCTACAATGTGTCTTATGTGATAACTGTGTGAGTGGACTAAACTTAAGCTCAGACCTATAACGATTTCAAGATGAAGAAGGGGAAATCAATGAACATATCATCAAAAAATCGGAGCCTAACTGATTTAGAGATGAAGACGAAGAAAATAGTGTTGAGCTATAATAATATTTGCATCTCTAGAGAGCCTGGATTTATTTTCCTAGAGGTCAACATCTCATCTGGTAGTAGCTTCATCACCACTTGATCTATCATTTGGCATGCCGTGCTTGATGGCGGCACTTCGAGAACCCTGCACAATTAGCGAGAGATTCGGGACAAATTTGCTACAAAAATTAAGAGCTTTAGGACCTTTGGCACTATGGACCCAGTTTTTTAATTTTGGGTACTCTATTGACCCAGTTTTTATTGTAGTGGCAGAGTTACGATTTCAACCAATTCATAACGTAAGTGGTATTTTTTGACTTAAAATAATTCAGTGTCACAATTGACGTAAAACCGTAAAGTTTAGCGAAAGCATGTCATTTTATCTCTCCTTTGAGCAATCCGAGCCGAAACAAAAACCGCCACTACAGAGGGTATATATATTTTGCGAAAACCGCTGCAAAAACCCTAAACCCTGATACTGAATGAGCGCATAAAAAATACAGCGAGTGAACCGAAAGAATTATAAGCCTTCCTTCGACTGTTGAACCCCTAGATTTTGAAATTTCTCAATGCCAGAACTTCGGGGCACTAGTTAATATACACAACTAACAAGTTTTCTACTTCACCTTTACAGAATTCTTTAGTTGTTTGAATTCGTAAAGATGGCCTTAGACGGAAGCTTTCGTCTTGAATTTGCGCTCCAGAGGTTCCTTGCTCGCTGCCCCAAGCTTGGCGCTGTGCCTCGGTTTGTTTCCCTCGCAGGAAAGGTTGGTCGCAGTTTGGATTTTTTGCCCTGTTTATTTGGTTGCTGGGAGGTTGATTTAAAAAATGGTGTGGGCGGAAAGATAAATCATTTGGTGTACTAGTGCCCCAAATAGGTTTTTGAGCTGACTTGAATAAAGTTGGGAACTTTCCAAGCATTTAGCTTTTGAGAGCCAGGGAGGAGAAGAATAACAGGAGGTTTCAGATGGTTAACTATCCAATGATCTTTTTTAATCCTTGAAAATTTCAATTTGCAGGGGAGTGTTCTGACGGATGAAGAAGTGGTGGGTTCTATAGCAGAGCTGTTTTTGCACCCTAAATACACAATTACGTTGATAGGTTGTTTCCGCCCAATTGCTCAAAAAATTGTGGAGAAGGCTATTGCTTTGCTTCGAGTTGTTCCCAATCTGCTGTCGGGTTCAGAATATGCTGCCTATGAGCCTGGATATCTTGATGATGAATTTGTCAATATGATTGAGTTCCACATTCAGAATGGAAGGGGTTTGGATCTTCATGAGCTTGCATGCTTAGCAATCTGTCGGTCCCTTGATTTGGTTCCTACATTGTTGGGGTAAATTTATCTGTACACCTTATTTAAATTTGAACGAAGGAATGTAAATTATTCTCCTATAAAAGAGGACAACAGGAAAGTCGCATGGTGAAATCACTAGAGGGAAACAGTAAATGACTAGCAATAGCTTTGTCTTTCACTTAGAAAAGATGTTGCTGGATAATCCCTTGCTGCAACAGTTGTAAGGGATACAGTTATTAGCAAAGAGTCGATTTCTGATTTTGGCATAATAAATACGCATTTTTTGATGGAACCCATAAAATAAGGTAGAAAAAACTATTTTCATCCTTCATATATATGTTTGCAGCCTCCTTTCATAAACAATGGTCTGGACTTTGTTGTTTGGATGAGCCATTTGATACATTGAGCTGGAGTTGTTGTATGTGAGAAGGTTTAAGACAGGAATTAGTTCATTTAATCTTATAGGCTTATAGCTAGCTTTTAGAACTTCAGGAGTTCTCCTTTGCTAGCTTGTTTTTCTGTGTTTTCTCATGAATTATTATCATACCCTTCATTTGGGTAGTTTGGGCTGCTTAGGTCCATTGGAAATGTAATTTTACTGTCATCTAATGTACAATGAATATCTGTAATTGGATGTACAATTGAAATTTCTGTCTTATGAGACAAGAAAAAGATTTATGTGAAGAGCATTAATGAGTGGCAACCTTCATACTGGAAAACCATGACCAGAGACGTGCGCCCCATATAGCTAAGATAGTCATTTGACTCTTGTATCATTATCAATGAAATGTCCTAGAGCAGAACATCAATGAACTTTTAGGTTATTTATTTAGCATCACTGAAAGAGCTCTTTTCTTTTGTGTGCGTGCGCGTGTATATAAGAGAAACAGCAAAGAGCTCTAAATGCAAACAAAGGCATTCTATCAGTCATCAAAATACTGCTTGAGGAATTATATAAGTGCACGTGGCTAATGATTCTAACCTGCTACCATGGAGAAAAATTTATTGGTGGATATTCTGTGTTATACTAATGGCTGTATCCTTTTTACCTCTGTCAGGTCTGTATTAATGTATTTCACTTTTGCTCCGGCTCCTTTTGGGCGCATTTTAACCTATGGAGCTCACTCAGCGTTTTCTGCTGAGGTAAGTTATTTTATTTATCTATCTATTTTTTTGGGGTTCTTGTTTCACCTTTGGTGCGCCAGATGAGTTTACGTTTTGCACTTGGTCTTGCTACAAACTTCACACTTAATCCCAAAGCTTTGCAAAAGTGATTTCAGGTGGTGTGAGATGTTTGATTAATATACGTGCTAGTAAATCTTTGGAGGCATTTTTTGTTTTCTTTGGGCGTAAAGGTAGGGCAGTTTCCAAGAAGTCCTAGTGGTATAATATGTTATCCATTGGTGACAGAAACAGCTAATTGAGTTAAAGCTGATTGAACTTGATATTTGTATTGGGGATGACAACTTTGTTCCTTTTTCCCACTGCTTGTTCTTTTTCTTGAAAGGTCATTGCCAGACACTTGCATTCTCTCCGGGTATCTTACCGCCTTCTCATGGTGGAACCAGAAGCCTTCTCCAAACTCTGGGATTGGTCTTGTTTGTTCAACTTTGTAAACAAGTTTGTATATTTTGATCCAAGCAGTGATGTTGAGGTAAAAGATATGGTGGATGTAAGGTGGTGTGCTGTCCAAATAATGACTGTAATCTTGGATTTGGGTGACAAGTCAGTTGAAAATTTTGGTATTGGCGCAGAAGAAGCACATTCGTGTTTTTTGCGGTTGGTGTTGCTTCCATGCCTATTATTTTCAGAGCAATGAACTGTTTGCATTCCCTGTTTAATTTAATTTAATTTTTTTAATTTGTCATTTTCAGCTGGGATGATTTCTGTCAGGACACTGCAGCAGAAAGAGCTGGTGCATATCTTGGGTCATCGGATCAAGGTGAAAAGAAGTTTGAAAATGGAAACCTATATGTTCAGCAGGATAGCTATTTTCAGTCTTTCGGATTCAATTCTTTAGCATCATTACAGTCTTCTACTAGTGAACCACCGACGAAATGCAGAGGATTGGTGAAACGGTAAGTGCTATCAGTACACAAATTAAATGAGTCTCTTCACCCCCCCATCTCTACCACCCAGTGTACACTCGCATTTCAAGCCCGAAGTTCTTAATGTTTCTTCTGCTTGCTTTCGGTATAATTCTATATGAAAATCTTTCCCCGGTTTATGGATCCCATGATACATTGTTTCGCCTGTTGCTTCAGCGATGATAAGCCTGTTGGAAGTCCATTCGTTGTAACATCTACAGTAAGGAGAAGCTTGGAGATGTCGCTGCTGTCTGTGAGTCAAAAGTGGCCTGTTCTTCTCTATGGGCCTCCTGGTGCTGGGAAATCTGCTTTGATCAGCAAAATGGCTCAAGAGAGTGGAAATCAAGGTATTTTATGACTAGTATACATATCTGTCTTTTCTGTCTTTTGTGTGGCATGACCAGACAGTTTGGTTTGGGATAGAATCATTTGCTGCAGATAACTTTGTAAATTGTAATAATAGTTTTAATTATGCTATTGTGGCTACATACTGTGAAAATCTTTTATGGCACTTGCAAGGCCTGTTCCTGGTGTGTACCCCTATTGTCACATTGATATAGCTCATGCCTAGTACTGCATGGCTCCACTCTGAAGATAAGAATTGTGAATTCATTGAGTGATTGAAGATGTGAGTAATGGGGAGTCTAATAGTTGCTTCCTATCAACTTATGTACTTGGTTTTCACATATGGTGTTTCAGCTTCTATTGTGGAATGCCTATGTAGCACGTTTAATTACACTGTGATTCTTATGTGTATATTCTATGTTTTATGTTTGCCTCAAATTGAATAAAAAGCAACTCACTGCTGACCATCTCTTTATATCTTTGTCATGGTGAACTGTAAAGAAAAGGAGAATATGGCTTGAAACACTTGAGCTATGGTCAAGCCTTGTTTGTATGTTTGTTTTTATGTATCCAAACTTTCATGTCTTCTAAATTGTTGTATTTGTGTCCGTTTTGATGGAAATTTTTATGATATTTCCATGCTGGGGAGCTTGAGTGATGTTTGTTCATCATATCATAGTATTTCCATGTGAAGTAACATCCGATGTTTCAGTAGATTATCTATATTTCTAGCTTTCCTTTTCTTAGTCACGCTTCCATGCTTTGCTATATTCTCAGTCTTTGCTTTGCTCATCCCTGCAGTTCTTTCTATTCACGTGGATGATCAGATTGATGGGAAAACTTTGGTTGGAAGCTATGTTTGTGCTGAGCAACCCGGTGAATTTAGATGGCAGCCAGGATCTCTAACCCAGGTAATAGCTTGTTCTTGAAAGAGGGAAGTTTATTCTGCGTTTTAATACATTTACTCTGTGAATTACAAATTATGTTATGTTACAGGCTGTTTTGGATGGATTATGGGTTGTTTTTGAGGATATTGACAGAGCGCCAATGGATGTACTATCAATACTGTTACCTTTACTTGAAGGTTCAGGCTTATTCATGACTGGGAATGGCGAGGTGGTCACTCCTTTTACTGTACATTATTTAGCTTTTTTTTTGTCAGTCAACAAACTTCTTGTAAACTAACATGAGCATGTCTGGGGCTTCATAATCTCCATAAGAAGTTTGGTCATGCCTTCCTCGATAATTAACAACTGTGTCTAAGTACTCATCAAATCTGCAGGGGTGTTACAGTGTGGTGATTGTATCATGATCTTTTAGTTCGTGTTATTGAATTGTTGGGATATTAAAGTGAAAATTACTAGTGTGCTATTTTCAGAAACTTAAATTATCATTTTTAGCTTGAACATTTGGATGTGTGCATGAAATCATTTTTAGCTTTTTTGATAAGATGCTCTTTTTTGTGTCTTTTTATAGTTGATATCAGAGATTGGTGTTTTCCTGTTGATCCTTCTTTTTTTTTTTTTGGGGGGGGGGGGGGGGGTAGCTGTGAGCATCATGCTTCAAATGGTATACAATGCTTGAGCTTAACCATTTGAGTATCAAAATACTTATATACCCTAGTTTGCAAGCAAATACATTTGTATATTTCTTTAGTTTTGTTGTTGTTCATCATTTGGTGTGATGTAGATAGAAGAGGGAATTTCATCATCAAAGTACCTAATTTTATGTTGCTTTATTGAAAAAAAGAAGCATAGGGGTGGTTTTATCTTCAATAAATTGGGTACGTTTGTGGAATATGAGCACATGACAAACTTTCTTTGGTTTGAGTCTCTTTCCGTCCTTGTCACTTTGTATGGTCTGAGATAAAAGTACTTTTTTTTTTTTTAATTCAGAGTTGCTGCATGTTTTTTGGAGTTTTTTTTTGTTTTGTATTTTACAGTAAGAATTAGTAATTTTGAATTACCAATGGACTCTGTGGGACTTCTGCAGGAAGTTAGAGCAGCAGACAGCTTCCGACTCTTTGCAACTGTTTCTACTTCAAGGCCCAATGTTTGTTTCGGAATGGAAGGTTGTTTGCTCTATCTTATAGTGCTTGTTACTATTAAATCTGACTGTTTGCCTATTGCAGAAGTTTATGTCTTGTTATGGTTGAGGAGTTCTTTGAACCCATTTAGAAGTTTCTTGAATTGTCTTGTTGGAAATATTGGCAAATTCTAGGCCTTCCTTAATGCTGTGCAACAACCCAAGAAGATTAGTGTTGAGCATCTACTGTGTTTTTTTGCCTAGTGTGGTTTTGTTTACATTCAAGTGTTTCTTTAGCCTGCTTGGTTTGATTTAGTTTTGTACATGACTTCAAATCGTTAAACTATTAGTAGCTGAATCTCTAAGGGTTTTTGCACCAGAATTTAGAGCAAGCAGTCATCAATTGTCACAGAATACACTATGGATCTCAGCTAACTTTTTCAAATATACTTGTCTAACCATTGATTTTATGCATGCCTTTTGTGCCGATATTGAATAGATTGAACAGTCCCCCACCCCCGTCTATGGCTGTTTTAAAATGTAACTGTTTCTTCATCTGGCTTTTATGTGATCCACCAGCTACCATTATTTGCAAATTGTTTTGGTCTGGCCTAAAAAGAAAATTGGGTTTGGTTTGGTAGGTAGAAATTTTGGAGGTGCCCTTTGGAGGAAGGTGATGGTCCCACCACCAAATGACCAAGACTTGCAAATGATCATAAAAGCGTGGTATCCTAGTTTGGAGCCCCTTGCAAGCAAACTTGTAGGTGAGTCAGGCAAACCTTCATGCATTCATGCGTTCAAACTCCTAGTGGCTTTTTCTTTTTTGAATAAATTAAGTGATGTCTCTGTTTCAGAAACCTTTGAAGGGGTTAGAGCAATTCCTCTACACCAATTTTTGGGGTCCCACTCTGCTGGGTCTTCCTCCATCGGCTATGCATGCCGGTTTTCATTAAGGTACCATACAGTAATAATTTTTTGTGGTTTGTGTGCCATGAGATATCAATGGAGTACCTTTCCCTAGATGGAACAGGTGATACTCTTTTGATCACTGATAGTTTGCTTTTGTAAAGAGATAAACTAATTACTAATTACTGTCATATTCCCTAGATGGACAGGTGGTACTTCATTGATAACTTATAGTATGTTTTGTAAAGAGATAAACTAATTACTGTTGTATTCTTTTGGTTGTGGTGACAGGGATCTCTTAAAATGGTGCAAACGAATTGCTGGAAATGTGTATGGTTTATTACCATACGATTGTTACCGTATCTACCAGGAGGTTTAATCAGTGCTAAAATTCTACTACCTGCAGTGGTTTCCATTTTTGCCAATTGCTTTTTGTTTTTATTTCTTCTAATTTTATTTGCTGTGATTTATAATATGTGAGGTGGCCAAATTTCTGTTTGTCTCAGGCGGTGGATGTATTTGCTGCCTTTTTGGCTTCTGCCCAAAACCGGATGAACATAATGAAGGAGCTCGCAAGAATGTGGGGAGTTCCAACTTGGCAGGAAGAGACACTATATCCTCATAACGAACCCATAATACAGGTGGCTGAATTTGCTGTTTCTAGTTGCATCTTACGGTGTTATGATCTTTTTCTAATGTTTGGTCTTGTTATACAGGAGACACCGTCTGAGTTAATGATTGGGCGGGTTGCTCTTCAACGCCTTGAGCTAAAGGTTCGTTCAAGCATTTCAAATATGCATCTCATGGGATTGCTTGTCTATAGTTTCTCTCATGACATTTTGATTTCACAGGCATACAATGAAGATAGGCCATTTGTTAAGATCCGCAGTTCATTATACCTGCTCGAGAGAATTGCTTGCTCTGTTAAGTACAATGAGCCAGTTCTCTTGGTAGGTGAGACCGGCACTGGGAAGACAACACTTGTGCAGAATCTAGCCAGAAAGCTGGGCCAGAATCTTACTGTTTTGGTATGTCAATTTAGATTTTCTCCTTACATATTGGGCAACTTATGAATGGGTATAACCCCTTTGGTATTAATAGTCTATCAATCTGGGTGTGGATGTTCTTATTTGGACATCTTGTTTGGGCTGCTGACTACGATATAGCTGTTGGACATATTTGCTATCTGCCTCATGTTTTTGTTGGATATCACCTAAACCGTGAGTTGTTTTAATATGATATCTCCCATGTGTATGTTCCTTCGAGTGTTTTTGACGAAAATGGAGCATTAAATTAACATATGATACCTTCGACACTGTCTCTCCCTGTCTTTAGACAATCACGAGTGGTTAATGGCTTTTGCTCCTTGTTATCTCGACACTCATGCAAGATCTTTTTTTTTTTTGGCTTGCAGAATCTAAGCCAGCAGAGTGATGTGGCTGATTTATTGGGAGGGTTTAAGCCTATGGATGCTCATTCTATTTGTGTTCCTTTGTTTAATGAATTTAGGCAACTATTTGCAAAGATGTTTTCTGTAAAGGTACTTTAAGTTGAAGTTTTCATTTGTATTTTTTTTTTTCATTGTAGGCAGGATTGTAACTGTTCCTAACCTTACTTTTTCCAGGAAAATGACAAATTTTTTACTCGATTACAAGAGCTTTTGTACAAGAAGAATTGGGAGAAGTTACTTTACCATTTTAAGAAGAGTCTGAATCACATTGAGAGGAAACTGGAAGAGAATGGGTCATATGGTAAAAAGAGGAAGAAACCTTCGAGTGAAACAAAAAAGGGGAAGTATTTGGAGAATTTCACCATGAAACTTGAAGCTGCTCGTAGGCAGATTACTTCTTCAGGAATGGTATTTACTTTTGTTGAAGGGGCTTTTGTTACTGCACTTAGAAATGGTCAGTGGATTTTGCTAGATGAGGTGAATTTGGCTCCTCCAGAGGTCTTGCAGAGGCTTATTGGCGTCCTTGAGGGTGAGAATGGGTCTTTTCCTTTACCTGAGAGAGGGGATGTCACTAATGTTTGCAGACACCCTAATTTCCGCATCTTTGCCTGTATGAATCCTGCAACAGATGCAGGGAAGCGAGACCTGCCCTCTGCATTGCGAAGCAGGTTTACAGAGTATTTTGTTGATGACATTTTGGACGACAGAGATTTAGATTTATTTATTCGGGAACTTTTGGCTGATAGCAGACGAAATAGTGAATTAGTAGAGAGAATCCGATGCTTCTACAAGGCAGCCAAAAGGGATTCTGAGGAGAGGCTGCAAGATGGTGCAAACCAAAAGCCACAGTACAGCTTAAGATCCCTCTTTCGGGCATTGGAATTTGCTAGAAAGGGAGAGAAACGATTTGGATTTCAGAATGCAATCTATGATGGATTTTCCATGTTTTTTGTCACTTTGTTAGACAGGCCAAGTGCAAAGATAATTAAGCAAAAAATTTTACAGTATTTGCTGGACGGGAATAAGCCTTCCCACCTACCTTTCAGTGATTATTTACATGTTCTGGAGAACTCCATGGTAGACAAATTCATAGAGAATTATGTCCTGACCAAGACTGTTCAGAAGCATCTTAGGAATCTTTCACGTGCCATTTTTATTAAAAGGTACCCGGTTCTCTTACAGGGGCCTACTTCCAGTGGGAAGACCAGCCTTGTCCGTTATCTTGCTTCAATCACAGGTCATGAATTTGTGAGGATAAATAATCATGAACATACTGATTTGCAAGAGTATCTGGGTTCTTACATTACTGATTCTAGTGGTAAGCTTGTATTTCATGAGGGTGTGTTAGTTAAGGCTGTGAGGAATGGTCATTGGATTGTTCTAGATGAACTGAACTTGGCTCCATCTGATGTGCTAGAAGCACTGAATCGATTGCTTGATGACAATAGAGAGCTTTTTGTGCCTGAACTTCGTGAAACAGTACATGCACATCCCGACTTTATGCTTTTTGCCACCCAAAACCCGCCCACAGTTTATGGTGGGCGTAAAATGCTATCTCGAGCTTTTCGGAACCGATTTGTTGAGATTCATGTTGATGAGATACCGGAAGATGAACTGAGCACAATCTTAAAACAGCGATGTCGGATCCCTGAAAGTTATGCCAAGAAAATGGTTGATGTTATGAAGGAGTTGCAGCTGCACCGTCAAAGTAGCAAGGTATTTGCCGGAAAACATGGATATATCACACCTAGGGATTTGTTCCGATGGGCTGATCGTTTCCAGAATTTTGGGAAGTCATATGATGATTTGGCTCTTGATGGCTATTACCTTTTGGCAGAAAGGCTACGGGACAGCAATGAGAAGATTTTGGTTCAAGAAGTTTTGGAGAAACATCTCCGAGTTAAACTTGTCAAAGATAACTTATACAAGCAGGTTTGTTGCCTTTGTTGGGCTTTCTGCATGAATTCAAAACTGAAAATTTTCTTTAAATTTTTTTCCAGCGTTTGTGTACTTCTGTCAGTAATTGCTTGGTTTGTATTTATGGAAAGAAATGCATGAGTTATGAGGAAAAACAAGGGAAATTAGCAGCTTTTGGTTATTGAATTGGAGGGCATTTGTTTCAGATATCTGGATAAGTTATTTTGGTTTGGGTAGCTTAACTATGCATATGTGTATTGTGGCCTCTCAATGTGATTGTGCTGTTGATCCCTAATTCAGGGGTGACCTTCTGGATTTTTAGATTACTGACATTCCATCATTCAGGGGATGTTGAATAGCATCTTGAATAGTTTGTTTGTTTGTTCGTGTTCTTCTGGTCATGCAATGTGGTTTTTTCTTGAGGTGGTAGAGTGAAAATGTGAGTCCTGTTACTTCTGTATTTTTTTGGCTTTGTTAAGTTCTTGATCAGGATGACTTACCTTAGGGGATTATACAAGATTCATGCGTCTGTCACAGAATAACAGAAGAACTTCCATAGGTTGTCTCACATTAGCAGTTCTATCAATTAAATCTTATGGTATACTGTTCATAGCAAGACATCTCTTGGGATGTAGCTCATGGTATGAATGCATAGAAAGCATATATTAGTTACGTGTGCAGGTCTAGATCTGTATAATGTATATTTTGCATGCACTTTTAAAGCTGAAGATGTTACAACAGCAAAAGTTAGTCTATGTTGTTTGGAAGTAAGAGTTTTTAGGTTTTGTTTTACTGTGATTTTGTCTAAAATTTATTAGTCTTTGTATTTTCTTTTTTATTTACCAGTTGTCTTTAATCCTTTATTTTCTGTTCTCAATGTCAGTTAAAATGCATGACTACTTTTGGATCCACATAAAACGATGTCCTTCTGAATAATTAAGCCATCTTTTCCCCTTATTTATCTTCAATCTTTAAATATTTATGTTCTATATTTTTTAAGGAGTTGCTCAAGGGGGACCCTCTTTTGAATTGGCAAGAAGATACCTCCCTTCCGGAGAGTCTTCAGAGGTATTAATCCATGGACCTTCTACCTTGTTTGTTATCCATTTTGGTAATATGATATTATGCCAGCTAATGCCATCCTGCCCTGCAGTATCACATTGACTGAGAGCATGCGAAGACTGTACTTTCTTGTTAGACGTTGCTATGAGTTACGTGAGCCTGTGCTTCTTGTTGGCGAAACTGGTGGTGGCAAGACCACTGTTTGTCAGCTGCTAAGTGTTTCATTGGGGTTAAATTTGCATATTCTGAATTGTCACCAGTATACAGAAACATCAGATTTTCTTGGGGTTTGTTGTCTACCCTATTTAAATTTCTTCTGCTCTTTCATTGTGCTGTTTTTGGATTGTAATTGACAAAATTTTACAGGGTTTTTATCCTGTTCGGGATAGATCAAAACTTGTTTCAGAATTTGATCATCTGATTGAAAACTTGAGGCGGTCAAAGGTTTTGCTTAATTATCCACTGGACATTGTGAGTATAATTTTCTTAGAACAGTGTGCCTTTGATTTCTCATATGTACTGTAGTATCTCTAGTATAAAATTAACATCTTTGGATTCTTTTTGCAGGCGCTGTCTTCAAATATTACCCTTGCTTCTTCTATCCTTCAACAACTAGATTTGATTATCAGTAATTACAGAGAAGGTGTTGTTTCTGACGCTGATGTTAGTGTACACGATATTGAAGTTTTTGAGGAAATGAAGATGGAACTCGCTCAGTTGCACCAGAAGTGGCTGGCAATCTTTATTTGGCATGATGGCCCGCTTGTCAAAGCAATGAAGGCTGGTGATTTGTTTCTTATTGATGAAATTTCCTTGGCTGATGATAGTGTGCTGGAAAGATTGAACAGTGTCCTTGAGCCGGAGAGGAACTTGGTATGCCTAGTTTGTGTTTATCTAATTCAGTCACTTAGTTGATTCATATGCTTTATTAGGACTCTAGTTAGTTATAAAGTTCTACCTTCTTTTCACAATGGATGTTTGAGTTGGCTTGTTAAATTAGATTTTCTCGAGAAGCTATTCTTTTTCTGGAGAAGCTATTCTTTTCTTGGCAGATAAGTAAAATAATTACATAAAATAAGTTCTATTTTTCTGCTTGAATTTCTTGCTGAAGATGCATGAGGACAACACAGACACTCTGAGAAGATTTTTTCCTTTGACTTGGACTTAAATATTTTTTGTTCATTGGTGTAATCCTCACATGATTAGGAGGTGTATTATTGCTTTAATTTGTGTTCTGGCCTCTGCTCATCATTGTTAAGGGGTCAATCCCACATGGTCAAGTGAAGGGGTTTGTTGCAGTATTGTAATGTGGTGAGGGCTTTCCAGTTTCCCTCGTTTATAATTGGCTTTAGGTTGGATGCTTTAACATGGTATCAAGCCCAAGGTTTGTTAAGTGCCCTACCTGTCAAATTTTATGCCCCATACTTGTCCTCAAGGTCGATGTGATAGGCCTGTTTTCAGTTGACTCACCATCTTGCCTGTGAGGGGGCACATTAAGTGGTAAAATCCCACATGGTTACGTCAAAGGGTTTGCTTGGGGTTTCAGTGGTGATCCCTTGCCAATTTGTTTTTGCTTTGGATTCTTTGACATATGGTTTGACAGTCTCCTACATCTTTCCTTTTTCCTTGATTGCTTGCTTATGATCATTGTATTGGCTCTGCAGTCCTTGCCTGAAAAAGGAGGCATTTATCTCGAGAACATCACTGCTGATAGAAATTTCTTGGTGCTTGCAACAATGAATCCCGGTGGTGATTATGGTAAAAAAGAACTATCACCTGCTCTTCGTAATAGGTTTACTGAGATATGGGTGCCACCTGTCAGCGATTTGACTGAACTAAGGAGCATTGCATTACGTAGGTATGTTGATCAGAAAGGATAACTACACTACCTACCCTTCCGATTGTTAAATTTTTGTTGTGGCCAGGGTGTGGGATTGGTTTCTCAAATTTCCCTAGGTAGTTAGAAGACTTACAGTTAAAAATCTTCCCTGTTGAAATAAAAAAGTTCTACTTCAAGTTTAGGAGTTACAGAGTTGAAACTTTAAAGGACGTAGTTCTCAATTGGTACTATATGTCCTCCCATTGTTTATAAGCTCACATCAATTAGATTTCCTCTTGTTTGCGCTTTCATTCCATTTATTTCTAATCTCTTAAGGTTTTTGGAAAAAGAACTTCCAAAAGAAGATCATTTGCATCTAAAGCTTGAAGTCATAAAGGCACATTCAATATATTAAGCATAATCCAATCATGAACTTATTACTAAATAATAATTGAAGCTTTGTAGGTTTACCTAGAATTTGACTAGATTTTGTTTGAATAGTCTAGTTCTTGAGTCACATGTAGCACTCACAGAAGCTCAGCAGCTACTTTTGCATTTCTGTGGCACATACAAAATAATGACCTAATATGTGTTTTATATAAAAAATCTATTGGACGTCATTTATGCAAACAGATTTTTTGGCTAGCCATTCCTATTGAGACATGTAAAAACCTAATCTAGAGAAGCTTAGATTGAAGAAAACAGAAAAATCTTGGAGTTTAGGAATGCTTGCACTGTAATACTCTATCTACTATTGGGAATTTCACAAACCCCGTTCAATGTTTAGCGAGAAAGAGCTTCCTTCTGTAACAGTAGACTAGTTATCTTGTAAATGGTTGTTGACTGAAAAAAAACTTGTTGCTTGACGTTTTTTCACATTTTCACTTTTATTGTCTGTGCAGATTACGACCTCCTGAGCCTTTTATTGTTGACAGCATGCTGACCTTTTGGGATGTAAGTTTGCTTGGAAATTGACATATTACAGCTTCATGAGTTTATTTATTTTGTTGAAGCATGAGACGTGATGGGTGTTGTTGGCCAGAATTGGGGCTGGGAGATGATCATTTTTGGGGGTTTAGGGGTTTAGGGGTTTGGAGGAAGAAGAGAAAAAGGAAAGGAGGTCAGGGGGTGGTGAGGGTGTTTAGTTTTGGTAGTGAGTATTGATAGTTGATACTCTTTTCTTTCTCATAGCCCCTTCTTTCTTGTGGCTTTAATTGTTGTTGGCTGGATAAAAAGAATGTTATCATCAGGTCCAAATCTATTTATGTATTTTTAAGTTTGTTAGTAATTATCCCCCATGGTTAAGCCAAGTGGTCAAGTAAAAAAGCTTTTATAGATTTGGGCCTCTCCACTAGCTGCCAATTGCTTTTGGGTTGGTATTTTAACATGGTGTCAAAGCCCAATGCTTGCAATGCGCCATCTGTCAAGTTGTCTCACCAGTCTGAACGTTAGGGGCCATGTTAAGTGGTAAATTTCCCACATTGTTAAGTTAGGGGGTTAACCAGAAAATTATTACATTGTGGTGAGGCCTCTACACCCATTGACAATTGGTTTTGGGTTCCTGACCTTTGGGTGTTTTTAATTTTATCTTGTATTTCCGTTGTTCATTTATATTTTCGTTCTTCCTTCCATTAGTGTTTAGTATGTTCTATACTTCTTAACTATTTTTGACACTTTTAGAAGTCACATGTTTCTTATTTCCCTGTTCGTTGATTTCCTTTTGAGATCATGTTGTTCCAATTTTCTTTGTGTTACAGTGGTTTAGCAAGTTACATGTTGGGAGAGCTCTCACTGTGAGAGATCTGCTTTCCTGGGTAGGATTTATTGATGTGGCAGAACGAAAGTCTACAATTAAGTGGTCTCCAAGTCTGCATTGTTTTCAAGGACAAGAGAAGCTTTTGAAAACTGTTCATGCTTTCCTTCATGGAGGTTTTCTCGTTCTGCTTGATGGGTTGAGTTTAGGTAGAGCTTTTTATCTTCTTGTTTTGCATCATGTTACATTGTCTCCTGGTTTGGACTCTCTGGTAACACTTCAGATTGGATTTATGTGTTTGCCATTTAATAATCTTTATTGATTTATTTTGTTGCTGTTATAATTTTTTTATTAATTTTGTTGATGTTTTCTGAGGTTTTGTCTTAATATAATTTGGTTCTCTAGGCACTGGAATGTCCAAGGAGGATTGTAAAACATTAAGGCAGAGATGTTTTTCTTTTCTTCTACAGCAGCCTGAGGTATTCCTCTTTCTGCTTGTCCTACATACAGTGATTGGTAAAACTGTGAAATCTGTTAAATAGATGGTAGGAGCCTTTGCACGCAAGAAGAGCTTGTTGTACGTGTAGAATACAAGAAAAAGCCCATAGTGATTTCTCTAGTGATTCTTTGGGTACCTTTGAGGGAGAGGAAGAGATTGATAATTGAAGGGATGAAGAGCTGTATAGCCATTGTATGGCAAAATTTTCTTGAGGCTGATAAATTAGGGGTTAAAGGAGAATGTGCCTTGGGAATCCTGGAGCTATTCTTTTGTACATAATTTTTGTAATGGCCTTGCAATCCCCTGTAGGTTTGCATTTTGGTGTTATATGTAAACTTTCCCTAAGCCCCAGGAATGTTGAGAAGAGCTAAATACTAAGCTGATAGGACTCATTTGATTGAGTTATATGTTGCTTGATGTGGTCAATGGTTTAATGTCAAAGTTCAATTTCAACCTGTTCTTTCTCAGTGAGTGTCTAGAACTATCATGGTGTCTGCTATCATGATTTTTCTTCTCTGGTGGTGAATGCAAGCTTTGCTTTTATTCTCTACTGTTGATATTGTTTCTGTGAAAACAATCATCCATGTTAGCCATTCTTTTCCATGCATAAGCCAACTAAGTGTACATATATCATTCATTGATGTGATTGGCGAAGGTTGGGTGATGGCTTGGGCCGAGCCTTCTTTCTTTTCAATGCTCAATTCTTTAGTGTCCTTTGCTTATGACTTCTGCGATTGTTGAATCTGATGTCAAACTGCAAAGAAGGATATTGGAAGCATGCATTATAACTAGTTGACGTTTAAACCTTGAATTCTTTACTTTCTCCCTATAAATCATGAACTTCATTCTAGTGTAAACCCTACTCCTCCTCCTCCTCCTCCTCCTCCTTCTTGATAGATCATCCTAGCTTGTTAGTAGCATTTCTTGGTAGGTCAGACTGTTTATTTGAGGACCTAAGGGGAGAACCAACCAACATCTTTCCCAACATCCCTATAAGCCAAATCAGAAGAAACCACCTTAAGTATTGAACTAAAGATCCTTCTTTTTGACTGTCAAACTGATTCCCTAAGTAAGCTCTGGATAGAGATGCACAGTGATTGGGCTTCTGTGCTGTCAGATGCTTAACCAATGGTTACACATTGCTTTCATCCTTCTCTAAGCATCCTCTTTTAACCAATGTCATCCATCCTCCTCCTGGCTCAGGTTGATTCATTGTCAAATGTATTGCAAATTATGGAATTTCATCATATTTGCTTAGTCTGAGCACACAACTTCTGTTTAATGGTAGAACAATTTTAGCTAGTATTTGACATAATACATTTGTTTACATGATCCTTGTTCGTGACTCGCTACTGCTTGTTGCTATTTTGATTTTGCAGGTTCATGATTTAGCCGTCCTTCATCCCGAGCTCCAAAATATGGAAAGATATGGTTGGGTGCTTTCTGGAACTGCTGTTGACATAGTTGCCCCTGATGATGATGTTTTGCATCATGATCTCTTTGGCATTAACCCCTTCTATGTTGAACGAGGTGTGTCATTTCTCTATATGTTTATTGTTTTACTTTTCTTCGGAAATTTTAGGAAACGTACTACTATTTTTGTTTACTCTTTTTTAAGCAAATGGCATGCTATATTTAATTGATTAAAAGGAAAACAGTGTCTTCAAGTAAAACCTCTTGGTCTATGAATTGCATAAGAAACTATTTTGTTTTCTCATGAAACATGTTTGGCACTAAGTTTTGATGTGCCCTCTTTGTTTTTATAGTAAAGAAGTTCTAGGGCTCATGGGCTGGTGCTCTCTATTTTGTAACGTGGGAGTCTTAGGAAATTAAGCAATGATAGTCATATGAAGAGTTAGGAGGGTAGCTGCTGTTGAACCAAACACATTTGACTAGGTGAGAATTCCTTTTGGATATCTGAGTGTGCAAACTGCTTGGTGAGTGATGGGCTAAAAGTCTTTGCAGAAGATATGTGTTGAAGTCTAGGGCCTCATTGAAGTTTGGCCATAAAGAAGGTGATTTCAGTAAGATGCCATTAACTAGGTGCTGATTAGGGTGCTTAAGTTTTATGGTTTTTGTGGGTTTTGTTAGTTAGCATCAAGCATTTGCTCTGGTTGCAGAGCCAGAGAAATGAATACCAGAAAAAGTAGAGCATTAGGAGCCGAGGCTGCTTACGATTAATAATAGAGAATCTGTATGACTGTAGCCTTTCATGCATTCTTTCAACTGGTTTGGTTGCTGTTCGGCACACTGGCTAACTTTGGCTCTGTTTTTGAGTACTTCAAAGTAATGGGTTCTTTCTTCTTTCGCCTTACAAAGGTGACTTCTATATTTACCTTCCGGGGTTCAATAGACCAGTTGTTATTTTTAAAGAAGGGATCACTCCCAATTGTATTGACAAATGATATCCACAAAAATAACATACACCAGATCACAGCAAAGCCAGGCTCAACAAAGCAAGAAAACAGCACAGAAAGTAACAGATCTAGATAATAAACCATCTAGGCAACTAACTGGCAAACAAACAATGAAACAGTAAGCAACCATTACTTAGGTAGCTGGACAACTGTAGCAATTATTTTCACCTCACGGAAAGTTGATGTCTTCCTATGTTTGTGTGAGATTGAAATTCTCATAATTTTGCACTTAGATTTTTGTTCTTACTCCATTCGAGTTTAAGCTGGATTTTGCTTTGATGAACTTGCTGGTGAATCTCTCAATCTCTCTCTCTCTCTCTCTCTCTCTCTCTCTCTCTCTCTACACACACACACACACACACACACACATGCATGTATGTGTGTGTGTGTGTTTCTGCAATTAAGGCATAGAGTGCCCAGTTGCTGTTCTTGCTTGATAATACATTTTACACTTGGAATCAGGTGTTGATTTAGGTACTGCCGTTGGTAAGACATGGAAAGTATGGAATTAACAAAGTTGATAGAGATGAATTTACTTATAGCAATATTGCTAGAGTTAGTGGTACTTTGAATATATATTATATTTGAATATATATTATATCCATATGTGTGTGTGTTCGTAAAAAATACATTTTGTTATGAGTAACGAAAAAAAAAAAAACATTCTAAGGTGAATATGTCTAGGTCACTTGTCTACTTAAAAGATAGAAACTCATGGTCTTGCTTATATTAGGTCCTGATCAGAGCGAGATTGGTGGATTCAAATTCATTGCCCCAACAACACGGCGAAACGCTCTACGGGTTCTGCGGGCCATGCAACTTTCTAAACCAGGTATGCCATTTTAGGAGTTGGTGATTCTTCACTTACCTGTATTTTGATAAGCGTGTTCTAATCACTGCCCAAATCTTCTAGTCCTATTGGAAGGTAGCCCAGGTGTGGGGAAAACAAGTTTAATTGTTGCATTGGGAAAATCTTCTGGCCACAGAGTTGTGCGAATAAATTTGTCTGAGCAGGTCGGTACCTGCCAACCTTCTTAAGTTTGACTTTTCCTTCAGTTCAATGAAGGTTTTGCTCATATTTTTTATTTCAAGCCTCATTGTTCTTTCTTTGCTATAGTCCTATTAAATGCTTCTTTTGTTTTTTCAGACTGACATGATGGACTTGTTGGGGTCAGATTTACCTGTTGAGAGTGACGAAGAGATGAAGTTTGCATGGTCAGATGGAATTTTATTGCAGGTTAGTTCATATTTTATTTCTAAATGAATATACAAATGTATTCTCAGACCCTAAATTATTTCTTTCTTTTGTTTTAATAGGCCATAAAAGATGGTTGTTGGGTTTTGCTGGATGAGCTTAATCTTGCTCCACAGTCTGTCTTGGAGGCATGGTCACTTTATTTCTGATGCTTATTAATTCAACCCTTTCTTTGATTTTTTGGCTTTGCTGATTGGAGTTAATATTATATTAGGGCCTGAATGCTATTTTGGATCACCGAGCTGAAGTTTTTATTCCTGAACTTGGACGTACTTTTACATGCCCGCCATCTTTCAGACTTTTTGCCTGTCAGAATCCTTCACATCAAGGTGGTGGAAGGAAAGGCCTCCCCAAATCTTTCCTTAATCGTTTCACAAAGGTTGGTCACTGTTTTCTCAGTTATGAATTAAAGAGAACTTTTCATATTGATGTTCTCCTTGTTGTTTTTAGGTGTACATTGATGAATTGGTTGCGGAGGATTATCTTTCTATTTGTAGCTCACTGTATCCAACAGTCCCAGCATCTGTGATCTCTAAGCTGATCTCTTTCAATAAATGTTTATATGAAGAGACAATGTTAAATTGCAAGTTTGGTCAGAGTGGGGCCCCTTGGGAGTTTAATCTGCGGGATGTGATGAGATCCTGCCAGATCATAGAAGGTGTGATGTGTGATGTGTGTGTGTGTGTGTGTGTGTGTGTGTGTGCGGGAGTTTATGTTTGTATTTATGTATATATATGCTTCTCTCTGATCTATTCCTAATTGGATAATGTCTCAGTGTCAGTTCCATTGATCTTGATCTGTAGGTGCTCCTGATAAGGTTGGTAGGTTCCTCGATATTGTTTATCTTCCAAGAATGCGCACAGCAGCCGACAGAAAACAAGTTCTGCAACTTTATGAACAAATTTTTGGGGTCCGACCATTCAGTAATCCTTATCCAAGGGTGCACCTGAATTCTCATTTCTTAGTTGTTGGGGATGCAGCAATTCAGAGAAAGAACCATCAGTCATCCAAAATTTTGGGCAACCAGCTAAAAATTCTTCCTGGGATTCGAAACAGCTTAGAAGTTGCTGCCCATTGTGTACAAAAAAATTGGCTGTGCATCTTGATTGGTCCATCATCAGCTGGAAAGACTTCTTTGATAAGATTGTTGGCCCATCTTACGGGCAATGTACTGAAAGAACTAAATCTGTCCCCGGCAACTGATATTTCTGAGCTGTTAGGGTGCTTTGAGCAATATAATCCTTTAAGAAACTTCCGTTCTGTTGTTTCTCAAGTTGATTGTTTTGTTAAGGAGTATAGCAGCTTTCTGTTAGAATCTTCTGTTGCCAACTTCTTAGGAGAGAGGAACCAGTTAATTGCCAGATGGCTGGTCTTCTTGTCCATTTTGGATAGGAACCTTATTTCAAGTTCTTTCGGCCACATACGGAACCAGAATAGTCTCAAGACTTCACTCTCTTTATTGGCTGAGATAGTTGCACAGCTTGACTTCTACCTGAAGGAAGATAACTTCCATGTTTCTTGGTCAAGTCACGATCTCAGTAGAGTTATGGACATGATATTAAAATTGCAAAGTAACTGGAGTAAGCCACAATCTGTTAAGTTTGAATGGGTTACAGGGTCTTTGCTGAAGGCTATTGAAAATGGTGAATGGGTTATCCTAGAGAATGCAAATCTTTGTAACCCCTCGGTATGTAAGCTGAATTTGTACTTCTAATGTGTTTTTTCCTCTTCTACCATTGCTTTACTCTCATTACTTCTACATAATAGCTAATCATATTATAATCTTTATGTTTCGCAGGTTCTTGATAGAATCAACTCCTTGGTGGAACCAGGAGGAGCAATTACAATCAGTGAGTGTGGAAGCATAGATGGTAAGCCTGTTGTTCTACGTCCACATCCTGGTTTTCGGATGTTTCTCTCCGTCAATCCAAGCTTTGGTGAAGTATCCAGAGCAATGCGAAATAGAGGCGTTGAAATTTTTATGATGGAGCCTGATTGGATCTTTAATGAGAAAAGCCCATTTCTTCATGAAGGGTTAGAAGTGAAAGATGCAATGAGATTTCTTGCTCTTGCTGGTGTTCCTGGTGGTAAGTTGGTTGAGTCAATGGCCCAGGCACATGCATATGCAAGGTTAGAAGGTTTACGCCATAATGTACAGATCACCTATCGAGAGCTTGCATTCTGGGCCCAGTTATTTCAGCAGCTCATAATGAGTGGCAACCAACCCATTTGGAGCCTTCATGTTAGTTGGGAGCACACTTATCTTTCTGCATTAGGTGAGGTGGATGGAGTGAATATTATCAACCATGCAAATAGTAGTTTCTTATCAGGAACTGATATTTGTATATCAGATTTGTCATCTGGGGCTGCTTTGTGTTTACCTGGAGGGTGGCCTGCTCCGCTGAAGTTGAGAGATATGACATGGTATTCAAAAGAGATCACTGTGAAACAGAATTGCATGTATCTTGAATTCCTAGGCGCTCAGTATGCATCTATTCAGCAACATAAGGTCCGCTTTGATATTGGTTCCAAAGAAAAGATTGAGCATGCAGGAACATGCATACAAGACTGGAAGTCGTTGGCTGAAAAAATGCATTCAACTGTTTATAAAGAGTTGAGTTCTGCGGATGATGCAAAAACACAGTTTGACCCAGATACTGCTAATAAAATGATGTGGTTTGCTGCAAACTGGGCAATTGAGCAGGCCACAGAAAATGACTTGATGCTGTATCTTCAGCGGTTATGCTGGTTTGCTTCCAATCTGGAGCCATACTGCCCTTTCTTTAGAGATTTTCTCACAATCCTACAACTGGAAAGGAAGCATCCAATATGGACTGTTTTGATTCGTTGTCGCCAGGAGCTTTTATCTCTTCACCAGATAGATCTAGATATGCATCCTATCCCCATGCTTTCTGTGGAACTAATTGATTTTAGTTCCCCAGTTTTGTCCAATAAACTCTTGCATGATTCTATTCACTGTGTGGGCCTTCTCAGGCTTAGTTACCAACAATGGACTATGGAAAGTAACTATACCTACAATGATGAGACCCGCCTTTTTCTACCATTCTTGGAATCAGTGCGAGCTCTGGAAGAAAATGTTCTCGATACACTTGCGGGTTCTTCTTCATTTGATAAGTTATTTCGAATGTACACCAATCTGATTGAAGATCACATACTATTCTGGAAAGGTCTTACCTCAGGTCAATATGAGAAGCGTGTGTTTTATTGGCAATCTTTGCTAAAGGATGTTGGAAGACTTAAAAAAAACTTCCCTGCTGTTGTGAGAACAGACCTGGTAAGCTTTTTAAGGTGGTGTACCACTGCCTTCTTCTATCTGCCTGTAGAGTTGAATGATCTTGAGTCTGCTCTTTGCAGATGAGCATGAACCAAGGTGATGTTTCCCATTTGCTTGCCCAGACAGAAAGATCATTGCTTTGGAGTCACGGTGGTCATCCATATTTGCCATCATCTGAAAAATTATATGATCATCTGTGTCAGCTTTTTCTCTTTTGTGAGTCAGTTTGGCCTATAAAGAGAAATTTGTGGGAGAGAGGTACGTCTTTCAAACAGAGATTCATAAGTTGCTGTATGATTCTACTATTCTGTCCTTTTCTTCTCCACTATCTCTCTTTCTCTCTTCATTTTTTTCTGGTCTTCTATAAATATTTCAGTTGTAGATGGTATTCTGTTGGAGATCGTAGCATCTTTGGATCCAGAACTTCGTTTTTTTGCATTGCAAGGTATGTTTCCCACCTTTACTAGTCATTTGAATATCCTTCTGCTTGCTTGGCCAAGGAAAACTTCTGTTTCAGTGTCTTGGTTTTAGGTAGTTGTCTTTTATGCTCCTTTTGAGTTGCTTTCAGTATTATGCATATTGATGGAACAAAAATGCTGTTATTACTGTTCCCAAGATCATGAACCTGAATAATTTTTTTCTTCATACTAGTGTTTATTTTGAAAATCATTTTAGTGTGAATAGGTTATAGAGGACCATCGAACAAATTACATTCGGATACCAAATAAAATGGAAGTGCCAAAAAATTTGAGCCAGTACAGAAGTGAAAATTTAATTCAATCCGGAAGATTGTCCTAACCAGCAACTTGATCCTTTTTTAATGTCCTCATTTTTTCATTAGTTGGCATTCCTCTGCCTGTGGAAAGCTTCAAGTAAAGGATTAGCCTAACAAGGAACCTTCTCATTTCTGTTCTTACCAAAGAAAAGGAGCACAGAGCACAGATGATTTTTTGCTGACAAAGCAGCAAGAAATGACAAGGTGACAATGCAAAATAGAGGATGTTAAAGCATCCAACTCAAACCAATTGGCAATGGGTGGAGAGGCGTCACCACAATATAAATCCCTAACCATCCCCTTGACTTAACCATGTGGGACTTTCACATTTATATGGCTCCTCCCATGTAGGCCCATGAGGCAACTAAATGAGCTTGTCATGTCGACAATGACATGCCCAAGGCTTGAGACCTGATAGACAAGGCAGTACAACTTTTGGTGATATCATGTTAAGACATCCAACTCAAAACCAATTGGTAATGGATGGAAGCCAACCATGTGGGATTTTCCCACCTAAGAGAGGACTTTCGGGAGAACACAAAGTGTAATATCATTCTTTATGGCATAGAATCATACTTGGTCACAATTGAGCTGCAGCCACCAAGTAAACATGTTGAAATCCTGAGGAGACTGCAAATTGCTAGAAAACCATTGAAACTATAGGAATCTCTGCAATTGATGTACTCAAAGTTAGAAAACAACTACTTTAAAGAACTAATGAAAATTGATGTTTTCTGGGTTTTTTGTATCAAAATTGTGCTTCTAAGCATTGAAAAAATGTGCAATATTATTTGTTATCTGAATTTGAATTTGCACCCAACCCCAAACTAGCTGCTAATGGGTGGAGGGGCTTATCGTATAGTAAAGAACCAAAGAATCTCTCAGCTTCACGATGTGGGTGATCATTTTTCTGATCATTTTACTGTACCATGCACTGCACCATGTCTGTCAACAAATTGGAATTCATTTAACAACAGATTTTTTTCTTCCCTTTGAACTGATTTCAATAATTCGTTTAGTTGGTTTGATAGGTGCAATTGCTGTGGCTAATAAATCTGTCTACAGTGTCAAAAAAAAAAAGGCCATCTCATGAGCAATTAGGGACTATATAGTTGCCCTGTGTGTGTGTGTGAGTGCATGCACGCATGTCCACAATGCTACAATGAGGTTTTCATCTCATGAGCAACTAGAGATAAGACTAGTTAGTGGTACTCTAAGGGTGCTGGTTTGTCTGACTTACTGGGCTCTTAAGTTTCTCGTTTAAGGATTGCTCTGGAGTAAGTTTTGTATTTGGACAAATCATTTTAATAAAGTTGTGGGTGTTGAAATTATCATTATTGTTGTGTCCTTAAGATAAATTTAGAGTTTTCTTCTATGAATTTGGTAGTCACAATTGTACCATGCTTCTTTGAAGCTGTCGTGTTATCTGTATTTTGTGGTGCATATATGAAACTTTTTCTAGGTTCATTGTTGGCCTAAATATTGGCCTTTCTTTAAAGGGATCTATTTGAGAGGGAAAAATCGATTAAAGTTGTACTCCTGGGAAAATAAGAAAAGAATCAAATGCTTAAATTGTAAATTACATGATAGAGTTTTAAATGATTGGAAAAAATTGCACGCTTCCTTTTGGACATTTAGACCATAAATGAAGTGGAAAGTGGGGGGTTTTCAAACATTAAGTCCAAATTCTCTACTAGATATAGCCAAAATGAGATAAGCCAGATGAAACATATAGACAGGCATGTACTTAAGCAATAAGATTGCTTTTGTAACCATGTGGCTGTTCATGTTTTTGGTGTTGTCTTGTTTTCTGTATGACATTTAACGTGCTCTCATTACTAACCTTCAGGTGTCAGCATGTCTCCATTTATTGTCAGCAAGTGTGATGAAGATGATAGCCAGGTGACTCGGGAGATGGAGAAGATGCTTGAGGTCTATATATCTTGTGTTCTTTTTAGTATTGGATATGTTATTAAAAATATAGTTGCTTTCTGATGTTTTTTGAACTTGTTTTCTCAGATGCTTTTAAAAAAGTTTGAATGTGAAAGAAACAAGCTACTATGCGAAGGTGGCTTGAACAGGCATGGTATTCCTCCAGGAGATTCAGCTAGTTGTTGTGTGTTTAGCTCTGAGACTTTGCGTACTAGGTCTGGCTTTGAAAATTGGGTGGAAACACTTCCTATAAATGATTCTATAAGTTTCTCCTTGGACCTGGAATCACTTCTGGATCTATCTTCACTTCTCGTAGCCAATGACAGTAAACTTCTGCCAGTGAGTGACTTTTTTTGTCAACTGTGTATTTATATATTTATATTTGGTTTTTTTGTGCTAATAGTTGGGATCTGTTGTTGATGATACTTCAAGAAACTCAAAATATGCTGGACAGTCAAATTGGTGATAGTCCCTTGACAATAAATCGGCCAGTTGTGTTAAAGAGTGGTCATTGCAAGTAGCCTTACATAGGAATGGCAATGGGGCAGTTATGCCTCGAAGCATCCCCGACCCTGATTGCAAAATGCCACCCCATCCCTGCCCCATTAACCTGACGGGTATGAGAAACCCATTGTGTGAACGGTTTGGGTAAAACCCAACAAGTACCGTGTAACCCGAATCTATATTTTGTTTTTGGTAACCAAATTCTTATTAACCCGAATCTATATTTTGTTTTTGCCCTATTTTCCACAAACTGATTGTGAATGAAAATTTGATAAGGAATTAGTTTGTAAATATAGATAAATTTGTTCCGTGTTTGTATATCTAACTTCTTATCTTTGCTTAACCACAGGGACTGCATGATATATCTGCCATTCTGGACTCCAGTTTGAAATATTCATTAACATTTTCATCAAGATCTCCGCAATCTTTTACACCACACCAAAAAATTTTATGGGTACTTGATGCATGGGAGTCGGTGGAAGCAGGTCAGGGCAGTTCAGTGTCCATGTGTTTTTAGTGCCTGTCGTTCTCTTTCTAAAAACACATCTTTCTCTGTTATTAATGTTGCAGTGGACGCAAAAGTAGCTGGCTTTGTACTTGAGATGTGGTTTTGGTGGCATTCATTCTTGTGGAACTATCATCCTCCTTCTATCATGGTATATCTGTCCGCCTGTTTTCTTGTGTATCTACTAGAAGTCTTTCCTCCAAATAATACCTCAATGATTGGTCTGTAAACTAATAAGCTTTTTAATTTTCACTGTATTTCTTCTTTGTTGCAGAATTTTTTAGCCATTGATATTCCACTTCCACACCTATTTGTTCAACCAATAAAAACAGCTACTGTTGCCTATATGCTGTAAGACAGTTTGACTTTTTTCATTGTTAATTCACATCCATGATTTGTTTTAGTTGTTGTTTCTGTGCATATCACTAGTTTTAACAGTGCTGATGCTGAAGGTTTTCTATTAATTTTTGTATATTTTTTCCTGCTTTACCGTTCTTTCTCTTATGTTTTGAGCACTTAATGTGTGTTCTAACTAGTTGTTTTACATGTTTGGTGAAATCTATTTTCATAAAAATATGGAGTTTTTGGTAGTTGCACGTTGTCTGTGTCTTCTTGTAATTGAGCTCTCAGTCACTTGTATTTCTGAAATGACAGGAAAAGTTTGTTGCCGATTAAGGAATTTGATGTACACTTGCTGAAGCTTAAAGTTGTTTCGTCTGACCTTTGGCAAAGCCCCTATACAAGGATAGATTTGCCCAGTTTTATATCATCTGTTACTAGATGTCTTTTTCAGCAGGTAGCATTTTAATTTTTTTTATTTCTGTTGTCATCTATTGTTTCCTGGTCTTTAAACTAAATGTTTCAGTGTCAAGAAAAAATGCTAAGTGTTTTGTCGTATAATATTTCAGATTATTTGTGCACATAAGAGATCATTTGATGCTGATAAATTTTCTGCGATCAAGTCTATGCTCTCTTCCCCTCCGAAGTACATGGAGGTGAGCTTTTCATTTTTTCTGGTCAGGTTTTGTATTTTGTTTAGTAAAGATAAGCATTTTCTTCAACCAAAGAGAGGACTTTAGAAATATTGCTAGCTTTATCCTTCGTTCCTGCTTTCTCAGCATCATAGCTGAACTTCAGTCTACATTAAGCTTGCATGTGGTATACTCTGGTTATAACTGCTTTGTGTTTTAATAGTCTTTTTTTTTTTTTTTTTTTACTATAGGAAGAGAACGTGCAACTTCTGAGCTCATATATTGCATCATCAAGCCATAAAAAATTGAAGTCCTTGATGCATCTCTTTGTTGAGCCATTGCTCAAGGGGCTTTATCTTCAGTGCTCACCAACCGGTGGATATTTTTATCTGAGGAATATAAATCATTCACTTGTATTATATGTACTATATTAATTGTTATTGCTTTCCTTTGTTGTAGATGTGTATTCAACCCTTGGTTCTGCTTGGTTACGGATTGGTGGCATGCGTTTACATCTTTTGCTTGGTTCTGATGGTATGGATCCGACCATAAAATATTCCTTCAAGCTTTCCCGAGTAGAAGAGAAAATGCTTTTACTTGAGCTTGACACTAAGGTACCTAATCCTCTGAATGGTTTGGTGACTTTGATCTTGTTAGAATAAAGGTGCAATTTTTTGTAGTTGTGTTATATCAACCTTCAATCTTTCCACTGTACATCTTTATCATTCTTATTTTGGGTAGTGTACACTTCTCCAGTGGTTTATGAAGGTACAATATCTCTGCTTAGCACTTGGAGTTTTGTGCAATTTAATATATTATCATCTCTTGGGACTTTTGTTTTTATTTGGCTCCTATAGGTTCGCCAAGAATGTGATTATTTAGCAGGGTTGTTCTCTGCAAGTGGAGCTGATAAAAAGATAACGGACGGACTGGAAGAGCTTAAGTCGCAGCATAGAAGATTGCGTACAAAGGTTTACCCTTTTTTTTTTCTAAGAACTTTCTCCTTTTGTAGCTTGGAGGAATTATTCTTTTTCCTGATTAATGATGATGTAAGCAAGAGTGAAGAAGTTATGATTTTGTTAAGAGGGAAGGAATAAGTGCTAAATTTAGATTTATTAGATGCTTATATCCACCTATGAGACAGTAACTGAGAATGGAAGATGTCTCTTTCAACTGATGACATACTAATGGAGTCCATTTCCCCTGAAATATACCAAAAATATCTAGAGGTCTCATAGGGATTGCCTTTAATTTGGGACATCATGGCAAAGATCCTGTTAACTGTGGGGAATTTCATGTGTAATTCAGTTTTCTTCTTCTGCAAAGTATAGATTATTTGAGTGCATTGCCTTGCATTTCTGGTTTGAAATGTTCCATTTGCTTTCCTAGAGTTCTTTTCTTAATAATTATATGTGGTCATCTATATCATAGTGTTTATTTCCACTTCTGACT
The DNA here is from genome assembly GCA_039654915.1 of Aquilaria yunnanensis. Lineage (NCBI taxonomy): Eukaryota > Viridiplantae > Streptophyta > Magnoliopsida > Malvales > Thymelaeaceae > Aquilaria > Aquilaria yunnanensis. The sequence continues at coordinate 27,122,320 of CM077600.1, read as the reverse complement.
TTACATTCCATCTTTATCATCTCCCTTGGTTAAAGATTGTGTTCCGGCCTGATCCAACAAAATTCAAGCTATTAAAGAAAGAGTGCGATGAGTTTCTCGAACTTGTTAATAGTTCTATTTATCTGGTCAGCAATATGAAAGAGGCTAATTTACAGGAGCTTGTTGATAGAGTTTGCAACTGGCAGGTATATATTCTGAGCAGTATTTTCATAATGCTAAATTTTACAAAAATTGTGGCAGCATCTTGCTTAAATTTCTCTAAATTTGATTTCCAGGAGACAGCAATCTCTTTTGTGAACCGTTTATCAAATGAATACACAGATTATGTTGACATAGCTCAACCAGTCCAAGTTGCAATATATGAAATGAAGTTGGGCCTGTCACTGGTTTTCTCTAGTGCAGTGCAAAAGAATTTCCTCAGAAGACTTCAGGAAGATGACATGAGCAGGATTTTGGTAATTTCTCTCCCCCAACCTCCAATTGGGCAAGTGGTCATATTTGCTTCATTCTATTTTCCTTTTTATGCTTACGTGGAACTGCTGGCAGGATTCTATCTACTCATTTATGAGATTTCCTAGGGGCTCAACTTCTGGATCACTTTTTGTATGTGAAAAAAGCATGTCGCAGATGTTTTTCTGCCCTGACAGAGGCTCAGCAAGAAATTCCTGTGGCTTAGACTTGAATTTGCTGGAAAAATTGGTCAATGTTTCCAGTGATTTCAGCAGTGAAAAAGTAATTTGTTTTTCTAGAATTGCTTCTCTTTCCTGCTTATAGTTATTCTCAGTATCTTACACTACATCTGATCTGCCTCTCTGTACTTCTGGAAATAGGCATCAGCCTTGCAACATAAAGCAGCTTTTAATCACAACATTCTTGTTCGTGTGGCTCAGTCTTTAGCTGCTTCAAAACTACTCGATAAGCAGTCCTTTGGGGTAAGTTAAAATTTCTAAATTTGACTGGACTTAAAAATTTGTTTTTATCAATGATGTTCTCTGTGCAGCTACTAGATGAGATATTTTCTGGATTTGCAAGCATGTGGATGACTATGAAAATTGAAGGGAAGGACCATGAAGAGCATGCTACTCAAGCATACAAGTATAGGCCTCGTGTATTCAAAATTGACAGTGTGATGGAAATCGATGTATCAGCACTTGCTGAACGGCTTGCAAATGATAATTTTGTGGAGTGGCAGGCACTATTGTCTGAAGAAGAAACTACTGAACAGGTAAATGCAGTATTTTATGTGTTTATATCTGTTATTCTAAATTGACATCTGACATACGGTATATTCATATTTCCAGATGGAAGATGGTAAAACATGCAAGAATTTAGAAGATGAATGGAACCAAATGCTGGATTCAATACTATATAGCCTGATTAATGTGCACAGTCAACTTTTTGGTTCTGTTGATCTCATGCTTGCTGTAAGTTGTCTCGAAACTGTTTTTGTAACAGCTGCTTCTCTTTTCTTTTGTTTTATTTTACATTGCACCTTTTGTTTATATCCTTGAGATTATTATCACCAATGATTGCTAGAGTATTTTGTGTCCCAAGTCAGCAAAACTTGAGGCCCCTTAGGACACTTGTTTTGCAAAATCATCATTTAGAAATGCATAACTGTTTCGCTGTATGCAAAATACTGTGCCATGAATGCATTACAAATACAGATTTATTGTCTTAAAAGAACCTGTGCTTGAGTTGCCTTCTTAAATATTCCTCTTCTTCATTCAGCCCGGAAGTTTTCAGATCTCAGATGCAGACAGAGTCTGGTCCTTCATAACCTCGTATTCATTGGGAGTGGGAATGATAAAGGGTAATTTGCTAACAATCTGTAGATGAGCTGTTTTAGCTAAATGAACATACTCTTCATTCACGTCCTTCTTTCCAGGGTTTGGAGGGTTGTTTGCTTCCAGCTTGGATCCCAAACTTGTTCTGGAGCATGTACTTCGGGTTTGTCTAGAACATAAGCAGGAGTGTCTTTTGCCTCATCAGAAAACTGGGAAATACAATTTTTACAAGGTGCATGAAGAAACTGCGCCTGCTATTATGATTGTCGAGATATACTTCCTGGTTCCAGTCCTTGCTTTTATAAATGTTATAGTTACTTTTCAGATATGTTTATATTTTGAAGTCACTTTATTTCTCTGATTTGCTTATTTAGGATTCAAATGCTCCTGTAATGACTTCAATGGTCAAGTTACTTGGCGCACTTCAGCAACATGTATCTGGTCTTTTAAGTGAATGGGAAGAGCACCCTGGTCTCCAAAAGGTCTTGGATGTGATCACGATGCTCTTGTCAATTCCTTCTAGCACCCCTCTAGCTAAGGTACTGAAGTTAGATGGTCTTTTCTTTTTCAATGCATCTTTTCTTTTTGCCTTGTTTTTCTTTTCTTTTAAGAGGTGAGAGAAAAAACTATAAGAAATAGGTTCATATAATCTTTGATAAATAAAAACCGTAAATTGGCTCTGAAATGAAAACAGTTGGGTGACTCTGAGTAACTGATGCTGGGGGCAAAAAGTTATGGCATTTGTCTCACAATGCTTGACAGGATGCAACAATATCATTATCCTTTTCTATTTTCTTTGCTTATATTTTTCTTTCACAAAGTCAACACTTGTATTCATGCTTTTGATGGGTCATCTGAATTTCTGGTTTGCATGATCAGTATGATGGCTGCTATATACTTTCTGAAGTTCTGACATGTTATTATACATGTAGGCTGTTTCGGGATTGCAATTTCTTCTTAACAGGACTCAGATCTTACAAGAATATGGGTCAAAGTTCTCACTCTCAGGTATGCTGGCTGTTGTTGATAATTTGCATTTTGCGGCGTTGTTCCTGTAATGATGTGTTTGTTTTCCCCTGGGCTGTTGTGCAGTTTATCTAGATCCAATCGTTGCACTGGTATGCTCATGGCAAAGGATGGAGTATGAATCTTGGCCAGTATTGCTTGATGAAGTGCAAGATCAGTATGAAATGAATGCTGTAAAGGTATATCTTTGCTTTTCTTTTTCTGATGGAAACTATAAAGATATATTTGGATATTTGTGCAGTATCAGTGTTTCTTTCAACGTCAATGAGAACATTTATGGATCTTTTGTTCATCTTATCTGTTAGTGGAAAGATGTAAAGTGCACATGTAAATGCTAGACACTTTCTGGTGTGCATGTCAAAGATTTAGAAGTTGGCTTCTCAAATTTTCACTGTTTTAATTTGTTGCTTAAAGTTGAGACAGTCCGACTTCTGGATAATTTAAGTTGAACAAAGTAATTGGTGAACCATAATAGTGTACTTCTGATTTCCTTATAATAATGGAACATGTAAGAAACCAATCCAGAGTTGTAATTATGACTTTATTTATTAATCATAAATTTGTCAATCCAAAATATCTGTTTTCAGTATTTTGCTGAGGTTTTCTATATTTTGAAATTAATAGCATTTTATTTAGTTTGGGTTTGCATTTATGTAAAGCAGGTGAAAGCATCCTTGCTCTAAGAATAAATAAACTGAAAAAATAAAACCCTACCATCTGTGGCACACAACATAATCAGATGGATTACAAGCTAAGAAATAATAGTCCTAATGTCATCACCTATTTATTAGTTTCTATCTTTCTTTCTCTAGAATAGTCTCCCATTTCTCTCCTGCAACAGATGATAAACCAAAGCTGCAAAACAGGCTCTGTGAAATCTAGCTTTTAAACTCTTCTGCTTCTTTGCCCTTCTCATCCAGTCACTCAAATTACCCCAAGATCTAGGGGCCTCATCCAAATGCAAAGTCTTCATAATAGTTCTCCAAACAACAGCCGAGTGCTCATACACAGAGAATAAATGATACTTGATATTTTTTAGAGTAATTTGTTCTTTGAGCAAATTGGTACCAGATGAACATGGCAGGAAATGCATTGTTAAGACACACTCTTTGGTCTCTCTGAATTTATATCTTGTTATCCAGCTCAGAGTTCACTTAGCTTATTGTTGAAATAAGTAGAGAATAGAATGGAGAGAAGGATTGAGAGTACTTGAATAAACAGCTACCTCTCATCCTATATTTATATTAGAGTGATATGGATAAACAAGGAAAGTTGCAGTCACACATTAATTAGAGCAAATCACTCTAATTCCTAGAATCGCTCTCAATCAAATCACAATTCCTAGAATTAGTACTAATCAGATTATTCTAACACTTCCCCTCAAGCTGGAGCGTATATATCATAAGCTCCAAGCTTGTCACATAGGGACACAACCCAATTTCCAGCCAAGGATTTAGTGAATAAATCAGCTAATTGATCTTCAGACTTCACATGAACTGTTTCTATCACATTGTGCTGAAGTTTTTCCCTCACAAAATGACAATCAACTTCAATGTGCTTAGTCCTTTCATGAAACACTGGATTAGAAGCAATGTGGATTGCTGCTTGACTATCACACATTAATTTCATAGGTTGAGTTTGTTGAAAGCCAAGCTCTTTCAATATTTGTTTCACCCAAACAAGCTCACGAGTTGTATGTGCCATAGCTCTATATTCTGACTCTGCACTCAAGCAGGAAACCACCGTCTGCTTCTTACTTTTCCAAGAAATTAGATTACCACCAACGAACACACAATAACTAGTGGTGGAGTGTCGATCAACCTTAGAACTAGCCCAATCAGCATCTGTATAAGCAATGCCCATAATTCTTGCATAGGAGTCCCTTTCCGAGAGCACGCTTAAGATATCTTAGAATGTGTATGGCTGCATCCCGGTGGCTTGTGCGAGGAGATTGCATGAACTAACTAACCCACTTGTAGCAAATGTAATGTCAGGTCTGGTAGTAGTAAGGTAATTCAGTTTCCCATCCAGCCTTCTGTATCGTCCTAAATCCTTTAAAAGTTCTCCATGATCAGCATCAAGCTTAGTGTTGGGATCCATTGGACAATCCACTAGTTTGCATCCCAGCAAGCCAATTTCTTCCAGGTCAAGGACATATTTGCGCTACGAGAGACAAATGCCAACTTTGGATCTTTCAACCTCAATTCCCAAAAAGTACTTTAGTAGGCCAAGATCTTTGGTTTGGAACTGCTTTTGTAGAAACCTTTTTAGATTTTGAATTCCACTTTATTCATCACTTGTAATGACAATATCATCAACATAAACAATTAATAGTATTTTACTAGCCCTTGTGTGTCGATAGAAAACAGAATGGTTTACTCCATATTGTTTGAGCCAAACTTCATTGCAACTGAACCAAATCGTCCAAACCATGCCCTTGGAGACTATTTCAGTCCATACAATGATTTCTTCAACCTGCGTACTCTTGTTGTCTCCCCCTAAGCAACAAACCTTGGAGTTTGCTCCATATAGATCACCTCTTCAAGATCACCATGTAAAAATGCATTTTTAATATCAAGTTGATGAAGAGGCCAATGATAAGTGGCTGCCAAAGAGATTAAAATACGAACAGAGGTCATCTTTGCTATGGGAGAGAATGTTTCAGAATGATCAACGCCATAAACTTGTGTGTATCCTTTGTTAACCAAGTGAGTTTTTAGCCGTTCGATCTAACTTTCAGCCTAAGTCTTAAAAGTATATTCCCATCAACAAGCTCCCATGTACCATTCGACCATAAAGCATCCATTTCCTCGTGCATAGCTTGCTTCCACTCGGAGTGCTGCATAGCCTTTGTTATACTCGTAGGAATAGAAATAGAGTCCAAGCCTAATAGAAATGGGCAAAATGATGTAGATAAATGGTCATAAGAGACAAAACTAGGGATGGAATGATTTGTACAAGTTTATCTACCTTTCCTTAAGGCAATTGGCAAATCTAGATCATTGGCATTTGAATTTGCAGACAAGGCATGTGTTGGAGGAGAAGTCTCATCTGGATGGTCATGTACTATCTGTCAAGTTCATCAGGAGTAAGACCTGCAAATCTGGACAAAACAATCTATCAAGATGAGTAGGGTTAGAAGTTGTAGGTGGATTTTCTGGGGGGTCGTAAATTGTTGAGGGCAAGTAATGATGGACACTAGGTACATCTTGGTTTTTTTGAAAAGTAAGCTGTGTTTTCAAAGAAGGTGACATTTGCACAGACAAAGAACCTTTTGAGTGAGGGACTATAGCAACGATAACCTTTTTGTGACCTTGAGTAACCAAGGAAAACACATTTGTGAGCATGAAGGTCCAGTTTGTTTGCCCAAGGTTGAAGTTGATGGACGAAACAAACACATCCAAAAATACAAGGTGGTTGAGGAAATAAAGAACAATGAGGAAACAAGGTGTGGGGAATTTGACCTTTGAGAGTAGAAGATGGCATCCTGATAATAAGATGACAAGTAGTGAGAACAGCATCATTCCAAAATTCCTTTGGCACCTTTATGTCGATCAATAAGGTTTGAGCAACCTCCACAAGTTGCCCAATTTTTCTTTCAACAACACCATTTTGTTGTGGTGTATGAGAACAAGAAGATTGGTGAATCATACCAAAGCTTTTCATATATGATATAACAGCTTCAGAAAAATATTCTCTAGCATTATCACGCCTGAGGATACGAATAGGTAGATCAAACTGAGTTTTGATTTCAAAACAAAAAGACTGAAAGATAGAGATAAATTCAGATTGTTCTTTCATTAAGTAAACTCAAGTCATTCTAGACCAATCATCAACAAAAATCACAAAGTAACGATAACCAAGTTTTGATGAACCACGACATGGACCCCCAAACATCTGATTGAACTAACGCAAAAGGGCTCTCAACTCTATTATTGACTCTAGACGGAAAAGCAATACAATGGTGTTTCCCTAATTGATAAGATTGACAAACAAGATTTTGAGTCAAATTTATATTGGGAACCATCTTTTTCAATTTTTGCATGGAAGGATGCCCAAGGTGGCTATGAATCTGAAGGGGGGAAGCAATAGCTGAGAAAGCAGTTGAGGTAGAACTCATATCAAAATTGTAATGGCCACCATACCCACACCCTCTGCCAATTGTTTTCTTCATCTTCAAATCCTGAATAATGATAGAGTCAGGGAAAAAGGAGACATAACAATTTAGAGATTTCATTAGCTTACTAACAAACATCAAATTGAAAGGAAATTTTGGAATATACAAAGTGGATGGCAATGTAAGTGATGGAGTAGGAAATGATGTCCCATCTCCACTTATATTAGTGGTGGATCCATTAGCAATAGTGAGTTGGTGTGAGGCGGGGATAGGATTGATTTGGTCAAATAGCTTAGATGTTCCTGCAATATGGTTAGTGGCACCTGAATCTATAACTCAAGGTGGGCAAGCGATGCAATAGGTGTGGCTGCCTGATACTGGATGAAATCTGCATACTAATCAGAAATCATTTTACTCCACTTCTCTACTCATTGAAGGTGAGCTATTGGATGGCTTGGCTTCACTCATGGTGCCAGTGACAAATTGATATTTCCAAGTAGAAACGAGAATAAAGAGGACGAAATGGTTACAGCAACAAGGAAGCCAGAAGCCAAAAATAAACTCAATCTCTGGTCATCAAAACCTGGAAATTATTTCACCAACAGCTTCCAGGTCCTTTTGCGAATTACGCCATGGTAACTACACTGACTGGGTGTCGTCGGAAGGTGGTGCGTGAACGTTCTCCGGCGTTCCCTCTTTGACAGAACTGGTTGCTGGAACTGTTGGAGAGGTTTCTGGGTTTAGTTTTTTTTTTTTTTTTTTTGGAGAGAAGTTGTAGGACAAGTATGGAGAGGATCAGAGAGCCTGCTCTAATACCATGTTGAAATAAGTAAAGAACAGAATGGAGAGAAGGATTGAGACTGCTTGAATAAACAGCTACCTCTCATCCTATATTTATATTAGTGATATGGGTAAATAAGGGAAATTGCAATTACACCTTAATTAGAGCAAATCACTCTAGTTCCTAGAATTAATCTCAATCAAATCACAATTCCTAGAATTACTAGTCAGATTATTCTAACACATATATACATTGTATTTCCATTGCAGTTATGGTTTCCTCTTTACTCTGTGCTTCATCAAGAGCATTCTTCTGATATTGATTCTCACAATCAATCTACAACCAGAAGGCATGTAAAACCTATATGACAATTCAAGAGTATAGATTTGTATTGGAACTGTACTTTCTAACTTATATGTGGATGCAGTTTGGAGGAGTTTGTTCAGACATCCAGCATTGGTGAATTTAGAAAGCGCCTTCAGCTTCTTTTTGCATTCCTTGGCCAAATGAATGCCGGTAGAAAGCTTGGAACCTACTCAAGGTCAGTTATAGCAAGAAAATGTTCTTTGTGTAAGATCTTGTTATTAATTTGATGGAAGCAAACTCATGATCTTGAAGTTTCTTCTTAAGTGCACTTTGGCTTCTCTTGTAGTTAATGTTCTTAAGTGATTTAAGTATTCTTCTTCCTCTTTAGTTATATAGATTTATCATTTAGAAGGATGCTGATGAATAATCTTTATGCAGCCACTGGGTGGAAGAAAATGTGAAGATTCTGTACAACTTGTTTGGTTTCTATGTGCAATTCTTGCCAATGTGAGTTGCTCTAAGAAATCGTATTTTACTTTTATCCCAATTCAGAGCACACATACATAAGCTCACCAGTATTTACCTGTCAGGGTAATGGAGCACATACTAGATAGAAGAAGAAGTATAGAGGCTGAACTGAAACATGTTCTGAAGCTTTTGAAGTGGGACCGGATTGACGATTTGATTTCTTTTGAAACTGCAAGGAAGAACAGGCAAAAAATGAAGAAACTGATACAGAAATTCAGTGTAAGGCTTCCATTACCATTTTCTGGTGATGAGATCGTCTATTTCACTATAAACATAACAACTACATCTTTGATATTATAGAAAATGATAGTGGGCAGTAAATGTAATTGATCTGCTCAACAGGATATGTTACAAAAGCCTATTATGCTGTTTCTTAATCAAGAACTGGTACCAAGGGCAGGAAAAGATATCTCTTTGCTGGGGCCAAATATAGTCAACGATATATCTAACAAATGCATCAGCTTGTTGAGCTCTATTTTGGACTCAAATCAATTCAAGGATGAATTAAGGTCGAGCTATTTCTGTGCTCCTCTTTTATTATCTTAAGCCCTTAAGTGGAACAATTGTAAGGCTTGAATTGTGCATCTATTATAGGTTTTCATGGTATGCCAGTTGGAGAAGCACAGTGGATTGTAGCTTTCACAACATGGAGAAGGAATTCGATTTATACTCTATGTGCACCGAAGGTTGCTCCATCCACCTTTCTACTGCTTCATCATTGGAGCTTTTCTTGCCTTTCCCTTTATACTCTTTCATTATGAACATAACACTTTTTAAATGCACAGCTAAAATCAGAGAACACACTTCTCCCCAGTCTGTCACCCTTCCGTACCAGGAAAACTGGGTAGATGTGTGGCACACACTGGAGAGGATATGTAGCATGGCTTTGGATTGTGGTGTTCTCTGGAAGGACGAAAGCAGAAATGTCAGCAAGAGGAGAGCTTTGTTTAATCTTCTAGAACTGTTAGAGAGCAGTGGGCTGAATCGTCGCATGTTTGAAATTTTGGAGGTGATTGCAAAACACGTATAATGCAGTAGTTGTTTTGGCTACTAGTCTAGTTGGACAACTAAAACCTCTTGTATTTGCCAGATATCCAACCCTTCGAGTTGGCTTTTCCTCCAACCACAATATGATGCAGAGCACCTATTAGTTACTCATGGGGCACATGCTTCTGCCGTCCAGGAATCTGAATGGATAACAGTGAATGAGTTTTACTTTAAGAGCTTGGTCTCAATGAAGTTGCTTCAGGAAAGTTGCATGAAACTTCAAGAGGATTTCACTTCTGAGCAGGTATAACGATGTTTAGGTGCAATCTCTTTTTGTTTTTTAAAAAAAATTCTGAACAAATTTGTTTAAAATTTTATGCAATCTGCTTTAACATAAAAAAAGTTCCTATTCATTAGGAAGTAAAGAGTTAAACATTCTTTTTACCTTAAGTTTTTTGACAAGCAAATATGTCTTTGCAATTGCAGGCTAATAAGTCGATCTCTTATCTGTACCATCTTATAGTCATACAGCAGATGCAGAGAGCAGCTGTTTACAGGCTTGCTAAGCTCCTGGAACGCTTGCAAGGATATGATACAGCATTGGGGAGGTCCTATGTGAGCAAACAGGTCACTGATGATAAGAGTCAAATTGTGTGTGCGTTTCCCAGAAATCAAATTGCTATCTTTAAGTGCTTGTGGCAGCAAAAGGTAAGTTAATGCTCTCCTTTGTACTTCTTTCTCCCTTAATCTACCAGTTTCTCTGTCCAATTTTTTTATTTTCATGATGTCGCAGCAATTATTTGATAGCATGACTAACATGTTGCTTGAAGAATCGCTGCTTCTGAAGACCATAGAAAGCACTCATTCTTGTGAAAGAGTCAGACCAGATGCCAGTAAAATTCTTTGCTTCATTGAAGAATCTATTCCACTTTTCGTCAAATCTAAGGTTTGCAACTTTCTAGGTGGGTGTTTGATTTCACCATTTCTGCTTCTCTACTAAGCTAATTGAAATTCTGTTGTAGGATTCCATTGACAGTTATCTAATTGGTGGAAATCAAGTCATAACCTCATTGGATGTCCAACCTTACGTGGTCTCAGAAGAGATGGAGCAGTTGGTAATTCAGAATATGCAGATCATGAAGGAATTTGAGGGGAATTTTGTTGCTATGCTTGAGCAAGCTTCTGGGGGAAATTCAGCTGTGAGGGCCGTGTTTAATCATTTTGAAGATGCATTCAAAAAGGTTGCTGCATCTTTCCAAATGGATCTGCTGCTTGATATTGATATTTGATGGCTTGATTGCAATTACATTGTATATGCATTAAAGATGGTGTTTTAATGCATTTGTCTTTTTGTTGTGCTTTAAAGACATTTAGCTAATTAATCCGTTATGCTGCAGGCAAAACTGTTAGCAGATGAGTTTTCTATGTCCGAGCTGACAAATGAGTCAGAGATTCCTAATTCAGATTCATGTGCTGGAGAATGCCCCGAACTTCTTCATTTTGATGAATCTGTTCGAGGAACATTAAGACTAACAGTGGATGTGCTAGAAAAACTTAACCCATCAAACATACCTGGTCCTCTGGTAGAATTATCTTCTGGGGGTATTACTGCCTGGGAACCTTTATTTGAGTTCTATGTGACAAATTTGGGAGTTGATACACTATGCAATAACCTTCATGAAACAATTGATTTTGCGGTATGCATCTTTTTTTTCTTGCCTTATTTTTCTATGGGTACAGATATATACTTTTTCTGTCCCTCTAGCTTTCTTTCTAATTTGGTGCAAATGGCTGCAGAAGAAACTCATGAGCCATTCTGGCAACAAGATTCCCAATGTCTCTTCCCATGTTGGAGCATTCCTAAGAAATGTTCATGTCTTCCTGGACCTGGTAGTGAGCTTTGCTCATGACTTGCTACGGGAATTTTTGGTTATGCATAAAACGGTATTGCCACCTGCTATGAATTTCTTGAAATCACTTATTTATTCTTTATTTTCTTCTTGTCTGTAATTGTCTGTGGCTTTTGTGAAGGCAGAGATCTAAAACTAAATCAGCCTGCTTTGGCTAGTTTTTCAATTTTCCCTGAATTAGTAGAATTGGATATGCAAGTTGATCTTTCAAATTGCATGCAGGTCTCAATCATGGCTTATGCACTCTCAAATATTTTCACGGACTTATATGCCAAAGGGTTAGGAGCTTCAGCAGAAGACCTGGAAGATGACACTGGACATGATGTATCTAAAGAAGCAAGTGGAACAGGTATGGGGGAGGGTGTAGGACTCAATGATGTAAGCGATCAAATAACTGATGAAGATCAGCTGCTTGGTACTGAAAAGGTGTTAAATCTAATCATTTTTTAATTTTATTATTCTTATGCATGACAAGTCTTTATGAGAAGCATTTTAACTTGTAATATTCTGTTACAGACAGCACAGGAACAAGATACCTCAAATGAAATTCCAAGCAAAGATGATAAAGGAATTGAGATGGAACAGGATTTTAAAGCAGACACATATAGTGTGAGTGAGGATTCGAGTGAGGATAATGATGAAGAATCAGAGAATGAAGAATTGGAGTCAACCATGGGAGAAGCTGGAGGTGATAGTAAAGTGGTGGATGAGAAACTTCAGGAGGAAGATGAAGATGAGGTTCCTAATCAGAAAAATGAGAAATATGAGTCGGGTCCTTCAGTGAAGGATGCAGATACAAGCAACAGGGAGCTCAGAGCAAAGGAGGATTCCACCGACACTGAAACAGAGGAAGAGCAGCAAAATCCTGGTGAAGTTAAAAAAAATGGTGAAACTGAAAACAAGGGTGCTGATGACGAGAATGATACTGTTGAAGACATGAACTTGGATAATGAAGAGACATTTTCTGATCCAAGTGCACTTAAACCTGATGAGTTAGAGCACAGAGTTGATGATCTGGAGTGTAGGGAAGATTCTGATCCAGATGAGGAAGAAAAATTACCAACGAATGAGGATTGTGAAGAAGACAATCCGTGTCCTGCTGATGAAACAATGGAGGAGGCAGGAACTGAGCAGGGAGATGGGAGTTATGGAGCTGGTGAACAGAAAGAACCTGTTGAGGGTGATGAACTTGGAGAGGATGATAAAGCTGAAGAAAAATATGAAAAGGAAGTTTCAACAGATGGTTCCAAATCTGGAATGTTTGATTCGGTTGAGAGCCATACCCCCACTGCTGTAGGAGCAACCCAACCAATGAATGACTTCCTGGCAACAGAGTCAAAAAACTTACAGCCAGAAGCGAGCTGGGCAAATAACATTAATGTTCACAATGATGTGGTTTCTCTAGGTACCTTACCTCCTAAGGATGACAATGACTTGAATATTATGGTTCCACAAGTCTCAGTTAGTGGGAAGTTCACTGATGGCTACCCAGAAGCCCGTGCAGTGCAGCAGCTACCTTCTACATCTGCAAAAAGCAAAACAAATCCATACAGGAGTCTCGGTGATGCGCTTCAGGAGTGGAAAGAAAGAGTCAATGTCTCCCTTGATCTGCATGATATAAATACTGAAAATCAGCATATGACCAATGATGAGAATGCCGATGAATATGGTTATGTTTCTGATCTTGAGAAGGGATCAGAGCAGGCATTAGGGTCTGCGACATCAGAGCAAGTTAATAAAAATATCAGTAATAGTAAGTCTGAAGATAGGAACATCCCATCAGATAAAGATTACATCACTAAGATGGAAGTTGATGAGCAAAATTCTGAAGAGTACCATATGAAGCATTCGAGCCAGAAACCCAAAAGCAAGACAGATGAGCTGACTCTGATCCCAGAGGCACTGAAGCAACATCAAGATGAATCTCTTGGAGTCCATGAGCTGGGTGATGGTGATGAAGAAAACTGCTCTGGGGGCTTGGTATCTATTCAAAACCCATACACAAGTGAGGATTTATTGCAATTTGGCAAACTAAATTTAGTTGATGAGGAAATGGGAAAGCCCCTAAATGTGAAGAATGCATTTGGTGATGTCAAGGACAATGCAACTAGGGTTTGGAGAAGATATGACCTGCTAACCACAAGGTTGTCTCAAGAGTTGGCTGAACAACTACGGCTTGTTATGGAACCCACTGTGGCTAGCAGACTTCAAGGTGATTATAAAAGTGGGAAAAGGATAAATATGAAAAAGGTAAGAATTTTTTAAGTCCTTGCACTTTGTTCTTCTTCTGCTCCTTTTTTTTTTCTGTTTGTTTGAATGGCAATTCAGTTGATTTCTAGTTTATATTATTCTATCAACTAGTTTATCACCTCATTATTTGTATTTGATTATGTAAGGTAATTCCATATATCGCAAGTCATTATCGTAAGGATAAGATTTGGTTACGGAGGACACGCCCTAACAAGCGTGATTACCAAGTTGTCATTGCTGTTGATGACTCGCGTAGTATGACGGATGGTCGGTGCGGTGAAGTTGCCACGAAAGCTTTGGTGACAGTCTGCCGGGCCATGTCTCAATTAGAAGTTGGAAACTTGGCTGTTGCTAGCTTTGGCAAGAAAGGGAACATAAGATTATTGCACGATTTTAATGAACCTTTCACCTCAGAATCTGGAATTAAGGTCTGTTCACCGTTCAGCATTTGAGGATATGCCTGTTAAATAGTTTTTGTGAAAAGGCGTAGTTTTTCCATCATGGTAGATAATAAGGTGTTTATATCACATCATTCCTAGTAAGTTTTTATTCCAATCCACATCAGTTGGTACAGTAAGATTAAACTTCGAAAGTATTCTTATTGATATCATGTTATTTTGGGGTCCCTTTGGTTTTGAAAATTGATGAGTCAACTATTTCTGGTATTTTACCTCACATTTACTACTATTTTTACCGGGACAGATGATTTCTAGTTTGACATTTGAGCAAGAGAACACCATAGAGGATGAACCAGTTCTCGATCTCTTAATGTTTCTGAACAAGAAATTAGATGCTGCTGTTGCAAATGCACGCCTCCCTTCTGGGCAAAACCCACTGCAGCAACTGGTTTTGATTATTGGAGATGGACGTTTGCATGAGAAGGTACTCCAGCCATCTCTATCCCAATTGGGAGCTACATTTGTTTCGTTCAACTAATTTATTTATTCCGTGCCCTTCACCTAGAAAGTGATAATGAAGGAAAACGTCCAAAACATAAATAATAGAAGAACACTTTTAGTCTAATATTGTTTGGTTTTATCTATAATCTTTGCAGGAGAACTTGAAGCCCTATGTGAGGGATGTCCTAAGCAGCAAGAGAATGGTTGCATTTCTGATCTTAGATAATTCTGACGAATCGATCATGGATCTGCAGGTATCTGTTACACATGCACTGCCTTGTCAGTATTGTTAAATGGATCATTCTTCGCGGTACTCATACATATGTTTATTATTGGCAGGAGGTGACACAGATTCCCGGGAAGGACTATCAAATCAAATTTTCAAATTATCTTGATTCCTTTCCCTTTCCATACTATATAGTGCTGAGGAATATTGAAGCACTCCCCAGGACCCTTGCAGACCTGTTGAGACAGGTATTTTCACTCCAAAAGTTGCGGAGACAGGAGCTGTATTTTGTTGTCCTTGCAGTTTTGCTTATAGGTTTGGACTAAATTTAAATTTTTCCCTTGCTGGTTTCAGTGGTTTGAGCTCATGCAGAACGCAAGAGACTGAGTTCTGATCTGCTAAAGCGACAGTCCAACTATATCATCTAACGAAGAGGCATGGCAGCGAACGAATAGCCGTCAGGTTCATCCAGTTGGACATTCTTCCCCCCAGTTGCTTCAGGTTTCTAGTTACACCCATTGAATTTAAACTGCTGTGCCTGTCACATCTGCAGCTTTCAAATGAACATATTCAAGTTTATAGCAGAAGCCCCTGTTCAGAATTAGCCCTCATGCCGGACCAAAAATAAAACTAATGAGATTTGTCACAAATATGTTAATTGGTGAATTCTAAAGCCACCACAAGAAAACATAATGCAACAATAGGATTCGGCGGAACTTTGGAAGCAGTCACTGGGAAACCTCAATCAAAGAAGTTTTATGCACGGACGCAACTTAATGGGCTTAAACTAAGTGACGACCTTTGCTCAAATTTTAATTACATTGGACCAAACTTGCCCAATATCAGGTCTGGCACAGGCCCAGTCCACCATAATCAAGCTGAAAATCAACTGAGGTTGCCTTTTTATTTTTCCCTACTTTATTCTATAAAAAGACAAAAAAGATTGGGGGGTAATTTTTGAAAGATCTAAAGATATTTTTAGCCCTCGAAATTCAGATAATATTTATTTAGATACTTTTATTTATTTACTTCAAACATAAATAAATTATTTGTATACTTTTATACATTTCACAAGACACTTTCAAATATTGTTGGAAAGTGGGGCGCTATGATTTGTGTGCTATTACTTCGGTCTCGTACGTGCGCAGCTAAATGGTAGAATACTTTGATTGGTAGGAACACACTGGATAAGGTTAAAGCAACAGTAGTATGGTGGAAACGCTAAAAGTACGAGGGCAAGTGCGAAAAGGCTAAAGCAACAGTAGTTAAAACTACGACTACGAGGGCAAGTTACTATGCCTAGCACTGGAAAATCCAATAAATATTCAATCTAAAGGCAAATTCAATCCTAAGAAATTTTTCTAGGACAAAATCAAGATCAACCTCAAGTCTTGCATCAAGTGCCAATCTCATTCACCAATTAAGAACATAAATTAGCACTAGACATGATATCTACTGGCTAGAGGCAAGGTTCAACCATTCATTCGACAAATAACTTAAACCCTAGATGGTTTAAGTGACTATTTACACATAAATAAGCTAAATGAAAGAAACTACTCTCCATTCATTCGACAAACTTAAACCCTAGGTGGTTTAAGTGACCATTTACACATAAATAAGATAAATGAAAGAAACTACTCCACTAAAAAAAATATCGCCACAATCTATATGTAAAATCGCCAAAATCTATATACAAAACATCCACTTGAGGTAACAATGACAATCTACCACGCCTCCTTTGTGCTAGCATCATGCTTGCTATATGTGGTGCACTCAAAGGCATTATCACACAAGAACTGTGTGCGTTGCACCTGCTTCAAAAAGGCTCCAAGGCTCACCACGTAGGCACCACATGCTTGCTACTAGGGTTGTAAGTTTCGGGTTTAGGGTCGGGTTTGAATTGGAACCCAAAATTTTCAAGCAACTTTTTCATCAGAAAAATGTAACCCAACTTGACCCTATTTATATGTTCAACCCGAACTAACCCTAAACCAGAAAAATAGGGTTAGGATTAGGTTTACCCGAATAACCCGACACACCGCCAAGCCATTTCCTCTGCTACAATGGATGAAGACGAGGGATGGAGGACAATGTGAAGGCGGCTCTAGGCACAGAAGATGATTGGATGACGCAATGCCGCAACGAGGAGGATAATGGATGGATAACACAAACAGTAAGAGTGATGGTAACAGGCGGTAGGGAGGTGAACAATGGTGAGGGAGGGAGGTAGAAGCGAAGGACGGCAAGGAGGAAAGGAACGAATGAATGGAAGAACGGTGAACAAAAGGGAGACGAAGAACAGACGAATGAACAGATCACGAAAAAAGGGAGATGATGAACAGTCCCAGCAACGGCAACAGTGAAGGTGAGCTGTGGCAGCTTCGGCGAAAGGCAACAAGTGGTATTGAAGGACTCAAAAGGTGGTGGCTGTGTGATATGATAAAGGAAATATTAGGGCTAAGGTTGTTAGTTAGGTATTTATAGTAGGGGTGTGGATTGGGCTGGGATGAGATTAGGCTAGAAATAGAAATGGGCTGGGATATGTACTATAATTTCGAGTTGAATCAGGTTAATCGTTCACCCAAACCAACCTGATTTTTTTGTCTCAGAATCGGTTCAGTTTTGGGTCAACCAGAATATAACTTATTTTTTCCCGTGACCCGAAAAATAAGGTCGGGTTTCAAGTTAGGGTTAAAACTTACACCCCTACTTGCTGCCTGGCTCGACGGTTGTCTACATCAAGGCCACTCTTAGGGTACCATTGTGCTTGCCCAGTGGCTTATTGCGGCTCTTCGGTGCTCTCCGTGCTAATGTGCTAGGATGGTGTGCACTAGAGATGCAATGAGGTGTTATGCGTCTTTTTCTTGACCTTTTCGTGCTCAACTTTCCTCCAGCTTCAAAGCTTTACTTGTCTAACGTGTTTTTACACCTTTATAGTTCTCGCTCTTTACAGCCTATGCTTGCTCCTGCCTTTATTGCCTACAAAATCTGTTTAATAATACTAAGTATTCGCAATTGTGATCACTTTAAGCACAAGTTGATGGCTTAATTGGTAGATCATATATGCACCTAACATATAATCATGTAGACACTTTTACTTATTATTTCAAATACTTCTATTTTTGAAGATAATAAATTGTTTATATATCACTTTAGAAACTTTTACATATTGCGTCAAACATTTTTACTTATAAGTTTAGATACTTTTTTACCGCCTGACTCATTGCTTCAGACACTTTTATTTCTGGATAAAATAAATTGTCTGCATATTGCTTCATATATCTTTTACATATTACTTTAGACACTTTAAAATATTTATTTAGACTTTTTTACACTTTTATCTATCATTTATGAGAAATTTTTTTTTTTTCATATTGTCTAAATAGAACAATAAGTCTACATATTATTACATATACTTGTACATACTACTTTAAACACTTTTACTTATTGTTTCAGATATTTATGCATATTCTCTTATATACTTTTGTAGATTATTTTTTTGCACAACCTATCAGTGGAGATAAGGAACTGGCAGATTATTTTTTTGCACAACCTACCAATGGAAACAATAATAGACAACAACTTCTGAAGAAAGTATGCAAAAGAATTTTGAAACAATGATAGTCTATCTTCTCTAAAAGATGATTATTGTACAGTTAAATATCTAAACTTTAAATATCCATAATTTTATTTACAACTAATAAACATTTTAAATTATGGATGTTTATTCTTTATAAATACATTTTCATCCCTGTAAATGTGAAATAGTATCTTTTTAAATGTCAATTAACTAAAGAAAATATAAATTTTTTTGAAATTACTGGAACATCATTACTAGATAATTTAATTAGGTTTTCAGAAGTTATTATTAGACAGTGCAAAAGAAGTAAGTGGTAACATGTAGGTTGTTTAAATAGAGGGAAAAATTTTATGTTAAGCAAAACCATAAATTTTCCATAATAACTGCAGAAGTTTGGTGAATTAATTGCACTCGTTATCCATAACTTTTAATTATTATTCTGTTTTAACCTCAACCTACATTTTATTCGTAGCATATCATTAACCTTAATAAAACATTTTATTTTGGCCCTTTTTTTACATAGAAGTTATTATGTTGGATGAAAAATGTCACATCAATATAGGATTGTAAGGAAAACGTTAGTTTACCCCTGAAAGCTTTTCCCTTTGTCAGACACACCTTGAAACTTTCCTATCTAATAAAAACCACCTAAAAAACCCTTGGACCCTCCGGCCTCCTCATTCTTGGTCATTTTCAGCCTCCCTCTCCAACCACCACCGATCCCTCCCCTCTTCCATCACCACCACCCTCCTCCACTCCACCGTCCACTCTGCACTCTACCTTCCACATCCTCTGTTCTCTTCCACTCCATTATGTTCCCTCTTTTGCTCACTCTGACCCTCTTAAAACCCCTCTCCACTACCATAATGGTGTTCACTGGGCCGACCCAGCTCAGGACTGGCCTGCCCTGCCCGGTCTCGGTCCTGGGTTTTGAGGGCCTGGGTACGATCTGGGTTAAGGCGTGCCAGGTCATACCCGGTCCTGGGCCAAGCTGGGCCTGGTTCGGGCCTAGGCTAGCTATTTTTCTTTTATTTTTTTTAGAATTTGATTCTAAAACAAAATTTTTTAAAACTAATTGTTTTAAAAGTAAAACACCACAAACCGGTGTGGAATTTTATTAATTTGAAAACCAAACAGTACTTACATAACTTGGAACGGGCTTTACATGAGTCAATAGCAAAACGTTCCATAAAAATAAATGTAAAATAAAAGGCAGGATATGTGCTAAATAGAAAAATCAGATCAAATACAAAGTAAGAAGATAATGAACAAGCTGTGGATTTAAGCATCTATCTCATCGGGGTTTTCTTTGTCGGAACTCTTGTGGTCTTGTAATTTTAAAGCTGCAAGACCCCAATCACGGTTGCATATATAAACTTCAACTATATCTAGTGATAACCTTGTGCGTTTCTCTGAAATTACATGTTTTCCAACGCTGAAAGTTGACTTAGATGCAACGGTTGAGACAGGAACTGCTAGAACTTCTTTGGTAATTATGGAGAGTATTGGAAATTTATTGCTTCTTGCTTGCCACCATTCTAAAATGTTGGTTTCACTATTCTCCCAAACCAAGTTGAGGTATGCGTCTACTTCATTAAGATCGGAGGCTGCAGCACGAGGCCGTTTGAGGAGTTGTTTCGCCGGATTGAATGATGATGAGCCCGACGATAATGAACACCCGATGGTAAAGGAAATAGTGTTTGCAACCTTATCCTTATGTCGGTCGGTAGAAATCTTAAATAACTCCCTCAAGTGCTCTTCAACAGTGGCAGTTATAGCATGAACAGAAATATATGTCATTTCTAAGAAACTATAATAACCCTCAAGTAACTGCTGTGTACCCGTGATTCTAACAATCGGGTCTAGTGCAGATGCAAGTAAATAAATTAGGGGTATATTATTGAAATATAAAATCCATTTGCCTTTCATTGCTTTAACTGTGTCTTTTAAAAACTTGTCATCCTTGTATTAGTTCAAAACCCATGCAATATTGACCAAATATATTAAAACTTTGTGAGATGTGAGATAGTATACACTGGAGCAAAAAACAGTGGCTTCATAAAAATATTGTAGCGGAATAGCCACTTTTGGCAGTTTATTCCACATTGCTTGTTTCAATAGCATTTTCTTTTCTTTGACATTTATAAAACATGTCATGTGTGCAGCAAATGGCATCGCATCCATCAACATCTCGTAAGTTGAGTTCCATCAGGTAGGGCAATAAAGTTTAAAATATTTCCAACTAAAATTGAGGCTATTTTCAAGACAATATAGCTTAAACTCTTTGAAAACTTTGGACATTAACTTCAAATAATGGATTGTTCACCGGATTGGAGTAATTTCAGTACTCAAAGCTTAAAGACCTTTTTGGACAACTAATTTTAAAATATGACATACACATCTAATATGAAAAAATGCGGTATCCCGGATAGGTTCTAGTGATGCCTTCAATGTCTCAGCCGTGACATCGTCGTTGAATGCATTATCAAATGTTATGCTAAAAACCTTGTCATGACAAAAAAATTCTTTAAAAGTTTTTGAAATAACTTAGAATATGTTCCCACCAGTATGATCGACCTCCATCCATTTAAATGCAATTATACGCTTTTGAATGACCCAATTATCATCAATCCAATGTGCAGTGATATAATAATAATCTTGTCCTCGTGGTGAAGTCCACATGTCACTAGTGAATGAGATAGAATTATCAAAAGCAGAGAAGGATGCTTGTATGTTTGATTTACCGGCTTCATAAATTTTAAATGCCTCCCTCCTAGTAGTACTCATAGATGTTCTTTTAAAAGCAGAGTTTAATTTTGATTTAATCTATTTTTTCATGTTCCTATCTTCCGCTTATGTAAATGATTTTTCAGTTAACATCATCCATTCTACCATGCATTCTCTACAATTTTGTTGATTAAATCTAAAAACATTTTATCCGTCAGCAGTACTTGCAAGTTGTGTTGCCTGCCGGTACTAGCAGCTGCATCCGGACATAGATTCAGGTGGTTATGTTCCATGTGCTATTTGAGTGTTCTCGTGCCAGAGTTCTTTTTGTGCGCGAGCTTTGTGTTGCAATGATGAGCCTCGACGTCTTACCTTGTGATGGAAGTTCAGGTTGATGGCTTGTCAAGGTCTGTTGAGAACCATCTCCTCCACCAACATTCTCTGCTGCCGTTGGCTCCACCTTATCAACGTCATCATCTGAAAAGTGATCGTCGAGCCCCAAGTCATATTAACTCACATCAAATTGCTCATCCTCATCAGTTTGTTGGATTTGAGCCACGGGTCACCGGTCGGGAAAGGCCACAAAAAAAAGACTTCAAACCGATGTAGGATGAAGAGCTTTAGGCCTTTCCCTTTCCTCTTAATGCCATTTGTGTGAGAATAAATTGAAAAGATGAAGAGTTTTGGAAGTAATTAAGGAATGATTAAGAAAAAATGAAGAAAATAATGTTGAGAGCTTGAAGAAAATGAGATAATGTATTAGTAGAGAGGGAGAGATTACTAAGATTGGTGTGAAGAAATGGTAGAAAAGGCCTTCCTATTTATAGGGGAAGACCTTTTTTTTTTTTTACTAAAAAGCCCTTAGAATATAGTTGTTGAGAGGGGCAAAAAAATAATTCTGGGGGTTTAAAAAAAAGACTGCAAGCCGTTAGAGGGACCTATAGTGTAATTTTCCCTTTTTTTTTTTTTAAATCTGGAGCCATTAGGAACACCAGGTGACCATTGGGACGAGACCGGCCCGGCCGGTCTTGAGCCGATCCCTGTGTTGGGCCTCTCTCGTGCTGAGCCCATTTCCACATTGGGCCGTGCCGAGCTCACTTCAACGCCCTTCCTATCTGAGACCCATAACTGCCCCTCCCGATGCCGTGCTTAGCCTAGGTCCGTGCCGAGTCAGGTTTGACTAAATCTGGGCCGGGTTTGACCCGGACCAGTCCCGACCCTCCCCTTTGAACACCACTACACTGCCATCTCTATCCAACTCCCAATCTTTGCCAATATCATTCCCTTGATGATTGAGACCTTCATCTGCTTCACTTAAAGCCAATCTTTAAGCATATGATGAAGCCGATCTCAATAGTTGAAAGGCTTCACTTTAAGGCATTCTTAAATTCCCAAATGTTGTCTCTGTCCACTCAAAGTCGTGCCCACTTCTCCACTATTCAGTCTTTCTTATTGTTCTTTGCAGTTCATTGGAATCAATTGCCTTCTGTTTCTACTTAAAGACCCAAACACGAGGAACATGAAGTCATTGTCAATTTCCTTGTAGATTTGGTCAAATTAAAGAATCTTGGAGATAGGCACAATTTGGGGGATTCAATAACACAAGTGTTGATGTCTGATTACAAGTAGAGAACTTTCAGATTCAAAAATGACAAAAGTATGAAGATTGTTTGGGAATTTTGGGAGCTAAAAGTTGGTTTAATTGTATCTGTGGCAACATTTTCAAGTCAGTGTCCAAGTTCTTGATCTCGTCCGCCACTTGAACATGCTTCTAAAGAAGCCCTTCCAAATTGCACTTCCAAACCTATGCATTTTCAAGCCAATCTCCATCAAAGAAACGACTCAAAATTAAATACTAAAATCAGTTCTTGATATCATAAACATTGCTTGACGAAATCAAGTGGCTTTGGAGAAATTGAAAGAGATCAACTGGGAAATCAAGGATGTAAACACCACTGAATTAGCCGGAGTAGTGGGCTTGGAACAGAGCAATGGTGGGCATTACAAAGGAGACACTGTTCAAGGTGGTTAGATGGTGAAATGAAAATGTTTCAAGGTGTGTTTGGTAAAGGACAAAGTTTTCAAAGGTTTAAACTAACTTTTTTTTCCCCTCAAATCCTATGTTGATATGACATTTTTCATCTAATATAATAACTTTCATCTATAAAATGACCAAAATAAAACGTTTTATTGATATTAGGGATATGTTACAGTAAATGCATATTGAGATTAGGTTAGGGGTAAGGCGAGCAATTACCCCGAAGTTGGGCCTTCTCTAACAGTTGGCCTGGAGCACAGTTGTCGCAATGATCGCGGCATAGAAGAGTGTCTTCCCAACAATACATCCCTACGGCCCTTCGCCTTTCCAAAGTTCAACACGGCGACGAACATCGGAGAGCAATTGTTGTTTTCTGACCGGCTCGCCGGCGAGATAAATCTGGTACTAATACTTGTCTCCGTATGCCCCCTGCTTTATTTCTACATTTCCTTAGATTGTTTTGATCGATTGCTGTTGTGTGGCTCTTGGTTCGCCGGTTTGGGTCTCTGGGTTCGCGTACGTGCCGGAGACGGTGCGTCAGATCAGAAACCCAAAACGGAGGGGGTGTTCGGTGCTGGTAGCTTTGTTTGAGACTCATTTGGTTTTGTTCTGTCAAACCCTAAGTTTCTTAATAGTTCGTGGGATCATGATTGCTATTAGGTTGCAAGTGCGTGATACTTTCCCGGGCGTGCACTTACAATCGTGTTTTCAGCTTCCTCCAACATAAAGTGCTGTTATGATCGGCAAGTCCTCCTCTTTTGTTATTCGTGGTGCAAATTTAGCTTAAAAGGGAGGACTTTAACTTTGAAATTAGGAAGAACGCTTATTTATTTTGCCAGTAGTAACTAAAGCTTCATAATGTGCGCTCCATCATGCTTCTTTAGTGTGGCCTAAACATTGTACGAGAGAAGCTTAAAATCTTGCTTTCCTTTAACTAGCTCTACCTTTGACTGTTAGTTCTGGGATCTAATGTGCGCAGACAATGGCTGCATCAAGCTAAATTCTCCAATGGAGTTGAATCTTTAAGATCCATCTTTCTTCATCTACTCTTAGAGCTTGATTACCTCCAATGACCATCGTTACATTTTCTAATCACTTTTAGTTGATTCTTAATTTTTTTTTCCCACTTGTTTCAAATCTTCATGAGTGTCCATAAACTGGCCTCTGAATTATCCTTCTCTTTTCTTTATGTTTGTAGATTCCCAACTTGAAGCTGTTTTAAGGATTTTTCTTGTGGATTGCAATTTCTTCTGCTGAGATGAACGTTCAACAAGTTGGGGTGCCTAAAGCATCTGCCAATGGTTTTACTCGTCGAAGAGCCAGTGACAGAGAAGTTGGGAATAGGATGGAAAATAAGTCCCTGTCTGGCAAATCTGTCATTGGAAGGATGCCAAGTCCAGGTGGACCTTGCTAACTTGTAGCTTTTTTGTTTTCCTTCACTATTCTGTCTAATTTTTATTCCTGCAGGTGCTCCAGCTATTGGCAAAGGTGGAGCTTATTCAAGTCCTTCCCGTGATCGATTAGTTTATTTGACAACATGTCTGATTGGGCAGCCTGTGGAAGTCCATGTGAAGAATGGATCTATTTACACTGGAATATTTCATTCAACAGATGCAGAAAGAGATTTTGGTATGTACCATCTATTTTTTTCCACTAAATCTCTTATTTTTCATAGTTGTACAGGCTGGTGCTTAAACTTTTTTCTGGCTTTCAAAATTATATTTTGTTGAATCTTATCTCCAATGATTGCTGCACGTGCCACTTTCAGGAATCATATTGAAAATGGCTCGTTTGACTAAGGATGGTACTTTGCGAGGGCAGAAAGAGTTCATTAGCAAGGCACCATCAAAAACTTTTATTATACCGGCAAAGGAACTTGTACAAGTTCTAGCAAAGGTTCTGTTAAGCCTGTTGTTGTTACACTCCCTACATTAGTTAAATGCTGTCAATGAAAGTAAATCTCTACCTAGTTAATAATCTCCCACAGCCAAACATTTTCTTAGAGCAGATAGCTAGAACCTTTGGTTAATTGTGTTAATAACTTTTTCTTTCTCAACAACTTCAGGATGTGGCAGTGTCAAGAGATGGGCTTGCAGGTGAACTTCAGAACGAGAAATGTCAAGAACTTATGACAGACTCTGCTATTTCTCAAGCTCGCTCCTTTGAGGTGGAGAGAGAGTTGGAACCTTGGATACCAGATGAAGATGTTCCACAGTGTCCTGAACTGGAAAATATTTTTGATGGCCCTTGGAATAGGTTGTTACAGTCATCTTCTTGTTTCTTTTGGTTTTTTTGGATTACATTCTGCTTTTCACTTGAATTGTCTTGCATCTTAGGATTTGACAGTTTCTACTGGAAGTCTGGAACCATAGAGTAGTGTGTGACTTCTGTTCATAGTTGCTTTACTCTCTTTCTTCATTTATTTGTGTCCGAAAAGAAATTGTGGTGGTAACATCATGCAAGGAACATCTATGATATTGGGTTTCTTTGGAAAATATGTTTCTGCTAATTTTCTTGGTTGCTACAAAATCATGAACTTGAAAGGAACAAAAGAAAGATTTCTTTTGTATATATGTGTTCATATATAATTGAATTCAGCTTGTCGCCTTCTGCAATAAGCTAAAAGGCATGGTTTTGGTGGGCTTTGGGGCAAGTTTGAGATATGATGATTCTGTGGCTGTGCCGGGCTTATGTTGACATGTATAAAGTAGATTCCTCTAGTAATACCGGAAGAGATATCTTTCTTTTATTGCTTGGATGAGTAATTACGTATTTTGAACTTTCAGTGTTCTTTTTCAATTATCTTCGAGCACTTCCCATATTAATAGTGTGATTTTTTGGCCTTGGTCTTAATCAATTACTAGAAGCTGGAATCAGTTTGAGACCAATGAAGTTCTTTTTGGGGTAAAAAGTACATTTGATGAGGAACTTTATACTACAAAGCTGCAGAGAGGCCCACAGACAAGAGAGTTGGAGAAGGAAGCAATTAGAATAGCGCGGGAGATTGAGGGGGAGGAAACCAAGGATATTCATTTGGCTGAGGTTTGGGTTTCCGAAAGTTACTTTGTTTCTTGTGCCATTTTTTAAATTATTCTCAAATATTTGGATATTGGAGAAAATTTAAACTAATTGAAAATTATGTGCGTGATATACCAGGAGAGAGGTTTTCATCTTCATGCTGATTTAGATATCGATGAAGAGACAAGATTCTCCTCAGTCTATAGGACTAGAGGGGTCGATGATGGTGGTTATGAAGAAAATGAGGAGATATTGTTGGATTCTCTGAATGTTGAAGCCTTTGGGGGTTCTTCTGGTCAAGTCAGTAAGAAGCCGCCTAATTCAAGTGCTCAAGGATCATCAAGCTCTTCCCTAGTGGTACTCATTGATCTACGGGTTTTGATTTGGATTGAGAAGTCATTGTTGATGCTGATCATTTATAGATTCTGTTTGTTTTCCTTTTATCCTCTTGTCCATTTTATGACCATTAAGATTACCAGAAAAAATGAAGCAATCAACCTCAACTTATAAAGCATTAAAGATCATTAGTTGGTATTGTGTCTTGGTGAATAAGCTGCTGTTCCGAGTGGTGGCTTATTTTTACAGCATGGCTATCATTTAGAGTTTAGTTGCTTCGGTGACTGTTCACTTCTGATTCTTTTGTTTATGTCCATCAAAGATGCTGCTGTAGCAATGAAGCAAGCCCAAGGAGAAAACATTAAAAGCATTATTGATCATGTAGTAACCTAATCAGAGTTCCAGCCTTTTCAGTAATTCTTTTATCCATTTTCATGCCGATGGTGGTGTAGATGCTGTTGTCTCAGTTTTAGTTACTGATTAATTTCCAAATGCTTTGTTCATTAAACCTTGTGTGGCCCTTGTAGTAATGAGCATTTAGCAATCCTTGGGACAGATTTTGCATGTTATAATCTCTGTTGTTATTTTTTCTCTGATCCATTTGTAATATATCCTGTTGTACCCACAAATATGTTCACTTATGTTTGTGAATATGTTTGTATTTATGTAAGGAAGTATGCATGATATGGATGCATGCTTGCATGCATGTAAGATTAATGTATTACAAATGGAAGGAAATAAGAGCTCTGGAATTTTTAAGTATTCCAAAGTAATGTCAGCTATTAAAGATCAATTGGAAGAAAATCTTCTTTCTTTCAAGTAGCTTTTACATTTTGACATTTTTTTCTTGTATGCTATGAAGATTGTTTGCCCCACAGTTGGTGTTTCTCTGTAAGCATGAGTTCAGCTCTGTTCTTTCTTGCCGGTAACTTGACCATAATGTTATGCAGGATGAGGTAGTCTATTCTCAGTCAAGTACTAGTATAGATGCTAACCCTACTGGTTGTGATGATCACGCCAAACAGCTGGTGCATGAATTTCCATCTACTTCCTCTGCCTCCAAAGTCGAGAGCAGGTTTATATGCTTTCTTAACTTTTGTTTGAGATGATCCATTTTTACTGATTATGATTTAATCTGATAGCATATTCCTAAGGTTTGCATGTGTATTCTAGGACCCAGAGTGCTGAAAATGGCATGCCTGATGAACATGGAGGGATAAGGGATGTGAAAGAGTCTGGACAGAATGCATTAGTAAGTTCTTCTGTAGTGCGTTTGTTGGCATCTTGAGCGCTTTGTGATATTTTTTGAATTTTATTGACATCTAATAATCTTGTTTTCTGTTGATTGTCTTGCTTATACAAATTCAGCCATCTGAAGACCCAAATGCATTGAGCACTGCAGGTGAGTGCTTATTTTGGTGCTTTAAAGTGGCCACAAGCATGAAACAGCCATCAAGTTTATTGTTGATGCTGTTTCCTTATCCCCATTTCTTTTGGCATTACTTATAATTGATATTAGAGGGAGTTGCAAATACTGACTAGGCTCAACTTTTGATGCAGATTCTAGGTCATTGTTGAATGAGAAGATTGAAAACTCTGACAGGGGTGGTCTGCCTCATGCAACTGGTATTGCCCAATCTCAAGCACCCACTAAGGGTGGTGATAAACCAAGTTCTTCTGGTGAATTTTCAGATGGTCCCATATCAAGCAGAGAATCTGCGGAATTCCAGTCTGGAAAGTCTCGTGGGCGGCCTAGTAGTTCTGCATCATCCAGTTCTGATACTGTTGGTTCTGCACCACCTTCAACATCAAGTCGACCTGCTTTATCACCAAGCTCCTCACTTGGGTCATTATCATCTGAAAAGTCAGCCCTGAATCCTCATGCAAAGGTTTGATAATTTCATTTATATCTTGGTTATGACTTATGTGGTGGACATGAAAGCATTTATTTGTAGCTTTTGTTGTTGGGTCATGTTACTTCTATTTTCTTATGTACATTGTATGCATTATGCTTGAGTCAGGAATTCAAACTCAATCCAAATGCAAAGAGCTTCACCCCGTCACAAGCATCAGTTAGGCCCCCATCTCCAGTAGCTGATGGTTCTTTATATTACTCAGCTAGCATGTCTCCTGTAACACATATGCACGGCATGCCAGTTGGTTTTGGGGTAAGTTATCACTAGAACTCTTATTCAATGCCCTTATTCATTTTTCTGCCTTTCTTTTTTGGGTCTCAGTCATTCTATGTCGAAGCAACTAATCCCTTGAGTGGGCATTTGTCTGGTTTTGTCATTGTAAAAAATAAATGGACCAAATGATTGGCTATTGACAAATGGTTCATGGGACAAAGTTCACTGATATATGCTAGGCGCTGTTGATAAAATTCATAACTTGTCTGGCAAATAGGTGTCAAATTTCTCGCAGGTTTTTTTGGAAAACTACATTTATTCTTGTGTGGATGGCAGGCAGGTCTCTATTTCTTGGTTTCAATAGGACTCCTTACAAGCGTTGTTTCTATCTTTCTTGTGATTCAAGTATTCGAGGCAAATACTTTATTGATATGCTCAAATTTTGTTTTCCAAGTTGCTATGCGAGCTCTCTAAATCATCTCAATGCCTATGAGGTTTGACTATAAACATGCCATAGACTCCCATTGAACCCTGCTTCCTGATAACAGTCCATAAAGCGTGTCTATATCAATTGAATAATGATGATTTGTGTTAATGAGAAGGTAATATAAAAGCGAACACTATAGTTGCTGAAATAGGACATGTGCTGGACCTTGAGGGCTCATTTAGTAGTGGAAATTTTTTCCATTCATTTCGTTTCTCCAAATTTGATTCAATAAAAGTTTGGTTGTATTACATATTTTAGTTATTTGTAAAACTTTTTTTCTAAGATTTGAGTACTTAGATAAATTGTAAGGTATCTGTTGATGATCCTTTTTATCACAAATTGAGTTCTCCAAATCTTGTAAAACTAGGTTTTCTGCATTCCTAAAGTATCTGTTGATGATTCTTTTTATCCTAAATTGAGTTCTCCTAATCTTGGAAATCTTAATTTTATAATGGAAAAGATATTCACAACAAAATGGCACCTAAGTCACGAATAGAAAGATACTTGAATAAGATGTTACATCTCCACATTTGTGTTGGTGATGTTATAAGGGACCTGCTACAATCACAATGCATGTGATGTTTTCAATTGAAACCTTTCAAGGATTATACAATGTTTGTGCGGCTTGTATGCAGGTTTATGTTGTTTAAATGGTACTGAGTTGTAGATTTGGTGTACTCTGGTACACTTTAGTTGGAATTTATGTCAAGAATGCGCCATGTTACCTCAAGGCACAAAGTTGGATAATTTGCTAATTTAGTGGTGTACAAGATCTATACATAATTTGAGACCAATAGTTGTTCGAATTGAACTAAAGCAGATTTTTTTGGTGAATCGGAGGGTAGTCTTTTCTTATGTTGAGTAACTATTGATGGCTGGCTTGTTTTCCCAGATTGGGCCCTCATTTGCGGGCCACCAACCTGTTATATTTAATCCGCCTGTGGCACCGATACAATCAGCACAAGCATATTTTCATCCAAATGGACATCAGGTACGGGCTAATTGCGTGGCATATTTCATCTCATATGTTAATTATTTATCTTCTGGAGATGCATTTGTTAATTTCTATGTACCTTCTCATTCACAGTATGGACAGCAGATGCTTCTCGGACAGCCTAGACCGGTCTTGTACATGCCAGGCTACCACCAACCGGTGAGAATATACCATACTTATCATAAACTCCTGTCGAGGTTTCGGACATTGTAGAGCCCTAACATGAATCAAACTCCCGTCATGCAGGAAATGCAGTATAAAGGGCGAGATTATTAGGGGCATTGATTATGATGTGATTTTTGGAGGCTGGGTTTGGCTTGGAAAAAGAATAAAGGTTGTAGAGACTGCTGGTCGGATTCATTTGTGGAAGGTAGAAATGCGGGCACTTGAACAGAATCTTACAGCTTATGATCCCCTTCAGTTCCTGGGGAAATTTTCGCAGGTCCTGGGGATATTTTGATAACCTTTGACCTTTTGTGTTGCTTACAGATACCTGACTTCACCTTCGCTCTAACGTTTCGTCAACTTGTACTCCTGTGATATGTTGTTCTAATACTTTTTCATGTTTTCTGAAGTGAAGTTTTCGTGCAAAAGGTAAACTAATGTTTTTGTATAGTGTGGCTATTTGCTTGCTCTTTGTTCATTCACTAGTTGGTTTTTGTATTTGTATTTTTTGTTCTTTTTTGAGGATAAAACTGTTTGGTTTCGATTCCTATTCTTTCCATCAAGATGTGTCCAGTCCAGGTGGGAATTGAATGGAGAGTAGGCGCTATAGGGTGATATTTTCCGTTTTCCAGCATCCCTGTGTTGTGTGAAATATTGGTCCTGAGTCCAACAGTTTTCAAGCTTGTGTTGCGAAAATTGGGTGGCCCAAACAATACCTCTGGTCTCTCGGACATAATTCAGCGGCTTTTCTAGTTAGGAGGCTTTCGTACACAAGTGTTTCACCAATGAAACCTTTTTCTTTTTAAATGTTTCAAAAAGATTAAAACTTGAATTATTTAACCATTTTGAAAATTCTTAATATTTAATTTATTTTAGTACTTTCATTTAAGTTCTTACTGTAGAAATTTTTTTGTAATCTTGATTTAAAGGCATTACCCAAAATATTAAAAAAAAAAAAAAAGTCTTACCCATTATTTAAGTTCTCATTATATAACCCAAAAAGTAATTTTTTTAGGGTTAAAAACTTTTGTTAAAAAAATTCATGAACTACAAACATCCGAGTCTCGGTACCTGGAGAAGTGGATCGTCTTTTACTTGACGTAGGAACTACATGCTCTGTTGCATTGATTCCAACTGGTGCGCTGCCACGCGCACTCGAGGTGGCTGCCATGTTGACTCCAGGGGCAATGTGGATGCCTTGTGACTTCATGTGGTGAAATGAGTGCTTTCAAGTCCTATGTGTATGAGTTACGTGGCGCTCTCGAGGTTGTGCACCTGACAATTAGTAACTCAGAGTGTCTAATTTTCATGACCGTGAAAATGATGTTTTTATAGATCTATGAACAGGACCCCATAGGAACCTTTCATTTGAATTCGAGTCTCCCCTTAAAAACCCTTTGCTTATAATTTTGAGTACTAGAACGAATGTATCTTTTTTGCACAATATACCATAAATTTAACCAATTAAAAGAAATGTACCGAATTGCAATAAGAAAGAACATAAACCAAATATAATAATTGAAAAATGAAAGAGCTAAATTGTAACGACTCAGAAGTGCAGGCCCCAATCATAATAGTTCAAAAGTGAAGGGACCCAATTGTAATACATCAAAAGTACATGTACCAAATTGGAATTTGTGGGAACAAAATTGTAAATTCAAAAGTGCAGGGCGCAAATTATCAAAGTTAGCCCTACATTAATTTGCCAATTCGTTTTAACTTAAGTCAATTGACTTATTTTTATTTTTATATTTTTTTTTAACTTGAAACTAATTTCATTTGAAATGTAATATTATATAGATGCAATAATTTATTTGGAAGCATATTTTCATGATATTATTAAATTTTTATAAAATTTTCTTTTTTAGTGCCTTAAATTAAAAAAATTCATAAAAATTTAGTACGATTATAAAATTTGTATTTTTAATGGATTATTAAAGCTACATAATATTATATTTTAATTAAAATTAGTTTATAGTAAAAAAAATATAAGAATAAAAAAAAATTATTTTTTAAGTCAATTAACTTAAGTTAAAACGAACTATATGTTAGTGATGATACTACGGTAACTTGCAAGATTGACTTGCAAGATAAGGCCCGTGTTTTAGGTGGGTGTTTTTTTTGTTCTTTCCTTTTTGTTTTAGCCCATGTTATTGCTAGACGGGGCCTTAGGTCTTTGAGGAGGATTTCGTGGGAGGCTTCCTCGATTGGTTGCTTTCGATTTTGAACTCGGTTTAGCTGAATGAATTATGATCTTTCCTTTAAGAAAAAAAACCCAAGTTTTTTTTGACCTTTTTGAAATCCACCTTGGCTATTACTTTAATAAAAATAAGGTAATGAATGATCACAAACAATAAAGATCCGGTAAGCTATAACAGCTCTTATTGTTATTTTTCTTTGAGAAGCGTCAGTTCTTCCTGCTTTGACGTGAATCCAAACATTGATGTGTCAAATTAATTTTATCACATATATGATGTGGATGTGGTGGCCTGAAACTAGGAAACAGAAAAGCCTCATTCTGATTAGGTGGGAGGCCAAAATCGTGGGAGATTATTATATTCTCTTATTAATCATCAACACCAAACTCAAACAAGAGCAAAAATGCTTGTCAGCTGGCTGCCTAGCTTATCTTCTAATTTGTGTTTATGTAGGGTCAGGTCTCAGATGCCTTTTCTATGATCTTTTGCAATCTTATCTTCCCAAAACCCAAAATTTTGTATCAATTGCATTTCCTATCTTGAGATTTTTCAGACATTACGCTTTCTCCTTCAAGGTTTCATAATTTACATGTTCTCCCTGTTTTTTAGCATCATTGCCAATGCTTAGGCCTTAGTTAAGAGCTGAATATAACTGAAGCCCTGTTTAGCATTAGCATTAGTAATTAGTATTAGAATTTTGACAAAAATTATTTAAGGGTAGTCCATTATTAATAAGTTACTTAAAACTCTGACACCAATCATAAAAATTGTTTCAAAATAAGATCTGATTTGGCTTTCGATTAAGGACAAAGTAGGTTTTCATTGCTGTTGAGTTAGGGTTGACCAACAATGTTAGAAAACGATATGAGAAATGTCTGTTCTGACATCCCAAGGTTTTAGTAGAGTTTTTGTACACAATTTGCACTATCGTTAATTAACAAAATTCAACTAGGTATATAACCAACGTAGTTTTTTTACCTATAAAGACACCCTTACGTAATGATACGTATATTATTCTTGTTATTCTTATTGTTTTTCACTTTAATGTGGACATATTGAGATCATATTCTTTTAATTTTTCTGGTTTTGGAGTCATTAAAACTCAACTTTCAAACTGAAGTATGAGAATCATGCTAACTTGATTCAATTGTTGCCATGCAGGCGCTCATATATCTTGTTATTTGCCTCTTAATTAGTGGGGTTGGAATCCATTTGCCTAGTAAAATTTAGAGCACAACTTCTCTAATTATCTCCTCGACTTGTGTGAGGGTCGAAATCTACCTTGAAATAAGAATGAAGGTCGTCTATCATCGAGTTGGATGATCTATATATATGTGTGATGCCATGGTTAGTGTCTCATCTGTTTCAAATAACACATAAATGTAAAATGAAATTGTCTTTCCGAAAATTTGGAGTAACACTATCACAAGGATCTAACCATCACTAATAGAAGAGAGAGCGCTTGTCGGTCAAAAACATTGTATGTTAAAGAATTCCAAAAGAAAAAAATTAGGCAAAAATCTCAAATTTACCACTAATATTTAGGTGTAGGCTCATATCTACTACTATAATTTTTTTTTTGCCCAATCTCCCATTAATTATTAAAATTTACAAGTTTTGTAATTGTATGGTGATAATGTAATGTTTAATAAATTTTAAGGATTTTAAGTAATTTATCATTTTTTTTTTTTAATAAAATCCAACGCTCACCCTATGCCTGTTGCCTCGAACACTGGCCACCTCTGACACTCACTGCCTCCAACACTCTCACCATGCCTATCACCTTACCAACTGTGCCATTAAAAAACATAATAAATTACTTAAAGTCTTTAAAATTTATTAAAATGTACGTTGTCATCCTGAAG
This sequence comes from Aquilaria yunnanensis, assembly GCA_039654915.1. Classification (NCBI taxonomy): domain Eukaryota; kingdom Viridiplantae; phylum Streptophyta; class Magnoliopsida; order Malvales; family Thymelaeaceae; genus Aquilaria; species Aquilaria yunnanensis. Next base: position 27,087,966 of record CM077600.1, on the reverse strand, counting down.
TTACAAAACTTGCAACTCTTAATAGTTAGTAGTTAATTTGAGCCTATTTTGAAATAATAATAGGATATTAGATAAAAAAAAACTATAATATCATATGTGAGCCCACACCTAAATATTAGTGGTAAATTTGAGACTTTTGTTAAAAAAATTATGAGGCATTGACGAGTGTGCAGGGCACGCGTCCCGGAGGCGCGTGGAAAATGGCAGGTAAAATGGAAGGGGCGGCCGAGGCCCGAAAGTTATTTTAAAATAGAGCAGTAAATGAGGCGAAGCGAAGAAAAAAATGGTGGGAAAGAAAAAGAAAGCAAAAAGACGCCTTCTGCGAGCAGGGTCAGAGAGCGAGAGTGAAATATAAATATACATATATATTTGTTTGTCTATTAAGCATTACCAGAACACGACAAGCGCTTTGGTTTCTTACTATTTTATTAACTGAGAACTTGATCCAAATCCTTCCGATACAGAAAGACAAATGTTTAAGACATTTGAAAATTCGGATTAAACAAAAAACACTCAGGCGCAGAAAAGGCTGTACCTTTATGGTGTTGATGATGGTGAGTTGAGTTGGGTGGGGGGAGAGAACTTTTATGGAGGTCTTGGAGATGTAGATTGAATTGACCAGGCTATTAGTTCTGGAGAGAGAGAGAGAGAGAGAGAGGCTCTTTATTATAGGGAGGGAGGGAGAGAGAGAGAAGTGCGGAGATTTCCCTATGTAGGTATGGAGAAGGAAGTTGACATGCAGACTTCTAAAGCCAAGAAGATCCAATTGTTCTTTCTTGTCTGCTTTGCCAATTCCCAAAGGTTTCTCCCTTTGTTGCTCCCTGGGTTTGTTTTGGTTCAATCTGGATAATCTTTTGTTATCTATTGTGCTGGGATTTGGAGTTTAGATTGGTTCTATTCTTTGTTACCTGAAAAGAAAAACTTGAATTTGTGCCTGGTATGTGAGTTTTTCTTCTTTTGGGTACTAGTTCTAATTCCCTTAATCTTTTTTGTACTATTTTTTCCCAATTCGATGGTGGGGGAGCTTCTGATTTACCATGCATGTCAAATTTTTTATTTTGGATGAAGAGGGTTCATTGGTGGTGAGTCAAGTTCCTAAAGTGCATGCTTTAATTCACGGAGCTTTCTGGAAGGACCATTCTTTGTATTTCGTTTTTTTCTTTCAAATTTATCTTGCTTTTCCCTTCCAGAAAACAATTTTTTTTTTTAATTCTTTCCAATATTTACACCCTTGTTCGGATCCATTTCTTTAAACGTCAATTTTCTAATAGACAAGTCAATAATGATTGATTTTCATCTCAGCTTAGTGTTCATTGGCTTTGAACTATATTGGTGAAAGTAGTTAGTTATACCGTGTCCTTTTGTCCTCCCAATTGCATCTTTCTGGTCAAAGTTTTCCTCTTTAGAACCAAGTCAATTCTTTTTCATTCACATAACTTGATATCTATGTCCATGACTGCAAAAGGCAGCCATGTGGCATATAAAAAGAAATCTTCATATGATTTTGTTTGGCTTAAACTTTGGAGTCCTTCAGGTCAGATTTGTAACTTATGAATGCCTTGTCTGCAAAATGGGGTTCTGCAGAAGGGTAAAGCCGATGGTGACTCTTTCTACCATTCTCATGTGTGTTTGTTCTATTAACAAGTAGCAATCATTTGGTGAAATGCTAAAAAAAAAAAACTTGAGGTGATGAATGGCAAGTATTAGCAGCCTGAATAATATTCGATGAAACTGTATTATGATTTGAGTTTTGACCTTGGAGAGTTCAGTACTTGAGATTCTTTCTACACATTAACTGAACATTGAGGTTCAAAGAAAGTTCAGTAAACTTAGTCCGCGACCTTCCTAGTTTTTTATTAATGGAGAAAAAATTGTTTGGAATTTCACTGGGACGGGAACTTGTAAGGGACCAAGAAGTTGGAGTGGGAACTGTACAGAAAATGGTTTGAGATTGATGGATATTTTCTTTATGATAACATGTGTTGCTTTGCTTTTGTTCTTTGGGCAGAGTAAGATATACATAAATGTGTGTAACTTTTCATGTTGGTTGAGACATATAGTTATTGCCTTTTTCTTAGTCAATAAAAAGATATTCTTTGTTCTTGATTCTTTTGTTAACATGTGCAGTTAAATGCATTAACAGTTTTGCATTTTCTAAAGATTCTTTTAGTTTCTGGCTACATCTTAAAGCACTGCAACCATAGTCCATCACAATGCCAAACTTGCATGAGAAAGACAAAGATATAGCTTCTGCCCAGTCAAAATGTGCATACACTGGCTGCCTTTCTGTGGGAAACACAATTGAATCTCATGTCCACGCGATGTCTGTGTCGGAAAATTTAAGCTTGAAGATGGGAGTTTCACCTCAACATATTACGAACACCAAGCATTTTGGGTTCCAATTTCAAGATCAGGACTCATCGTCCACACAATCGACTGGCCAGTCATACCCCAAGCAAAGTGTAGTTTCAGCATCATCAGGTCGATATCTTTACTCGATATTCGCTGTTGTGTTGAAGCATATGACTTAAAAGTATCCTTATAGTATTCGCTTTGTTAAAGCCTATGATTCAAAAGTATACTGAACAAAAGTAAGAAGAGACAAGTTACAGGTGTAGTTTATCTTAGCCCAACTTATGGGATGCTGGTTCCATCTAGTTGGACTTTTTATGTGTTCCTTTCATGTTCCTGTACTTGGTCAGTGCCTCATCTTTTTCTTTTGGTTCTAGGAGTTGTCTCTTATTACTTTTGTTCAGTATAATCTCAAGTCATATGCTTCAACCAAAATGCTTGAAATGGAAATAAAGTTGCAAGTCCCTTTACATAAAAACCAGCTATTGCTTTTGTCTGCTCAGGACATGACGAAACTTGTGAAAAGCTCAGTGGAGGTCACAATAAACTAACCACATCAAATGGACTTGGAACTCAGGAACTTTTGATGTGTCCGACACAATTTGGTTATAGCCAATCAATTGTAAGTTATCACACGACATAAATTTGATTATAGTCAGTCAGATGTTATGTAAAATCAATTTCTGGGAGTGGATGGGTATTTTAGCCTTATGTGTTGTGTTTTCATTTCTTCTTTTTCTTTGCAGGCTCGCATTCCTCTCCATTATGCAGAACCATATTTTGGTGGAGTCTCTTCGGTTTATGGGACGCAGTCGATGGTAGTAACATACTCTTGTTCTGCTTCTTCTATGAGACTTGCATTCGCAGTAAAAGCAGCTTCTGTGGTTGACTACTCCCTCCCTCCCATTGTGTCCTGTCATTTTTCACTTTTATGTAAATATTGTATATGTTTTGCCACATAAGCATATTAAGCATGTTGATCCAAGGTTACCCTCTACTAATTAGTATGATTATAATTAGGAGCATTCATGCCTTCATGTAATGGAAAGGGTACGATTGGAAGAAGATGCATAATTATGAAAGAGTGACACATATTTTATGACACAAAAAAAAAAATCTGAAAACCAACAAATTCAATGGGATACAGGGAGTATTGCACCTTGAAGATGTCATAATTTTGCATTTTTTTGTCAAAGTTTAAATGTTCAATAGAATAATGAGAGCTGCTTCTGAATTATCAACTCTCTACCTCTTGTGTTGTAGGGTATTTAAGAATGTTGCTTTGTTTATTAGGAGATGGCATACCTTATATGTTCTACACAAATCAGCATGTCTTTGTTCATTATGTGTATAAATGAAATTAGTGCTTCACTTTGCATTTTACTTTACTGTATTCTATGCTTTTCTTGTTTCAGTGATTCCTTGTAGCACTTCTTTAGCAAATATCAATAAAAACCTGCCATATATTGCAGTTATTTGTTTGATTGGGATCGAAGGCACAAATGAAAACTGCTATACAAAGATTTATTCTCATCAACTGTCTAAAAGTAGCGATGAAAGTTCAGCTGGTTGCTAATACTCATTTATTGTTTCCAACCCAGTAGATTCTGAGGTTGATGGGTTTTGATATGGGTTCTCATTTTCCTGTCAGAGTACTAATGTTTGTGTGGGATGTTTATTGAAAGCAGACTACATTACATAGTTGAATATGGCCAAGATTTGCTCTCACTGTTGTCCACTCTTTAGTTGCTTATCATTGGGATTTCAACAGGTACATAATCCGCACCTGATGCCAATGTTTCCTGGTCGTGTACCTTTGCCTTTGAATCTAACAGAAGAGGAACCAATATATGTAAATTCAAAGCAGTATCGTGCCATTCTCAGGCGGAGACAGTACAGAGCCAAGCTTGAGGCACAAAACAAACTCATCAAAGTTCGAAAGGTATGAACCTTGGAAGTTCCCCCTTCTATGCTTTGAGATTGTGTGGCATTGGTTACTGCATTTTTCTGGTTAACATTTTGGTTTTGTCTCCAGCATTCTAACAGACACACTTTGCAGCCTTATCTGCACGAGTCTCGACATCTTCATGCTTTGAACAGGGCCAGAGGCTCTGGTGGTCGGTTCCTCAACGCAAAGAAGTCCGAAGACTCAACACTTACACCTTCCAGCAATGAAGTGGTTTCAAGCTCTGCTGCATCACGTTTGACTGGAAACGTGTTACGATCTGAAATGCATCATCACAAGAACCATCAAGAAGCAGCCTCAACCACTTCCTGTTCTGATGTCACAAGTGCCTCCAGCAGCGACGGCATGTTCCAGCATCAAGGTTTCAGGTTCTATGGGTATCCCTCTCACATTGGTGGAACCCTGCAAAGTCCTTTGGAGAATATGCATAGCAGTGATCTCCTGCATCATCGTTTGGCTCTCCGATGAGGCCAGCAATGTTAATCCGGGAAGTAGTCATTTGACATCTGGGAAATGCAGGCTGCTATGTTCCAATCGGGAAGTCATCCTTGGCTCAGTTTGTAGTTTAGTTTTAAGCATTCCTGTCATGGAAAAGTTAGCTGTGGGCACAGGTGCCCTTATTTGTCCCATGGTGACATGTTTGAAATGTTTATTGGTCTGAAGTTGCGTACTTTGGAGTGAGACATTTAAACTCTGTTGTCATGCTTGTCTGAATGTTTTGTCCCCATTGCTTGTCCAGATGTTGAGAGCGCGAACTTTTATTCCATATATCAACTATTATAATCTGACGAGAGGGGTGCCCATGCTTGTAGGCTTGATTTTAAGTATTTTATATAACATAAAAGGTCATTCTTTCTAAACCTAAATATATGAATGATCCATAGAATTTTTAGTCATCATTTTAGATTTATTTATTGTTGCATTTTTCAAAGGCAATTTTAAAAAACATGAAGTATTGAACATCCATCAATTAATTTAATATATGAAAGATATATTAATTTTGTCTGCTCCAAACACATGACATAATAATAATAATAATAATAATAATAATAATAATAATAATAATAATAATTGTAATCGAAATTGTAATGACATGTGCCCATTGCAAAATGGAAAATAGAAAGAAAATGCAGCACGACACGTCAATAGCATGAAATAATTAGGTACATTTGGTGCTTCATTTGACAGTTATATGAAGTTCATTTGACCATTGCAAATACTCTTTCACTCATTGAAATGACATCGTTTTGGTTGGAAACATAGATCCCTCTTCTCATGCCCTTTAGTATTCTTAGATTATCATGATATTTGATGCTTATTCATATTCACAAAAACAACATTAATTGATTCAACTCAAATAGTTAATGCTTTTCATTGAACCCAATGAGAGTTAAACTCATAAATCATAATGAGTTTATTTCGAATCCTTAAGTGAATGTTCTCACAAAGGGCGGGTAAATTGCACCCGCTAACCCCAACCTTTAATTATTGTTTTACTTCTAACCTTAACCTTCACTTTGCTCGTACCGTATCCTTAACCTCAATAAAACGTTTCATTTTGGCCCATTTTTGAACGGAAATAGTTATCTTAGACGGAAAAAGTCACATCAGCAGATTATTGTGGTGGAAAATGCTTCTTTTAACCCCTGTAAAAATCCTTTTTGCCAAAAAAGCCTTACAGTTTTTAAATCTAACAAAAAACCTTAGCCAACTCTCTCCTACCTCTCCTCCATTTCCGGCATCCCCATCTCAACGGCCTCCCGCTCCGGCAAACCCCCTCCTACCTCTCTTCCCTCTCCGGCGGTGCCATCTCCGACCTCCCTTTCCGCCCTGTCCTCCCATCTCCGGCCTGCGATTCGACTTCCTCTTGATTTGGCTTCCGTTTCTGCCATCCATCGCTCACCCATCTCCGCTTCCTCTCTTCCATCCTTGCTTGTGATTCAGCTTCCTCTGATTCGGCATCAGTGGGTGAGGGCAATTCAGTAGAGAATAGACGACGACGATTCAACGGTGAGTGCAAGAGGGCCGTGTGTTGCTGCTCAAGACCGATTTCGAATCCATCGTGACCCTCTCCGAGCACCCCCGTCCGTCGCTCACCCATCTCCGCTTCCTCTCTTCCATCCTTGCTTGTGATTCAGTTTCCTCTGATTCGGCGTCAGTGGGTGAGGGCGATTCAGTGGAGAGTAGATGACGACGATTCAACAGTGAGTGCAAGAGGGCCGTGTGTTGCTATTCAAGACCGATTTCGATTCCATCGCAACCCTTTCCGGGCACCCCCGTCCGTCGCTCACCCATCTCCGCTTCTTCTCTTCCATCCTTGCTTGTGATTCGGCTTTCTCTGATTTGGCGTCAGTGGGTGAGGGCGATTCAGTGGAGAGTAAACGACGACGATTCAACGGTGAGTGCAAGAGGGCCGTGTGTTGCTGCTCAAGACCGATTTCGATTCCATCGCGACCCTCTCCAGGCATCCCTCGTCCTCCGTCCCTAGCCCCAATCCCTTTTCCTCGCACCAACCAACCTTATTAGTCTCTTTCCCTCTCACTGCCATTGCTCGCTAGTCCCTCCCTCTCGGCCTCCCTTTCCTCGCCGCCTTCACTCTCTCTTCCCTCCCTCTTGGCCTCCTTCTCACTCCCCGTCCTTTGTCTCCAATTTCATCTATATTAGCCACACTCGTCGTGGAAGAAGAGGCCGGAGAGGGAAGAGAGGTAGGAGGGGGTTTGCTAGAGCGGGAGGCCGCCTAGATGGGGATGCTAGAGATGGAGGAGAAGTAGGAGAGGATTGGCTAAGGTTTTTTGTTAGATTTAAAAACTGTAAGGCTTTTTTGGCAAAAAGGATTTTTACAGGGGTTAAAAGAAGCATTTTCCACCACAATAATCTGCTGACGTGGCTTTTTCCGTCTAAGATAACTATTTCCGTCCAAAAATGGGCCAAAATGAAATGTTTTATTGAGGTTAGGGATACGGTACGAGCAAAGTGACGGTTAGGGTTAGAAGTGAAACAATGATTAAAGGTTGGGGTTAGCGGGTGTAATTTACCCCACAAAGGACACCTTTTGTATTTATGCGGAATATGATTTTTCACATAGTTGAGGACCCTTTTTTTGTATCCTGACTCTCTATTTCCTCTAACATGCCATTCAAAAGTTATTTTGATCATCATTCTGGTTTCAAACAGGTTAGCAGACATCTTTCCTTAATTAATAGTATAGTTCTCTCTGTAAACTTTGTAGTTACAACTTTACAATTGAGGTCACTATTGCCTGGGTTTGTATTCATGATAGAAAACTAATATGGATAAAAGGCCCTAAAATTGTAAAATACTTATAATTTTTTTTATAATTTAAAGGTAAATGCATTATAACTCTTCTTTAAAATTGGTCAAATTCCCTTCTAAGAACTATAATTCAAGATAAAATTTATTTTGGCTCATTCTTTATTAAAAACCTGGATTTGCCCTTACCAAGGTCCAAGAAATCATCAAAATATTTAAAAATCATAAAAAATGCATCATTTTTAATTTTGTTGATTTTTTTGCTCAAAATCAAAGCTAACAATCTATTTGCTATCCATACCCAACTTAAAGAACTTTTTTTAATAAAAATAATTAAAATTTTCAAAAGATATCTTAAAAATACTTTTTATGCTTCTTAAAATGTAAAGTTTCAATTAGTATACAAGTTATATAAAAAAATTAACAAAATTAAAAATAAAACATTAAATAATTATTATTCAATCTCTCCCAAGAGCAAACACAATTTTAAAACATAAATTATGGTATACTTCAAAGCGATCAAGTAGATTTCAATCGACTTGCGGCCCCAAGCTCATCTTTCTTTTTTCTCCCTTTAAAAAAAAAAAAATTTTGAACCATTCCAAGCCCATCCTAATTTTACCATCTAAATAGCTGATATTAAATAGACATTTTTAAACACTGAAAATCTTGACAATTTAGGGGTTCACATTTATTGACAATGGTAATATGTTCGTCACTCCAATAAGTGTGACAAACTATCACTCACTCATTTTCCTAAACATATCATTCAAATCCAAAATTCATTATCTTACTAAAATGAAATTCTCTTCTTACACTTTCATAATATTTTTTCAAAGAGTAATTACAGTATAAACTTTGTAAGCCAAAAAGGGAAGAAACACACTTATACATTTCATACTATCAAAAGGAATATAATTGTCTACACAGCCCCTAGCCGGATGAACAGAGGATTACTCTTTCATAGCCTAAGCTTCAATTCGAGACACTTTCTTCATTTACTCCTCAATCCCATTATTTTGTAGTGTAATTAATTCTGACTAAAAAAAAAAAGTGCATAATCAATCGATTTATGGTCATATTTAAACAATAACATAAACTTTCTCATGCAGATTACGAGTAGAAATAGAGGAGAAATAAGAGTAGAAACTCATTTTTTGTTTATTAAAAAAAATTTAATGTCGAACTTTTTAATGGTCTTTTAGTATCTCACTAGCAATCAACTTGCACTTTGTTGCGGGTTGCGGTCAATAAAAATTAAAAATTTTCGTGAGAAAAATATTAATAAACAGTTGTGAAGATAATTAATTCAATAGTTTTAAAAAAAATTGAAACTTTTGAAAGTTGTTGTTAAAAAATTTTAAATAAAAAAACTCATTGTACAAAGGCCAAGGTAGTAAATTTGGAATTTCAGTACAAATCGATTGGAGGCTTTGACAGTAACTTATGAAAGTTTGAGGACTTAAAACAATAAAGCCAAAAGTTTAGGACATCTTGAATGTCTATTGAGACATAGTGAAAAAAGTATATGATTTCAATGTTTGAGGATCAAATGATATATCATACACAATAGAGGACCTATATTATAATTACTCATTTTGTTTGGTCTCTAATGTCTCATGGGCCAAAAGCCCAAAAAAAAAACCAGTAAAAAAAAAAAAAAAAAAAGAAGAGAAAAGACAAGACAAGACAAGAAAAACAGCAACAGATACAATAAAAAAAACATAGCTACTGTAGCAGACTAATTCGCTGTTACTAACGTCTTTTCCAAGCTTATAGCTTAGTTATCAGAAGCTTGTAACTTTAGTTATTATATTACTTCCACTTCATATTCTTTGTACTATTTAGTTGAAATTTATTGATATTAATATTTATTAAAAAAATATATTTAAAAATTATATATCTTAATTTATTATTTTTATATAATTTTTTTTATTTAAATACTAAAATATTAAAAATAAAAAATTAATTATTAAAAAATAAATGATAGAAAAAATATAAAACGAACAGAGTAATATGTATCAGAAATATTATTTAGATGTTTGGCTTGCGAAAAAATACGCCCGATACACCCAATTCATATGCGCCCCTACCCCTCTACTTATTATTATACCCTCACTAAAACATTCTAATTCCCACCATGTCTCTTCCTCGTTCTGAGACCTTGCGTCTCACTCACTCGTGACGCCACCGCCTAATCCTGTCTCACCCACTGAGGACACCTCCCGCTCGCATCCTTTTTTATTCGCTATTGCCAATGGTTGGCGACAACGACGAGCGGTGACAGACGGCGAGGCGAAATGGTGAATTGAAGAGGACGCGCCTTGCAAGATCACCACCAATTTAACGTTGACCCGTCACAACTCCAACATCATTGCCAGCCGTCCGCCCACAATCACTATCGCCGTCGAACTACAAGCTGTTGTCGCTCAACCCGCCTCCCGATCTCGTCACTTGCCGCCGATCTCATGCGCGTCACCACTGTTATTCTCGCCGCTCACTACCGATCTCATTCATCTTCAACTCGATGGCTCACAAAGAAAGCTTGAGCTTCATCGGTGTCGACTTGTTGATGGACAAGACAAGGACATTTCTTTGATCCGCAAAATCGATGGTTTCTTTATTGTCAGAGGATTGTGAGCGGCAGGAGAAACACGATTTGTTTGAGAAGTTTTGTGCTTATTTGGTTTTACCTCTCAATGTTTCTACTTTTAACTAATTTGACACCAACTTTTATTTTTGAGCTAAAATTTGTATTCATTGGAGCAAATGAAAAAAAAAATAATGTGAAAGGAGTCATAAAATTATTTACAAAAAAAATAAAATTTTAGTGACAGTTATACGATATGATTTGTACACATATGTCCATATTTTGTACACTTGGTTATCGAGTGTCATATACATCAATTACAATTCTTATAATTTTTTTTTGTACATGTCTTACATAATTTATACAAATCTTTGATTACAAATATACATATTAGTTGTTTGATTTGTACATACTTCTAACCTTATTTATATATCAAAGTTCATACTTATCTGACATCTGATTTGTACATATCATAACTGTACTATTCTAAATTGAATTTTTGTCCTAATTTGTATATATCCTGTAACATATCTTTGATCTCATTTGTATATATGTGGTATATGTTTTGTTTGTATCGATCATTTGCTTTATATATCGAGTTTTATACATATATATCATCTCATTTATATGTATCTTCAATGATGGAAAAGCGAGATTGACACGTTTACACGTTTTTTTTATAGGAGATTAAATTTGTAACATATATATGATCTCATTTGTATATATGTTACACATTATTTATACATATCTTTTTTTTTTTACATCGAGTTTATATATATTTGATATCTGATTTATAGATATCTCTAGATTTGAAGGAATACAGTATTTGATATATTCACATTTATTTTTACTATAAAGGACCGTATTGAAATATAAATATATATAGATATAAAAGATAGGACATAGGGCATATGTATGATGCATCTATGCATGTAAATACACCATAGAAGTTGTATGGATGATATATGAAGCAATGAAGTGATGTTTGAGCTTGTATGTGCAATTTTGTCCATTTTGCAACATATAAGTTGTTTTAAAAAAATTATGTTTAATGCTTATGGAATGACTTAAAATTCATGGGAATGGCTTCCCCATGTGTCTAAAATATGTATGGAACTGCCTATGTTGGCTTTTCAGCTACAAATGAAGTACATGAATTTTATGAATTTTTGCATGGGCTTTCTAGTCATTAGCTGCATAGACTTGGTACCCTGTACTCTAAGAGTCATAACTTACTGTACATAATGAGTTTGGTTATGAAAATTTTCCCACATTTAGAACACTTCAAGATGAATAATTTAGTTTTTGAATCACTGGATTTTATGCCCTGTAACCAGAGTTATAGTCTATCAAAGCTGACTGATTTTACTGTGTACTGTTCATATGGTCAATTTTATCCGATTAAGTGTAAAATCTATAATTATAAATCTATATAGATTTAATGCCTTAAATTTTTTTTCCTATAAAGGTTTGAATGTGTTAAAGGGTTTAAAAATCTTTAGGTTTGACTCACCCGAGAAAAATGTTACTACTACTTCAATTTGGGATGAGGTTAGAGGAGAAGGAATTTACGCGCTAAAATTTGGGTTATCGGACGCGAGAGTATTCTTAAATATAGTTTATCGGAGCAGCAAACCCAGATTCAATTCCGCCTTAGGCCTTGACCCGGAATTCCAATTGATAGCCCTTAAAAGGTCGAAATCCCTATTCTGTCCCCTCTCCTTCAAAACAAACAACGGAGGATTCACAGAAGCGCTCTCTCTCCGAGTCTGTGAAGGAACAAGAGAGAAACAGAAATGGAGGGAGGAGGAGCCCACTGCAATCCCCGTACCGTCGAAGAAGTCTTCCGGGATTTCAAGGGCCGCCGAGCTGGCATGATCAAAGCCCTCACCACTGGTACTGCTTCTTTCCCGACAAGAAAAATCTTTCTATCTCACTCTTACTTTCAATCTCGCTCGTGTTTCTAGCTTTTTTTGGGGCTCTGAACGTCAATCTAGTTCGTTCTTTTTCGTTTCGGTCTGGTTGAACAGAAACCAGTAGATTTTGATGGGGGAGGTTTTGCCCTTTTAATCGGTGTGAGATTATGGAGAAATTATTGAGGCATTTAGCTGATTATTTTGTTTTGATTTTTCCCTTGTAGATGTGGAGGACTTCTATCAGCAGTGCGATCCTGGTGAGGCTTACATTTCTTTTTTAGTTTTGATTCTGTGTGAATTTTGTGTTGTTCTACCTTTTGCATGGTTTTGGTTTGTTGCAGCATTTCTTTTACGAGCTTTTTTTCTGTATGGTGGGGGGTTAGGGTTGCTTGCTGCTGTCTTCATTGGTTTTGGACGTATTATGTGTTAATAGATTTTGGGTAGGGCATGTTAATTCTCCTTGTTTGTGAACCAGGCATTATGGCTTTATTTACACATGCCACTCTATCGGCATTGAACTCTCTGAAGACTTAAGTGCCAATAGTTGATTGCCGTTCCATTCAGGTTTAAGTCTCCTCCGTTGACTTCCTTTGGATTTGATCAACGTGTGGTTATATTTTCAATGCAAAACACTTGAAGTGAAGTTACTTTGGATTTTCACTTGGTTGATTACTTATTCCAGTATGCTGCCATTTTGGGAAATTTCATTGTTATTTATTTGATTTCCTCGGTCAAAGTAGTTGCTTTGTCCCACTTTGCCTTGAGTATGCTGCACTGGTGGAGATTTTATGTTGCTGTATTTGGTTTTCTGTCAATTTTGTTGCGTCTGTTTTCTAAGCTGCATCTTTGCCTTGTATTTTTGTTGTTCTTATGTGAAGCTTATCATTATTTTGTTATTGCAGAAAAAGAAAATTTGTGTTTGTATGGCTTCCCAAGTGAGCAGTGGGAAGTCAATTTGCCTGCTGAAGAAGTCCCTCCAGAGCTTCCAGAACCTGCATTGGGCATTAACTTTGCTAGAGATGGCATGCAAGAAAAGGACTGGCTGGCTTTAGTTGCTGTTCACAGTGATGCATGGCTGCTTTCAGTTGCATTCTATTTTGGTGCTAGATTTGGATTTGATAAAAATGACAGGTTTGTCACTTTGTCTACTGATCGAAGGTTTTGTTGTCTGCTATGAGATAGTTATATGATTTCAAGCTCTGAATCATGTTCCTTGATTTGCATATTGATTGTGATGTTATTTTCCCTAGATGCATGGCAAAGTTTTATGTGATTCTCGTTTCTCTTGTGCCACCATTCACTAGCTCACAATTAGTTTTTTTCTTTTTTGGGTGCAAAAGAAGTTTATTCAAAAGCAAGAACACCCTAAGGCGGGTTACAAAGGCCCAGCATATTCAACGTGCTCCTGTTACCAGTGCTTCTAGTAGCAGCTGATTTAATAGCTCTACCGTTGGAGTTAAATAAATGGGGCATAGTGGTCCCTCTAATGTCATAAAAAATAATAGTAGTTAAGAAGCAAGGACAATTAGGTTAGCTCGGTCTTTGTAATATGTTTTCCTCACAATATTTAGGTACCTTTAAATAGCTGTCTTTTGCTTAAAGAGGAATCCTATGTTGCTGTTATATGAAATAAATGATAGGTCACTAGCTATAGCCATACGCCTTTTACCACATTTGAAATTGGTTTGCTTGGTTTCTCATAGGCCTTTTTCTTTTCACAGCTTTTCACAGACAGATCAGTTCTAAAATTATTTCACTGAGAAGGTAACCTTACCACTAAGTTTGTTTTTTCCGGTTGTTCAAAATTCATAACAACCCAGTTCAGGACCAAAGAGGGAAAACGGATTAGGGTGCAACCTATAACTGTTGGTTTCCCAATTGTGTGGTTACCATTACGGCTCTTTTTCAGTTTGGCTTCATCAATCTTTAGACTTGTATGGTAACATGATGTATTCCTTTGAGGAGATCATTGTTTTTCTTCTATCTAGAAATTTTGAGAATTCTTCATCTGGTACTTGGTGCTAACATGGTGGGCATAAACTTGTGGTGAAGGAAACGGCTTTTCAATATGATAAATGAACTTCCAACACTCTTTGAAGTGGTAACTGGTGCAGCTAAACGACAATCAAAGGAGAAGTCATCAGTCTCAAATCATGGTACCACCAAGCCAAAGTCAAACTCAAAAGCGGTAAATTGATTGCTTCATAAGCATGGGTTTTGCGGCTTCTTTTATATGCTTATTATGCTGTAATGTGAACTCAAGCTGTTGCCTTTGGTTGTCAGTTTTATTCCATATGCACATGAAATCTTGTGAATTGCTCTTGCTGATTTTGACTCTTCTATGTGGTATGGAAATGGATAACTTCAGGGGAAGTATTCAAAGGCATTGCAGCAAAAGGATGATGATGAAGAGCTAGATGAGGAAGATGATGATGAGCATGGAGAGACTTTATGTGGGGCGTGCGGCGAGAACTATGGAACGGATGAATTCTGGATCTGTTGTGACGTGTGCGAGAAGTGGTTCCATGGGAAGTGCGTAAAGATCACCCCAGCTAGAGCGGAACATATTAAGCAGTACAAATGTCCTTCATGCAGCAACAAGAGAGCTCGCCCCTGATGTTGCGCTATTTATGTTTCCCCTTTTTCAGTTCATGGTTTTACATCTTTCAGATGCTGATCTTATGGTGTCAAATTAGAACGTTGATGGTTCTACTAGTCTAGCTTTTCGGTTTCAGTGTAGTGTTATTGTAAGATGATCAGTAACTACTGTTGAACGACCAGTCATGTTGTCCCGACCTTGCAGAAAATGTGCAAATACCCTTTGTGCTCGATCGGCAGAGAAACACGTGTTGCTAATCGCATCTTCAGGTCACGTTTGGTGGTGAGTATGGTATGTGTTCTACCCCTTATGTTTTTCTATATTTATATTTCAATAGTACATTTCATACTATAAAACAAGTGTGAATATATTAAATTTTGTTCATACTATAAAACAAGTGTGAATATATTAAATTTTGATTTTTGTTGAAGTTTTAGATATGTAAAAATCTGATACTTGATATTTATGAATTTGATGTGCAAAGAAAGTTAAAAAAAATGTATGTACAAATTATGGGAAATATGACACAATTCCTGTCAAAAATAAAAATATGTACAAATTCAATTATGGATTTGTATAATTGTAATTTATATATATATATATATTCAAATCATTTGAGACATGCACAAACAAGATTATAGAACTATTATTAATGTATTCAATTGTATATATGAGTTCAACATTCGTCTTAAAAACACATATATAGATGCACCAAAACACACTTCTTGCCAAAATAAAAATATGTATAAAAATTGAAGTCTTGTACACAAAATTAACATGTAAAAAGAATGTGATAGATATATAGAATTAACAACTCAAATAATTGTATCAAATGTGATAACATCTCCAAAGTAGTCATATGACAATCAAACTCAAGCATCCACCCATAATAAATTAACCATGTGTGCATCACCATCATACTGAATTGCATAAAAAATTTTGGGTTTTTAGCTTGTTTTTTCTAGCAATAACTTAAAGTTTCTTGAGCATTTCCCACATCATGGTTTAATCTCCATAAAGTTCTTAAGTGATTCGAACAATCTCTATTATGTAAATTCATCTTCAACATTTTTAAATATGTTGGTATATTTTTCGTAAGAAACCTCACTTCATCAAATTTTTCAGCGAGGCTTCTTGCTGCAAGTGCCATATTCTTGTGGCATCTCAACAAACAAACACTTATAGGATTAACCACATTACAATTGTGAAATTTTGTGTATGATTTCACAACTCAAGTTTTACCTTTTCTAGTCCTTGCTAGCCTAAATGATACCTTACCATTGATCCTTATTACTAAGTACTTTTTAGTTTTTCTAGTATCATCTTGGTTTTTTCCATCTTCAGGCATATTTTAGTCTCATTATAACAAACAAAAAATGCAGTTGATCACTTCATCACCAAGAGCCACTTTTTTACTTGATCGAACTTGAAGTTCAAAGCCTTTTTCTTTAGCAAAGCTTTTTAAAATATTAGTACTCCCTCCGTCCCAAATTCTTTGAACCATTTGACTTTTTGGGCTAGTTTGACTTGAATTTTTTTATATTACTGATTGTTAGAAAAAAATTAAAAAATATATATTTAGAAACTATAGGTCTTGATTTATCATTCACATATAAAAGTTTTTCATTTATATGTTAAAATGTCTAAAATAAAAAATCATAGATTAATTGGTAAAACGTGAATGGTGTAAAGAATTTGGGACGGAGGAAGTATTATCTAAAGAGTCAAACTCTTACCTCACATATGGTTCATTGATTTAGCCAATAAATGCTTGATGATTTTCAAAATTTCTTTATATCATGATTACTGCTTGTTGTATATCCATGTTAAGTGATTGTAAATCCTCCACATATAATAAGATCTTGATTCAATCTATTCATAGAAAGGAACTAAACTAATTAATCACACTCTTAGCAAACCAAGTAAATGTTAAAATTCATAAAAAGAGAACAAAAATTTGACCTTAACTATGATCTTAGTTCGGGTAACTATAGAAGAATAAAATAAAAAAGATGAAATTATATGACTTCTATAGGTTTGCCTTCCCCATTGACATTAAAACCCTTCACTTAACAGAATTTCTCGATAACTAAGAAGAAAAACAATCAAAAAATTGAAGAGAGAAACTACTAACCGATCATGATTGGAATTCTCCACCATAAACTCTATTGTGTTTTTTCCCCTCCAAAGTACAGTAATATTCTGATGCAGCGTGGTCAAAGAAGAATTATTTTTCCGGTACCGAATAATAAGAATTGGGTCTGACGAGTAGGAGGAAGAAAAAGAGTCGTGGGCGACAGGGAAGGGGAAATTTTTGAGCAGGAAACGAGTGAAATTATTAAATATTGTATCTTAATTTCATGGTTAGTGATGTATTTTCGAGCATTAGATTTAATAAGAACCATGAATCAATGGCCAGAAAATGGTGTGAGCCTAAATGTCTTACACCAGTGTAAATGAATCCCCACCCTTTTACAAAGTCCACTTTATAGAAGAATAGTGCACAATAATTAATACTCTCTTTGTCAAAATTCTTTGTAGGTGAACTAGCTCAAACTTGGTAGGCGAGGGAACTTGTGAGAAATCAACATTAATTAATATTATCTTTATCTCATATTCTTTGAAAAATTAGACTTTTTCAAATAATTTGATTTAAATTTATTCATATTATTGTTTGTTAAAAAAAATTTTAAAAATATATTTAGAAATTATAGATCTTTATTTATCATTTATATATAATGGTTTTTCATTTATATAATAAAATATTAAAAATAAAAAAATCATGGATTAATACATGAAATTTTGGTAAATTGGCAAAGGTTGTTACTGAGATAATGCCTAAATTTATTGTGGACAATTGAAATCCAAAATTGAGATGATACAATGCCCCAGGAATAACTGCGGCCTGCTTGCTAGGGGAAAGCATGGGTTGGATAAACCCAAAATCCAACCCGAACTACCCTATTGAGTTGGGTAAAAATGAACTATGGTTCACGAGTTAGTTCCACATATAAGAGAACCGGCAATTTTTTAGTTGGCTATGGTTCCATATTAAACAAACCCGAGGTGGACCCAAACCCTAGATATATATATATATGTATGTATTTCTTTGAAGAATTATGATAATCATCTTGTATTTTCATATTAAACCCTTAAACTGATGTCCCAAATTAAAATAACATGGAAGTTGTGAAATCATTTACAAAATTTTTTCATATTCACTTGAATCACTTTACTTCTTAGACCAACTACTTCTGGTTCATTTTACTTTCGATCCCTCTACTCTAAACTACTCTCTATGATACAATTATCATGTTTTTTCATTTATGAGTCATGTGTAACTGAAAATTCATAACATCAACATATTTCAAGTCTTGGTACTGAAGAAAATGGTCTTAAAAATTCAGCTTTTCATGTTGAATGTTGTACCAATGTTGGAATTACTGGAAGGATGTAAACTAGTTGTGATGGAATATACTCTGCAAGCAGCTCTTTTAAATCATTTTGGTAACATCATGTTAAATTCTTTTAAATGTGTCTAAGTATATGTATTTAAATACTACTTTAATTGTATATTATGTTGAATATTTCATAAATTGGTTATGGATACAATTTTATTAAATCTTGGTGTTGTTATAGGTACATGGTATAAACCCAAAAACTTGAGAACCAGAACTGAAAAACTCAAAACTATGATTCTGGTTTGGTTCAGTTCTCCCTTCTCAGGTTTGATAGAAAATTTTGAAATCGATGCCATTTTGAATTGGTTCAGTTGCACCATAAAACCAAACCAACCTAAACCATATTCACCCCTATTGTTTGGCATACTCCACCTAGAATAATTGCCCAACAAGGCTACATGGGTTAGTCATGTCGATGTTGTCCTCAGTGGCAGATTCGGGTTTTTAGGCTCAGAGGGGCTAGGGGCTAGGCCGAGGCAAGATGAGCGTCGATCAATGAAGCAGACTAAAGGAAAGAGAGATAGAGAAACGTTGAGAAAGAATGATTTGGGATGGATATGCAATATTTCATAGGTTAAGGGTAATATTGCAATAAAAAGTAAAGATTTAGCACTGTTAGAGCCATTTACCCTTTTTATAATCCTCAGCCAATTTAGGGGAAAAGTACCCATCTGCTCCTTAGTTTCTCAGAAAATGGACAACTTAGTACCTCATATTTATAAAATTTCAAAATTTGGAGGGGGGCACCCCCATGCCCTAACTTGGTTCCACCACTGGTCATCCTGGTTCACAGACAACCTAGTCTTTACTGCTCTACAACTAAAGACTAATTAATTTCTGAGAATGTTTCCTGGTTTCACAGAGGTGATTTTTTTTGTTGGATCCAAAATTTTGAGTGTTTGTTTAGACTCAAACATAAACAGCAGAGGGGCAGTAGAGGCATTTTTTTTAATTTTCTCTCAACAGACAAGGTAACGGAGCTAATGTTCTAGGGGATAAGTGTATATTTTCAGAAAATGGGGGTATAAGTGGAAATATTACATAGTCATAGGGAGGTGAATGTAATTTGTACGCTTGTTATGTTGACCTCAGAGTTATGTTTTCAGCTAGCAGCGTTCTATTTCTAGGTCCAACGTCCTTTCACAGTGGCTTTGTTTTCTCTCAGAGGTTTAATATATCAAAAAGTTACAGTTACTCTTGGATTAGAGCGGTGAAATCTCCATCTGCAATTTTTTTAGTTCAATTCACGATATTCCACTTTCAAAATGTTTCAAATTGCTTGTTATCTTTTGTTTGAATTAGCTACAGTAGAGTTGTTCAATGGGCCTGACCGGCGAGGGTCGGCCTGGCCCATTGTTCACCTCTAGGCCGCGGGAGGCCTTCAAACATTAGACAGGGGGGGTCAGGAAAGAATTAAAGAACAAGTCACATGATTATTTACAATGCAAACGTATTTATGATGTTATGGTTGGAATGACATGCTAACAATATAGCCTTCTCGATGTTCCTTCACACAGTGGATCGGCAAATCCATTAATTAATCAAGTGTAGGAACAATGGAACATCAGATGGCCATGGACTACGGGGTGAAAGAAAGAAAGCAAGAGCTTGACTGAGACATACTAACCCCAGGCACTTTCAATAGCAAATTCACAGCCTTAGGTTGATTCTATCAGACCATTTAAAGATATCAGAATACACTTGATTACCCCCCAAGTCTTCCCCAGAAGCCCCCGCAGCAACCCGCATGACATCCTCAATCAGTGCAAAGTTCCCCATTATGTCAACATGGGCACCACTCTGCGTGCCACGCCCCTCCAACAGATTGGCAGGTGGAGAATGGAGGTACTCCCGTATGTGAGTCCGGATTCCAGAAGGATTGAATCTGGTTTGCCCGCGCCAACCTTTTGCACACATGAAGCCTGAACTTAGAACAGGAACTGTCTCATCTCCGTCTACTAAATAGACCCCGTCTTTCAGACAGTTATCTTCATCTTCCGCTGATGTATCAATTTGAAAGGGAATGTAGCACTCGGCAACAGGCGATAACTTGTAGACATAGGCTCTTTCAGTTGGAATGCCGACTCCATAAAGAGAAAAGATTTCCATTTCTGGAGCATTTGGTAGCCTGCAAAGCATCATGATAGATCAGTCATATGATTCCAATGACACCAAAACTTACATGGACTTACCTTTGGTGAATTATTGGTGATTAGTAACTTACACACTTAGAAAACTCAATTTAACTCACTGTGAAGCGAACTAACACTATCAGCTCTATGTTTCCACTTTCTTCATTCCAACCTTAAAATCTCAGGTAATATATAGATGCCAGCCAGATTCTACTAAAAGCTAAAAACTTAAAAAATTTGACCTGCCGCTTTGTTTCAAACAATCAACCAACTACGCTTTGACAACTTTGAATGCGTTTAGATCCATCTTGTAACTCAACGTTTGAATTGCTTTAGGATCTATGACACAAGTCAGTCTTCCCTTTGTTTTATCTTGTAACTGATCTATATAAATCGGGCAACAAGCCTCACTTGTACGTGAGGTTGAGATATAGATCCAGTATCCAGGTGAACTTTCAAATCAGACTGTATATGTTACTACAAAGGCAGGTGCATCAAAATTAAGAGAAAACGGAAGTATAAGGGGCCTTACTTGGTCTCTAGGGGGCTTGACCAGTATCTGTAATGATCATATTTAGGATCATCCAGATTGTCAGCAATTCCATAAGAGCAATGAGCAGTGCCACGTTCCATCATTTTTGGAGCAACAAAATGGAGGAGGTCCAAAATTTCTCCAGCAGTATATGCTTTATATTCAGCAACAGCTTTGATGCCACCAACTCCCATATCATGGTACTCAGTCCATACATCTCGGCATGTTGTATTTGCAACACTGTGGCCTTTTACGGCACCCTGAATGTAAGTAGAGCAAAGAAACAAAAAATATCAAGACTAAATACTAAAAGAGCGGTTGTAACACACTATTAACACTCTATACAGGATTAAGGCAAGCAAAGATCCCCACAGATAAATATGAAAAAGTGAAAAAGGAAAAAAAGAAAACACTTACTCTAAAATCAGTTCTCTCAAGCTCAGATGATGGTACCTCTGCCACATCTTTACCAAATGATATAAGCCTTCCATAGTTTACTTTCTTTGTTTGAGAATCTGTTCCTCCATCAGCAGTCTGGCTTGCAGTTTGTGTATCATTGCTTCCCTTGCTGCCACAAACATAGCCATCTTCCGGTGACCAGTCCAGACCACCCCAGATAGTCTCCCCACCTTTTGGAATCATTGACATCGTTGAATCCCATGTGCGGGTCATTCTCATAACATGTTGCAGCGTTTGAAATTGAAACAGATCATTATCAAGAAAGCCAGGTGCAATCGCCCTGCATTTCAGGCACATTTCATTTACACTCCATACAAGGTCAAATACATGCTATTTGCTTGGAACTAGACTTGGGCACCATGCAAAACTATCACATATGCTACCATCCAGCATGTATTAGTGTCAAGCAAAACATTTCTTAGCTAAACTTTCATGAAATTCTGTAATGTGGCAGGAACATGATCTCCATCGGAATCCTTAAAGTAGCAAGACACTGATTTCCATTTTTACTTCAGTGTGATCAGGGTAGTCATACAAACTAGCCAGAGTTCAATGTGGCATCGTACATTTTGGGCAATTTGTTAGCAATCTAAAAATTTTCCTAATCCCACTTCCATGTGTCCAACTATGCTTTGGACAAGCCTCCACATGTCATGCTTCTAGTTACTACTACTTCAGAACTGACACATACCTTGCGTAAGCAATATCTTTTGCTTCAGCAGAAAAAAGCCCTGCTATGGCTTTTGGAACACCTAAGAATGGTCCACCAATATTCATCACGGCTTTAATATGCTTAGAACACCAATCTGGTCCACCACCACCACCCATAGGAGCAGGTGCCTCAACCCACTTCATGAAGTGAAGAAAGTATAGTACACCCATGGAATGTGGAATCACAACTGCCTTGTTTCCACCATTTGTAGCCACCAACAGTTCTATATTACTTTTGATGCGGCTTAGTGTTTGGTCCCTTACCTGATGAACCAAAAGATCTCAGTACGATGCAAACCAGCTCTAGAAAAGCTAAAACATGATCAGATACATAATCAACAATTCCACCTGTGGAACTATAACAACTAAGAAACTTAAGTTCCGAGAAACACCTCAGTGTTTTGGAATGAAAGCCTCCAATCATAAGCAGCCATATACATTGTTTTCTCCTCATACCCAATGCGTGCTAAGTTAGCAATCAAGACAGCCCACACGAAATAGCCTGGAGCAAAATAATCAGCAGCAACAAGTCCAGAGACGGGTCTAACCCTTATACCAGAAGGATCCAATCCAGTTTCATTGCCCAATGACATATGTTCTACCCAGCATAATGGTCTGCACATTATCCAACCAACTAAAAAAAGCTGCTTAAAAAAGCATTGCTTGTAAAGAGTTCAGGATTGGAAGAAAAGGACATAAAAAGAAAACAACCTTACAGAATCTGTGTGCTCTGGCCAGCTCAATAAACTAAAAAGGAAATCCGAAGTATAGATTTTTTTATAAAAATAAAAAAAAGCTTTATTAAGGCATTAAGGGGATGCCAAAAAAATCTATTACAAGCTTAGAACTCAACTTCAGCCATATCTACTTCAGAAATCAAGTCACCATTAGGCCAAACAGTAAAAGGGTGGAACCATCTATAATTCAAAGGATTAAAATACCTCTCCATACCTTTAATAGCTCTTTTATTTTGTTCTAGCCATGTCAACCACAAAACAAAAAAATGCAGTAGAAACATTGAGACAGATATACAGGTCAAGCGCATATGATCAAGTATGATCTTCCAAATTCAGAAGATTAAACTAGTCCGTTTCCACATTGCTTGTAGCTTTAGGAAGACAATCTGATCTGGCCAAGCACTTGAACTTATATATCAACCACTTTGCTCACGCTCAAGCTTAAAGGGGACAATTAGTAGTTTCAAAGTTTAGCATGAGATAGTAATCAGGATCAGCTTCCAAACTAATTAGCAAATATCAGTCAATTTCATTTTGCTGATAGCAAGATTATTCGACAATTTCGAAGTCACTCAATCAATGCTCAAGCACTTAGGTTCACATTCCTTACCCTAAAAGGATAAATGTATCAACTAAAACAATAAGCAAACAAATCATTGTGGCTCTCGGAAACATAATCTCATCTATATTCTAGTCACATAACCGGAACAATGACAAGCAACAAGTAAAACAGCGTTAAATTGAAAACATTCTATCAAGAGTATGTGAATTGACAAACAACAACTTTAAGAAACCATTAAATTGGGTACCTTTTGTAGACCTCACCAAATGTGCCACCCCACAAACGCTTCCTGAACAACCCTTCTGTGCACTGTCTTCCTTCCCACAGCTCAAGTCCGCCTGTCACAATTCCAGGCACAAACACGATCGGGTGCTTGACCTTAAGCCCTTCTTTCTGCAGCTTCACGCCGGGAGGATCGGGCATAGGGCCCGTTATTGCCTCTGTCACAAACTGAGGAAACGAAGCTGGCATTGCGCTGTAGAGGAACAGAAGGATCCACCATGTGAAGCAGACACAACCAATGAACCAGCAGCAAGAATCCATACAAGACCACTTGGGTTTCTCTTCGTGGCTGCTGTACTTTGATGGGTGCTTCTTGTTTTTCTCATCTTCGCCATCCTGTTCCTCGGTTGTTGCCTGTTGAGGTTCTGATTCTGATGCTGGCGCTTTCTCTGACTCGCTCTGTTTTCTTCTTCTAAGAGTATGCATATTCGTTGCTAGTCAATAGAACACAATTCGTGGGGTTTAGGGGTTGTTTAGAAAACAATTACTAGTTTAATTTCTCGAGGAAAAGAAGCAAGAAATTAAAAGGAATCTTCTTTTTTAGCGTATGGATGAGAGAGATGGGATTAAAAGAGCTACTAGTAGGGACAGGTTCGTAAGAATGAGCTCGGAAACAGAATTTCAAAAGCTTTAAAGCTGATGCTTCAAAGTTGAAAACAAAAAGCAAGCAGCTTGGCACAGAAAAGAACAAGTGTTGGAAGATAAAACAGTTGGGTATTCCCAAAATCATCCAGGGAAGACAGTTCTGTCTAGAGAAACAAACGGAAAGTTGAGGCCTTTTAACTTCGGCTGGATGTGACGCAGAAGAATGGGCGAGAACTAAATATACTTATCTAGTGAGACAACGGGAGAATGGGTGGGGTTACTTGCATTTATTCAAGCCAGTCGTGTCGTTTTGGAGAACGGCTGGCCGGCTGGCTGGCTGTGAGTAGTTTTCTTTATTGTTCTTGGGTTGATGGCTGAATCTGCAGTCACGGCTGGCGCTGAATTTCTGAAATTTCGAGAGTATGGCTAAAAAATAGTCGAGCTGCACTGAGTGGTAAGCTTGTTATTATATTCGGCTCAAATATTTTTTGAGCTTGATAATTTTTTCATATTTAGATTACAAACAGCATGAACTTGTCATAGACAACTGTTTAACTAATTAAGTTTAAGTCAAACTCAAATTATTCACTTAAATTAAATTAAAAAAAAGTTAATATTAAGTCAAATCGAGCTTAGCAATAAATAAATTAAATTTCTTTTAAATTGAATATTGAAATCAAAATTTTGTTCAAATTTATCTTGAACTGATGAGCTTTAACCCAAATTGGATTCAAGCTGGAGCTATTAGTTAATATTTTCAACCCTGAAAATGAGATAGCTCTTGCTTGTTTGCTTGCTTCTTTTCAATGAAAGGATTATCATTTCCTTGTGCAACTTGAATTAGGACAAATCAACTTCCCTCATGCACGGCCCGTAATCGTTGGCCGAGCAATGATTTATGTATGTGGAGAGATTCTCTTTTTCAATTTTTAATTTCAGTTGAGTACTTGAGTTGCCTAAGAATGAATTTGTGATATTGAAATTTGTAAAGGTTTGTGACTTTTGTCTCATAAATCTCCATTGGGTATGGTAGCGTAATTTGGATAAATATAGCTTTAAGAATATTCCTAGTAGGGTAAGTTTAAGGTGCAGACATACCCTTATGTACGTACATAATTATCATTCATAATATAAAATAAATGTATGCGTCAAATTTTATTTTCTGTAAAAGATTATATATATGTACAAATCAAATTATGGATATATATAAAATTAATATACAAAAAATGTGAAGAGTACATGCAAATTATGTGAAATATATGTACAAATAAAATTACAAAACTTTGACTGATATATTTAATTGTATCTATGAGTTCGGCCAGTTATACTAAAAATGGATGTGAGTGTGTCAAAATACACTTTCTGTCAAAATTAGAAATATGTACAAATCAACCCCTTAAATATTTTTCATATGCATTATTCATAATGTATGGATATAAATTGTCTTATATATACGTAAATTATATTTATTTTAATATATTTATATTTTAATAAATTTATACTTTCGTAAATCAAATAGAAATTAGGTTTTTCAAAAAAAAAATGAAAAAATTGGATTGGTAACAAAACAGTAGTCATATGTACAGATTTGAAGAAAGATGTGTATGAACTCGATGTATAAATAAGGTTTGAAATATGCATCAATTATGTAAGATATATGTATAAATGATATCATAAAATTGTTGCCGGATGTAAAAAAAAAAAAAAAAGTATGACAGTTCCCAAATGCATTTGCCCCTAAAATTTGAGATATATATATATATATATATATAAGCCGAATGATAATATGAACTCAATGTACAAAGAATAAAGTGATATATACAAATAAGATATTGAAAACTAACAAATATTTTTTAATTAACTTTTATTTTTTTATGTTAAGCTAGTAACATATATTTATAAATTAAATGATAATTTACATATAGATATATTCCTTCTGTCCCTAATTTTTTGTACGTACCATTCACTGTTTACAATAATTCATCTATATTTTTTATCTTCATCATTTTAGTATATAAATGAAAAAATTTTATATATAAATGATAAATGAAGGCCAATAGCCTCTACATGTATTTTCTTAAAAACTCCATAGCAAATAATAATGTGAATAAATTTAAGTCAAACTTAAGTTAAAAAGTGACATGTATAAAAGAATATGGAATAGATGCAGTAATTATTTGTGTGTCACCAGATTAAGATCTTGAAGAACTAATACGTACAAATTATTTTTGTCACTAACTATATGTACATATATAATTAGTGTTACGTAGAAATATTTTATTTACAGTGGGTTGAATTTTTTTTTAATTTTCTATATGTACAAATTACACTAGAGATAAGTACAATTTTAGTTACTACTCTATTATGTAAAATTATTTTTTTGTTGCTTCGTATATTTTATATATAAATATATAAAGTTGGGGCCAAATTTGAATAAATTTAAAAAGATTGAAGGTCATACTAGAATTAATCACTGATTGCCCATTAACCATTTAATTTTACTCCAGAAAATCCATCTGATGTGCCTTGCAAAGTTGACGTTATTGTTCTGCCTCAATTGGAATTTATTGATTGTGTTCAGTTTGATGTCAGCCAAGAATTTAGGAATGGTTTAGAGGTGTCCCTTTTAGATGAATCTCGAGTTGAAGAAAAAAGAAGCATCTTGTGTGGAACTCAAGATGAAAAGGAGCTTCAATTGGCAATTATCCCTGTTATGGATTCTGATTCTGAGTTTCAAGGGAAAAACCAAATACGAAGCAAAGAATTTGGCAATGAGTTGATTCCCTTATGCGTGATTCAACCAGTTGAAGGTGTGTGTTGGTTTTGGAGATTATTTTTTACAGTCAAATGTATCTCCTTGGGCCAACAAATTTTTTAAAAAAGGTGTATAAAATGGCAAACTTTACTTTTGAGGAGTTTGGGGACCCAGACATTAAATTTATTAAAAATGTAGACAGACAAAGAAAAATGTTGAGAGGTTTCACTACATTGCAAGAAGGTTGTACGAAAAGAAGATCGTTAATTGAGAGTTATATAAAAGATTGGAAATTAGCATTAATTATGACAAGAGAATTGAGAGTCCTTATAAGGAAGATGCAAATAGCACTATGGGAGCTCGTCCAGCATCTTCAAAGAATGCATTGATGAAAAAGAGCGTCAGGAGCCGACCACTATTCTTGTTTCCCACAAGATAGACCACTAATTTCAAGAGTTCTGGGTACAGTTTTTTTAGGTAGGTTTTGTGCTGTAGATGGGCTTCCAATGGGCTTAAACTTGTTCCCTTTTTTAATTTAGGTCTTAGGATTTGGAGTTTGATTTGTTTAGGGGTTTTGAGAGTTCGATACTTTCTAAAGCTTTGAGGTTTGGGTGTACTTTTCATCATTTTTTTCTTCAAAGATATGTTTGTATTCATTGCTTTTTTAATAGTAAATTTTTTCATTGCCTTTCAGGTTTGAGATGATGGTGGATGCTGGTGATGCCTCTGAATGTGTGAGACTCGTTGGCTAAAAGGGATGGCTACGGTAGCTGCAAGGAAGAAGCTGAATGAGAATGGGTTATAAAGTTGATAATGTGAGGTAAATGACAGGGACGCAGAGGGTATTACTGATATTTAATAGGGATAGAAACATAATTCCGCCTATACATATATAAGGTGGCACTCACGTCAGATGATTTCTTATCAGTGAGTCATGTAATACGTTGTAGTTCTACATGAACATATCTTTTGATATATCTTACCCCTATATGTGTTTATTTATTTTAAGAAATAGATTAAAAATTGTAAACAACAAATTTTAATTAACTTGATTTCTTCGACATTAGGATATTACTCAAACTATATTGCTTATTGACAGTAGAATGACTAATTAAGGAGCTTTGAGCAATTTTTTACTACTTCCTTCATTCCAACTTGTATGAGATACTCTATTTTTGGATATACCAAAATGATGAATCATTTTCATAAACGAGTAATAAATGGTCCTTTAATCTAATCTAATATATATATTCAATGGAGTTCCACGTAATTTCCTTAATTCGGCTCCTCCATAGCTGTCACGTGTCACTTTTTTTTTTTGTTGCAAAGCATACCAATTAAACCCTTAAAGTGTTATTTCAATTAAACCCTTCATTATTATATTTTAGTTTGGAAGGTATATACACGTTTGTAACCTTTAGAATCTGGCATTGACTTTTGTAATTGAGCATAATTTACGAATTAACACTGATATCACAATTGTTAATTTAGTAAATTGTGAAACTGACGCAATCAAGTCCATTTTTCATTCCTAAATTCCATACTTCATTCTTAATATATAGTAGGTACAGTGTTGTATAAATCAGCTATTCAACCATTCATTGCATCAATATCATTTTTGGCTCGTTTTAAAATTCTGGTTGGTGCTGATGGATGGGATGATTCGGATGAATACTAAAGACGTAATTCAATATGCAAAGGAGGTTTGTGAAGATGTTGTGCGGGAATACGAGTGTCTAAAGAAACGTGTTGAATGCTTGGAATACGAGAAAGACATGCTTGTGGCAAACATCGGGATGTTACAGAGCATGGTAATTAGTAATCCCAATTTTTATTTTCAAGATTTAATCCCTCCATTGGTTTTAATTGCTTCCATTGGTTTTTATTGCTAAAATTATGATGGTTTTGGTGCACAGATCGGTGATTCCATTACTGGCTAAGAGAAGATGGATGCCATTAATTATGATGAAGGAACACAGGGCATCGGGAGCAGAAGACAACAAAAGAAATCCTATTAGATGAATACAAGGCTCAAGTGCCAATATACTTTAGTCATAATAGGAATGTCTATTACTTATACAAGGTATAGCATTTTCATGAACCAAAAAATGTTTTGTTATATGGATATATTCACAAAATGCAACTATCCCGATGATATTAAACTTTTTACAAATCTAAATATAAGTAGAAGTTTTTTCATGAGTATAAAAGGAGGACACGCATTAAGTTTTTTTATTCTTATGGGCACTAATTGGTAGGAGGATATTCTTACAAAAGTACCAATTCTAGGGTATTCCATAATTGATTGATTATAAATAAGCTATTTGATTAATTATTTTAAATTAAAATAGCAAGAATAATCAACCCAATTACTAGGAAAATTGAGCATATTCAAGTACTATATAAAGTTTACCATGTACTAGATAAAGTTTTTCATATTTTTACAAAAGTACGAATTCTAGGGTATTCCATAATTGATTGATTGTAAATAAGGTACTTGATTAATTATTATAAATTAAAATAGTAAGAATAATAAACCCGATTACTAGGAAAATTTACCATATTCAAGTACTATATAAAGTTTACCATGTACTATATAAAGTTTTCCGTATTTTTACAAAAGTATGAATTCTAAGGTATTCCATAATTGATTAATTGTAAATAAGCTACCTGATTAATTATTATAAATTAAAATAGTAAGAATAATCAACCCAATTACTAGGCATATTTACCACATTAAAATACTACATAAAGTTTACTATATACTTAATTTCGTATGTACTTTGAACTGTAAACCATGTTTATTACAAATAAAATGGTAAGATAAATCAATTCGATTATTTATAACTGGATTATTACACAAATATACCATATTCAAATACTATACAGTAAGGCATCTATACCATCAAATGTACTACAATAAATAAGTCTTGGGGTTCCAAATATTCGGCCACGTAAAAAGTAAAAAAAAATTTTAAATAATAATTCAATCCATTTTCCCAAAATAAAAATAAGATTATCAAATAAAATAAGAGGAAAAAAATTCAGGGTTTTAAATTATTAATTATTAGGTGGAGGCCTTGTGTCTTCTAATAGTAATCACTCATTAAATAAAATAACAATGAAATCCTATTATATTAATATATTCTTAAAAGGAAAGTATTCCAATGATATTAAAATTTTTA
This sequence comes from Aquilaria yunnanensis, assembly GCA_039654915.1. NCBI lineage: Eukaryota > Viridiplantae > Streptophyta > Magnoliopsida > Malvales > Thymelaeaceae > Aquilaria > Aquilaria yunnanensis. The sequence continues at coordinate 27,057,872 of CM077600.1, read as the reverse complement.
AGGACAACAATAGGTAGGTGGAATACTCTCCTTCAAACGGACAACAAAAGAAATGCAATGAAGCCAGAATATTGACTTATCTAACCCAAAGGCTATATACTATATATGTTTTCTTTATAATTAAAATCATAAGAAAAGTAATTAATATTAATTATAAATAAACTAACAGATTTCTTATGAACAATAGCTGTTAAAAATTAAATAGGAAGAAAAAAAAATACAATTATTTAAAAAATTTACCATATTAATAAATTACAAGAGATTTCCATAATTGTTAGTTGATTTGATATCAACATATTTTTGTAAATCATATTCATTGTAAACAAAAAAGAAAGAAAAATTAATACAATTATTGCAAAATGACCATGTTTTACGAACCAATGTCTTGTAATGGAAACAAAAAAATACTTTCACTATGTTTTATGACTAGGATATTATTGATAGTTACAAAGCATTAATGAATAAAATTTATTTTTGGTAGCCTATAGACAAATTTTTGTAGATGGTTTTAACAATCCTAGCTATTTTATCACATTAGATCCCTTTACCTATTTGAGGTAGATGATTAGTGCACATTATAGGTTGCTAAAAGTATGTTTATTGCACGTAGTATACAAATTTGCCTTATACTTGACTTTGCTTATGTTTTTTTTTTTTTGTGGTTCCCGTGGTAAAGCTGGGTATTTAAACTAGTTTTCAATATTGTCCTAAAAAAGTTGATGTTTGTTATACAATAAATGTTTTTGTAAGGGCAAAAATTTGAAAAAGTGTTAAAAAGCCAAAGTTGCCTAAACTTGTGGGAAAAAACAAATAAGTCATAGAAATTGGCACCGAATGACTACAATTTTTGAGTCAAATGCAATTTTCTCCTCACACTTACTACTACTAATTATTTTTACACCTTATAACTTTGAAACATACAATCGTTCGTTTGATCTTTTTAACTCTCATTATATAAAACTCGAAAAGCATCTTTTTTAGAAAAAAATATTTATTTAAATTTTATTACATGGAATGAAAAAATATATATTTTTATTTTATTTAAATAATTATTTAAACTCTCATTATACAAACTCAAAAAAAAAATTCTAATTTTAGTTCATAGGAAAAATTGAAAAAAAAATATCATAAACTATACAAACTTTAATATCTATACCCAAAGAAACATATCATCTTTTATAAGATGGAGAGAGCATCTTGCATTTTTATTTTACAAATCTATGAACTAAAATTTAAAATGTTTATTAATTGTTAAAAAATTATTAGATGATTTAAATAATTTAACATTTTAAAAAATGTCTAGTATAAACAACTATAGAATAAGAGGTTTCTAAACTTAGAAAAAAAAACTATAATTAGAAAAGTACTTATATGCATGCCACTATTTTCATAAATAAATCATATTTTCAAAAATCATATATGTTTTTCTTAAGTCAAATTAACTCTTCTCCATGATATTAGAAGCATGAAAAAAATGTATATGTTTACAAAATGAATAACATTTTTTACAAGGTTGTCATCATGTCTAGAATAGGATTTCTCACAAATTAAAGTGAAAAACAGTGTATGCAATAGCAAATTTATATGAATAAAATAATATTTTCTGTTGAATGAAATAATATTATTTTTAAGAGACAATATTTCTTACAAAAAAAGCAGTATTTTTATGGAATGGACAACATTTTACAAGATAATAAATTTGTATGAATGAAATAACAATTCTTACTAAATGGAATAATATTATTTCATTCTGTTAATGAACCTCGATCTTATTCTTATTCTTCCTGTTATTTTCTCCTCCGCGCTACTTTTCCTTGTAATTAATTACAGAAACAACTTGATGGACTAAATACCAAACTGATTTCAATATGACATGCACAGATGGTACGTAATGGTATATACATCAGCAAGAGTAGCTAATTAACTAATTAAATCATGCTTGTTTTGCTTCGCATGCAGGCAATTAATTGGCCAACGAACATACACTCCGGCATCTCGACCTCCTCCTCCGCGGAACAGCCAGATCTAGAGCATGACCATACGGCTGACATGGTGATGTCGATCGATCAATCTCCGCCGTTTGGTTAATTTTCCTCTCCGGTTATTCCGATCCGCTTCCGGAAGTATCATTGGTGTAGTTTTGAGGAAATGTACTGTGCATGTCCCATGCAGAGACGGGCACAGTCAAAGAAGATGAAATCTGGCTGGGCGACAAAGCTGTAAATTAATAATGGGAAGAGCCTATACATTATTTTTCTGCCTATAATTAATATGCTACATTCGTCCCCCTTTTTTCTTTTTTTAACTAAGTTTGATTTTAATTTATTTTTATTAATATTTGCTAAAAAGTTCTTAAAAAGTCATATTTAAAAAACTGTATATAATTAAGTCTTGTTGTTTATAATTATAAATTTTTTAATACAAATAAATTGTGTATATGAAAAATTCTTAACCGGCTGGCAAGTGCAGTTAGTCATTCAAATATATTTATAGCTTCGGTGATCGATCAGAGTCAAATTTTCATCTTATGTGATACTAATCATGAATTTAAGCTAAAATTATTAACGACATATGTTGGGTAATTAGCTGAAAATTATTATTAGCTACCCCAGATGGCTAGCTAATGACCGGAAATTCATCATATAATCAAATTATGAATCAATCATTCAACATATATATCATATGCTTTTTTCCAATTTACATTTGGATTCCACGTACAACTCGTGTGTGGAATAAAGCCATATCTATCAATTTGTTTTATTACTTTTTTTTAAAAAAAAAAAAAAGAGATACGCAGAGAGAAAAAAAGAAAAGAATAATTTGAGTACAAATTGTTTCTCATCTATATGTGTTCAAGTTCTTAGGCCGGAGGCGGAGGTGGGCGGTCTAGTGGCCGGGCCCTTTGGGGCTGGGTCCGGAAGCCAAGCGCTCGAGCCAGAACGCCATGGTGCACTTAGCCTTCTCGTACGGCGAGGGGAACGCCTCCAGCTCCAGGTGGTTCGCCTTTGCGAAATCCTCCGGCAGCACTCTCGTTGCCCCGACCATTGCTCCGCTAGTGGACAGAGCCACCAACACGACCAAAACAATCAAAATGCTCAACAGTTTCTTGCCGCTCATCTTCATCATCTTCTTCCTAGAGGACAAACTTCTTTTTTTAATATATTTTTTCAAGAAGTTTTTCTTGGGGTAGCTGCTTTGTATTTGTGTACGTGCCTTTGGTTGCTTTAGTTGGTATGAGAGCTGTGGGAAGTGGGGAGGATTATTTATAGTGGAGAAGAGGCGGAAGGGCTGCTGTGCATGGGAAGGGTCTTGCTGGACTTAGTTAGGGTTTATGGTGGGCTTTTCAGGGCGTTTCCTTGCGTGTTGACCAAGCAGTGTTGAACCAGTCAGTCTCGCGGGCTGAACAAGGAAAAACAAAAATGGGCAGTTTAGGAGGTGCCATTAGTATTTGCTGCCAAAGGTGAAGCACATAATAAATGGGCTCCTTGTCTTGAAATTGTCAAGGCGTGCTCGTGGTCTTTTTGTTTCTTTTTCACATCGCGATTTACTAAAACACCCCTCTTTTCTGATTCAGCTCTAAGCGGCTCCATCTCCACCATGCGGGTGAGGGCAAGTTTGTCATTTTAGGTGAGTGCCAAGGTTAGCTGAGCAGGGATTCTGTGGTGACTACCCGTGGTGGAAATTTTGAATCTGACTCCGAGAGCAAAGAAATGGGAAAATTGAATGGGAGCCCGGAGCGAGCGAAGTAAATGTGAATGTGATGGACACAAAATTTCTATTTTCTCGCATCTATTTCACACCCTTTGATTCTATTATTATTATTATTATTATTTTGTGTTGTCTCTTCACCGACCTCTGAACATTTATCAGTATCATAGCTATTTGTTTACACCTTGGGATTATCAAATGAAGGGTTTAACTGGTTTATCTTGTACATAAATTAATCATTTTGATCTTGATCCTAATTTGTAATTTAAATTCGGTTATCCATTGGTACATTTACATATATCTAACAAAAATTATTTTCAAATTCGATTTAGTTGCTTTTACTTATGAAAAAAGTAAGAGCAAGATTTCACTTCAAATTTTCATGTAACCAATGGTTTTCGCAACAAAAGAGAAGTCCAACTCCCCAAAATGGTTGGCAAATCCGAACTCGTCTGGGAACACAAACTAGTCAAGTCCAATCTTGCTTGCTAAGCAGGTAATCCACAATTCCACTAGCATACCCTTTTTTCTTCCAGCGTGTTCAAATTTTTGACGGCTCTTTCAAACTCAATAGTTGAATGTTATATATCTACTCTGGTCCAAGAAGAACGGTCAGAATCAACACAAGGAAAACCAGGTTCCACTCCTCACTTGTTCAACAAACTTGAGATAATGTCTATTTTACTTTCATGACTTCGTTTTAACAAATTGAGAAGACTGAGTACCTAAGAAAGATGGCTGCACTCTTCATCCAGCCCCTCAAAACGGACAAGTGAATCTGCTCAGCATTCAGCTGTCCTGTATCTCCGCTAACGTTGCCAAATAACACCTGATAAATTGATGCCGCCACCTGCACAAAGATCATGAGAAGAAAAGGACAATAGTTACTCTTCATTTTTAAAGAGGACAATCCTTGTCTGCCGTTCCGTATGCATATACAGGTGCTTCCAAAGAATTCAACCAAAACGAGTTCTGGCCCTAGTATACAACTACCATCTTTTTGGCTTCGAGCTCAATCTGTTGGCAGGACAAACATTTGAAATAAAAAAACCAAAAAGTTGCATGAGCATTCTGAGGACCTCAAAAATCCTTCAATTTTTGTTTCAATTGGTTCATTTCCATCTCGATCTCATCCTGGTATGGGAATGGCTTGTTTGTGCTTGCCGACACAGTTCTTCCTGGTGGCAGCTCTCCTTTCTGCAGGTGTAACAAAGAGAAACTTGTAAAGTTTTGGTGCAAGCATTTCAGCACATTAATGCACATTGCTTACAATGTTTGCTTATAAATTCACTTCTGAAAAACTTGCCAAGCAGTATATAACACATACTTGGTCCAATCATGTACCACATTTGCGATAAACAAACACTACTCTACCTTGGAGCTGCCAGACATTTCCCTCTTCAACTGTGCAAGGTCATCATCAACAGATGACCCCTCAAGCAATGCAAACTGCAATGCGATGCAACAACGGATTATTTGTATATCAAAGTTGAATATGACTTCCTGTGAAAGACATACTCTGCCCACAAGTAGAATGCAACACAATCATGCTGTATTTTGTACCATATGATGACCAAGTTTTGTAATGGTATGAGTGTAAGCCACCACCCTGAATTCTGTCCTCTTTCTCTATTAAGATCATTTAATAGAAACAAAATGCAAATTGTATTTTGGGATCAAACTTGAGCTGTAATGAATAAAAGAAATACCTATAGTCTAAATTTCAAATGGCAATTAGAGTTAAGTTGTGGAAGCAAGGGACCTGAAAGATAATGGCTAGAAGGATGGATTTTCGAACCCCATTTCATTTGAAAACTCTTCATGAGTAGCATGTAGGCAAACTTAATTATTTTCCCTATGTATGATCATGCCACAACAAAACAAGGATAAATTTATTTATCCTTTCCATTTACAAACTCTCCAACACGAAGCGACAGCAGACAAAATAATTTTGTCTTGTTAGCGTTTCTGTGTCTATTTGTAACCTACTAGTACACACCGCGCCCCCCACCCCCAAAACAAATTTAAAATCCTGTCAGCAATAGTGGTTCTTTATACATTTGCTGTTTTGTTTCATGTATTAGAGACTACCTCAATCTCATCAGCATGTCAGAATTACATAAGAGAACATCCTAAAGGTGATGGTAGGTCAGTTGCTACCTTTCCTTCAAGATCATCAGTGGTCAACTGACCAAGAGCTTCTGCTTGAGACTCCATTGCCATAACTAAACCAAGAAACAGAATGGATTAATCATAGTTAAGGACTTAATGGTGAGTCCAGTTCTAAGTAATTTCCAAAGAATCCAGAATGTTAGAATCGTTGAACCAAAAACATCCTAAGGAATCATCATGTTCAAAAGTCATGGTAATGTTCATAATTTCATCAAGTAAGACAAACATAAGATCATCACCTTGAACATTAACTACGTTTCCTTTCTCAATATCTTCTAGCTTCAATTTTTTGTTTGTTTCAGGAAGACAGGGAAAAATTTGCAATGGGGAATTTTTAAAATAAGTGGCGTACATTGCACAACTGCAACGTATTTGCTCCACCAATTTAAACACACATCTTGATGACAGCTTTCAAATGACAAGGGACAAGGACAAGAAAGCAAGGCTATGTCATTTAAATGCTGTGACCTTACAATTGACTCTTCATTCCTCATTTTATGAACTCCAGTTGTCTTGGTAGAAGGAGATGAAAAGGATAGGCTAATTAATCACCAGACTGCTCTAGGTGCTATTTTAGTGAGACATGATCTGGACACTAGGGTCATTCAAGTCAAAGAATTATCTGTTCCCTGTACGCGGATGCCAATTCACTTACAGTTTGGATTATTAATTTGTTCAATTGGGAGTTTGTCATCCAAGGGACGCTACATGGCATATGGTACTTCAATAGAAAAGTTTAGGACAACAGAATGTTACCCCATTTCAATGCCACGGGACTTTAAGAACTAGCCCATTTCAACCAACTGGTCAATATGATTGGACATTATTGCATAACTATCTGAACTAACCCAATAAGTAAAACACACTACACCATTCTTAACTAAGAAATTTAAGTTCTGTGGAAAACAAAGAAAACTTGAATCCAGGCCTCCATGAGCATTACCTTTTTCTTCCATTTTCTCAAAAGCTGCCAAAGCACTGCCTGTGTTAACATTACCCACCATCTCACTCACCTTGGTTGCAGTCCTGAAACAATAACATAGACATGAGAATGGGAAAGAAGGAAACAAAAGGAAACAATCACAAAGATAATGGAATTTCATCAAGTAGTAGAACCCACCTGGCAGATTGTGCACGGGCTTTAAGAGTATCTTTCTTAGACTTTGCTTCCTGTATCTTGCTCTCAAGAAGCTACAGAAAATGCAATTAAGGGAATGCAGCTGTTAATAATTTGTGAACCCAAACGAAATTGGAATGTCAAAAAATATGGGAAAGAAAAACTTTCGAGCATGTCAAATCTTTACCTAGTTAACTCTATTCAAATCTCTTTTATTACAAAACTGTTTATTTCAATTTGTGGATAAGTAGAAGACAAGAAAAAGCTCAAGAAATGATTGGAATAGGAGCGTCAAATGTATACTTAAAATAAGAAATGTTACTGATAGCTGCATATAGGTCAGCTAGACTAATATCAAGCATGTCCTAAAGCTAAAAATAGAAGAAAAAACATAAGAGTCCAATAATAGATGAATAAGTTATTTGAAATTGTTCAAAATCAACAGAAACAATTCTTTGTTATACTGAAAACAACTCCGAAAGCCTTTCTAGCCAAGCTTCAACTTTCAACAGAGAGATGTTTAAGATTCTTGACCAGACAGATTCAGAACTACAAAACCAAGTTTCATTAATATAAATATACCCGTGTGTTGGAAACTAGGTTGTCAACAACACCTTTCTGCTGGTCCAATTGAGCTTTCAAAGAATTGGCACCGTCCTGCATTTATTACAAATAGAAAACACAAAGCAACCAGTTATTAATCACAACAGTTCGAACTATGACTTTCTCAAAATTCAGATAGAGTAAATTTAACAGAAGCCTCCAAAGTTAGGTTTCACCAAAACAATTTTGTTGATTTAAAACTTCAGCAACCATTATGTTAAGTATTAACAAGTTCCGAATATTTATAACTCCCCATTCCTTCAAGCTTTACAGTTTCAGCGATTTCCCTTATGGAGACATCTTATGTCATATTCCAATCGAAGACCATCAAGTAATACAAAAGTGGAAATTTTTTAAACCCCATAGCAAACTCCTCAAGAGGATAATCTTACAGCATAAGACTTCCGTCTCTTCAGAGCTTCCCGTGCAAGATCCTCCTCTCCTTTCTGGAGGGCCAATTGTGCCTTCCGGTACCTAGATCAAATTGACAGCAAACTCAATCGATGATCCAACCACATATCTATTTGACCAAACACAAAAGATTCCTTGGCTATTACCAATCTTCAGAAGCTTGTTGTGCAGCTGTATACTTGTTTTCCAGACGCTTTTGAGATGCTAATACCTATAAAAGATGGAAGATAAAATTTATGAAGCTAATCTAGCAAATTCAGAACAGGAAAAAAAAAAAGTGCATTGGATTTTAATATCTGTTAGTATCTAGTATGGTATAAAAAGCAAAAGAATTCCTCATCAAATTGAAAGGTTACCTGAGCTGTTGCCTGCCTCATCTTTATCAGGTCATCATTCATTTCAAGTACTGCCTGATCTAAAATTTTTTCTGGGTCTTCAAATGAACTCAATATGGCATTTGCATATGACTGCCAGTAGTACCAAAAGAGAAGTTCAGTAACTCAAATAACAACCAAATTAAAGTGGTATGGAGACAAAATTGTCATTAAACAAAGTCAGACAGATTATCCCTGTGTACCTTGACAACTCTTGCAAACCTGTCAAACAGGTTCATACGTACATTAAGGGCACCGCCATGTCTGTAACAATTGGATTGACGAGGAAGCATCCTTAGTCTAGACACTCTAAGATTATCCACTGCAAGAAACAAAGTTACATGACAGCAAGAACTTTGCACCGACAGTATTAGTTACCTGTAACTGAACAAAAAGGTGCATTTTGCTTTTAAATGAAGTTGACGTGAAATTTTTTAGAAATATATGAGACTCCATTAATAGCAATATTTCACATTTCAGTAAATTAAAACTCTGAGATAACTACTACAATCATAAACTCATATAAGAATGTCTTTGCCTCGTTGCTTATAAAAGCGAAACTGTGTTAGTTGATGAACAAATGTAGAAGTAGTTAATCAAATAAACAATCAACCGTTCTAGAATTCAGCCGAACCTTCATCCCAACAAAGAAACGAACATGTCTAATGCCGAGGATTCAAATTACAATAAACTAATATTTCCGCGGGAAGGATTTCCTAAAATATTACAAGAAAAAAGCTAAATTCGAGAATTCGATGAAACCTTCCACCACGCCAACAGAAGAACAATTCATACTGAGATAGCATACCATAACAAAAACCACAAATTTGAGGCCTTGGAGCAGCGAAAATCAAGAGAACCAAAATCCATTGAAAGCGCAAGGCAGAAACAGAGAAGTGTGGGTTTACCTCCGCCACTGAAGAAGGAAGACCTGAGACTGAGAGGCTTCTTCACCACGCAGATGCTGCTACTTGAGGTAGACGGAGGAGGAGGAGGAGGCTGCATTGGCAAGGTCAAACCCGTAATTACGTGGGATTTCAGGGCCATTTCAGGGCACTCGACTCGAGCTAGCAATCTCTGCCTCCGGAAGATCAAATGGTTGGGAGAAAATTTTCTGGGGCAGAGATGGCGAGTTGAACCCGAGATATTATTACCTTTTGGAAGCGCTCCGATTTGGATGGATGAATGATGATTCGGAGGAATGAAAAGATTTTGGACAAAAGGTGGACCGATCCAAATTCGTATTCGGGATTGGGCCTTTCCTTTATGGGCCTCGTCATCGTCATCCGAATCGGCCACGTGGGCAGCAATGTTTCGTTATCCTCTTTTCCTGAGAGCTGGTTCACGTCGCGCGTTGTTCACTTGGTCGGCAGACTGACATGGCTTCCTGTGCGTCTGCGTCGGCGCTGCTACTTCCACTTGGTATGTAACTTGTATTCCTGGAATTCGAATGAGCTCCAAAGTTCTTCTACTTAGAATTTGATTTGATTTGCATAAAAGCCATAGACTTAGAACGAAGCTACTACAATTTTCTGGCTCTTTTTAGTGTCTGAGGATACCAGTTTATTGAAGTCTTGAGTTTGTAACTATTAGTGGCATTTAGAGGGGAAAGGAAAGAGAGCCCTGACTCTACCAGTTTGTTGAAGTCTTGAGTTTGTAACTGTTAGTGGCATTTAGAGGGGAAAGGAAAGAGAGCCCTGACTCTACTGTATTACCTTCTAACTGATAGAAGTTTGATTTTTTAAGCTAGCTGGTTTTCTTGATGTAAACTGACATGATTGATTTTTTAAGCTAGGTTGTTTTCTTGATGTAAACTGACATGACATTGCTGATTGCCAGGTTCTGCTTCTGGTGAGCAAAGTTCGTCTTACAAGCATCATCGAACTTCCAGCAGCAAAGTTAGGAGCCTAGTTCTGCATTGCTACACCTGTGATTCTACATTTCAAGTCTCCAGGACTAGAAATTTTGGTGATGCAGACAACTCGTTCAGTCGAAGGAACCTCATTTCTTTGGTTTTTGGAGTTCCCACCATCCTTTTCAACTCCACTGCTGCCAGAAGTGCTGGTTTGCCCCCAGAACAAAAGCCAAAACTCTGTGATGATGCATGTGAGAAGGATCTTGAAAATGTATGGTGAGGTTCCATATTCCCTTCCCATATTTAGTATCTTTTCCTGTGAATGTTACCGTGGAAAGAATTTAAGTTTGTCTCTGTGTGTGTGTGTGTGTCTGTACTAATGTTTAGTACAATATGAGACTGATTCCAGTTGTTATTCTTCGAGCTTATGATCTCTACTTGTAGAATATGATTCATAGGTTACTTTACGCGTGGAAAATAAGGTTACTCTCAACTCTAAACCCTTAGCTGCAACATGATAACTCCTCTGAAGTTCCTCATTAACATTTTAAGCCAACATTCCTGTGATTCACTAAACAAGTTGTGCATGCTTCTTCATAGTGCAATTCTTCTCCTGATGAAGGTACCCATGATAACTACGGAGTCTGGTTTGCAGTATAAGGATATTAAAGTTGGGAGTGGCCCAAGTCCACCCATTGGCTTCCAGGTATCTAAGTTGTTCTTTTTTAAAAAAATAAAATACATTACCTGCTAGGATGTAGGAACAGAAATATTACAGTCCTATATTACAGTAGATTACACATGGTATTGACCTATAACAGAATGTATTTGTTCTTGCCTTCAGCAACTGCTTAGCTCTTGAGTCTTGCCTGCAGGATTTCTTTTTTTTTCAATTAAGTACTGTTGTTATACAGCACTATTGTTTTAAGAAGGGAAGAAAAATCTTTTAGGTGCTTGGCTTTTGTTGCTCCTTGCCCCAATCGTGTTTATGCCATCTGCTGCTAGTAGTGTCTATAAACTGCCTTTTGTTCCTAGCTTCTCAATCTTTCATCCGTAGCTTTTCAAGAACATGTTTGTCAAATGGCTCATATTCATGAACTCCCTGATCTACTCTTTTCCTTTGATCAGCTGTCTAAGCTATGGCAATGGGTTTAGATGATTAACCCTAAGAGTCCTGAGCATGGAGAGCTCCTTGAACTTATTTGTCAAATGACAAGATCTGGAGTCCTGAACATCTGCCTATAATTGTAGCATAGATAGCTAGGCATGAAGCTTACCAGAGGATCTACTGTATCCGGAATTCTGTTCACTATTACTTCCCCCATCCCATACTATGTCTTTTTTTTTTTCACATTTTTTGTACATTATGGATGTTAACGCCACATAAGCATGCTAGGCATGTTTCCTGAAGGTTGCCCCTCACTAAATTGCATGATTATGACAATAAGCATTTATGGGCTTTACATAAGGGGAAGGATGCATTTGGAAGATGGTTTATAAATATAGAAAGAGGGACATATATGATATAATATGGGGCGAGAGTAAATTGATGTTTTATTGTCTTAGTTTCGTTTTGATTACTGGCACATCACAAATCAGCGAATCACTTCGAGGAACATTCACTCCTGATTTTTTGTAGCAATTTCCTACCTCAGGTGGCAGCCAATTATGTTGCTATGGTTCCATCCGGGCAAGTATTTGATAGGTAAGCACCGGACATGACCAGCTCAACAATGAGAAGTGTATGACAGATTGCTCATGCTAAAACTCCTTTCCCACCTTAAATGCAGTTCCCTGGAGAAAGGGCAGATCTACATATTTCGTGTTGGTTCAGGGCAGGTTATCTCTCAGTCTTTCTTGTAAATATGACATAGTTTCAACGCGTAAGATTCTAGCAGTTGATTTGATTACAACAAGAGGAACCAAAAACAATAGAGATTAGTCAGCTGGAGGGAAAATTGGAAAGAAGATTGAATCAGTCTCGCTTCAAACAAATGGGCTATCTGCATAATTGTATCACTGATATGAGTAAAACAAGCAGGTGATCAAGGGACTTGATGAGGGGATCCTTAGCATGAAAGTTGGAGGAAAACGCCGGCTGTATATCCCGGGACCAGTAAGTTGATCAGTTTCCTTGCTCTTAGTAGTTGACTTGAAGCATAAGGCATATCAAAATTTTGAAGCCCCCAAGCTGATTTTCCTTGCTTTGGCTTTGTTTAGTTGGCATTTCCGAGAGGTCTAAATTCAGCCCCAGGGAGGCCAAGGGTGGCTCCAAATAGTCCTGTTGTCTTTGATGTGAGCTTGGAGTACATTCCAGGCCTTGAATTTGATGAAGAGTGACACATTCTTTTTCCCTTTTCAGTTAATTCTTTCATTATACTTTGTGAAGAGGACTTCTGCAGAGAGCCTCACCTCTGTGGCTTGTGACTAGGTGCTCCAAGTGAGAGCTAATTCATTTGAATACATCGAAATTAAACATTTTTCTCTCTTTTTCCCAGACTCCAATACCAGAATACCAAGATATGAATCGCGTTGTTGTAGAAAGAACAAGCATGGTTGAGGAAGAAAAGAAGGTGAAATTCAGTTTGGCAGCTACAAAGCTTCACAATAATCAATTTTTTTCGTATTTCCCGCAAGCTTTTCTTTCCTGAACGTACGGTACATATGCAACAGAAACGCACCCAATTCAAACTAATTGGCCAGGCCAAGATAAATGGAAGTGGCGACGTCAAGAGTGTGCACCAAGGTCGCCTCTCCAACAAGCTCCTGCCCGGGCTTCCCCACAGCCACAATCCCCAATCAGCACTACTTTCATGACGGGCTTCTTGGTAGGAGTATAAACGAATAGAGCGTTCAATGAACCGTTCAGTAGGAGTTAGTTTATATTCGTTTATTCAGTTAAACGAACAAACACAAATAGATTTTTTTGTTCGATTGGTTAAACAAACAACATGAACAAGATCTCATTTATTTATTTGTGTTCATAAACCGTTCGGTTATTGTTTGTTTATGTTCATTTATTTATTTGTTTGTTTATTTATATATTAGTCATGCATTTATTATTATATATATTTTATATATCATAATTTTTTATTAGTGTCCACCTACTCCACACATATATATAATTATATATATATAATTAATCTATTGTCTTTATTTTCCCAAACATAATCAGTCATTTCTCTTACAACGTAAATCTGTTATAGCATCAAGCTGAGTCCCATAGCCTTAACCTATAATCTCTCTCTCCATTGTTTATTATCCTATCAACCATTGCTAAACTTACTCTAATTCAGATTAATTGTAGCTATAAGCTTTAATTGTTCATGTTCGTTTATTAATAGACAAACGAACACAAACAGAGAGGTGTGTTCGTTTATTGTTCGTGTTCGTATTCTTTAAAACTTAAATGAACGAACACGAACATAGCTTATTTGTGTTCGTTCAGTTTGTTTACAACCCTACTTTCCAGTACTCCAAAATAAATTGATTTTTCCTTAATTTGTGCCATCAAATTGATTTTTGAAAAAAATGTAAAAGAACTCATCTGGTATGTCTACATCTTTCAAATTTCAGTGCATTACTTCCCCTTAAACTGTAATAATGTTTGTACTCTAATGGAATATGTTTCGAACTCAAATAAACGTGTTCCAATTTCCAAATTAGCTTTAAAAAAAAAAAAGGAAACTATATATGTACAGATGTATCTTTCTTCCTTTTCCCAACCCACTGGCTTTTTTCCGTAAAGTTGTTGCTTGTAAATTATCGACGACCAGTGGAGGAATAAGGAGAAAAGTGAACAAAATGGTAACGGTGAGAATAAAGAACAAAGGGTCGGAAAAAGAGCGCATAGAGAAAATTTTAATTGGGCCTTGTTGCGTTTCGGGGTTTGGAGATTGGGCTTCCGAAGCAGATAAATGGATCTTATTTATATTTCTAAACACAAAATTACCTGAACTGTGTTTGTGTTTCCGGCGGATGTTTTAACTTTGAAGTTTGAAGTGCTTTCCTCAGGCAGGCCGGCGCCGGCCTAGCATTCACAGCCTCCACGCTTGAGCTTTGAAGGGGGAGTAGTAAAATACTTCCCATCTTAAGATATTTGTCATTTTTTATTTTTTGAAAATCATTAATATTATATAACTAGGCATATTTATCTAATATCACCTTTTAACAAGTAGTACGATTAAAACTATAAACATTCATAAACTTTACATAATATGAATGATATATTTTGAAGAATATGCTAACTAAAGGGGGGAAAAAAGTGACAAACATTCTAGATTGGAGAGAGAATAAGCATATTATCAAAACAATTGTTAGGAAACCTTCACCCCTAGTAGGTAGAGAGAAAAACAAGCATTCTTCCCCTCAATTTGTAGCATAGGTAGCCGAGCTAAGCTCTTAATCAAAGTTTAGCCAGTAAGTCTACTATCCTATGTCACATGATCACCCTCAATGTTGTGATTTGTTGTTTTATTGGTGATAGTTTAACCAAGCCTAAAAAAATGACATGGAGTTTACAGCTACAGTAAACAATATCTAAATAATAGATTAAGTGTTATGTGTTTCATCTTTGTTTCATTCTTATGTTTTTTGTTTTCTTTAGCACTCATTCAAGTGTTATGCTTAGATCATGTGTGTGTCCAATGATCTTGTGTTAGTTTTTGTCAATGCGTTGGTATGTCCAATTAGTATATTGACTTGCATGTTTGTCTTGTTATTCTTTTTGTCTATTTGTTAAGATGCATGCCCGTGGATATTGGTATTACCAAATTATTCTTGAATTTTTTTTGATATGGTATCTTCTGAAAGTATAAGGCCTAAAATTGCAGCAACTATTCTTTGTGGCTCAATGCTTTATTTTTGTAAAAGTTGTCACTACTAAAAAAACCTGTTTTTCCAACTGCCTTATTCCCAACGGTCAAGCAGTTGGAAATTTCCAACTGACAAAACCGTTGGAATGAAGAAAAAAAATTTTCAACGACTTAGCAGTTGGAAATTTTACTATATTAAATTTAGATAATAGTGTATAATAATTCCAACGGCTTTAGCCGTTGGAAATTGGGGAAAATTTATATATATAATAATTCCAACGGCTTGAACCGTTGGAAAATAGGTAAAGTAATGGGTTTTTTACTCCCAATTTGTATATATTAGAGTTCCAATGGCTTTAGCCGTTGGAAATTTTAAAAACTTATGCGAAACTTAGCTGAAAATGTTCCAACGGCTGTAACCGTTGGGAAAAAAAATATATGCATTTTTAGTTTGTAAAGTTTCCAACGGCTTAAATTGTTCATTAATGTAGCTTCCAATGGCTGTAACCGTTGGAAAAAAATATATATGCATTGCAAAGTTTCCAACGGCTTTAAATTGTTCATTAATGTAGCTTCCAACGGCTGTAACCGTTGGAAAAAAAATATATGCAGTTTTAGTTTACAAATTTCCAACGGCTTCATAAATGTAGCTTCCAACGGCTATAACCATTGAAAAAAAAAATATATGCTTTTTTAGTTTGCAAAGTTTCCAACGACTGAAGCCGTTGGAAAATTAAATGGAACATAAATGTAGCTTTCAACGGCTTGAACAGTTAGAAAGGCATTTAATGAAAACGGTGCGTTTTGAAATTTTTTTCCAACGGCCTTAAATTTAAAATCAACCCCCCTTCCCAAGCGCTCATCTTCTCCAGAGACGATTTTTGCGTCTCTCTCCTCGTCTCTCTCTCTGCGTCTTCGTTCCTCACACACGCACACACAGCACCTTCATTTCTTCGATTAAGGGGTTAATCAAGTTCGTAGAGCTTATTTTCACATGGATCTGGTATGGTTTTTCTTGATCTGTAGTTAGTTTGGATTTATTTTGAATCTTTTCTCATGTTTTTTCGCGGATTTGCGTTGTGATTTCTTTATTGATAATGTGTTTTATTTTTGCTTCTTGTAGCTGATTCGAAGCTATTTGGAGAGATTTGAAGGAAGTTTAGGGTCCGATTTGAGGTTAGTTCGTTAGATATGTTTTTTTTAATTTTTTTCAATTATTATAGTTAAAATCCGGATTAATTTCATGGTATTTTGGGTTGAAAAATGTAAAATGTATGTGATTTGTAGTTGTTGATTGTTGGATGTGAAGTATTTGGGTTACCCATTATAATTTAACATTTATATACATTTTTTGGCTTTTTTTCTTAATTTTGGGATTAATTAAAAAATAGAAAATAATTAGTTTTAAGCTAATTTTTTAGGTTGTATATTTATGTGTCAAATTAGTTAGTATAATTAAAAATATTTAATTTTATGTTTTAAGTAAATTGCGTAGGTAGTATATTTATGTGTAAAATTAGTTAGTATATTTAAAAATAATAAATAATTAGTTTGAAGTAAATTGTTTATGTTGTATATTTATGTGTGAAATTAGTTAGTATAATTAAAAATAGTTAGTAATTAGTTTTAACTAATTTGTTTAGGTAGTATTTTTATGTTTAAAATTAGTTAGTATATTTAAAAATAGGAAAAAAATAGTTTTAAGTAAATTGCTGAGGTAGTATATTTATGTCTTAAATTAGTTAGTATATTTAAAAATAATAATTAATTAGTTTTATGTAAATTATTTAGGTAGTATATTTTGGTGTGAAATTAGTTAGTATCTTTAAGAATAGAAAATAATTAGTTTTAAGTTAATTGTTTACGTAGTATATTTATTTGTGAAATTACTTAGTATATTTATAAATTAATAAACTTACTGTTTTAAGTACATAGTTTAGATAGTTGATTAAGTTTGACCTTGAATAGTAATATATGTCAATAATAATAATAATAGTAATAATATATAATACTTCAAAGAATAATTATTATTGTAAGAGTCGTAGTAAAGTCACAGTAAGAATAATAATAATAATTATTATTATTATTATTATTTAAATTGATTAATCAACTACGAGTAATAATAATAATAATAATAATAATAGTAATAATAGTAATAATATATTATTATTGAAAGAATAAATATTATTGTAAAAGTAGTAGTAAAGTAATAGTAATAATAATAGTAATAATAATAGATGAGGTTACGATTATGAGTGTAGCTGCGGGGAGCAGGAAAAAAGGTCGTGTATTTGGACTTGGATCAGAACAACATGTTGTGTCTGGACGACGACGACCAGCGCTTACGCATGCAGCACATGTTGATGTCACATAGACTCCGGAGTTCACTCAACAAGTACAGCGAGTCGTAGTGGAGCAAACTGCACAACAAGCATCACATTATGAGCGGAAGCTAGAGCGTCTGCAGAGGAGACAACGGATTCAACTCGAGTACATATGTAAGTCAATTGGCATTCCACTGCCCGCGCCTCCTGCAGATGATGATGATGACTTGGGATTGGATTAAGAATATATCAGGTATATCATGCTACTATGTTGTTTATTAACAAACAAACATTTAGTTGGAGAATGAAACTATGTAATTTCTACTATAAATGCTTATATGTGGATTTATAAGTACATTTATATAATGACGTAGTAATTTGAATTGTGTATGTTTTTATGTCGTTTAATATATATTGTTGTGTAATTGTAGTCAAAATTTTGACTACAATCAATATAATTATCTACAATATAATAGGTTAAAGTTTAAAGCAAACAATCAATTCGAATGAACAGTGCAATCAATGAAAAAATAATTTGAAACAAAAAGTAAATATGGCCAAATTTTCAACTGCTTTTTCCAACTGCCTCAGCAGTTGGAACACAAAAAATAAAAAAAATAAAAACTACAGCAATTGGAAATTCTCCAACTGCTTATTTTCCAACGGCTGACAGTTGGAAATTTCAACTGCTAAAACCTGGGCCATTGGAAGTAAAACTTCCAACGAATGGATTTTCAACTGTGCCATTTCCAACTGCCAGCCGTTAGAAACATAAAATTTTCAATGGCCAGCATTTGGAAATTAGGATTTTTTTTAGTAGTGTGTGTAACTTATAGTTAATGAAAAGGTGACCTTCTAATTAAAAAAAAAAAACACATATTATATCCATTATTCCTTTTCGTATTTTTCCTTATTTGTTACTTCACCGGTTATTATTTTCCTTGTATGTGCATGTACCCTTTGCATTTATCGAATAATATAGATGCAGATGTTCTCCAAACTCTAATAATTAAGAACAATCTCAACTTTGTTATTGTCTTCTAGAGTTGAAGCGAATCAACACCAAAGATTCATTTAACATAGATCACAAATATAGTACGTAATCACTAATTAAAAAGTACGAGGAAGGAGGACGCCTTTATGCTTCTCTTAGGACCCATTGGGTTTCCCTACAACTACTTTTCTTTGCATTATTGTGGTCACACGGCAAGTAAGGAATGTTATGGTATAGAACACTAAAGCGTTCGTATAAATAATTATAGTGAAGAATATAATTGGAGCTCATAATCCCACATACTTAGCTTGCAAGGAGACAGAAAGGTGAACACAAGCATTATGATTACAGGCTTATTAGTTCCGAGACATGATATATGATCATTTAACCCCTTAAAAGGAAACTAGCATATCCACTTTTTTTTTTCCTCCCAAAGAAAAAAACAATAGTTGAAATTAAAAATATGTTTAATTGATGCTTATATGTATATGACGGGTTGGTTTGTTTTTTATTGTTGGATTATTCAGGGTTTCAAGATTTAACATAGTTGATAAAGATATTTAAGAGAAAACAAAAGAAAAAAAAAAGGAGCAATTAAACCGTTAAATCAACTTCAAATAACTTATTTGTTGGTAGGTCTATTTGATATTAAAGGAAAAAAGAAAAACGGAAAAGAAAGAAGCGCTCACGTGATTGAATCTTGCTCTAAGCAATTTCAATAGGTAAAATCCATATTTAGTCCCCTAACTTTAAGAGTTATCCTAATGTGGTTCCTTAACTCGAAAAATGACTTTTAAAGTCCCTTAACTCAAATTAAGTGTTCTATTTTGGTCCATACCATTAATTCTACCGTTATTGACACCAAAAGTAATTTTAGGGACCTAAAAGGATAGTTAAACCAATCTTCAACACCGCCGCCTCTTTCCAATTCGATTGTACCGCCCCTCTCCCTCTCTCCGCTAGTGCTCCATCTTCCTTCTTCCTGACCGACGCTCCACCTTCCCCCCTTCATCCAGCCCTCACCGCCTCGTCTTGCTCTAGAGCCACTGCCCAGGGAGAGGCCCGATCGCGATTCACCCCCTGCATCCCATTGTCTCCGCCTCCACCGCCAAAGCCGCCCATCCACCTGAAGGCCGCCACTGTCATCGCCGGTGCCTCGCCACCCTTACCCCACCGTCTGGTAAGCCGTCTTGGCTTGTTTGTGTCACTGGAGAGGTGTGGGTGATCTTCGGGTTGAAGCGTGAAGGCATGAATTTTTGCGGGGGGCGCCGACGACGGAGAGGCGGTGGAGGTGTGAATCACGTTGGACTAGGAGAGACGGAAGCGGCGTAGACGGAGGGTTGGCGAATGGGTGGCGGCGTAGAGAAGAAACGGGGAAGATGAATAGACGGAGAGGATGAAATTAGGGTTAAGTCCCTAAAATTATTTTTCTACTTTAATTCTAGCCTGAAATTTGTTATTGTTTCAATTTTGTCACTTAAAGCCATGAAAGGAGATGCCATGTGGTAGTTTAGGTGCCACATAGGCAATTTCCATCCAAAATAACGCCTGAACTAACGATAGGGGTCAAAATAAGACACGCGAGTTGAGTTAAGGGACTTTAATAGTCATTTTAAGAGTTAAGGGACCACATTAGGAAAAACTTCAAAGTTAAGGGACCAAATTTGGATTTTACCCCAATTTCAATAAACTAAATAAAAGTTTCTCGAATCGAGTCATATGTCTCCGTCTTTAGAATGTTGAAGCAATTTCTGCATGTGAATTAATAATCCATGCAAACTTCCCACACCAGAAGAAGAAAATACTTCGTGGGCCGGACAATTAAGCCTTGTTTTTATTGCAAACTGCATATGGGGTGAACAGTTATTTTAGTTTGTGGAAGGAAACTCGTTTTTCGAGTTTTATTGAATTAGTTTTAGAGTTATTTGATTTGTCAAACAAATTGTAAAATATTAAAATCGTCAACTCTATTAAAATCACATTTGCCACTTGGCTGACGAAGCACATAAATAATACATTCTATCTTTTTAGAATGAGGTGACATTATGGTAGGCTAACATGTGTGATTCAATGCCCATACAAATTTGATTTTTAGTTTACGGTGACAAGTTTTAACTTTTTATTTAGGTTCTATTTTTTATATTTTTGAATAACAACTGAATTTTTATTAATAACTCAAATGAAGAACAGTACAACACTAGAAAGATACTGGCTGCTTTACAATTCTACGGCTTCCGTCCAACTCCCCTGTCCCAGCAGCCCTCACTTATTGCCCCTCAGTTACATCATCTTATATCTAATTTTTCACAGCAAGACTTGGGTTTATGATCCAATCTCGCCAACTAAAACTTATCGCTTCCCACTCTTTCTTTTGTTCTTTGGCCTGCAAGCTGCTTGGAACATATGAAAACAAATCCAACAGATCAATCAAATTTAATCTATCAACCTATCACCACTTGCAAATAGCCTTCTAAAGAGCGTTAGAATTGCTGCAGTAAATCATATTATTGCTCAAAGCCTTTAGTGGCAGAGACAAGGAGTGGTTGGGGGTGTCCGGCCACCCTTAACATTTATTATTATTATATTAAATGATATATGTTTTCTAAAATATATTAAAAAGGTAAAATAGTAATATATACATAAGTGGTTAAAAAATGTAAAAAAATTATTGTCCTTTAACTTCTTTTCATGTAAAAGTGTATACTTTTATGTATATCAAAAGAGACTAAAAAATACTTATTATTTATGATTTCCGTAGTCAAAAGACACTATCTCTCTATTAGACTCTAAAAGCTACTACACTGAAAACTGGAATTTACTAGCTTATAAGATGAGTTTTGAAGATTTTTTTTGTAAGTCACAACAGATGGTATATATATATAATCTAACCACTTTGAACCTTATCTTATCTAACCTAAACTCATCCACTAACCAAGGTGTTAAATAACGTTATCGTTAGATATATCGCACACTAAATTTTTAAGGTATAACGCACGGTATACTGCACAGCATACCGCTACCTTTTTTTACAAAAAATAAATGTTAGAATATTGACATAATTTGTTTAATAATTTATTTTTATATATTTTATATGTATTCTAACTTTTCTCATCATAATTTGCCAAATATAAATAAAAATATATATCATAGAAGATATTTTTTAATTAAAAAAATTAAAAAATGTTATATATGGATCAAAATAAATAATACTAAAAAAACTAATTTATTGATATACTATAAATATAAATAATACCAGCCATTAATTTTTTATATTAATTAAGAAAATTAACAAAAAAATTAAAATTAAATGTTTATTTTATGATATGTGTATTATTTTTATTTTAATGTTTTATATATTTATGATATTTTGATATAAAATAAAAAAATATGCATGAAAAATTAAATATCGCGGTACGTACCACGCGGTATTCGCTATATACTACGTTTTTTGAGAAAATATATACAAAAAATGCGTAACGCACGATAAAATAACAAAACACGAAAATATTTGTACCACGTACCGCATACCCGCTGTAAGCGGTATACTGTGGTATTTAATTCAATGCCACTAACTACAAAGAGAAAAAATCTTCTTACATAAGTCATGACTTGAACTCTGGTTAGTCATGTGATGTGATGCGATGCTCTTGAAATAAAATTTATTGTTGCCGTAAAAAAAATGTGAGATGGTGCTCTTCATACCAATTGGGTATGCCAATTGAACTAGGACCAATTGATACATTTTGAAGGATCACTTGATTGCATGCATTGAAAATGAAAAAACTTAAACTTTTTCTTGAAGAAAAAAAATATAATAGATTATTTATACTTGATAAAAGCATTAGTTTAATTGCATAAGATGTATTTACCATTTGGCCATTAAATAATTTTAAACCATGAGTTTTTGTGATTGACATCAATGCCCACCATATAATATTTAAATTGATGCTTAAAATTACTACAAAAATGTGGAGTTTTTTTTTTTTTTGGATAATCATAAGTATCTAATTTATAAGTTTGGAAAATATATGTTTTTAATTCAAATAGACTTATTTTTATTTTTTTATTAATATTATATTAAAAATTCATAAGTCTACCCCTCCCATCCTAAAAGCAGGGCTCTGAAAGTCTCAGCATCATTGTTGCAAATAGGACATAAATATCGTTGATCGTCTCAAGTCTGCAAGTCAGCAGATTTTAGTCCTTGTTGGAAGGCGATCCTATGATGCTCTCCATGCAAAAATGATGATCTCTGTGGAAGCTACGTAGTTACATTTGGTTGCTTGATTTCCTACCGCAGCAGTCAAGAACATAATCTGATCTAATTTCATTGCCAGGCCCTTCAGAAAAATGTCCATCAGGCACAAAAGTTCACTTCCAAAAGTCAATAGAACCTGCATCTGAATGAGTATTTTTCAAATAATTTGACTAACTCTTCTGTTTTCCCACACTCCCTCCCTCTTAACTGATGCCTCCATCTCCACTTCCACACCCACACATAGTTTTCCCATACTCCTCTCCCTTTCATGACACAATTTTTATCTGACTCTAATGCCAATAAATGCATTAAGTTCATTTTTCCTTCTAAATAGTTGGAAACTAATATACTTTTGTAAGAAAACTTACAGTGTAACACAGCGGAAAAAAATTGTAGATTGTACCTTTAGTCATAATTGATCGAGTGATTTCACCAAACTGGAAGAGTGAAAAATAGATTTTATGAGAACTTTCTAATCTATGACTAATATTAATTTGTTCGAACGTCTATTTCTAATGGGAGACATGAGCATGTTTATAGGCTAGACCAGGAACTCATCCCAAATTGGAATTTCCTTAATCATGCCTCCCATCCAGGAAACTTTCCAGTGGTAATTTCTATATTCCAATTAACTCATTCAACTAGATTCTTTAGGATTAAAACTTCCTTAATAATTATCACCAGAATTTCATAAAATAAATAACTACATAACACTATAATAAAATTAAAAACAATGAGTGACATTTGGGCCACACTTTAATGGAAAATTTCTAACAAATTTTTCATCCAATAAATATTTGAATAATATTTTCGTTAGAAAATAAAAAGACTTATGATTTCGTTTCTATGAGCATATATACTTGAAAAGCACTACTAATATATAAGACTTTTCCAACTGCAATTTACCAACTGTTGCACGTTGGTAAATGACAGTTGGTATTCGATACGTTGGAAAATTTTTTACCAACACGCAATTAATAACGCGTTGGTAAATTCCAATGTGTAGAAGTTGGTAAAATTAACGTTAGTAATTACCAACGGTCATGAACCAGTGTTGGTTTCCATCGGTTTGTTGTAGTTACCAACTGCTAGCCGTTGGTAAATTACCAACTGCTGGCCGTTGGTAAGTTACCAACTGCCAACAATTGGTACGAACTGTTGGCAGCAGTTGGTAACTTACCAACTGGTGGGCAGTTGATAACCTAGCAGTTGGTAACTTTACCAACTGCCAGCATCATGAACTTACCAACTGCCTGACAGTTGGTAGAAACCCGCGTTGGTTGTTACTAACTTACATGGTAAAGGAGTTGTTATGAAGCTGTTGGTTATTTTGAACTTGCATTCGCGTTGGTAACAAGATGACAGGCGGTAATTACCAACTTGCGCACGTTGGTAAATTTCCCGTTTGCACGTTGGTAATATACATTAAGCGTTCCAAGTTTCGGTTGTTTTGTATTTTTCCCGATTTGAATACACATTCAAAATTAACATATCATTTCAAAAGTTCCCCCAGCTTTACTCAGCAATAAACATTACATAGCTATGCAAACGTAATTAAAATAAGATATTCTCAAAGACAGCATAATTAAAACAATAACATATATGTCTGGAAGAAAGCATACAACATTCAACGGATTACACATTTCAGTAACTTCAACTGAGTCTATAGAACATTTTGGACATATTCACTATTTATGAAAACAATACAATATTTGTCAATCTATCAGCACTTATCCATTAGCTATACAATTTGCAAGTCCCAAAACTGCTAAAAATAAAATTTTCAATTCTCTATGGAATAAGAATCTCCATTTTACATATTCGATCTTGAAAGTGAAGAGCATTACTCTATCAATTTCTTTAGTCAAGGAACAGGAAATAGGATATCTGATAGAAAAGACAAAGACCGCATGCTTACTGGTATTAACTTCATCACCGCCTAGGTGAAAGAGCTCAAACGGGAAAATTTTTCTAATGTCTGTAAAAGAAAAATGCAGTTAGTGAATCTTCAGCACATTAAACCAAGATCATAGCAATAATTTCTTAATAGCTTAAACGTGGCATCCTATGAAAAATTTGAAGACAGGTATGCAACACAACTTAAGACAGAAAATGCTGCTGAATAACGCAACTCATAGTCAAATTAGAACAGGGAAAAAATTAAAGCCAGCCCTTTGTAGGGAGTGGAGATGAAAGATATATAAAAATATTTTAACAAAGATTTCTATGTTCAAGCATTGGTGTGTGATCCAAGTGTATAGGATGATGCACACAATGGGTGAATATCCTTTGCTCAAACCAGTTCAAAACGAGAATCCTGGAAAACTATAGAAAATAGCCAACTTGGTTACAAACATCGACTATGATGATCTTCTGGTAGAAGAACTTAACCTGTAAGAATGCCAGCAATTAGATCAAAAGTAGAGTTCTTTACAACATCAAGTGGCTCTCTGCAGGAAGATGAAGGCCACAGATCAGGATACCCAACTCCCCTATGCAGAGGGTTATAAATTCAATCATCAAAATGAAGTCCTGAATACGAATTTATCAATTATGACACAGGCCTGACCAATCAAGGCATTATATAAGAAAAACGTCCCCTTTTTTATTTGAACTCATAAAACACATGAGTGAAGAACCTACCACCATACCTTTATCCCCCCCCCCCCCCAAAAAAAGGAACCAATGAATTAAACAAGAGAGAAAACCGAAACAAGCCTAGCACTAACCAACCTACAAGAGAATTCACTAAAATGTGGTGATCATGATAATTTTTATTAGTAGCCCAAATTCAATTTAGAACTATATCTTTCTCCTCTGTGTTGTCTAATACGCTAATTCTGATCCATGATTCTACATACCCGGAAGATAATTTAGGATAACAATTCGAGGGAACTTATATTCTGTACGAATGCTAAGCTATAATTGTATATCTTTCTAATATATGATGATCAATCAAAAATTGCATTACCATGCTTCTGCATGACCAGGGACATCTGCTTCTGCCATGACATTAATGCCTGCAGGGAACAAGAAACTTAGATAGAAAGCAGATACAGCAGGGCCTTTAGTAAAAGCCAATGTCTTACACAATTATTTAATCTTGATTGGAGGTATGCAGGAAGATATTCCCAAAATGCCTTATTATCATGTTCATGGAGTCAAATTTTTCATTAAGATCAAATGAGAAAAAAAAAAGTAGCAAAAATTGAAAGGACTGCATATTTAACAAGTAAAATAAACAAAAGGAAAGTTCACCTCGCATCCTAGCAAAGCTGCTCGTTGGTGCATGCAAAATTGAAAACAAGAAAAAGAGAGAATTAGAATAGCACAGAGCAAGAAGCATAAAGTACAAAGTGCAGTCTGAACAAGACAGACCAAAGCACTCACTGGTTCATACACATCCAGGGCATATAAAGCAAGTGTATCAAAGTCAAAACATTTTGCTGTGATGGGTCAACCAAGTTCTCCAAAAAAGAAAAAAAGGTTGATTGATGGTAATATAAACTTAACATGCAAAATGCGAAATCCTGGAGTTCCATTAAGTTTTAATTTTAAGCAACTTTAGCATTATATACACATTGATATGTTCATCATGGTAAAGTAAAATATTAAACATCACAAAATTAATTTTCATCAATATGAATGAATGTGAATTATTAGCATAACCCAAAACAAAAATTCTTAGAGCTTATGCATCAAATTGAATCATGTTGACAAAGCTTTTCTCTTCAATACATGAAGTTCTCATAAAAAATTTTAAACTCAAAGAAGGCAACTATTAAATTCTAATTTAAGTACATGAGTTCAAAATAAGAGAAAGGGTTGGGGATAATTTCCAACTATATAATTAATGAAAATCTTATACCTTGAACTCATTATATGAATGGATTTCTTATTTTTTTTTTCCAGATTTCCTTCCTCTTTTTGGCCGTTGCTTTTCTTCCTCTTTTTCCCAGTCAACAAACATGATCATGACAGTGGTTATTTGTTTATACTGGTAATCTGTTAGTGTTGAGTCAATTTATTGATGTATCTTGTTTTATATCCTATATTCATAATATGTTGTATTTATAGGACCCAAGTATCAAGGAATTAGCGGAGCAGATAGCAAAAGATCATTCATTCAACCAGATGGCAGAGCAGTTGACAAAAAACCTGCAAGGCGCAGCAGCTGAAGGCAGTGCACCTCAGTTTGATCCGCAACAGTACTTTTCTACTGTGCAACAGGTCATGCAGAATCCTCAGTTTGTGACCATGGCTGAGCGCCTTGGTAATGCATATAAGCAGGTTGGTTTCTCCTCTCAGTCTGATTTAGTTCAATTGTAGAAACTTTTTATTTATTGATTTTTAAGCTTTTCGACCTTTTCTTTCTCTAGGATCCTGCTATGTCTCACATGCTTGATAATTTCACCAATCCACAAAACAAAGAAGAGATTGAGGAAAGAATGGCACGAATCAAAGAGGATCCATCATTGAAGCCTATACTAGAAGAACTATAGACTGATGGCGCTGCTGCCATAATGAGGTCAGTGATAAGGATCACATGCTGGGTTATTTTTTTGGTGAACAATACACAAAAATTCCCAAGTCTTCAAAATCCAACATTCATTTGGATCGAAGAAGTTATGGACCATATTTAACTGTCTAAAACAGTTTAAAATGACCAATTGGACCTGTACTTTATGTTGTTGAATATGGGGTTAAGGAATTCCAACTTAGCAATTTTTCACCAGATGAAGATTTGATCAAACATTTAGGATCTGTTCAAACATTTGGTCAAACACTTGGGACTAATTGGCTCTACGTTAAAATGTTTTAGGATCAAAGTTGCTGCTTATTAGGATCTCATTCATTAGCTCCTTCAGTTTTGTTTCTTCCTTTCCCATTGGAGGGGCGCAGGATATGCTTCTACGGGTCTGCTGTGCTATGCTTTTGTGTGTGAAGAGTGAGCTTTTAAATGGTGATTTTGCTGCTAACTTGAGGCTTCTACAGCACTATCCGGATATCAACATTGAACATCTTCTACAGGTTGCTCAGGATCTGAGCCTTGAAACGTCTTCCTACCCCTTTCCCTTTAAAACAATGTGATCAAATGCGCTTTATTTTGTAGAAAAGAAAAACTCTATTTGAGTTGGTTATTGATCCTGAAGGAAGGTAACCTGTTGCTTGCACAGAAATATGGAACATTTTCACCTTTTATGTTATTTGTTTTTATTTTGATGGACATTTTCATCTTACATTCAAAGGAAAGCAACAAACGATTTATTTTGCATCATTATAACACTCCTATTACATCAAGAATTTCTAGTAAACCGCTGGTAATCAAAGTGACTGGTGATCTAGATATCAACCAAGAAGCACGAAAAAAGCCAAGTAACTAGTAAGGAAAAGACTGAAAAAAAAAATCCAACAAAACACGAAAAAAAATCAAACTAACCTTCAGATCGCCCCAAACGACACCAGATCCATGATCCTCATCCTCGATGAAGCTGATTCAGGGCTTAATCGAAGGCGATTAGTGACTGTGTGTGCTGTGCGAAGATTTTGACGCCGGCGACTGAAACGCGAAAACAGAGCGCGATGAAGAAGACGGCTCGGGCTGGGGGGTATTTAAAAAAAAAATTTCCAACAGCTTAGCCGTTGGAAACTAGCCAGTCAATACGCATCGTTTCACTAATGAGTTACCAACAGTTAACACACATTGGTAAATGTACAGGACGCTTTGATTTTCCAACGGCTTAGCCGTTGGTAAAAAAAAAACAAAAAAACAATTCCCACCAACGCATGCACGTTGGAAATTTTTCACCAACGGTTCTACACGTTGGCAATTACCAACGGTTTAGCAGTTGGTAAAAAAAAAACTGAACAAAAAATCCCACAAACGCGTGCACGTTGGAAAATTTTTACCAACGGTTCTACGCGTTGGTAATTACCAACGGCCGTTGGTAATATTTAGCCATTGGTAATATGGCAGTTGGAAATTTATGATTTTTTAGTAGTGGAGGAAAATTAATAAAAATACTTTTTCTTATAAAATTAAATAAATTTTTATTTTATAGGTACTCGTACAGTAGATATCCCACCCACAAGTACCATTACATTTGAAAATCAATTTGACCTATCTATGCAAAATAACTGACATGGACTAACGTTGATAAGGCTGCGGAAGAAGGTGGCTGAGGTAGAGGAAGAGTGATGGGCATGGCAAGGGAGAAGAAGGGAGCGTGGTTTGGCCAAGTGGGGGTGAGGGTCAGCAACTCAGCATTCAAGTGATGATTAGGTGAGGTTACTAAATGCCACAATTCCCATTACTCCTCATTTCCAATCACATGCCCCTTCCCAATTGGTTAAAATTTATTAAATCCAGCGATAAATTAAAAACAATAGCGGTCGTTATTCTTCCACCAGGCCAGGGCAGGACAGGAGCAGCTACCTAGATGGCTCAATTGCAAGTTTTCCTTTTCACCAACCAAATTAAACGTACTGATCATGATCTAAAGTGTGTGTGCGCCTTCTCTGCGCTTCCTCATGATCTCATTCTCATCTGCATGTACAAACAATGATCGGGACTGGACCACTAGCTAATAGTAGTTGGGATTTGTGTAAGGCTGAGGGGAGAAAAAAGTGAAAGGGGGCCTGGCCGAATATATGCTGGAGCTTTTAGCCCAGGGACAGACAGGGAATAGAAGGAAGGGCGTCGCTTGCTTTTATACCTTTCACCTTTTGCTTTGCAAGCAGTGGAAGTGGAAGTGGCAGTGGCAGTGGATGATGGTACGTAATTGTATTGTAGCCGTCGTAGGGTGGCGGCATCTCCTATAAAACAAAAGGCAAGCGCACGCATCCCCGCCCCCCCCAACCTGCACCTCCTTTCTGTCCAATCGAATCCCTTTTCTTCTCCTTTTGTATCTACATGCCATGCAATTCACCTAGTTAAATTTTAAAACTACACATATGAAATAAGCGAAATTGGTTTTGAGAAGGGAAAGTGATTGGAAGCAGAAGGGAACAATTGGAAGTTTCTTCATTGTGACTGGTTTTGTCTGTAGCAAGTAAGCAATTCCATTTAAACCGAAGTGGAAACAACCAAATTTAGCTCACCGGACAATCAACCACAAACTAGCGCTTAACTGGTAATTATCAACATGCATGGAAATGCCCGGGTAAGAAAGCACCAGGGTGGTGACTGTGTTGTAAATTTTGATCTATAACTTTAAGTGAAATTAAATATTTCACTTTATGTAAACTCTAGTTTGTTGCTGTCGTTTCTCAAGTTTTGTATTTTTCCGTTATCTTATGAGTCTTATGCCCCTTTGGCTGGCAAGTGAAAACTTGTTTAGTATCTTTACAGTTTTAATTCGCTCTCCATTCCATATTGTTTGTCTTATTTCAGTTTTTTTACTTAACTTTAATTTCAATTTATTTATATAATTTTTTTTAAAAAAATATATTAAATAATAATATAAATAAATTTAAGTCAAATTTAACTAAAAAAAATGAAATTGGACAAACAATAGAGGATAGGGTAGTAGTAATAAATATATTTATTATGGCCTAATGGTAGGTTTAATGTGGAACTTTTGAGGTTCTCTTACGTGTTTCCTTCATCAACAATATTGTGAATGAGTTTTAAAGATAAAAAACCATGTCCTCGAGCGCTTGGCAAAGTACTTAGTGTGAGGAGACACATCTCTCAACCATAGCTGAGGTTTGAATCTTCTCCTCCATTCTCTAACTCTACAAAATGTCATTTGGTCTGATTTGATTGTTCTACTAGCTCTAAACAAGTGAACACTCCCTCTTTTAAGTACTATAAACTCACTACTTTAAACCATATACACTTGTACACCTCATTTGTTAGCAATTATTAGTCCAAATATTATACTAAATTTGTGTCATTTATTGTTTAGAGTTTTTTTTGTCAGTTTGTAGGTTCAAATATCGAGTGTAACCGTGTATCTTTACAATTTTTTCTGTATAGTACAATATCGCATGGATGCTATAAATGACATGAGTTATGCCCATTGTCTTTGTGGAGTTCAGTGTTTGTATCTTATTAATAGATGTTATATGACCTACAGTTAATAGAAAAAGAGCTTTCATAAAAAACTTTGGTCCAATGTCTTCAATTATATCTATATGGTTACTTTGTATAAAATGTATTCAAGCTCAGCTACATATGGACAAGACACTCTCTCACCAGGTTTACAAGGTTTAGGCACTAAACCCACCATACTAAACATACAACCCCACAATCTGACATTTAATACCATATTCGTTCACCTGTACACCATACAAATATGAAACAAATACTCAAATATGTAAACAAGACACTCATTTAACATATGTAGACACTCAACCTATTATACTATGCATTCAACTACCATAAACTATGAATCATTTTAGCTTAAACACGGTATAAAAAAATGTTAACTAATTTGGATTAAAAAAATCATAAAAATATTACTCCCTCCGTCCCAATTTACTTGAAATGTATTCCTTTTTGGGAAGACCCAAAAGGTTGAAACGTTTCCTATTTGGAAAAGTTTAAACAATTAAATTATCATTTTACACGAAACCCAATAAAGACTTTTTTTAATCTCCACTCAATCTCTCACTGCACAAAACCCAAAAAAGAATCTTTTTTCTAATCATTATTTAAACTTTTACTACATAAAAAAATAACACAAATTACATACACATTAATTTACGTGTCCAGACAAATGTTTCAACTAAAATGGGACGGAGGTAGTATATGATTTCCCACTTAAATATCTTTTAAAAAAACAACTTGATTATTTACCAATTAAATATAAAATTTAAATGACCAAACAATGTTATCCGTATCACTTGAAAAAAAATTAGCAGATAGTCAGAGACTAAAAGCAAATACTACCGATTTAGTGTTAGATTCTCTTAAGCAAACAATTTTAACCTAAATATTGGACACTGTACAGATTAACTGACATTAGCTTCTCTGCTGCAACTGATGGATACTCTGATATCCCAAAAATCAACAGGCATTAGTTGCAATGTGATGAATGAAATCAACACTGTGAGAAACTTAAAAATACAATGATCTATATTTTAGCTAATGAATCAAGTTCTTGCTTCGGTTATGCCTCTACATGATTTTTATTAATGAAAATGATCAACAAGGTAAATTTCATTTACGTCTTGGCTTGCCCATGGTAGTATAATTTATAAGGAAAGGCAGGCAGGCATAATATTTTTCAAATTCAAATAAAAGATGATTTATTCATAAAGAGAAAGCGTGGATTCGAACAAAAGTAAAATATTGTAGCAAATATGGTACTAGTATTTTATTAATTATTAAATCTGTCTAGTAAATGGCAGTAATAAATAGCGCCACTTGCGCGGCCCTCTCCCAAATCTCAATAGGCAGAGTCAGAGAGGCGCATGTGTGTGGGCGCTCGAGTCACACACAGCCCAGAGCGCAAGCAAACAGACGACTTGAAGAGAGAGAGAGAGAGAGAGAGAGAGAGAGAGAGAGAGAGTAGAGCGAGAGAAACTCTGATTCCTTCCACTCTCACTGCCCACTGCCTTCAATCACAATCACCATCACCATCACCATCACAAGTTTGTTCCCAGAAATCCATGCCCTCAACATTCCTCCGCTAACGGTCACTTTCCTTCCGCTCTTGTTTTCGCAAGTGTAAGCCAAAGCCTCCATTGAAATTTCAGTGCTCGCATGGAATGGAACTTTTACGCGGTTTCAATCCAAAGACTCGATTTTTCGCTTTGTATGTTTCGTAACTGATCTGATTTTGTGTTGGTCCAGCGAAGGGAGGCCGGAGAGATGCTGACTTGCATAGCTTGTAGCAAGCAGCTAAACAGCGCCGACAATGGATCTCTGGGACAGGGTGAAGTTGACAATGTCGTGGAGACGCCGAGGACTAGGCAAGCCATTAAGGCTCTCACGGCTCAGGTATTTCTTTCTTAATCTCTCTGCTCCTGTTTGGTTGCTGAAAAAATGCATAACATCAGAAGTATTTTCGTTGTGTCTTGTTTGAATCTGGAGGTTTCTTGTGTCCTGGAGCCGATAAGTGAAACCAACTCCTATATTTGAATGTTTGGCGTCGGATGCAAAATGAGGAGAAAGCCGAAGCATTTTCTTTCTATGTTCCTTTAGTTTGTTTATTTGTTATTTGTATCCAATTTCTCGGCAGACAGATGGAAAAAGGTTCAGAAGAACATTAGCTTTGCCTTTCATCCTAGCTGGCTTTTCCTCTTAGGAGAATGGGAATCATCAGATTAGCTCTCAAGTAAAAAGTTTCTTTATTAGTGCTGTTAAGAGGAACCCTTTTCCTGGAATGTTTTGTTAATTTCAGATCAAGGATATGGCAGTGAAGGCATCTGGAGCGTATAGGAACTGCAAGCCTTGTGGAGGCTCTTCCAACCATAACAACAACCGGAATTATGCAGACTCTGATGCTGCTTCAGAATCTGCTTGTTTCCATTGTGCTTACAAGAGAACTGGAAGCTTTAATTCGACACCAAGGATTTGGGGGAAGGAGATGGATGGGCGGCCGAAAGGGCTGTCAAGTGGGGAAGGCACACCAGCTTCTGTCAGTGGACGAACAGAGTCTGTGGTGTTCATGGAGGAAGATGAGCCCAAGGAGTGGGTTGCTCAAGTGGAGCCTGGTGTTCTGATAACATTTGTTTCATTGCCCCAGGGAGGGAATGATCTTAAGCGGATTCGGTTCAGGTACTTTTCTCTTGGCTATTGATATTTGTATTGATTGAGAAGTTTCTTGTTGCTCTGATTCTATGACGCTTTTATTTTGGGTTGAAAGGTTAGGCTTTTATGGTTCGTCCTTTTTGGTTGGCAATTTCTTCTGTTTTGTTTGGTAATGAGTTGTATCTTTATGTTGAACTTGGCTGAGTGTTCTAAGCGGAATAGTAGCTGGAATTGGGCCATGCTGTATTTGTCTCATATAGTTTTGTGTTTTGACATTGTTCTTTCTCTGCACTTGACTGTGGCTGCATGTGATTATGTGTTTGATGATTTGTGGACAATGTACCAATTTTTGACATTTCCCTCTGGCATATTACTGGTGGGAATAGTTTCCAATTTGCTGCTTAGTCATTTACCAAGTTCCTGTGTCATTGAAGTGGCCCCGATTTCTGCATTTCTTTTTTTGGCTCGACCCCTTTATGTATGTTTGTCATCTTTTGCATTTCCACTGAAAGACACTGCGTGGCAATATGATAAGGGTAAAAGTTTCTTATCTCATGCCTCAGCATATTAGACTGTACGTAGAGGCCAAGTAGGTAAAATTAGTTACTAACCAGAGACATTAACTGGGATCAAATGCATGCGTGGTCTTACCCATTAGATTTTCTGTGTTTATGGGAAATTCATGGTAATAAATGGCATTACTTGATCAAAGTGGCCAATCTGAAACAGGTATCAGAATTCATGAAATTGCAGAGCCAGTCATGGCGTGTCATTTTGTAAGTGTTCATAAACAGGTTCTAACAGTCCCCGACTATGATAGGTTGTCTTTTTGTTGACTCTCTGGAGAACAATGGCTCATCTTGATTTCATTTTGACACACATAATACAATGGACGGCCCAATATATCATGTAGGTTGTTCAAAGTATCTTTTTTTTTTTTTTCTGAACATTAGTGCCATCTCAAGTGATATTTTACATGTTCTGAGATGAAATCAATAGTAGCTAATTGATGTATCTTAAGGAATCATTGTTCTGTACTTTCTCTGGCAACTTCAGTTGCAACTTAAAAATCTTAGAACATGATGTTAAAGTGATTTACTATTTGGACTAATTCTTAAGAATCATTGTTCTGCCCTCCTCCAAAGAATTTTCTTTGTCGAAAGACGTTAATTCTTGTATGTCTTTTGTACCAGCCGTGAAATGTTTAACAAATGGCAAGCTCAAAGGTGGTGGTCAGAGAACTTTGAGAAGGTTATGGAGTTGTACAATGTTCAACACTTCAATCAGCAAGCTGTCCCGTTTCCGACGCCACCTAGATCTGAAGATGAGGTATGCCCTCATATAGCCCTCAACAATTTATGTCACTGCAAATTTTCATTAGTTTTGCTAGATATTGGTTGTGGAATGGGTGTCTTGGTTTTCTCAGATGGAAGGCTGCCTACTGGAGCTCCTAAGATATAGGAATGGAGCTATGATAATGGCTGGAGGTCCATGATCTGTAACTGGCCAATTGATTCATTCCTTTGATAGATTAGCCCCTGCTCTCTCCCTCTCTCTGTTTTTTTTTTTAACCATATCTGAAATTGAACCAGTAATTCGCGTTGCATTCATCTGCATATTGTAAATTTTCTGAACTGAGCATACTGCTTATTATTGGTTTTGATAATCTGGCTAGTCTCTTCCCGCAAACTCTTGGACTAGCTTGGCACCATGATTTTGTTGACAAAAGTTATTTCAGTTATGGTTAATTGTTCTGTTAGGTATATTCACAGTAGCATGTTTCTCTTCTCTTTAGGGTTCAAGGATTCAATCAGCTAAGAACAGCCCCATGACTCCGCCACTGAACCGTGAACGCCCACGGCACATCGTCTGCCCCACTGGCATGGGCTCTTCACCAGCAGACTCGCTAGACAATCACCCGATGCAATCCCGGCATTGCAATGATTTAGCTGGCCTTGCCTTGACCCCAAAGCTGTCCAGCATTAGTGGGGCCAAGACTAAGACATCATCAGTTGATGGCTCTGTCAGAACTAGTTCATCAAGGGAAGCAGATCGCTCAGGAGAACTTTCTGCCAGTAGTGCTAGTGATATGGAGACTGAATGGGTTGAACAGGATGAGCCAGGTGTATACATCACCATCAGAGCACTTCCTGGAGGCACTCGGGAGCTTAGGCGTGTTCGCTTCAGGTATTCGTATTGGTGTTTACATGGCAGATTACGATGGCACTGGAATTTGATGCAGTTGTCTTATGCTTATAAATCTCCTTCTGCAATATTGGTTGAGGCACAAGAATGTGTTTTGCTGTGAACGTTTGCCTTATATTAATCACAGAAGGTTTCTGAATTCAGATTTCGCTTGGATGCTTGGGTTTGACAACTAGTTGAAACAGTTTAAGATATTCTTTAACTTTGCCCATATAAACAACATGCACACACAGATGCACAAACACATGCACACGCCCACACACATATATGCACACAAACATACATCATGATCTTGATTCTTGAATGTGATTTCCTGCTTGTGTACTGCAGCCGTGAGAGATTTGGAGAAATGCATGCACGGCTGTGGTGGGAAGAGAATCGAGCCAGGATACAAGAACAGTATTTGTGATTGTGGATTGTGCTATCTGCCTCCAAGTCTCCAACAAACTAATCTTACGAGACTCACATATTGGTAGCTGAGCTTATAGTTGCTGTTGAAAGTGCTCTCCTTGCTTGTGGATTGATTGATCTTGTCTTGGTTTTTCTTTAATAGTTGGTGTGGAGGCAACTGAACTGATAATGCTGCTTTGGTTTAGGATCATTGGGGGTATAGCAAGTTTCAGCTTTAAGTACTACAGAAATGTTTCGCTGTTCAAAGACTATATAGTATTTAGTTAATTTTCCCCTTCTAAAGCTGCACATGTCCGACCAATCACCCCAATTTCTGCTTACAAGGTTTCCAGGGCCGCCTGCGGCAGGTCCAGTGTGTACATTGATTGCTAAGTAACCATATTATCCTTGGCAACCTCAACATGATTTTAGATCAAAGGGAAGGTTGTATGTGAGGGTGAAAACGACCGCAAGCAAGCGTATTTCGTTTACGATTGTGAGTGGAAGTGGGTGGGTGACAATTTTTGACCGAGTTTTGGTACTCGCAAATCCTTGAGAGATTTGCTCATCGAGTTGCGTAGTAATAAATGTCAATGGGTTAGGACTTGGAGGCTTGTATCTACCACATTTTGTTCTCCAAGTTTCTGAAAAGGAGAAGCAAAGGTAGCATGCACATGTACCCTAATTTAGTTTGTTTCCATCTCAAGCTTCCTTACACTTTAGATGTGAAATGCCTAATACGTGAAGTTCACAAAAGTTCCAGATACTTGTATAAGCCAGTTGTTTGAGTGCCTCCACCAAACGATTTTCTTTCTTTCTTTTTTTTTTTTTTTGTATAGACAAAACTTGATTCATTCCTAAAATTAAAATTGAATACATGGTTTTGTATCCATTATTTTATTGTCGAGGTATAAGAAATTGCCACAATATTTGGTGTTTAAATTAATGGATGCTTTTACATTAGGAAAAAATTATGTTTTTTACAGTATTCTCTTAAGAAATTCAGCATTAGAAAAGCTAACTTTTCTTACTTGCTCCAGCTTTTGTATATATCTCACGTATTTTGTTGTGGTTATGCAAATGCCTTAATCACATATGTTGTTGTGTTTTGTTTTTTTGATATATTATCTAAATCTGTAAGCCATAAAATTCTGCGTTTGAAATTTTCGATCTTTCTCTGTAGAGAATTCTAATTCCACCGTTTACTATTAAAATTAGTTGGATATGATTTGCTTTTCAAGATCACCCATTGTTGGTTTTTTTTTATTGAATTCATCCCATATTTCATTACCTCACCTAATCAAATGCTACAATGGCCATAATATTTCATTGTCAATATTTGTTGAGGTGTTACCAACTTTGTCGTATTTGTATTTTTTTTTTTTAATTTTTGTTGATATATTTCAATTTATAAAGAATCTTTGATCTAGAGGAAAGAGATTACTGCATGGTTTAATTTTGATTTTGAAAATACTTTCATTTCATATGTCAAGGAAGAGGAGTAATGAGAGGGTACATAGGCTGCCTAAATTTTGAAAAGAAAAAGAGCCAAAATGGAGGGTACTACTGTAGTTTCCGCAGATCATACAAGGGCAAATTAGTCTGTTAGCAAAGTTCCAACTGGGATTTGCCCGGACGGCTTAATTTTGGTTAAGAAGTTTTTCAAAACCCTCGCTCTGTCGTTCGAGTGACTCTTTTTTATGCCGTTCTCTTTTCTTGTTTTCCTTTTCCTCCGAAATGCAAAATCTAGCTCTGCTCCTCTAGGGTTTAATAACAATCGCAAAAACCCTAGCTAACCACTCCATAAACTCAATCAAGATCTTTCCTTTTACATTCTTTGTCCCCGATTCTCTCGATACTGTCGTGAGAAAAGGATTTGGGGGAAAGTTCCCGACTAAGAGATGGTCCCTGGCTCAAAACTTGACTCTGGTATCTCTCCTCGAGTCAAGATGACGATTCAGAATATTAAGGAGATAGTCGGCAATCATTCTGACGCAGACATCTATGTGGCCTTGAAAGAGGCTAACATGGATCCTAATGAGACCACCCAGAATTTGCTTCAGCAAGGTGTGTTCTTGGGTTTTCTTGGCCCCTGTATTTGGGCAGTTGTTTCTCTTTGAATTTTGGTTGAGTTATTCATGTTAGCTCCTCGTTTCTGGGTTCGAGTTGACTTTTTGAGGCGCAGGACTTGGTACTTTAGCGTTATGGTGAATAGAGTGTACTGGCTTTGGCTGTTTCGGTGTTGTTTTTTTTTACTTACTGGGATTTCTGAGAAAATGAATCATTTCGGTGTTTACATGGTTATTGGTTTTCAATAGGTTGTCCTAAATGGCTTAGCACTACGTATTGAAAGAAAGTCTCTTCGGAGACGTTGATAGTACTCAGGAAATATCTGTTTACTTATGCTTCCATCAATTTTGGGTTGTAATTTCAATGCTTTCTTTTGCCGAATGCATATAGTTTTTACGATTTTCAGTTGGGCA
Source organism: Aquilaria yunnanensis (assembly GCA_039654915.1). Taxonomy (NCBI): domain Eukaryota; kingdom Viridiplantae; phylum Streptophyta; class Magnoliopsida; order Malvales; family Thymelaeaceae; genus Aquilaria; species Aquilaria yunnanensis. The sequence goes on along the minus strand of CM077600.1, from coordinate 27,019,462 downwards.
TTATGTTTGGTTGTCTATGAGGCCATAGTTTGCAAGTTGGAGGTAGTCCCTGCCAAGTGTTGCTTCTCAAAGTAGAGGTTTTAGGGTTTCTTCTGCTGTCTAGGCTCCCCTTCCATAGATTTTTTACGGTTTTTTTGTAAAGCTGGTATGGAGCTTTGAAACTAGGAAGTGTGCAATTATCATGGTATATATTTCTGGGCCATAAGTTCTTTCAATCACATAATTCTAGTTGGTAAGTTGATAGGTGTTCTGTTTTTCCTTCTTCTTTTGGCTTAATAGCTCTGAGTGCTGAATTGGTTTGTACATATGTTGAAGGTCTTACATAGTGGTGGATTCTGTGGCTGTAGATTGATAAAGATACTGGATAATGAATGTCTGCGACTTTTTTCCTGTTGGTCCAAAACACATTTGACATGCTAAAATCAATAAAAGATTGCTTGATCCATATTTATAATTGTTATTGTCTGTTGACAGATCCATTTCATGAAGTAAAGCGAAAAAGGGACAGGAAGAAGGAGGTATACTCTTGGTAGTTGCTATCTTTAAGCTTCATTAGAATATATCCATTTGAACCCTTGGTCTTTCTTTTTTATCCTTGGTTGACGTATGAAACATGTATTATGCTCCCAGCATAGAAACTGTATAAATATTCTTTTTCATAAATTTGCAGTAGCTTTGTTCTAGATTTTTTTATGAAAACATGGAAATTATTTGGTCTAAGTCTTCAGTGACGGTATTCAATAGTTGGATGTTGTACAACTGCATTTTCTATTTTCATCTTACTGTGCTAAACCTGTTCTGATGTAATATAATAGGTTGTGGTGGTGCACAAAAACTTTGTGGATCCCAGAAAACCTGCAGAGCATGTGGGCCGAGGCTTGAGGCCCAATATGCATTCTAGTCAAGGTGCTCGAAGGGGAGGATATACTCGAAATCGACTTCCTGGTAATATAATACACCAGCTGACCTGTCATGGAAACATGATGAATGAAATATCTTCATTTTGTTGGTTTGAAAAATGTATTGTTGCAATTTGTAAATTGAAGTAATTAAAGTTTTCCATAAAACAACAGATTCATTTAACATGCAAAATGCCTCTCTTATTGGATGGATTTAAGTTGTGCGTTGTGATTGAAAAGATTTGTAAAGAGATATATTATTCTGTTTCAATAGTAATATGGTTGTTTCCTTTTCTGATTGTATGAGGAACCTCTTTGTCTCAACATTCAATCTCCTTTAATATATGTTATACATTTGCAGTACTTGTTATTGTATTTTTAAAACTTTACATGGTATTATTGGTTAGGTTGAATACCATGTCTTATGTGGTTATAGTACATCAGAGGAATATTCAGGGGCCATTTAGCTGTGGGTAATTTTCCATTTTCCCTTTTGGAATTTTCTTCAATAAAAGCAGGGTTGTAGACCATAATACGTATTTCAAATAAAAGCAGGGTTGTAGACCATAATACTTCAATAAAAACAGGGTTGTAGACCATAATACGTATTTGAAATATCTTCCTTGTACAAGATAAAAGTCATCGTCATTGTTAGACGATTGCAGATTTTATCTTGTACAAGGAAGAGGCAGTGGTTCTGGTTGTCAACCTCAACCTATTAATTTTAATTGTAGGGATTTTGTTAAGTTGGATTTTGATTACATGCACTCCATCATCATTTGATAAAGACACAGGGAAAGGGAGAGAATGGGTTGCCTATTTTGTATTTGAATTATGGTGACGTGATGTGCTTTTTGAAGGCTAAAGTTTTACCTGTTGCAATTTGGAGCTTATTGTTTAAATTAGACAATATGTACAATATTTTATTTTTGCATATTCATTGCTCGTCCTGTTGGTCTCTGTAGGAATGAGCCGAACGTTCCGTGTTGTGAGGGACAATAGGGTTAACCTAAATGCAAGTAATGAAACTGGATCATCTGCTTTGCAGTCCCCAACTTTGAACAATGAACAAGTTGTCACAAATGCTGTTGAAAAGGGGTATATTTATATGTATCAGTTTTCTGCTCCACGTTGAGTTTTTTGTTCCCGTCTTTTGTTAATTTACTTTAGTTTCAAGTTTTATTACAATTGTTTATGAGCTGATGCACACAGGTTTTACTATTTTAGGTTATCAGGAAACCATCATAACCAAAGGCAGTTTGTTGCTCGAGGGTCATCTGCTAATGGACCATCAGATTCAGCTCGGGATGTGACAAATTCAAATGGTACACAAAGGAAGGAAATGCTGGATGAGAAGAGAGTTGTGGTTTCAAGTGCTGTTTCGGGGTCACAAGCAGCGAAGCCTAATAACCAAATTCGTTCTGCCCCAGCATCGTCTAGCAGTTCTGTTGTTGGCGTTTATTCCTCTTCTTCAGATCCTGTTCATGTGCCTTCCCCTGATTCCAGATCATCTGGTGCTGTTGGGGCAATAAAGCGTGAAGTTGGAGTAGTGGGTGGTCGTCGCTTACCACTTGAAAATGCTGCCAAGGATGCCTCTATGCCGACAAATTCTTTCTCTGATTCAAACAATGGAAGAGGCAGCTCTTCGGATACATTTAGACCTTTTCCAGCTATTTCCAAGTCAGACCAGCTCAGTCGCACAGTTGTTTCTGACTCTGTAATGCCCACCATTCATGCAAATAGATCATTTCTGAGCAATCAGTATGCAAGCAGGCTTCATCATCAAGTTGTAGGTCATCCAAAAGGTAATCCTTGATACTGCAAGCATCTGCTTGATAATGGAATTTTGCAAAGCTGAAAGCTCTCTGACAACCTTCCCAAATTCATTAGCTTGTTTCTCTTAAATTTGTCTCAAGAGGAAAAGTGCAACTGAATCCATTTTCCTGATTGTGCTCACCTTGGATTCAGTTAGACTAATTTGTAGTTTTTACCATGTTTCCTAATAGCTCATTTGAAATCGTGGCTGAGGTTTTATGGATTTACCCATATGCTCTGGCAAAATATGCTGTTTGATGGTTGAGCAAATTTATTTGAATGCCTTCTTGAGGCAGAGAAAAGCCTACATGATTCAAATTTGGGTTGTGTCTACTGTTCTAATGCATGACTAAGCTGGTGGTTCAGATTATCTTAGTTAATTATATTTCATGTGATTTGCCAATTTTATCATTTAGTGAACAGAATTTTAAGTAGCTCTTCTCTTTGTCTATGACAATGTTATGTAGTTAATGTTTTGTAGTTTTGTAATGGAGAAAAAAAGTTCTTTTTAGTTATTTTCTGATGCAATGGACTGTGTTTCTGGATGCAGCCACTCAACATACCAAAGAATGGAAGCCAAAATCAAGCCAGAAATCAAATGCTAGTAATCCTGGAGTTATTGGGACACCTAAGAAGTCAAATTCTGTACCTAGTGATGGTGCCAGGGACATGAATGAAGAAACTGCAAAATTGCAAGATAAGATTCTTGAAGTGAACATCCATGAAAATGAGAATGTGATCATAGCTCAACACATCCGAGTCCCTGAGAATGACCGTTGTAGGCTTACTTTTGGTAGCTTTGGTTTGGAGTTTGATTCTTCAAGAAATTTAGTACCTGAGGTTAAAGCTGTTTCTGCAGCTGACTTGAAAAGGGAATCTGCTAGCAGGTATGTTTTCCTTGACATGTAACTTTTATTGGCTTGGCCACAGGAGCACTTTTTTCACTAGTCAATGTCATTAAAGGCTCACAATACATTCCCATGTGCTGAGGCACGGCAAGGTGCTTACCCAAAGCTTCTCAAACCGACCCTAAGAGAGGTGCCCTAAGCCAGGCGTGTGGCTTCCTTGCTTAGGTGCTGAGGCTTGTGCCTCTTTCAAAGTGTTGAAAAGTTGACTTTCATCCTGTTTTAGGTTAAAATCATTGCATGAAATGGTGGGAGTCAAAAAATGTCTCCTGCTTCTATGTTTTACTTCTATACTTACATCTGTATTTTTGGTCATCCGTATTCCCAAACAAGCCTTTACAGTCACTGTTTTGTCTCCTTTTTTTGTGTGCTCGTAAAATTAATGTAGTTCTCATCCATATTCCCAAAAAAGCCTTTACAGTCACTGTTTTGTCTCCTTTTTTTGTGTGCCCATAAAATTAATGGAGTTCTCATCCATATTCCCAAAAAAGCCTTTACAGTCACTGTTTTGTCTCCTTTTTTTGTGTGCCCATAAAATTAATGGAGTTCCTTTCTAGTTCCTACCATGCAAATCAAAATAAACTTTTTTTTTTTGTTGATACTCGGAATCTTTACAAGTACAAGAGTTCTGTTTCCTTTCGATGCTTATCTCATTAGTCCTAAATGTAAGATCAACTCCTGAATGTTATCATATTACTTTCTGATGAAGGGTTATTATCTGAATGTTATCATATTACTTTCTGATAAAAAGTTATCATATTGCTTTCTTAAACCAATGTAGTCAATAGGGCGCGCCATGGCATGGCGATGGCGCTGGTGGCCGCCATCTGAGGTTGGTGGTGAGTTGACTTAAGCATGGTGCGCGTCTTTCAGTGCAATTGAGATCATGGAAAGAGGCGTTGAGATGCTCGCGTTATTGAAGTTCCAAACTCTTTTTCTTTTCACCACTTCTTTTCTGTTTTCTTTCCCAACCTCATTTTTCAGAAAAAATTATTCCTAATGCTACAACATTTTAGCTTGCTTTAGAAACATCCAGTCCTTACTTGCTTCTCTTTGTTTTTGTTTTATGTTCTTTTTACATATTCATAATCATGTAGTACTAATTATGAAATACTGAATGATAGGGTTTTTGTGTTTCTATCTGAATTTAGTTTTTTTAATCTAATATTATGCTACATCCAATGTTTTACTTTTTAAAAAATTTTGCGCTCTACTTTGCTTTGGCATGCTCAATTTGTGTGCTGTGTACCTCATGGTGATAGACGGCTTAAGTGGCTCGGTGCGCCATTCGCCTTTAACTACCTTGCCTTAAACCTCATAACATAAACGTGTCCTTTAACATGGTACTTTAATTGAGTTTCTTTTGAAGTTCTCATGTGAAATACAAAATAAGATCTGTTCTGTGAATCGCTTCTCATGAGTCAGCTATACCATCAATTATGAATACTATGATTTTACTTTGTAAAATCTAAGCACATAAAATTGTGCAATAAGGTATAGTTTTAATGGATATATTTCGGTGATCTAAAATTGGTCACAACAAGCACCTCACGTCACTCTGGCGAGTGAGTTTATATGCGCTTGCAGCTCAAGCAATACAAGAGTATAGTGCCTTAGGTGTGCCTTTCGCCTTTGACTACCTTGTCACTAGTAAAGATAGTGCTCCATCTTTGGAAACATTTTCAGATTATGGACGACAAGATGTTTTGTAGGCATGTAGATAAATATGCAAAGCTTATCCATGTGTTTTGGGTCGATTACTTTGTTCTGGACATGTTTCATGCAAAGATTATTGACTATTTTGAGAAATGAAAAGGCACTGATGTTTGCTGGTTGTGAATTTTCTTTGCAGTCTATCTGCATCCGTTCCAGAGACTTCTGTAGATGATGCTGTTGGTGCCAAACCAGCTGACATTCAAGATCATGTACAAAATTCTGGATCTGAATCTGCAGAATCAGGGGGTGCATCTGAACTTCAGTTGCCTGATAAGAAAGATGCTTCTAGTCCTCAGAATCTGGACAGTTACGCAGATATTGAATTAGTACAGGACAATAGTCCATCCTATACCCCTCCGGAGTCTCAGTTGCGGCAGGATAATCCAGATTTGCAGAGTTTCTCAGTGAGTCAGTCTTCCACTAGTGGTTGTTTTCTACATGTAAACTTTTATTCATAGGGACTTATACTGTATGATGGTGAAGTTGGTAAACCTTTAAAGCCAGTCTCTTTATGCATGTTTCTGTGTTTGCTTTTGCTTGTACAATTGCCTCTGTATGTGTGCATGTGTATGTGTGGGTTGTGTGGTGTAACGAACTTACGTGCGTTGATTTTTATGCAGGCGTATGGAAACCAAACAGCCTATGATATTTCATATTTTAGACCGACAATGGATGAACGGGGACAGGGTCTACCATCTCCCCAGGAGGTATGTCTTCTCTTTTATGCATCTGTGCTTTCACACTTGAAGATGAAGGTTACAAACCTTGTTCATGTAGTGTTGTTGCACCAATAAATGTCACACTGAATGATAATTGCAGAGCTTGGTACCTCATGCTGTGAATGGCATTCCTTCATCTTCAATATCAATGGTACAACAGCAACAGCCGCCTGTGGCTACAATATATCCTCAAGTTCATGTTCCCCATTTTGGCGGGGTTATGCCATATCGCCCTGTATATTCTCCAGTTTTTGTGCCCCAAGTCATGCCTGGTTATTCTGGTAACCCTGCTTATGCACACCCCTCAAATGGAGGCAATTTTGTGATAATGCCTGGAGGCAGTTCTCAGCTTGCCACCAATGGCCTCAAGTATGGGATTCCACAGCTTAAGCCAGTACCTGGTGGCACAGCTGCTGGGTTTGGAAATTTTGCGAACTCTACTGGCTATGCCATTAATGCTTCTGGTGTGATTGGTAATGCAGCTGGACTGGAAGATTCATCTCGGTTGAAGTACAAAGATGGCAATCTCTATGTTCCAAATCAACAGGTGCGTACATTCTCTGTTTTATAGATCAGATTACGCATTTGTTGGCTCCTGTTCATGGAAGTTGCTGTTGTAGGAGAGCTCTAGTTTTCAAGATCCTGGAATAATCACTATAGGTTTTAAGTTCGTTCATGATGGCTAATTGGTAGCTTCTTGCTAGTGTAGGCTTCTTTCTTATTCTCTATCATTTATCATGGGGTGTGGCAGGCAGAACATGAGGCCTTGCGTGGTTTGTCCTGAAAGGTTATCACGTGCTATTTATGTTCGGCTCATTCTTGGTTGTGAACTGTGGCAGGCTGACGCATCAGACCTATGGATCCCAAATCCTAGAGAGCTCCCAGGATTGCAATCCGGTGCTTACTACAATATGGCTGGGCAAACACCCCATGGTGCATATATGCCAGCACACACAGGTCATACTTCGTTTAATGCTGCAGCGGCACAATCTTCGCACATGCAATTTCAGGGTTTGTACCATGCTCCCCCACAGGCTGGTGCTATGGCGAGTCCACATCACCTAGGCCCTGCAATGGGCGGTAATGTGGGTGTTGGGGTTGCTCCTGGAGCACCGGGTGCGCAAGTGGGTAGCTACCAACAGCCCCAGTTGGGACATCTTAACTGGACACCAAACTTTTGAGGCAACGTCTATCTAACCCCTTCGTCTTTTTAAGGAAAGGAAGTAGCTATAGAATGTTTTAGTTTTCTTTGTGACATAACCTACAATCCTTTTCAATTGAATGGATGAATCTTTGGTGTCCCCGCTCTCTCTCGCTCTGTGTCTGTCTAAATAAAAGATTGTGGTATGACCACCGTGCACCCATTTTGCACAATTGCATGCATCAAATCAGAAATGCTCTGCATTGCTGCAACAAGTTGGCACAAAATTTATGGAAGAGAGAAATGACTCTATAAGAGGCTGTATTAAACCAAACTCGAGTAGTTAGTTCTTAACATTGTAACAGAACATTCTTGTGGTAACTGCCAACGTTGTCTTCCTGTTTCTCTGTGGTAGTAGGAAGATGTCTACGAATGATGATTATAATGATTATGGTTCTGGAATTCCACCTCATTGGTCCAAGCAAGGGTCGGTGAGGAAGGTAAATGGAATAATGTGAAACTTACATTGTGAATACAGGTATTTAACTGTTGATTAGCTGTATGAACTTCATCCTGAGGTGCAGAATGATGATGATTTTGATGAAGATGAATTAAATAAAATGTTTGTATAGTTTGTAAAATTCATATTTGAAGGCCCCGGAGAAGAAACAAAAAGCCAAAGGGTTATAGGGATCATGTTGTGAGGAGTTAGAGTTGGGAATTGGAGCCCCAAGGTTAAGTGTCGTGTGAAAACACTGGGGTTGGGTGCAGCATGAGACTGCTTTATTTTATGCATGTGATGTAACCAAGGAGGATGGACATGACGGGGTTGAAAGCAGATCACTTTATGGTTCATGGACATGATGGGATTGAAAGCAGATCTCTTTATGTTTCTTTCTTTCTTTTGTTTGTCTTTGAGAGGGAGGGAGCTTCCCTGCTTTAGTTCCTTCCTCGGGATCGGCTAACACATTCTTTTTACTCTTGTTTCTTTAATGTCTCAACATCATCATCGCTGGTATGGTGCTCCCATTCCCCCCCCACCCTTGCACAAGCTTCTTTTTTCTTTCTTCGTCTGAACGAAATCTGAATAGCTTTAATTCTTCTTCTTTTTTTTTTTTTTTTGGCTTTATATCCCACCAATAAGTATATTCTTTCTATTTTCCTGGATTCAAATCTCAAATTTTTGTTCTCTACCTTTATCCATCTGCTATATTTTCCTTGAAAAAAGATAGCACTAGCTGACAAGTTATTTTACCTTACAAGGTGGATTTGGCATCACAAATTTGTTAAAAAATACGTCACAAACACACACATACACAGAGAGGGAGGCAGAGGCAGTAGATGTGAAAATTAATTGGCCTCACAAATTAGAGAATATGAGCACATAGCTAGACTTTTCTATTTTTGTATTAAGCTGGCCAGGCCTGCAGTGAAATTGAAGTCAGACATAATTAATTATGTGTAAGAATCCTGTGGGCGACTAGACCAGTTTCGTTCTTCTGCTTTCCATTCCAAGAAGCCAAGTTGGACCCAGTTTCGTGCTTCCCAAGTCATGATGAGTTTTGAATCGTTTCCAGAGCCCTCCCCAGCTAGCTATGAAGAAAAAAAGAAAAGAAAAAGAAGAGGAGAGAAAGAAAAGCTTCTTGTGCTAATTATTGAAACACACACACACACACACACACATATATATATTTGTCATTCTCTCTTCAAGTGAGGTGATTCATGCCACGGCTGCACGCTCAACTCCGCTCAACTCTTCCAATGCATACATACGCTTCTGCACATCAATTTTGGTTGGTTTCAATTCCATTTGTTGAAAACCCAAAGCTGGGCTGGCTCCCTAATCATTGCCCAAGTGACCTACAACCCCCCCTCCCTTCTCTCATATTATATTTATTTTATTTATCTTGCATTGACAATATCAAAAATTCATAGACCCAAAAAGAAAAACCCAACAACTAAAAAATTTAAAAAAGATTATTAATTTCTTTTTTTTTTTGGGAAACAAAGGTTTTGATGCGTGTGCACTAGTTAAACTAAGTTTTATATTGGTGGGTGGGAATGGAATAGGAAAGAAGCTGATATGAATATGAATATGCGATGAATACGTCTTTTCCATAAAAACGTGAAGGGGAACGGAGTGGTGGATGTTGGAACATCTTTTGTTTTTTGTTTTTGTTTTTGCTGCATTCTTCTGTGGGATGATGGAAATGGAGAAAATGAAGTTGATTACCAGCACTATATATTCAAGTTATAAAAATGTGTTTGTAATGTCCTTGACAAAATTATTTATACGAAATTTATCTTATCTTAGTTTAATTTACATGGTGAAATCTGTTGAAATTTAGTCATTAAAAGTGATTGTTAAATTTCATAGACGCATTATGATATATTTATTCTATTATTGATTGGTTTGGTCACGCCAACTCATATCACCATTTCTAACTTTAACTAGAGGTAGTTAAGTAGTTAGAATGATGTGATACATATGTGTGATACATCATCACATTGGAATCAATAAGAAGATGTCATGTCATGTGGCAATTATGTGATGTATACATGTACACATTGACACATTGGGTAATGGTTTAATAACCTTTATAATTACTCATATTATGAAGGGATATGACTTTTAAATGAAAACATATGTCAATCTCAACATATATGACCCTTGGGGAGTAGTTATGGTATGTTAGTGAAATAAAATTACTTTTAATGAAAGGTCATGTTTTAGGTGAATTTAACAACTTTTAGAAAATGATTATGACATTAATTTAAGTGTAAGATTAAGTAATCAAGAAATGAGTTTTAGGACATGAAGTTATGCACCTCATATCGAGTCCATTGATTTGACATAAGTACAAGATCAATTGAACTTTCATAAGTGAAAGTGACTCTTTAGTTCAAAATTGCCATAAAAAATAATCTGGACATCAATTTTGATGATCTTCCATTTGACCGAAGAGGCTACATGAGAGCCATTAAGTTCTAAGTATCATTAGTTGATCCTAAACATAATAGAGGCTCAATGAGGTTGTTTCTAAAAGTTGAAGATCCATAGGTGGACTTCACACTTTTAATCAAATTTGCATTCATAAGGTTTATTATAATAACAAAAGTTAAATTTGGATATGAACATACATCTAGTGGATGATAAGCCTAAACTTACTTAAACGGTGAGGGGCTTCCATAAAAATATGATTTTTTTCATGACTTTTGGCTTTGTACGCGTAGTATAGTCTAAGGTCTATATAGTATAATATACTTTGAGATTAAGGTCTCAAAGTATTTCATGTGCAATCTCAAACTTGGAGTGAGATCATTTAGAAATAGCCATTTTGTTCTTATGTCATACTTCAAGCCTAACTTGTGGTTGTTACTTATAACCCCTGAGCGCGTCTCCTAAAATGGAAGAGTTTGGATTAGGTCATCATTTAAGTCTAACATATATTATGAGGTGTACATGGTCATATGTTAACCAAGTTGATCAGGATAATTAGTTCAAGTATTCATATTTTTTTTACTATATCCTAAAAACTATTTTAGTGTAGAATATATGTTACATTACATCATTTGAATATAATGAGACAATGATGATTGTTATCAAGGTAATATTATTGCAATAACATATGGTTAAGTTTAAAGATGAATACACACATGCATTTGGTTATATCATCTTGCTTTGTGCAAAAGAAATTACTTTGTGTAAACAATCTATTTATGTGATATTTGTTTCCATGCAAAGGAGCTTGTTTTCATGAAATATAAGGGTCGTTAGTGACTCATGTAGGCTAAGCACCATCTTAGGGGTAATTTGACATTGAACTATCTTAGTGGTGGTTTATATGTCAATGATGTTCATATTTTATGAAAATTAAAGCCCATGATATAACTATTGAAATGTAATATATAGAAATGAAGTTAGAGATAGTTTAACTAACTAATTGGATTAACTTCATTTTTTGTGTCTCTTATTAGTACGAAGATATGATAAGTTACACTATATATGTATAGTGCATGTTTATCGCATATGCGCATATACTTATATGAGATAGTTTTAGTGCATGTGTGCCATACATATCATCATATATGTAGCTTACATCACAAAAAAAAAAAAATCAAATATACGTCTAGGCATAGGTTGAAAGTTAATTTTCTCATATAAATAACCTAACCTTATTCTTAGAGTTTGAACAATGATGAGACCGCTAAAGCATTGAATGTAGGTCGTTGCTTGAATTAGTCATATGTGACTCAATAAAGATTTACATCTAAGTGAGAGTCACATAATCCAACTTGTGATAACTTTAGCATAAAAATCATCTTGATCTAGACTATTTATTTAATATTAGGGTAAGGTGTTAGCCACATCACATTTGTATGCCCACACATACATCCTAACTTATGTGACTAAATGGATTTCTTATATGTGAGAAGTTTGACACTTGCATGGTTTGTTAAGGACATATGCTCGTAGTGGGAGTCCACATGGAGTCACACAAATAATGTTTGAGAGGGAGATAGACACCTTTTAAATAGTGGTTGTCAAACTTTGTGATTGTGTACGCTAACATATCATGACACTTATACATATCTTATGTGTTTTTTTTTTACTTATCAAATTGACTATAGAAAGAAAATAAATAAGTTTTCTTTTATCTTACTTATGTGTGAGTTTCTTTCGCTATGCCCCTACTCACTATTAGTTACTATTTAATAATTTAAAATCATAATGTTACTTTGATGAGCTTTTTATGACTATAATAATACAGCCAGATGTGTTTATCATTGTGTAATTACTAGATTTTAAATTATTATATAGTAAGTGTGATACAAATGACTTTATAGTGTGTTTGCAAATTACAATTTGATTACATGTGTTGTAAGTTAGGTAATTGACACACTGTCATTTGTGCTTTTATATGAGCAGTCATAAGTAGTACGTAGTGTAATATTGTATTATTTAGTGTAGAGACGTGTTATAAATCAATAAAGTCTTGAGTTATATAGGCATGATTAATGATATATGCATCATTAATGAACCTTGATTTATTCAAGGATCTTTGATTAGTTCAAGTGTTTGTGGTGAAAACAATTCTCTTATGTATGTCTAACTACTACATAGGGAAAAGATTTGTTACCATGCCTAGGGTCACACGCCTAAACTTGGATATATCAATTTTACTTTTTTGATAGTGTATGTAAAGTGTTCCTTATTTATTATCTATGTGTTTCATTAAGCATATCTACTGCGAGTAAGAGCTATTGAAATTTAGTTAACAAGAGTGATTGTTAAATTTCATAGACACACTAAGATATACTTGTTTTATTATTGATTGGTGTTATCACATCATATGTTGGTGCTGTCATACCAACTCACATTACCAATTCTAATATTAATTAGAGGTAGTGAAGTGGTTAGAATGATATGATACATATGTATAACACATCATCACCTTGAAATCAATAAGAATATGCCATGTGACGATTATATGATGTGTACATGTATACCTTGACACGTGAGATAATTGTTTAATAACCACTATATAACTACTCATATTATGAAGGGATATGACCTTTAAACAAAAAAAAAAAAATGTCAATTCCAACATATATGACCATTGGGGAGGTAGTTATGTATCATAACTATTCTGGTTAGTAAAATAACATAACTTTTAATGATAGTTGATGTTTTAGGCAAATTTAATAACCTCTAGGAGAGGGTTATGATCTTGATTTAAGGAGACATAAGACTCTATGGTTGAACTAACACATCTCTTTTAAGGGTGGTTATGACATTATTTTAAGGGAATAAGTTATGGGTGGATAGGTACACCTCTTGGAGAATTAGTACAACCTTTAATGAAAAGTTGTAACTCTTTTATGAAGGGTTATGACTATTCATAAATGTCAATTTACTTCATCTAAAATAGAGAGCAATAGAATTGTGCAAATAAGTTTTTTTGTGAATACAACTTTCGGAGGTTCTACTTGTTCTATTTTTAAATTAATTTAATATTTGATTATGGATATTGACAACAAATCACTTCTTTTGCTATATTCTCAAAGTTATATCTTTAAGTAAAGAAAGTATTACTTGATTCTATAGTGATAATCAAGTGTCTTAATTTCTGTATTTATTTTATATCCTAAATAGTAAAATATTTATTAGTTATACACTGAATTTTCTTCAAAATCAGCTAATTAAATGATCGTAGAGGCTAGCTAGTAAATCGATCACAGATCGAGTTAGTTGGCTTGTATTGTAAATTAATTAATTAATTGACACTACTTATATGTGTGCCGGACTGAGGGCTGAGTTTGTTTGTTAATATATATATATATATATATATATATATATATAATTATTTCATCAACTCAAATGCGTGCAGTATTCACTGATTTGAATGGAATCTCGTAGCTAGCTACCTCCTTCATATCACTTTGTCGCCCTTCGCTACTTCGATCATCCATCTCCACCCTTAAACTTATCCACATGCATGTTTCTGTTTCTATTTCTAAACTTTTTTTTTTTTTTTATTTCATATCTATTTAACCATTTAATTTAATATAAAAATAAAAAAAATAAAAAAAAATATTAAAATAATAGTTTGAAAAATAGTACATAAAATGATTTACCTGAACCCAAAATTAATAATGACGTGAAAAATAAAAATTCATTAACCATGCATCTGAGTCGATGTATATAAATTGATATATGTTGTTACCATTTTTGCGTGTTGAATATATAATAAAAAAGAAAATAAAAACTTTAATTTCCGTGGTGGGGCCGTAAAGGATCATTTAAGATGATCCAATGGGGAAAAGTCGTGATGATCATCAGATCATCAATGGAGGAATTTCGTGAGCTTCAAGCGAAGATTTGTTTTAAAGAGAAGCGGGCGGACATGCGAAGAAAGGGAAGGGATTAATACTGTAAAGCTAAAGGGCCGGGCTATTTTCTATATATATGCCATTCTCTTTCTTCCTTGATTTCGTTTCTTTTCGTTTTTTCTATTCTACTCTTTAGACCGGGTAAGATATATTCATAAACACATACTCCAACCCAAAAACTGCTACACGAAGACAAGAACAAGTAGTTTTTACAAAAGGTACATACACACATGTATCGATTCTCTGTGTATGTGTGTAAGTTGATATTTGAATATTTTAAGTCATCCTCAGCCGTTTTGTTCGATATTGATTTGGGTACCTTATGAAATCTTAAAAACTAAGTGTATCTTCTAACTTTTATATCTAGTATAGATGTTTCTAGCTAATTATAAACAAAAAATGTATATTTTAAGTCCATTTTGAAAATAGTGGGTGAACTATTTCCATCATTCCTCATAAGGTTTGTGCACCCAAGTTAATCACATGATCGTCTAGGTGTACCCCTTTAAGTTAGAGGTTAATAATTTCATTCCTTTAATAATTTGAGCAATACATATATATATATATCATTAATTTTGCGACGAAATTAACATAACATTTATAATAAATTAAAATTTCAATAATTAATAGTAAAAATTTTCAAGCTGTGGCACATATATATTAAAAAGAAAAAGAAAATGCTCCGTGCTGGCTATAGCTAACTAGGTATAGATTTGTTTATAGGGTCTTCATAAAGTTTAGGAGCCACGAGTGTAATGATTAAGCAAATAAGCACCACCCACTTTGAAAGATATCGAGGATGGCCCCAGCCCTCCCCTCTCTTTCTCCGGTCCGAAGCCCACATGAGGATCAAAAGATTAGTCTCGCTCGCCACCTCTAGATCCATTTAATTATATGTATTGTATATAATATATATAAATCTACCCACTTTATTTATACCATTCATTGATCATTTTCTTATTGTAAAAAGATGATATTCTCTCCAGCTACCAACAAGCGATCGCTAAAATTCCTTTTCAACAAATTAATTCCCATATATGCTACAAATAGTCCTTTGCAGTGGCCTTAGAAAGCTAACATATACTATAATATAATATAATTATTTTATTAAAGTACTATGTCGTTGAAGATTAATTTGATAACGAAGTTGTGCATGGACTCATATTTCATACAACGTATGCTAGCTACAAGGGTTTCCTTTATGTAGCCTAACCCTTTTTAATTTAATTTACGTTATAATACGTTTCCTAAAAATTTCTATTTGGCTCTATGAGTTTTAAAATTTACAAACACACAAGCACATAAAGTTTCTTGCGATCACTAAGCCTATACAAGTATATTGGATGAAGAAAATTATATTTACAATGTTTAAACATTTTTCCCTTTTATAAAATATAGAAGAGTTGCATTGTTTAAACTAATTTCGTTTAAAAAAAACAAAAAAGGAGCTCCAAATCTAAAGGTTTTGATCACCAGAAGGTGTTTGATATTCAAAGTATCGACGACGTTGATTACGAAAAAAAAAGTAAGATATTAGTAAGCAACATTAGTTTGTCCAATTCTAAGGGATTTAAGTACTTTAAGAAACCAGCTTTTATGTAAAAAAATATATATATATATTAATTAGGAAGATGTCACATGTCACAAACTTTAACACCTGATTCATACATTAAAGAGATTAGCTTTTAACCCTCTAGGTAAAAGATACCCGGGTAAAACAAAAAATAAAAGCTAAAAAGGATAAATTTGCCACTAAAATCTATGAGAGAGAGAAATTATTTTGCAGTTAAACTTTTTTTTTTTTTGTGAGCAAATTTGTCATCAACATTTTCATTGCGAACAATTTTACCACCGGCCATTAAATGGTAAGAATATTCCGTTTATTCAAAGAATATTAATACAATTCTTAAACCAGTCTCTAAAAGGTTTTTCTTAACACATAACTATCCAAACCCTTTATAACACCCAAATGAGTCAAAACCTGTATTTAACCAACGCTTCCATTGATGAACCTTCTTGTTATTGCCTTCTTTATTGTTGTCAAATAATCCTTCATCGCTTCTATCATCAATTATTTATTTTGAAACTGCAGTGCCTTCATATTTAGTCTCATATGCATCAACTGAATCATGTGTAATTAGAGTTTGTTTTAAGTATTGTTGCCAGAATGTGTGGAAGAGTAGAGGTAGCATTGATGGTGGAAAAAGTTGAAAGTGGCAAATAGAGGTGGGAACCGAGTCGGCCCGGGACCGGCCAGTCCTGGGCCTGGGTCCTGAGGCCCGGGCACGGACCGGCTGTAGGTGGGGAGGTCCCGGGGCGGGGCCGAGCCGGGTCGGGGGCAGGGCGGGGCGGGTTTGGAGTTTAAAAAAAAAAAAATTAAAAACATAATTAATTATATATGTCATAAATATTTTTAAGAAAAAACACTACATCCAGTGTAAGTTTTATTAAGTTAAAAAACCAAACGGCACGTACAAATAATCGGAATGGACCTTACATTTTGAAATGACAAAAACGTTTCGGAAATGATAAATAATAGAAACCTGTGATCTGTGTTGAACAACATAATCAGATCAAATACAAACTACATGTATAATAGAAACCTGCAGGGTGGGGTGGGGCGGGTCCTGGTCCGAGGCGGTCCGTTTTGCACCACCTCCTCCTTTCGGGCCCATATTTGGCCCATATCTTAGCAGGCTTTTGCCGGGGCGGGGCGGGCGGGTTTGACCGGGCCGGTCCCGGTTCGGCCGGGTTGACCCGGCCCAGGTCCCACCTCTAGTGGCAAAGGGTACAAGTGTTGCTAGAATGAAAATGATAAATTCAGAAATTTAGAGACAATAGTGTTAGGTAAATAAAACTTAGAACTGAAACTTACATTTTTGTAATTTTTTCATGTATGACACATAAGTAATTTTATCAGTCGATGATGTATTTACTCCTAGCACAAAATGTTTATGACAACTTTGTACATTTAGAAAAAGATTAATAGAAAATTTGGCCCGAGAAAAGTTCAATGTCAAAATTATTTTCTAGATTAAGTGACAAATTTACTTCTTTGTTTTGTCAAAAATAAAATCAAAGAAATTGACTTTGTTGGTATCTTGGTAGCAAAATTGAAAGTGTGCAGAAAGCTACGGGTGCTGCTCCCACATATATAGGGGCAAAGGTGACAAAAAACAACGTGGATTAAGATGAAATTGCTACTAATTAGCAGAAAGATCATGACATTTTTAATTCAACTATAATTACTTACGATCGAGACTTTTGAATATGATTTACCGGCTAATTAATTAAGTAGCAAATCAGGGGAATATTTGACTTCATCAACCGTAATTATAATCTGTAGTCGTTAGAATTAGATGGTGAGCATGATCTAGTTGATAAATAATAAATTGTATTGTGTCACCCTATCAACAGCATACAATCATAATGGGTGCCGATTTGCCACCCAAGTTGACAATCTATATATAGTATTATAATAATAAGATAATTCAGTTTGATAATCTTACTGTCTCTGTAATGATTTTTGGTTTCGAGTTAATTAGTTTTAAGGTATATATATCTATAAGAGCTTTCTCATCGCAAATATTGCGATATATATGCTCTCTCACTCTCTGTATATCTATCTGTGTGTGTGTGTATAACCAAAATAAAATATATGGGAATTTCCGTACTTAAACCCCTGGGCATTGAAGATAGAGAAATTGGTTAATTACATACTGTGATATTAACATTTAAGTATTGTTTTTATTTTAATCTTAATCTTCATTTTGTTCGTAGTGTGTCTCTAATTTCATTAAAATGGTTTATTTTAACTATTTTTTTCAAAGGGATATTGTTATATTGGACGGAAAACGTCATGTCAATATAACGTTTTAGGAAAAAAAATGCATTTTAATCTCTAAAAGCTTTTCTTTTGACCAAAAACCCTTGAAACTTTGAATCTAATAATCCGACCACAGCCAGGGCCGGAGCTAGGATTTTAAGTTGAGGGGGGATAGACTTCATTTTAAAAATGTTAGAGAATTAAGAATTAGATGTATTTTCACAATGTAAAAAGAAAATAACAAAAAATAACTTAAAATCTATTAAATGCTATGTTTATAGGTTATATACTTCCAAAATAGCAAGTAAAATTTACTAAATCTCTGTTTTCACCCATATAATGAATCGGTAATCATAGGCTTCAAATCCATATCAAATCGTGTGCCTCCCAATCAATGAAAAATTAGTTATGTTATTATACATGTACACATGTTCAATTAATATCACATAGCAAATAAAAAAATAATACTTTGTGCATCTTGAAGTGGCACGTCTTTCTTTGAATGCATAAAAATCATCTATTTTCTTGTCTATTGAAAAAGTCTCAGTAATTTCTCTTTCAATATAAACAATCAAGTGATTCTTGAGAAAATTATCACTCAAGCTATTATGAAGTCTTGTTTTCACAATTTTTATTGCTGAAAATGCTTGCTTCGTTGTTGCAATTGAAACAGAAAGAGTCAATATAGGACGAATCAATCTGTCCACAAAAAGATAAATTTCTGACTTTCCTGTTTCATTTAGTCTTCTACACAATTTAGTAATTGTAAATACATTTTTCCAACTGTGGATGGTGAGGTACATCAAATTCATAATGCTGTAGTTGATACTTCAAATAAATCTTTTTTTTATTCAGTGAAATCTAAAGGATAAAATTTGTCGGCCAATCCACATATGTTCACAATATTAAAGGACTTATAAGAATTTCTGGGATCCAAAACAACACAAAGAAAAAGAAGCTCCGTCATCTGTTTGCTAAAGTACTTCATCATTTGTTTCTCACAAAAGAAGTGGAAAAGTTGTACTTTTACATTTTTAACATTTTATAATATAACTAGTTATTTTTTTAAGAGAATAAAATTAATTGTTTGATGTTAGACTTTTCATACATTTTTCACACAAATCAACCACATGCATTTATGTATAATTTTAGTGAGATAGAGAAAATTATTACCATTTTACATATATACTTTTTAAAAATTATTGTTATGCTTTATAACTAAAAGATTGGGGGTCCATAAAAAAGATAATATAATTTTTTTGTCACTATTTTTACGTACATACATACATATATATATATATAACTTACAAAAATGTTTGGGGGGGACCCCTAGCCCCTATTGGCTCCGCCACTGTTTCCATTCACCTCCCTCTTTTCCTCCTTCACCACCACCTCGTACGCATTTTAATTTGAGCAAGTGATACATATTTGTGCTCTTCTAATTGATAAATTTTTAATAAGTTTTCATTCACGTTATTATCAGGTGCAACAATTTTTTCGAAAATATTGTATTCCATCGTAGAGTGTTTGAGCTGTCGAGGCCGCGGTCTTATCCTCAACCTTCGCCTGCACCAGTCTAAATAATGTGAAAGATCGAACCTTTTGTTTTGTCTTTTTTTTTTTTTGTACTATTTTCAATTTTACCATAATTTGCTCAACATATATATTATTGCCCGACAACGAAGTATATATGATGAAAACCAACGCCTTACTATAACATTGAAGAATCAAAACTTGTAAGTAATTATTAATAATCAAACTTTGATCTAAGGCTAAAGCTTATAATTATTATTAACAATTAAATTCAAGATTCAATCCTTCGCTTGTTTTTAATCCTTTGCCATATATGTGAATTGCAGCAATGTCCAACATTATTCGACATTATTAATAAAGCTTAAGAATTAACGTGAATAATTATAAGCTCTCTGGGCTCGAGTTAAACGAAATTATGATTATCGTACCTCAAACTAGAGTTGGAAGTTTGGGCTAAATGATTGGTTAATTAAGCCAATAATTAAGCTCGCATTTTTAAGAAATGGTTAGACAGAGAGTCAAGTCAAGTCGAGCTTTAATTAGAACCTTTTATGTTCCGACTTGAATGAGATTTTAACAACTTTGTGATGCTCCCTTATTTCCGTGATTAATGAGGGATTTGTGTTCATCGCCTGATGGTTGATGGCTTCATGATGTTGATTATATATATATTGGCGACGATATTTGTTAATTTGGTGAAGATTTTTGTAATCAGCAAAAAGAATTACTCAATTTTTAGTAGGACGACGGACGACGACGACAGATCAACGGGTTCGTCGGTTCGTCCGACAAACAAAATACGTCTGTACTTTATTATTTACGCTTTTATCGATAGATAGAAATTAACAAAAATGTTCAATTATGACAAATAATTTGACACTGTTAATCAATTAATAATATCCTAGATTAGGTGCTTGTTGGAAATGCTCTATAAGTTCTACCACTACCAATTAATTACTCCCAAAAATCACGTCTTGGATGTCTTTGCTCCTCCTTTATGGTCTATCTTCAAGCACATTCACATGTATCCAAGTCTTGATGCTAGTTATTCTCTTTTTCTCTGTCTGTCAAAATTTAATTTCTATTCCATAATCAAATAGTCTTTCCTAGAATTCGAGGGGTAAATTTATTGAGTAATTGATATAATTATGCAATTTAACACAAATTGTGACCGGATACAAATGGATCTAAGATGGAGTTCATTTTCAGGTTGAAAACCTTTTGAGATATCTCTTATGAGTCAGTTATTGGGCATGAATGTGAAAGTTACACATGCTTTTGGACTACTTTAGTTTATGTGACAAAAAGTTATACTACCCAATTACTATTATAATGCCACACATGCATGCCATGATCTGACAATTGTCACACAATCGTTACCATAATAAATCGTGATTATATATTCTTGCCAGGTAAATAAGTATCTTAATTAATTTCATTTTTGAGAACATGTGTGATGCTATTATGATATATGATATCTTATTTTATGGAACTCCCTGATTTAGACCTTCTCAACAAGTGGCATCAAAGCCAAGGTTCAGCTAAGAATGACGCTAATGTGCTAGAGTTCAATACTACCCAATTACTATTACAATGTCACGCATGCCATGATTTGATGATTGGCATACAATCGTTACCATAATAAATTGTGATTATATATCCTTGCTAGGTAACTAAGTACCTTAATTAATTGAAATTATGAACAGTGTTTCAAAGATACACGATTTTTCTTTCATTATAAGCACATTTAAATTGTGAGGATGTGCACAAGTGATTTGTCCCACATGGTTAAAAGTTATCCAAAGTGGGATACATTGTGGTCTTTTGTCTCATTGGCTTAAATTTTAAAAACATGTGTGTTGTTATTATCATATGTGGTATTTCATTTGATGAATCTCCCTAATTTAGACCTCTCTAACAAGTGGCATCAGAGCTAAGGTTCGACTGAGAATGATGCCGATGTGCTAGAGTTCAATTCTCCTTTGATGACATAAAGTTCTAAGGATCAAGAGCATGGCGGTGCTTCAAGGCTTCCACTTAAGGGGGAATGCAGTGACCATGTATTGTGGAGTTACTTGCGAGGGATAGATTGTTGAGGATGTACATAAGTGAGATACATATATATGGCAGTTATCTCTTGTCTTATTGCCTTAAGTTTCTTGGGAACACGTGTGAGGTAATTATCGTATATATTATCTCACTTGATGGATCTTCTCGATTTGTACCTCCCTAAACATTCTAAGTACATTAACAATATAAGAGAACGATGATAGACGACCTAATCGACACACAAGAATTCAATTCATGGGAAATACACTTTATAATAAAACTTGAATCCAACAATGTTTGGCCATTGACGACGAAAACCTGATTCGTACCCAAAGTGGCACACTTGTATTATGGGGCAAAATATAAATACCAATCCAATAATGCTCTCCTACATCATATCATAATTTATCTTCTAATACAATTGAAAATGATAAATCTACAACTAATATACATATATTTGTGTCTGGACACTGGACGTTGGATGACTACGTAACCGAACCGAAAAATGGAATATTTGATAGGTACATATATAATTATTAGAAGACACCGTATCTTTGCCTGTGGATAATTATAATTAAATGAAGTTAGATAAGAAAGATACGTCCACACTACCATATATGTATGTATGTATGTATCTTCATGATCAGCCTGTTTATAGCAAAAATTTTGCAGTTGAGTTGAAGCTTCTACAAGGATCATGCATGGTGAAAGGAAGATGAAGATAATGAGAAAGATTTTTTTTTTCTAGTATACTGTGGATTTTATATAAAGTAATAATTATGATACTCTTTTATCTGTATTATTCTTTTTCAGTGCTTCATTTTTTGGATGTTTGCAGGAATTCAAAATGAAAAACAAAAAATAAAGAAAAATATAAGAAATTGAACCTATTTTATTTCCGTATTGAGTTTTTCTCAAATGGTAAATGTACCTAAAGGTTTTGCATTTACAGGTTCAAATATATTGAGCATTAATGTTTAAAAAACAAAGCATAAACGGATAAAATTCTTATTTAGCATTTGTGGGGGTGAGGTGGATCAACAAGACCACAAGATGATATGAGATTTGGACCTAAACTCATGAAGAGCTCTATAAACAGTGGTGGCTGCAAGAATTTTTTTTTTTTAGGGCAAAATCAAAATCATAATTTAAATATTATCAATAAGTACAGTACACTGACTAACAACTAGTAACTTTTTTCATTGGCAATCGTTCATGATGAGATTTCATCGTTTGAAGTTGTTTCATTATCAACACTTTGTAAATTATCTTTTCCTATATATATAACTAAGCAATTATTAAACCACAGATCTTTTTATTTTGTTGTGCAATCGAGTCTTCATAATCTTTATAGCGGAAAACGTCTTTTCAACTGTAGCTGTTAAAACAAGTAACACCAAAGCTAATTTAGTCAATAAATAAACCAAATGATAAATCAAAATTTTCTTTGTCTCTCTTAACTTCATTGCAAGACATTCAATTCCCTTCAATTTAACAAACCGAACGTTGGGACACATGTCAATAATATATGTGTTAAGTTGGTTATCAAGTACAATAAGATTTGTCTTTAAAAATTCTAAAGGATTAAACTGAGCTAGATGGATCAATTTTTCCTTATTAAAAAAATAAAATGGATCTGCAAGACTCAAGTAGGCCATACACAGAAGAAGTTTAGTGTTCATCTCATCAAATTGATCATCAAGCTCTTATACTTACCAATCTATCATATTTTTAAGCAGCTCACTTTGAAAGTGGCAAAAATTTGTCATTTCTTAAGTTCTACGATGAGATCTACATCAAGTTACAAATGCATCAGTTATGGTAAAAATAAGAATATTATACTTGTTACAAAAAGCATAAATTTTCTTCATCAAAGGTTCGCACCTATGATGTCTCATCATTCCTAGCATTTTCTTTGATATATCAACTAAAGTCATTACATTTATAATATATTAATCTTTTCTTTATAATGCTAATGACAACTCATTTATGATCCTTAAAATAGTTTTCATGAGTTGCAAAATAAAAGCAAACTCAAAAGATTGTGCCTAATCCAACAATATATGTGCTTTTGCCCTTTGCTTAGAATTTGCTTCATCTTCAACAATAAGCTCAAGTACCTCAAAAATAGGAAGGAATAAGATAATGGTGTTCATTAGTGTAGCATAATAAGAGCCCTATCTTGTATCACAAGCCCTTTGAAGATTATGTTCTTGGTGTAAGCCTTTTTCATTTAAAATCTTATCATTTTCAATTATTTCAAGGATTTTCTTATATTGTTTTTCATGAAGCATATCTTTACGCTTACAAGATGCTCCAACAACATTAGTTAAACTACTAATCATATTAAAGAGCGAAGCAACATCAACTTGGTTCTTAGTTATGGCAACAAGGGCTAATTGAAGTTGATGAGCAAAGCAATGGGTATAGAATGTAGATTTATTGTCCTTCATAATCAAGCTCTTAAGTCCATTAAACTTACGTCACATATTACTAGCTCCATTATAGCACTGCTCACAAATTTTTGACATACTTAATTGATGTCTTGTAAATAATGACTCAAATACTGCTTTCAAAGACAAAGAGCAAGCATTAATGATGTATATAATCCCAAGGAATTGTTCAATGATACACCATGTACCATTAAGATATCAAAGAACAAGAGTCATCTGTTCCTTGGAAGATATATCACGACATTCATCAACCAATATAGCATAAAAGTTGTCACACCTCACTCAGGCCTTGGCCTATAAGTTTCTAAACTAACCTACAGGCCCAACTCTAAATCAAGTTTCTAGCTCTCGGCCAAGCAAGCAATGGCAACTTTTAAGTCTTATTTTCTTAAGTTAAGAGGCCTGGGAGGTGGCCCAGGTGGCTTTTAAAGCAATTCCAATAACAACTTGCAGCAAAGGCAAGACCCAATACCACTAACTTGCACAACAAGCAGGGTTAAAATTGATTACTTGCACATCAAGCAAGGCAACACTTAATGCAACTTTAAGTGCATACATGGTGTGCAATCAAGTGTACTGCCTATATGGCAACCAAGAATCCCACAATGTTGGTTTAGGTTTTTGAAAACTACAAGGTAATATGCATGGTGCTCTCGGCCAACAATCAAACATATAATAGTACACCACAATTTCATAAGTTTAGGCCCATAATATTCTGCACATAAGTCCAAGCATAAAGCCATCCATAATCCCATACATAACTTGGCATCCAAGATCCACAAAACATCATCAAACTAGGTATCCAAGACTACATATATATACAAACCAAAAAGGGTAGTCAACCTAGCATCTAACATGGCTATATATGCCAAGCATCCATAAGTTGTTCAAGCCAAGTTACATACAACCCGAGACCATACTCCTAATGGTCAAATAAAACCTTGAGAATCCCATACAGAAGTACACACTGCAACACCAAGCCTATGGCCATATTCATGGTCATAAAGGTGAATACTACAATCAGAGCTAAAGTCCAAGTATCCATGCTCTCCTAGACAGTTCCCACTCTACAGCCTGCAAACTTAAAACATAAGTCTCGGCCAACATACAATAAGACTTGTAATGAACCCAAAAGTAGTAAGCCAAGCACACATTGGCACATACCTTGGAAACAAAGTAAATAAACACTAAGTACACACACAAAACAGCTTAGCATTATTCAGGCCAAATGTCCTTGCCTGAAAATAAAAGGATGGGCAGTGAGTAAAAACTCAGTAGGATTCCCTCATATATATTCAACTAAAAAATGAGTCTATTTAGTTAAGCTGAGTATTCACTCAAAGCTTAACCTCCCGTTAGCTAGTTCAACCTGCAAAACAAACACAAAGACAAGAAAACCAAGCATATACATATACAAGATAGATAACCATGGCAATTAATCCATAAGTGGGGTTAGCATGCACAAGGAATCACCAAAGCACACAAGGACACACACACACACTCCACAAAAGTGCTCTCGGCCTTAATAAACCATACATGTACTCATGTGCATTCTTGCACACAAACCATTACCAATATACCATTTCCACTTGGAGCTCCCAAAATGCCAAGCAAATAGGCCACATTTACTTGCATTTCTAGTATATGTACACTAGTCAATTAGCTAATCAACAAAACAACCAAGTATAATCATTAAGCCCATCAAGCAACTAAGATCATATGGCAGATTTTAACCATCACTTAGCCACTCTAAACACTTGAACCATGGCACAATACCAAGCAACATCAAGTGTTAGTGAACCCTACCTCAATAGCTCTCGGTCTACAACCAAGCTTCAAGTATCCAAGTGTTCCTCAATCACAATGCCTACCAAATCAATCACATAGGCATCAACACACAAACTCATGGATTAAACTACCATGACTCACATGAAGAACACTAAGATATACACACTTAAGCTCTCGGCCAAAAAACTCAAGTTTATATACATGTGCTATCCATCATTCTAGCACACCACATGATATTCTAATCATCAATGAACATCATCCATGGCATTATTACCAAGTAACCAAGTGAAATGCACCATTTCACTCTAAACCAAGCTTTCGGCCAAAGTGCCCAAATCCACATAGTCACACTATCCATCCTTCTAACTCACTACATAATCATGTAATCACCAATATACATCACTCATGGCATCTTTACCATGTAACCAAGTAAAATACACCATTATACATCAAGTCCAGCTCTCGGCTAAAATGCCCATATCACATACATTTGTTCTTCATCATTCCAAACCAACATATGACCATCAAGTCATCAACTAACATTACTCATGGCATCAATGCCATGTAAACATATGAAGAACATGATTTACCTCAAGAATGAACCTTTCGGCCAAACTCCAACTTGCTCAACTTGATGTTCTTTGCTCAAACTTGCCTATCACAAGAACAAATAGGCAACAACAACACTTAATCATGGATTAATTTCCATGGAAATGAAGAAGAACATCAAGTTCATTCATCCAACACACTCGGCCAACTATAATCTTTCAAACTAATACAATTTCTTGCTCAATTAGCTTAACTCATCATCAATTGAGCACTTAAACTCTTCATTCATGGAAGAATTACCATGTATTCAAGTAGAATCACAAAATACCTTGGAACCCTAGCTTGAATAGGCTCGGCTTCCTTGAATCTCCAAGAACAACACTTGAATCCAAGCAAGCAAAGGCCGAAATATACTCCTCCAAGCTTGAATCCTTCAATGCTCGCAAGTTTTCTTGAATTTCAAGGCCAATTTTTTTTTTTTTTTTTTTTTGTGAATGAGCTCAAGAACAAGCTCAGTCAAGACAAAAACAAGGAAAGCCTGAAATGAACTCCAAATGGCCTTCACTAGTTTCGGCCGAAAGACAATTGCCTTTAGTTTGGCACTTATGCCAATTTTTGCCTTCCAAAAGTTTGCATGGTGCAAAGTAGCCTTCCATTTCACAAGTCCACAAAGCCGCCACTAAACTTGTGTCTAAATGGACACTTAAGTCCAATCATGGCCCATAATGCCAAGCAAGTAGCAAACACAAGTACCAAGGTAGCATAACACCCATGCATAACCGGCCATGTAACTAAACTAAAGACTAGTTAGTTTAACTAGTAACTAGTGAATAGTACACTAGTGGTAGACAAGATTTTGACTAGTAATCATTGTTGTCTCCCACAATTTGGCTTAGTACACTACTAGTCCACATAACTTTTGCATGGCCGAAAATTCCAATTCCAAGTTTGTAGTTTTAATTGTAGCACTCAATCAAGTGTGCTATTTGATCCCCTTCCTTAGATTCTGCATGTTTTTCCACAGTTCCTTTTCATGTGCAATTTGGCCCTGAAAGTCTCCAGCTTTACACTTAGGTCACTGCACTAGTTTCCATAGTCCCTCTTACTCTCCCATTTCTGTTTTCTCTTATTTCCTTGGTTTTCCTTGGCCTAAGCCAAGCACTTAGGAGGTGCCTAACAAAAGTCATTTCCCAAATCTTCAATAATTGTCTTAAATGTTATGTTATGTCCAATTAGATCATTTGAGAAGATAACTTATTATTTCTAAGTGCATGTTTCAAGATAACCTTTTTATTTCCTTATTATGTCCAGCCAAGAAATTTAGAAGCTCTAGAAAATTTCCTTGGTTGCTAAAATCATTTAACACATCATGACCTCAAAATGCCAAACTTTGTTATAGAATAAATCAAACAGAATCAACAGAAGCAGTCAAACGAGTTCTATATTGCATTTTAGCTACTTCAAATTGTTTAGCAAAAGAAAACTGAATATTCTGATTTAAATTTATCAAATCAGCACATTTCTGTTTACCTTAGTTATGAGCATTATTGATACCTCCAATATAAACTTGAAACCTCTCAGGTTTTTTTCCATTTGTTAAATCCCCCAATAGTAAAATAAGTATCATCTTTTTATTTTTCTCCACCATTATCTCTGCACAAATAACAATATAAGCAAAATGTAGTATCTTTCTTCTCACTATATTCCAACATGCTTTTGTATAAGTCAAACCACAAAGGATTAAATTTACGATTTATCTTACCAAATCTATTTTGGGAAAATTTATAACCACGGGGTTGATAAGGACTTCTTTGCAAGTATGCTCTTTGAATCTTGTCACAACCACTTAGATGATAGTTAGGTATCTTTTTCCATAATCCAGGATTAGCAGGAAGATCATTTACATTAATCTCTTCCCGAGCTCTTTTTTAGCTTTGTCCACTATTGTTAGAGCCCCTATTTGGAGTTAATGCTTGTTCCAATGGTTTCTTCCATGTAAAGTATTTCTGCATCTTTGACCCTCATAAACTCTTGAAAGAGTAAAATAGAAAATCAAGGCGTCAATATCACTTGCTTGCTTGCAAAATAGAAAGGGGCAAAATAGAAGATTATTTTCTTGAAATTATATGATTCATTTATGCAAAGAAGTGATTGACACACTTAGATGTTTGAATTCTCGAGGGGGACAATGAAGTTTAGAATGAACAAACTTTACAACCTCATAAAACAACGGAGGACAAATGCATCTTTTATAAAAAAAATCAAATTATTAACAGTGAATGCCTAGAGCCTACAAAAGTTTATAGATTCAACAAGTTTGAGTCCTAATAAAGCAAGATAAAATTACTAACCTTTAAATTTTGGGTAAGTTGGCCAGGAGAAGAACAAGAAGACGAAAAACAACGACGGAAGCTGGAAAGAGCAGCTTAGTAGGGAAATTGGGGATAAGGATAATGAGTACAAGCAGTGGCAATCAGGTATTGGCAATGATGGATTGGAATGGGGAAGGAGAACTTGATCATTGGTTGTTTTAAAGCACAATGCGAATCGATGATGGACATAAAATGAAGTTCATCAACTGTTTGTTGTTTACCTATGTTTGAGGAAAAGAGTCAAATTCTGCTTAATTGTAAATTAGTCCTTAAAATTTTATTTCTTGATCAATAAGTAAAGGTAAAGTGATACGATAAGGACTATATTAATGAATTTATTACAAATACATCTTATGGTTTTAAAAATTTTAAGAGTTTGTAGGGGCATCTTATTATAAATACATCTTATGACCTAATTTTTGAAGATATATACATAGGCACCCAATGATTTAAAAAAATTTAATGGGGGCAATTGCTCTCATTGTCCCGAGTGTAATGTTGCCCTTGCCTATAAATAGATAAAAATTGTATTTCATCACTTGGGCAGTAATTATACATGTCCAAAATTAATGTTTTATGTGAAGAAAAAATGATTTTTAATTTAATTTTACTATATATTTTTTAAAAATTAGAATTTTTCAAACTTCTAAAAGTTGAACAATATTAGTTGAATTCGAATGAAGAAAAGTAATTGTTTGGTCCCATATTAATATAGGATTTTGCCGTTAATATTAGCAGTTTCCGTGCACAATCATGTCCATTGATGATGAGTTGCCTTACTTTTTGATCTCCTCTCTTGCTCTGTTACAAAAGAAGACAAGGGTCATAGATCATTTCAAATTTTCAACTTATATCAATTAGCCTTCAAAGGTTAACTAATTTTCTTTTTGATACTCAAAATCAGTTAAACAAGGCTGCAGAGTATAAAAAGGTATCTGTAGTATATGGATGAAATGTTTGACAAATATTTAAGATCTTAAAAGACAACCATGACAACGCTAAAGAAATTTATGGGATTCGAGGATGGGGGAGGGGACATGAACCCAGGGTCTCGGATTTGGCGTCCCAAACACTTTTAACCCTTCCACGTTATGACTTCCAACCTAGCGCTCTTCCCAGGTAGACTCATCTTGCATTTTTTTTTTCTTTTGGAAATTTTGCTCTTTTTTCCTTAATACTGATAAAATTTTTTGTTTTTTATTGGAAGTTTGATGAGTAAACTAGGATTTTTAACTAATTTCTTTTAATTGCAGTTTTAAATTCTATAACTTTTGGGTAAAAAAAAAAGCTAATTTAACTATATAACCTAGTAGATCTTGATTGAAGTAAAATTATAAATAACATATACTTAATTTTAAACTCTTTTCAACTTGATTGACTTATAAATTGTATGATTTACCCTTATTTTTTTTTCAAATTGATGTACCATCTCTTTTTTTATGTGATTGGGTAATATTTACTTGAAAGATGCTAGGATCATGAAAAAATAATTATAGTAATGATATTGATAAAAAAAAAATAGATATAGCAGATAGTGCTGCCTTTTTAATTTGTGGATTGCTACAAGTGCTTAAAGATATAATTGAATGGGATGGATGTACCTATAATCTTAATTTGGCTATTAAAACTTATTGTAATATTGGCTTGTGGGAGAAAGGCCTTAGTTTTGGTTTGTTTTGATCTGTATAGATGAAGTCTAACTTCTACTATAAACAAAAAAAAAAATTGAAAAGGGCAACCAAAAATTGGTCACTAGCTTCATGCAGTTGCCCTTTAATTACTACTATATGAGGCTTACTTGCTGAGTCATTAAGGAGCGACTGAAGCTTTCAGTTATGTCTCCTAAGCTGTAGTCTCCTTTAAGTTGGCTTTCAATAGTAACCATTTCAAATTCAATTGCTTTTCAGTGGTTATCTCAAGTTTTAACCTCAATCGTTCTTTAGTCACCCCTACCAAGAAATAAAACCACTTTTCATCTCTTTCTTTTTTATTTTTTTTGGTGAAATAGGCATAATTATATTAAAACACAAGGCAAAGAATGACAGATAAGGACTATCCTATCGTGCAAGTCAAATAGCCCATGGAGGTGGCCTATTGTCCATCTGGAGATTATCAGGATTGAGAATCCTAGAGGAGCTAGCAAAGCTAGAGTTAACAAAAGGGGGACTGGGCACCTCATTTACAACCAGCATAGAGGGAGGGGGAACAAAAGTATTATTGATAGAACTGGTGATACACAAACTAGAAGCTTGGAAGGCTTTTAAGAAAGATATCCCTTTCAAGTTAGCTGCAAAAGTGGAGTGAGCACAATCTAGGCACAAATGGTAGACAATTATGTCGTTTCGATCCAAAGAAGCTTCATTCTTTGCAAATGCATCCACCATAGCATTTCTTTCTCTAAAGATATGTTGGGGAGGAAGAACTTGCCTCATATCTTTTAACAACTTGCATTCATACCATAAAGAGATAAGATCAACAGTTTTACACTTTGAGGAATCCATGAGGTGAATTGCAGTCTTGGAGTCTATCTACACATGAAGTAGGAAGGTGCCTAGATGATGAGCCAATTTTAGACCTTTTTGCAAAGCCCAAAGTACCATCCGTTTCCTCATTCTCTCATTTGCCATCTGAAGTTATCTCTATCTGTTCTTGGTTTCATTCTTAGTTTTTCTTCCCTTTGGCTCCTTACCAAAATGGGCTCCATAATTTTTGCATTTTTATAAGTCCATCTTGTAATAATACAATGGCGGTGTCTTCTATGAAGAATTTTGATTATCAACATAATCATCCTAGGAACTAACACCCAATTCGTTTTAACTTTAGTCAATTGACTACAAAATGACTTTTTATTATTTTTACATCTTTTTTACTTGAAACTAATTTTAATTAAAAGCCAATATTATGTAGCTACAATAATCAATTGAAAATATAATTTTTATAATCTTACTAAATTTTTATGAATTTTTCTAGTTTCAAGTCTTAAAAAAGAAAAATTCATAAAAAATTAACAACATCCTAAAAATTTACTTTCAAATTGATTATTGCATCTACATAACATTGACTTTCAAATGAAATTGGTTTCACGTAAAAAAGATGAAAAAGTTAAAAAAAGTTAGTTGACTTTAGACGAAACGAATTGGCCCTAAAGAAAATAGTTAAAATAACTAATTTAGATGAATTTGCAAGCTTTAAAAGGTTTTCTCATTATTTCCAGTTATTATTCCACACATTTTTAGGACCAGATTGAAAACTGACTCATTAGAGTAGCCACCAATACTTGTTCACGCTCAATAACTTGATGTTTTTCAGTCTAAAAGGTGAGATATAATATTTCTTTAAGTGTATCTGTGTGTTTTGGCCTTGTTTTGGAATAGAGAATGATGCACCAAAATCAATACCTAAAATTGTCCCTATAACCACCCCTTAAAGGGTCTAATGGTTCGGCCTAAAGTCACAATTCTTCTAAGGTTTGTGTTTCTTTGTCAAAGGGTAGAAGTTACCTTCTTTTGTTCAGTTTGCCACATAGGCTCCACTTGACATTATCCTATTAGTTCATAGTGGTGATTTGTCACACATATGTGCCACATGTGGTGTTATGAGTTGGTGTGACAGTGTCAATACATGGTGTGACCACACCAACAATCATGTCTTAGTGCGTTTTATAAAATTTAATAATTATTCTTACTCATTAAATTCCAACAGCTCCCACTCGCACTAAATATACTTGATGGAACACAAGGATAATTGAAACACATAATATTAAAAGTTAAAACATATATGCAAGCTTGAGTGTGTGACTTGAGGCATGTGAATAAAATGTTCTCACAATGTAGGGGTTAAACATACAAAGGAGAATTATCTTGCCACATATCTTTGAACAAATCAAAGATGCAAATTTTAATGATCCTCCAACCATTAACCAAGCCTATATGCCCTATGACTTATTGATAAATAGTTTGGCTACATTCAATCTTTTTGTGAATTCTCTTATAGAACTCATGAACTGTACCAACAGCAAGTGCACTTGACTCTCAAAATATCTTTATACTCAATTCAATGTATTACACAAAGTAACACTTGTGAGCGCTCAAAATTAAATATAAAAAGTTATGTATCAATCATGTATTTTGTAACAATTACACCAAAAATTAGTCTTTCCTTTTGTACTAACTATCAAGTAACTTAAAAAACACATGATTATCTAGTGAAAGGATACATCTGGCTAAATTATCATAGCCATTAGTACACACTGCTAAGATAACCACAATGACTTAAAACTACTTGATATTAGTCAATAATCATTAAGGTCATAAATAAAGAATCTCACACATAAGTAAGATAAAAGGCAAACTTACTTCTTTTCTTTTTTGGTCATATTAATACATAAAATTATATGTGCCATGGTATGTATTTACACTATTGAATGTTTTACACACCATTAAGTGAGGGTGTATCATTCTCCTTCTTAAAACATTCCATAGTGTTTCTCTTAGTGCATTTCCACTAAGAGCACATGCCTCAATCATACTATGTAGCATTATAAGCATCTGACAAATGAGAGATAATTTTGGACATAGGTTAGGATGAATGAGTAGGCATACAACTGCAGTGCATGAACATCACCTCATCTTGATATGGAATCAAGGTGACCAAGAAACTCAAGTTGTCATATGTGAGACGGTGTGACTCCCATTTAAATGTAATTCCCACTTGCGAGGATAAATCGTCAATTAGTCTACATTTAAATACTTGAGTGATCTCATCCTTGATCTCACAAAAAGATCAAGGGTGGATTGGTCGTGTGAGAGAACCAATCTTTAACTTATGTTTGACATGCCTTACTTTTTTGTTATGATGGAAAGAATATGCATAGGAGAATGAATAAACATTCATATTTCATTAACACATAACGAAATCCAAGTGTCTATACAAGAGTACCGTAAATGACACAGGAACAAGTTAAACCAACACATTTATAATCTATAGAGACCCATTGTCTTTACATGTCTAGCAAAAAGAGCTGATGGGATAGGTTTAGTGAGAGGATTGGCCACCATCAAATTTGTAGAAAGAAACCTAATTTTGACCTCCCTTTCTTCAATTTCATCTCTTATGGAGTTATATTTTATGCCAATGTGGTTGGTTTTTCTATGATATTTAGGATCCTTGGTGTAAGCCAAAGCAACCATACTATAACAATAGATGATAATTGTTTTACTTGGAGACATAAGAAATCCTCAATGATCTATGAAATAGACAAGCCATAATGCTTTTTGCACGACAGTAGCACTTGCAACAAATTCAGCCTCTATTGTTGACAATGCTGTGTATGTTTATTTCTTGCTACTCCAAGAAATAACACCATTGTTGAGCAAGAAAATATAACCTAATATAGACTTGCAATCATCTTTATCCCCTCCCTAATTAGCATCAGCATATCCTTGTAACTTAAGTTCATTAACTTGGTAACACAACCAATAGTCCTTTATCCCATTTAGGTAAAGAAATCGTTTAACGCACTTTCAATGTTATGGGCCAGGATTGGATGAATACTGAGCTAGCAAACCTACAACTTGGCTAATGTCAAGCCTTGTACATACCATGGCATATGTTAGACTTCTAATGGTGTTAAGATAGGGAACCTTCTTCATTTCCTCCTTTTGATGAGTAGTACTTGGGCACGTAGTCTCACTTATCTTGCAATCAACGACAAGAAGGGTGTTCATGGGTTTATAATTTGTCATGTTGAAACGTGCAAAAATCTTATCTATATAAGGTTTTTGTGTTAATGCTAACAACTTCTTAGATCAATCCCTAGAGATCTTTACACTAAGAATATATGCTGTTTTTCCCATATCCTTCATATCAAAGATGAAAGATAACCAATCCTTGATGCTTTTTAACAAACCTTTCCCATTACTAGCAATGAGTATGTCATAAACACACAATGTAAAAATGGCAAATTTATTCTTGGATTTAAGCACATAAACACAATGGTCTTCATGCAACATCTTAAAGCCAAACCTCAAGATGACAAGGTGAAACTTCAAGTACCATTGTCTTGAAGCTTGCTTAAGACCGTATATAGTTTTCTTTAACCTACATACTTTATGTTCTTAACCCTTTATAATGAAACCCTTGGGTTGTTTCATGTAGATTTCCTTGCTCAAATCACCATTAACAAAGGTGGTCTTAACACTCATTTGATGCAATTCAAAATCTAAATATGCTACAATTAATAGTATTAATCTGATAGAATTAAATTTCACAACAGGAGATAAAGTGTCTTTGTAGTCAACACATTTCTCTTGTGTGAATCCCTTGGCCATTAAATAGGGCTTGTACCTTTCAATTGATCCATCAGCATTAGTTTTGATTTTGAGAACCCATTTGTTCCTAATTGTCTTATGGCATGGAAGAAAATCTGTCAAGCCAACCTTATTTGTATACATAGAATTCAATTCATCTTGCATTACAATGATCGATTTGTCATTATTTGAACTTTGAAGAGCCACTTTTACATTACTTGGTTCATCTATTTAAGATGATATCAAGTTTACCTCAATTTGATACATGGTTTACCATCTTTGTGGCCTAGATGGTCTACTTGAACACCTCAAGATAGGCTGTAGGCCATAATTGATCTTGCACATCTATCAAATCATTTGGCTCTTGAGAAATATGGCTTTCTCTTATTCTAGGCCTTCCTCTTGATGTTGATCTTCAATCTGACCAACATGATTATCATCATGGTAATCTTGTTGATTTACTATATTTGGTTCAACAACTTGAGGTAACAACATATTTGCCAAAGGCCAAAACACATTCGCCAAAGGCCGAAACACATTCCCACTAAAATGAAAAGTTTCTAATCCTCCTTGATGATTAAATTGTCCAAACTTAAAAATTTCCTCCAATGAACATGTTTTATCACCATTGTCTACCTTTGAAAACTCATTTTTAATGAAAATGACATCTCTTAATTCAAAGACATTACCCATCTCATGATCAAGATCCATGAACACATACTCTTTGGAGTGTTCAAAATATCCAAGGAAAACACATTTCTTCCCTCTTGGACCTAATTTTCCATTAGGGTGGTTTAGATTATGGACATAAGCAATACACCCCCATGGGCATAAATAACTCAAATTAGGAGATCTCTTTGTTTATAATTTATAAAGTGTGGTCTCAACAGATTTGAAAGGAACTCTGTTTAAGATATGAGTGGCTGTAAGTAAGGCATCTCCTTAAAAGGAAATGTCTAACTTGGCTTCAGTCATCATGGAGTGCACTATATCTATTAGAGTTCTATTTTTCATTTCTGCCACTCTATTTTGTTGAAGTGTTCAGGAAATAGTTAATTACTTAGCAATACCTTTCCTTTCACACGATGCTTTAAATTCATTTAACAAATATTCCCCCCATGATCAGTTCTCAAAGACTTGACCATTTTGTCCATTTGGTTATCAACTAAAGATACATAAGTCTCAAAGCACCTTATTGTTTCAATTTTGTCCTTTAGCAAGAACATATGGACAAATCGGGTGTAATCATCTATAAATGTGATAAAATATCTAAACCCAAGTCTAGATTCAATGTTCATTGGACCATAAAAATCAGAATGAATTAATTGTAATGCAAACTCACTTCTAGTGCTTGTCCCAAATGATTTTCTAGTTACTTTGCCCATGAGGCACAATTTGTAAGTTGGGAAGGACACTTTGTTTAAGAAACCAAGTAAGCCACTTTTAGTTGTTCTATTCATCCTTTCTTGTCCAATATATCCCAAATGTACATGCCAAGTTAACTCATTTATTGTTTTAGATACAAAACAACTAAAGTTATTGTGTTTCATTTCCAACACAAATAAACCATCCAATAAGACACAAGAACTAATTAGATTATTATTCAATTGCATGTCAAGTACATTATGGTACAAGGTTCCTATTAATACAAATAACTTTAACAAATAACTTATAGAAACAAAGTTCCTATTAATACAAGGTACATATAACACATCTATTAAAGCTAGAGTGTGTCTCCCTTTCAAAAGAACTTTACAAGTTCCAATGTCTTCCACTTTAAGCTTAGAATTATCCCCAGCACAAACACTTCTTGTTCCCTTATGTAACTTTCGATAACCTACAAACCATCTTCGATCCTTTATTATATGGTCTGTGGCGCCTGAATCTACAATCCACAAAGAATCATATTCAATTAAGAATGTACATGATAAAACATGTGCACAAAAAGAAGTAAAAAATTTATGTACTTTGGGCTCTTTGCACTCACTTGCAGAGTGTCTTTTGTTACCACAATTAAAGCACCTTCACTTGCCCTTATTGCGTTTGTGCTTCTTTTTGGACTTCTGTCCATTATTTGCGTCATTCTCTTCATGTGCCATCTTCTTTCCCTTATTGTTCTTTTTCTTATTATATTGGAAAAATGAGGTTTCAGCAATATGTGCCTTAGAATGATTCTTAATTACCATAAGTTTTGCTTCCAAAAGCAAATGCCTAGCAGTATCATCAAAGTTGTTAATATGA
This sequence comes from Aquilaria yunnanensis, assembly GCA_039654915.1. NCBI lineage: Eukaryota > Viridiplantae > Streptophyta > Magnoliopsida > Malvales > Thymelaeaceae > Aquilaria > Aquilaria yunnanensis. The sequence goes on along the minus strand of CM077600.1, from coordinate 26,982,254 downwards.
TGATTATGACGCAAGCTAACCTTCATCAACTGTCATTCATCATCAGGAAGAGAACAAATTATTGATTGGACCTGTTGCTCATCTGTTAGCAGTCTTTAATTGGTAAATCATGCGTTACATCTTACGCAGATGGTTGCCCATTGTATGATCAAGCCTTTTTGTATAATTCTCAAAATGCAAGATCATGGCTCTTTGTTTCTTTAGAGAAACATCTCCAAATTTGGCCTGGGCCCAGTCTCATATGGCCTTAACACTTTCTAACATTGAGAACTCCAGCATAAGTTCATCAACCATAGTACTTAACAGGGTTATCTAAGCCATGGTGTCATTTTTCTTATAAGCCTTATACTGAGAACAGTGCTTACAAGCCGTTAGTTCCTTCACCACATTGAATAATACTTCCAAGAGATTTAGCTCAGAGTGTATGAATTGAACCTTTTGTTGCCAAATGGAGTAATTATCTCCATCAAGCTTTAGGTCCTTATTCAACTGGACTATAATGCCCTTTATGGCACTTGCCATCTACAAGATGCAATTAGGTACTCAATAAATGCATAAAATCACAATAAGACAATTTCAAACACAAAAATAAGTAAAATAACATATTCATGCTAAAACATAGCAAAAACATGTGCATGCTCATGTAATTAGAAATATTCTAGCATGCTTGAATTATTTTACTTATATTTGTCTCAAAACAGCCCTTTTTAATCAACATTCATATGATAGAAACAAATTCAAATCCATGCAACTTGCTCCTTTTAAAACATGCAGTTCATGAACCAAAAGCTCTGATACCAATGAAGGATTTTGATTATTAACTTAATCATCCCAGGAACTAAAGAAAATAGTTAGAATAACTAACTTGGATGGATTTGCAAGCTTTAAAAGGTCCTCTCATTATTTCCAATGAGATGTGATTATTCCACATGTTTCTAGGGCCAAATTGATAACTAACTCATTGGAGCAGCCACCAATACCTATTCACGCTCAATAAGTTGATGTTTTTCACTATAAAGGGTGAGATATAATATTTCCCTAAGTATATCTATGTGTTTTGGCCCTGTTTTTTAAGAGAGAATGATGCACCAAAATCAATCCTTAAAATTGTCTGCTTTGGATTTATTTAAAGAGTGAATAGGTGCCTTTGAAAAGTCACAATCTTCCACAAAATGTTGTATATATTAACTCCTTTGAGTCACAACCCTTCTAAGGGTTGTGTCTCCTTGAAATAAGGCTATACCTATCCCCTAAAGGGTTATAATGGTTTAACCTTAAGTCACAACTCTTCTAAAAGTTGTATCTCCTTGAAATAAAGCTATAACCACCCCCTAAATGGTCATAATGGTTCGGCCTAAAGTCACAATCCTACTAAGGGTTGTGTTTCTTTGCCAAAGAATAGAAGTTCCCTTCTCTTGTCCATTTTGCCACATAGGCTCCACATAACATCATCCTATTAATTCATAGTGATGATGTGTCACATATATGTGCCACATACAGCGTTGTGAGTTCATGTGACAGTGCCAACACATGGTGTGACTACACTTAGTATGTCTTATGGAATTTAATAATCATTCTTACTCATTAAATTCCAACATTCTAACGGAGGCAGCGGGATAAGTTCTGGTCGATGATGTTAGGCTTCATGCAGGAGGTGGAGGGACAAAGAACAATGGCATCTAGAGAAAGAAGCACACAAATAAAGCGACATTGGGGAATGGTTAAGGGCGCAAAGCGAAGTTGGTTTAATGGAGGAGAATTTCTTTATTGGAAAATACAATTTATGTCAAGCTGTTGCTTTTTTATTTAAAGAAAAATATTACATTGTTTTTACATTCTATAATTTTGAAGAAATGTTAATTTTTTGAAGCATTTTCATTTGTAACCCTTTTCTCCCAAATTTATTTTTGGAACATCTAAAATAGTTCAATATTTTAATAAAATGACGTATTTCATTTGATATTTAATACTAACAGCTTCAATCACTCCTAGTGATTGATTAATTTAGTTGCCTTTACATCATTTCTTAAGAGCAACTAAGTGAACGGTGACTGAACTTTTAGTTACCTAAAATAATCTTTTAAACTGAAAAGTGACTGAAACGATAATAATTTTTTTACATCTATCTTATAGTGTTCTTGCTAGATTCACTTTGTACTTTCTTTTCTTAATACACACACATATATATAATGATGTAGTTGCTATGGTTAAAGTAAAATTATGTATTGAACTCAAATTAATTAAATTATTCAGTGACTATATGCCTCTTAAATTTGTAGAAGTATTATTGGTATTCTCTTATTTTTGTAAAATTTGTTAGCTCTAGTCCTAGTCCATCTACTTAATACTGGATTAAAGTATGACTAGAAGATACAAGCTCATAGTATAGGATCAATTTATTATTCTTTTTATTTGCACATAGAAAAAAAGGTTGGTAGATTCTCCCTTATAAATACAAGTGAAATAGAGAAAAGGAGGAAATTGATTCTCTCTCTCTCTCTCTCAGACTTTGTTCAATAATCTTCTGCTTCTCTCCCCTGTTCAGGCGTGGCTTTTGGCATTCATTGCGCTTCTTTCCCACATAAACCCATCGATTACAGAAACAGAAGCAAAGAGCCCAGCCTAGTCAATCTCTGTCTTCAATATGTTTTGTTCCTTTCGCAGCATCGAAATCATGTTTTGTTCCATTCATCTCTGTCTTCCAACCAGACAACGATCCCAAAGCATCATCATTTAGAGCCCACTGTTCCAGACTACCAAACCCATCCCCAATTTCCCCTCTATAAATCCATGGACGTCTGGGACACTCTCCCCCAAGTTTCTCGCCGTCCAAACAGGAGCGATCACCGCCAGCACACTTGCCCCTCTTTCTCCTCCACCCTCCTCGACGCCATCTACCGCTCCATCGACGAGCCCAACGCCGCCGACCAGATTTCCCCGCCGGATACCACCATGAGGATGAAGAATCACGTCAACCCATTTGAGAAACATGACGACGCGGTGAGGTTCCACCGCAGTCGAAAGGTGGCCGCCGGCGAGCCCGTCGTGGTTCGACGGAAGTCCACAACGGGTTCCGACACTCGCCGACCTGGTCCTGAGCCCGTGTTCCCCAATTCGAATTCTAGCTCCGCCTCCTCCGACTCCAGCGGGTTTTCGTCCTCAGAGTCCGACTCTTTCTACAAGCCCAAGCCGATCCGGACGAGCTTGCCGGAGAAGAATTCTCGTGCCAACGCCGAAAACAATAACCACCACTCTGCAGCCCAGAAGCAGAGCAAGCGTGAAGGCGGGTTCGTGAGGACTAAGTCCAAAGCCCTGAAGATTTACAGCGATCTCAAGAAAGTGAAGCAGCCGATTTCTCCCGGCGGCCGGCTCGCGAGCTTCCTGAACTCGCTGTTCACGGCGGGGAACGCGAAGAAGGCGAAAATGATCTACGACGAGAGGAAGACGAAAACAGAGCAAACGCCGTCGAGCACTTGTTCCTCTGCGTCGTCCTTCTCAAGGTCTTGCTTGAGCAAGACACCCAGTTCAAGAGGCAAAACTAACGACACGAAGCGGTCCGTCACATTTGACCCCGTCAGTGTGATCGTTGACGAGGATTGCAAACCTTGCGGGCACAAAAGATTGCTCGAGAGCCAAAGGAATCACAGCGATAAAGAGCTCGAATTTCGTATCCTAGAAGAAAACCGCCGCGTGGTTGAGGCAGCCAAAGAGCTATTGAAGAGCTACCACAAGAAAAAGCTCGAGTATGAGGATGGAGATAAGGAAGTTTCAAGCGACGACGATGACGACGACGGAGATGATGATGCTGCAAGCTATGCGAGCTCGGATCTGTTTGAGTTAGATAATCTTTCGGCTATCGGGATTGAGAGGTATAGAGAAGAGTTGCCGGTGTATGAAACTACACATCTTGACACAAATCGAGCTATTGCCAGTGGTTTGATTGTATGATTCTCTAATGGTCGGGGAAAAATAGATAATTAATTAATGGTTTGGGGGTTTACATCAACAATAAGACTTCTCTTCATTTGCCTTTGTTTACCTTTTTTTTCTTTTTCAGTTTAGTTTATTTTTCTACCTTTGATCAATCAGGCCTGTTTTATTCATTTCCAATTAGTAGAACAACCTCTGAACATATTATGTAAACGAATTCATTAAAAAAATTAATGCATTTATAATTTTGTATAATCTGTTTTTATATTTAAAAAAAAAAAGAATTCTACGATTAGTGCAGTATTTTATTTATTTGGTTCTGCTTGAATAATTTCAGTATTTAGAAGACAGGAAGTGATGAGAAGGACTATTTACGATGATTACGTTAGGACAAGAAATATAAAGTGGAATTGATTGAAGATTCTGAGAGACAGTAAAAGATGGAGGGTGAGAAAAATATGAAAGAACCGATGAAAAGCTAAGGCAGATTTTCTACTCATCAGTTTCATCCTTAGCGAACGAAGATTAAAGGAATAACTTTATCTTTCCAATTTTTCTTTCATGTCTCTGGTCCTTTGCATGTATTTTTTTATTATACGTATATAGAGAGTCTAAAATTTAGACAATTGTTGTTTCTTTCGGTGTGAGTAACTAGTGAATATTTTTGTAATAAGTAAAGAAGAGTTAGAAATAGCGGGCAAGTAAAAAGAAAAAAAGAAGAGTTAGAAATATTCCTTTCTCATATTCTTTCCTTTTCTTTTTGGATGTAAAATACAACAAAAAAAAGTTCTTTTCTTTTTTAAAAAATACCCCAATTTCAGTGATCAATAGCCAATAGGTTTAGGGGAAAAAAGAGAAACTAGCAAAATAACAGTCAGCAACTCTAATTTGAGTGATGAACACTGTTTTGACCTTGTAAATTAAATGGATGGGTTAGTAAAAAACAAAAGATACACACAATCCCATCAAGAGTTATAATTTGTTAATCGTTTTCAATGAAGTGATAGATGGTTGTACTAACATTTTTCAGTAAAAGAATCCAATATTAATAGGATGAAAGTAAATTGCTAGTAACCCATACCTTTAATTAAATGTTCTCTACACAAAATTAACTCAAAAATTTTTTAAAAAATTTTCATTTAAATTTTTACTGCATAAAATTTTTTTAAAAAAATTTAATCATCATTTAAACTCTTACTATATAAAATTTAAAAAAATTATTTTAAATTTTAGTTTCTTTGGTAAAATTAAAAAAAATATTATAAATTAGATACACAATAATCTCCATAATTAAAGAAAGTGTGGGAGTAATATTTTGGGTAGAATACCATAGTAAATTCTTAGTTTTAGGAGCTATACATCAAAGTGAAGGAGGGTGGACGGAAAAATGAAACATATGGTCGGATAGACACATGGTCTCAAAAGCAGGTGGCAAGAGGATCTAATGGGTTGATCCTGATCTCTCTACGGCCTTTGGATGTCAAATTGGGATGGCAGTTGGCTGGGCGTAGGCGCAGCAAGTTATTATCATCCTTCAAAAGCAATAGGCCACACCCCTCCCTCCTCAACTTAGAGACAATAATAAATATAGCCCACAAAACCCTTGTTTTCAAACCATGCCATCGATTTCTTATCTTTGTGTACCCCCTTCTCCTCCTCTTTTTCCCTCTTGCTTTTTCTTCATTTTCTTCACGCCGTGTTTCATGCACATGCAAGCCACAAGTTTAATTAATCTCTAAACTATTATTAAGGGCCACCAGCTTTGATGTCAACAGCACAATTAATTATAACCCGAATAATTAATTAAGATTTTAACATGTAGGATATTCTAAAATGGATTTAGGACAGTCAAAAGTATTTTCCCTTGTAATTTCTTTTCCTCAGTTGTGGCCAACCTTTTCGGGAATCACACTAATTTATATTGCAAGAGTAAATAATACACTATTTTTAACAACCAACATTCATCCATCAGTTCTACAAACAGAACACTCTACTGCCGATAAGAATTAAAAAAAAAAAAACTAAAGAGTCTTCTATTTTATATGTCCTTTAATATTTTTTTTTTGCTTGATCTTTCAAGTATATTTTATTTAATAAAACAACTACCAATTTTATAGGAGTATATAAATTTATAGAATTTTTTTTTAAATCTGCTATAGATGTAGATTTAAAATGGATTTAGAACATACAAAAAAAAGTCAAAAATGTCTTTTTCCTCGTAATTTCTTTTTCTTAGTGGTATGGCCAACCTTTTCGGGAATCACTAATTTATATTGGGATACTTTCTTCGTCCCACTTTCTTTGATCTATTTGGCTTTTTTACTAGTTTGTCTTGAATTTATTCATATTATTATTTATTTAAAAAAATTAAAAAAAATATCTTTAAAAATTATATATCTTAATTTATCATTCATATATAAATATTTTTTATTTATATATTAAAATGTTAAAAATAAAAACTATAGATTAAATATTGAAAAGTGAATGGTATAAAGAATTTGAGACAAATGGAGTAATTAACTAATTTCTTTTATTTGATTGGGTGCTCTCAAAGCCGAGAATGTTTTTAATTAATATTGAGCTTTTTGGGTATTTAAGTTCTCATTTGAAAATTTTCCAAAACAATTACTCCTATATATTCTTACATATGATTAAGCAGTTGGTCTCTCATGCACATGACTTCGAGCACTAGAAACAAATCTCAAAGCTTGCCATCGTCTTAGAATGTTGGTAATAGCCTGTCACAATAACTATACGCATGTGACTTAATGGTTTCCAAGCTCATACTTTATTGTGTCTACAATTTTCAAAAAGTTTTGAATTAATGTATTTCAAAACTCATTTTAAACACATTTGAACTAAACTGATCAATTTTTCAATTTAATTTTCTTTGGGAGAAAAAATATATGATAAAAATATTTAGTTACATATAAATAAATATTACTTAAATTTTAATAGAATATTTAATTATAGGATTGAGAAATTCAATTAATAATAATAGCTTGTGGTGCACAGATAATATTGCACTCCAAAAAACGCACTAATTAAGTAGGACCCTTAAATGTTAAATCCTAGCTAGCTTTGCATAAAGTATATATTTATGTGTGTGTACATATCAAAGCTGGCTAGCTAGCCTAGGAGTAATATACACACACAGATATAAATAGTATATAAGGTGCGAACCATGTGAAAAAAAACATTATTCAGCTGCTTTTTTTCTTTTCTTTCTTTGTGTTTTTTTTTTTGGTGGGGGTATATGAAAAAACGAAATAAGGGCTTGAAATAAAATAGGGAGTTCGAGTTGGAGGGAGGACCACCAAATCATAACAGTTCGATCTGCTAATTAAGTTATCATAAGATATTGGGATTAGGAGGTATTAATTAAGGGCAAAATGAAGAGTTAGCTTAGTTTAATTAGGTTGAAGGAAAAGAAAAAGCCTACTCTACGGTCAAAAGTATTGTAGCCTCTAATTTGCCTTAACGACCTTCAAATTCAACATGGCTGCCCAATGATGATTAACGTGCTCCATCCTTAATTTGTGTTTTTCTTTCGATCCTTCTTTTTTTTTTTTTTATTTCATTTTCTCGAGGAAATTCATCCTGCTTGGCCTCAGCCTTATACGTATGATCTACATATATACAATTTTATTCTAAGACTAATATTAATTTCCATCATGTGGAAATTAGAATCGGAATTACGTTGTTACGAGAAATTTAACTACCAGCCTCTTTTTAAACCTCATGGTTTTTATTTTTATTCTTCATGAATAAATAGCTTGATTAATTGACTAAGGAACAATTCATAAAAATTTAGTAACATTATGAAAGCTTACATTCAAATAAATTATTGTATCTATAAAATATTGGTTTTCAAATGAAATTAGTTCAATACAAAGAACATATAAACATAAAATAAAGTTATATAAATATAAAAATAAGTTATTTAGGATAAAGATGACCTAAGTTGAAACATATTGACTCTAAATGTCCGTGAAACTTAACTAGTAACATTTCATAATGGGCATTGCTGGATGTGATAGTTTTATTAGGTTCTTCTAGTTAAATAGTAAATCTAGCCCTTTTTGAACTTACGTCTCATGCTACTAATTAATGGTGGCCAGCAGACCGGCCCCACCTTGCCCGGATGGGCCTAGGTCAGACTTTTGGACCCGGGCACAGCTCGCATCAAAGTGGGGTGGGCCTAGGCCTGGTCCAACCCTGGCCTGGGCTAGGGTGGGGCGGGTCCGAGCTAGGCTGAGTTAATCCAATTAGTAAAAAATGAGTTTTAATATATTTTCAATCATTGTTTGATAGTAATTTTATGAGATATATATTTTTTAGAAGAAACACCACCACCAGTGCAACTTTTATTAACAAAAAAGTCAAACGGTACTTACATAATTTGGCACGTGCCTTACACTTAAAAATGGCAAAACGTTCCATGTAAAAAAATGAAAATGTAAAACTTAAAATCTGTGCTTAGTAGCATAATCAGAACAATTACATTCTTTAAATTGTAATGAAAACCTACAATATACTCTTGTTGGTTATCATCAGAAGGGACCTCATTATCGGAGCCTTTAGTATCTTACTTCTTTAGAGCAACAAACGCCTAATCCTGATTACAAACGCAAACCTCAATGGCTTTATGTGTGAGCCTTGCTTGTTTCTTCGAGATGACTCGTTTCCCTGCATTAAATGTGGCCTCGAAGGCAACAATTGAGACCGGAACTACCAAAATCTCTTGCGCCAATATAGATAAGATTAAGAATCTTCATCTTTTGTTCGTACACCACTTGAGGATGTCTTCCTCATTGTTTTCGAATGAAGTGCAGAGGTAATCATCTCATTATGCCAATCCTGAGTTTGTGGGTCTCGATCATTTGAGGATATTTGCTGCTGGGTTGAATCTTGATGATGAGGAGGAGGTGGAATGTCGAGCCAATGTTGGATCGGATGACCTAACCTTATCAGAATGCTTAATGTAGTAGAGTTTGCATAACTCTCTCAAGTTATAGTCAGTTTTACCAAAAATAGCAAATGCAGAAACTTGTGCTTGACCTAAGTATGTATGATATTGTGCTTCTAATAATTGCAGACAACCAGTGATTTTGACATTGGAATCTAATGCACATGCAAAAAGATAAATTTGTGGGATCTGTTGAAAATAATCAAGCCATTTCTTTTGCATTGCTTCAATAGTTGGTTGCAAAAACTCATCGTCTTTGTATTGGTGAAAAACATAGATAATGTTTACAAAATATAACATTCCTTGGTGCACTGTTGGTAATAAACCCGAGAAAAAAAGTTTGCTGTCTCGTAAAAATATCTAAGCAACTCAACTAACTTAAAACATTTTTCCTAAACCTCGTCCGTTAGCCAGTCGCCTTACATTTTTGAGTTCACAAAGCGAGTCAAAAGATTTGCTAATGGTTTAGCGTCATTTAACATTTCAAATGTTGAGTTCCATCACGTGGGGCAATTGATTTTAAACTTTTTCTAAGAAAAATTCACCTCATTTTCAATATAAAACATTTTAAATTCATGAGCCAATTTGTTCCTTATTTTAACAAAAAGTAAAGCATTCCAAATTGGCTTAATTTGGTTTTACAATTGTTGTAAACCATTTTGGACACATAAATTCAAAATATGACACAAGTAACGAACATGAAAATATTTTCCATCAAGTGTTGGTTTTATTTCTTTTATTAATTCCCTTACTGCTAAATTATTGTTAGAAGCATTGTTAAAAGGAATAGACAAAACTTTATCGACAACAAAAAATTCAAGCAAACTTTCAATAATGCAGTTGAAAATATTCCAACCCATATGATCAGATTCCATACGTTTAAAAGTAATTGTCCTTTTTTAAATAACTCATTCATCATCTATCCAATGAGCAATGATACAATAATAATTTTGTTCTATTGGAGATGTCCATATATCAGATGTAAATGATAGACAATAATCAATGGTAGAAAAATATGCTTGTAAATCACTTCTCCTAGTTTTATACAGTTTAAAGCTCTCTCTCAAAGCCATTTTCCTAAACATTTTTTTCATAAGTAGAATTTAGATTTTCTTGGATGAATTTGTATAAGTGTTCATCCTTAGTTTGCCTAAATGGTTTTTCTGTAATCATCCAATTAATTAAACCTTGTCTAGCAGTTTTTGGATTAAATCAAAAAATACCTAGACCGCCAGAGCTACCAACGCCCATCAGTTATGTTTGTCTACCAAAAATGCCGCCGATGTCTCCATAGACTTTACTCAAGTGCCTTGTGAGGGTGCTTATCCCGGAGTTCAATTTGTGTGCATATTTGTTGTTGTAATGTTTGTACTTAGCATACCTCATTTCACCTTCTTAAACTTGCTCAAAATGCGTCAAAACGGAAGCCTTCAAATTCCTGCTCTTCACTTAAGTCCGCTCGGGTTGCTTGCTTTGTGCCGTCGATTAAGACCCCTCGACACTAACTTGGGTCGGTGGAATTTCCTCAACGTTATCATTAGAGAGTTGATCGTCAAGGCCAAGGTCGTATGACGCCATGTCGATGTTAGGATCATTGTCGGCAATTTCTTGTGAATGCGAGCCTCAATTTTTGTGGAATAAACGTTCTCGAAAAAATGAACCAACCCTCATGCCAGATGCGGAGGAGGCAACACCTTTGCCCTTGCTGGAGTTCTTCCCTCGTGAAGCTATTAATGGAAGAAAATAATTGAAGAGATGGAGAGATGATTAAGATGCAATTAAGAAAATATTAGTGAAAGATTAAAAAACTTGGAGAGAAATAGTAGAGAGAATGAGAGAATATTGTAAGAGATTAGAGATAAGAAGATTGGTGTTGAGGAAATGTGGAAAGGAGGCTGACTATTTATAAGAGAAGAAAAAATTAGTTTTGACCAAAAAACCCTAAAAAACTAGCCACTAGTGCCTATTGACTGAGGGTAAAAAAGTCTAGAACCGTTAGGGGGATAGGGTGTAATTTTACCATTTTTTTTAAAAGTTGAAAATGTGTAACGGATACCTGGAATGTTTGACCCGGCCTGGCTTGGCTAGGCCGGTCTAGATTGAACGCGTTAGTGGGCTGGTCAGTCCTGATTTGGGCTCCCATTTTCTCCCAAACCCATGTTCACCCCGCCACCTTTCGAGTCCGTTCCATGCTGGGCCGAGCCCGGGTTTGACCGTGCCGGGCTGAGTTTGACCCGAGCCTGGTCCAGGTCAGGCCTGGGTCAACCCGGCCCATTGGCCACCACTACTACTAATATGCTTATGTGTACATATACACAAATTCATATTGTTTTACCGAACATGTCTTTAAACATACCCTATACCAGTATTGTTGAATATTGACCTATTATGGAAAATATAAGTGTGATTTGTTTGGGGAACATGACAATTTAAAAAAGTATCACCCGTATTGCCAATAGAGTTCCGATGGTAAAAGGGACACTTAACTTGTGTAGTGGATCAGGTTTAGATCCTCCTCTACACCATAAGAGAATATGTCATTTGCTACACATGTCTGCAACAAATAGTTTTGTTGTAATAAGCAATCATTACAAAATCATAGTAAGTTGTGGCATTAACCAATTAACTGTGTAACACTATTATGATTTTGCTACAATAATGACTGGCGAAATATTTCATTGCGGATATGAGTGTAAAAATGAGCATGAAACTCAAATTATGACATTATCTACAACAATGCAACGTATAATCATAGTAAAAGTCAAGCTTCAAAAATTTTGCAAATTAATTGGGTGCAAAAAGTTGTGAGGAATACATTTTATTGCAGATGGTGATGTCATCTTTTGACATGTTGTGATGATTTATGATTAAAAAATGTGGTGATTATATGGCAGCTGATGTCTGCAATGGTTAAAATCACTATAGATGTCGGAATTACAATCACCTTGGCCAAGCTTTTCTCCCTTATATCTCTCCTTTCTCATACTACTAACCTGTCCACCATTCCCCCAGATGTCCTCTCCTCCCTCTCCTATGCCGTTCCTTCATCTATAATGCCCCACTGCTGCCATTTGCTGTAGCGCTGTCACTGAATCGTTGCCATTGTTGCTTCAGGTACCATTTGTCCATTCTTTTGAAATTTTCCCTATTTCCTGATCATTTGTGGTTTGATATCTAATCTCAAGTTATTGGTGATTTATGGGTCATTCTGTTCATTAATATAGAATTTCTAAGTTTATTACAATGATTTTTGGTGTTTTACATGTTTTCTATGTAAATTTTGTGTTATTTTAGGTTTGGAAGTTCTGTAGGAAAGTTTTTAGGGACTAAACCAGTAATTTTATTCCAATGTTAGGACTTAATTTGAAAATTCATAAAAGTATATGGAATATACTTATAAATTTATGTTAGTGAAATTTTCATTTTTTAGACCCTAGGGATTGGATTGGAAAATTTTCAAAAGTATAGAGACTAAACCTATAATTTTATACCTATACCTAAACTACCACTTTCCAAAATTGGTGACTTGATTGGAAAATGTTTAAACCTTAAGGAATAAAGATATCTTATTTGTGCTTTAAACTATCACTTTTTAAACTTGAGGGGGCATATTTGAGGTTTTATTGAGGGAGCAACAAGATCAAAAAGCAAATGACCCGACAAGCCCTTTATCATATGACGATCACACTGAGGAGGGTTCTTGTCCCCAAGGAACCCTTGTCCATAAGTGTAGTCATTTAGCAAATATTACCAACTTTGGATCAGCGTCAAACAATTGTTCTGTGCAAGTTGGTATTTATAATTTTTTATTGCATTTTTTACATGAAATAATTTCCCAACTTCATTCTTGTTTACATATTTATCAATTTTGAACTTTTGTGGCCTTTATATGGATAAAAAGGTTGGAGAAGATGTACTCAATTCAATTTACCGGAAGTTGTATATTAAAATATAGCCATTGTGGTAGTAGATGCCTTGAGCCAGACTAGAGGAGCACATGACACAATTGGAGGTCACATCACAACTTTTCTGTTTACTTTCTTTATGCATTAGTTCATTTTGTTTAGTTTATAAAATTTAAGTGCCTTAATTATCTTTTTACAAACCTCAGCGGCCAAATTACTTTTAGAAGTACTGTCGATGGGTGTCACAGGACTTTTTTTTACCATAAAGTGTGCCATCTTCAAGATATGCAGTAGTTTTTTATGAAATAGAGTATTTGTTGGAGGCGGGATGCACATTTTTGTCAATGGCAAAGACTATGATTTGATGAGGCTGCATATCTCGAGTGACTATAACATGATTATGTGGCATTGACTATGTGGCCATTGGAAGGGCTAAAAATGGTAGGTGAGGTCGGTGGTTGGTGCATCCATGAAGCATGCGTCAACTCCTTGGGGACTATCCAAAGCATATTATGGACTTTTCTGGTGAGATGCATTGAGATAGAATGATATGCATTGTTCTTAAATATATGAAAATTTATCCTATAATTAGTTATATAATTATTTCAAATGTTAACTTGGGATAAAATGTTGTAAACCTAGCAAAGGAATTGGCAGGCATCAAGCTTCAAGGAGTACTGGACCAAGATGCATACAAGAAAGAAGACTAGCCAGCCCATCGTCAATCCAATTACTTACTAGCTCGCAATAATTGGGCAAATATTTATTGTTTTCTAATTTTTTATTTACCTTATTTATAATGCCTTACATAACATTTTCAACAAATTTGTCCTTATATTTGATTGCACAACGAATATATCCAACAAATCTCATAGACGTATCGTGATTGAGACATTCATCCTTGATTTGATGTGGGTGCTTAGAATGAGGTATAGCCTGCCAAAGATAGGTCGCTAAAAGGTCCTCCATGTCACCTAGTCAATCTCACCACTTTTGGAGTGACTAGGGTAATTTTGATTTTCAATTTTTGTGCTTTTTTTTCAATTAAAAATTTACTAATGTTTTTTCCACACATGCTTTGATTAAGTCCCACACACTTATTAGTGAGCTAAAATTTGCTAACTTGTAGGAAAGCCAAACCCAGCTACAAGTAGAAAATGCTCAATTGAGCACTCAAGTCTCCTAGTTGAAGGATAGGGTTTGGACTGAGTTTCGAGTTTAGGTCTAGTCCAAAGCGAATGCCGCATTGAGTGCCACTCTCAAGCAGTTAATAGTGGGAGAACAACTAATAGTTGGGGCTATTCCAGTTGGTTTACAAATAAGATATTCTTGTTTAGCAGATTTGGATAGGGCCAGGATGGTCAGCCACGTCTAACAACTTAGTCACTAAATTATGGTTTTTCTAAACTATTTGTGGTTTTTTAATTTGTAAGTAAATCGTCACATTTTTGTTTATATTTCTTATATATTGTTATAATTTTAATTAATTTATGCTTATAGTAATTTTTTTTAATCAAATTACACACACAAACATATATATATATATATCATTTTAAAAAAACAATCAATTCACACTGCTATTAGAATTACATTATTGCATGTGTACCATAGTTAATAATCGTCACAGAATCCTCACAAAACTGTGATGGTTATAATCATTGCACACATAACATAACAAAACATTGCAGTGTTGTGACAAATCTATGACGCTTTTTCGGTTGCTACACAGTATTTCTTGTTCAACGATTTTTAGCGTCATAGTTAATGCTTTTTCGATGATTCCGTGATACTTTTGGCCCTCGGATTTGTCTTGTTTCTTTTCTAGTGTTACTTGCACGGTTAACATGCCAAATTATATATATTGTTGAACATATATATTTCTCTATGTTAATTCAGAGAAACATATAGTGCCACATATATATTCTTTAGTAACTAGATCATGAATACTATTCTTTACACATGAATGTTTCTCAGTTAAAAAAATATATATCATCTTCTTTTTCTCTGAGTTAAAAAAAAAGTATCACCCTCTTTGAAATAACTCAAAGGGAATACATATGTATCAAATGGTGTTGCTAAAAAATAATGAGAATGTTAAGAAAAATGGTGTTGTTAAATAATGTTAAAGCTAGCGGTTGCTTTTCTTCAAGGCGGCCGACTGCCACAAACTCACTTAGTCAAGATTTTAGGATCTTCCTTGATAAATTAAAAAACATTATTATATAGTAGTCACTAATTTTCTTTGTTTTTTTATTTTCTTCGCGATCGAGTCCACGGACATGTTTTATGATTAATTTTTTTTTCCATGAAATTAAGAAGTATGATTCAAATAAAATCCTGTATTAATCACTCGAATTCAGCCACCTACACGGACTTAAGGCTTTCACATTAGTTCCTTTTTTTTCTCGCCAAAAAAAAAAAAAAGAAGAAAGGCTTTCACATAAGTTCAATTTCCAGGTTTTTATGGATTATCCTCGACCTTATATCCAGATATTCAGGTCATGATAAAAGCAATGCAAGTCCCCCATTTATTATGAAATCCCTTTAATTAACTCAATTCTATTAATTGTAATGATTGCAAGCATGTGTGATGATAATAACAACAACAATAACAATAATAACAATAATAATAATTGTTATTATTATTACTATTCAACAAATTAAAATAACTATTAAAGGTCTTCAATTACATTCTCGATCGATACCCCTACTGGATACTTGTGTGACCAATTAATAGTGAATAGGTTAATATATATAGTTAATTACAATTCGTCCAAAGTTTAGATGATATTACACTTTACCTCTATCTTATATTTTGTTATGCTAAAAAAAAACTATTTTACATTTACAAAAATAAGAAATTGATATTTGAAATTGTTCATTAATTATAAAAATTATCATATGGTCTAAAATTATTTGAAGATGACTATTGTACAATTTAAATTAAGGTTTCAAAAATTGTTATCGGATAGTGCAAAAAAAAAAAGGTGAGACGAAGTGCATATTTTTTAAACAAAGTGAGACGAAGTGTAATATCACCTAAACTATATATACAAGTGCAGATCAAGCAAGAATTAAATTAATTATTAAAACTTATTGTTGTTAACAAATACAAAAATTTGTGCTAATTTCTTGAGTTTGATCTTAAGAATGTACCTAAGCAAAGTTCATACGGTAATTAATTAGAGTACTGACATATATAAACATGCACATGCTTGAACTTGAACATTTAAGCGCCTTAAGTGCTTCTAGCTGCAGGACTTGAATTGAATCTTAATCATTTAGGTGATTATGATTAGAGAGAAGAAAGTAATCATCACCAGTTCCATTTTGTTTTAGTTCACAAGATTAAAGTGCTTATAACATGTTGCAATTTTTACCTCAAATGACGTACTTGTAAGTGCAATCCTTGATTTGAGGATTAGTCATAAGAAAATGCTTGTTTTTGCAGAAGATATAATGAATATGTTCCTTAATTAATTTAATACATGGACTTAACTAGTTGCGACGAACACCTGAAAGTTAATCATATATACACATATAGATATAGACACATCTCTCAAGCTAGCTCGTCTTATTATGCACTTCAGTAATTAGCAAGTCAAATCACACAATTTTCCATGACCTAAGTAGCAATTAATGGCTGACCCAGATCAGGTGCCAAAATTTATGAACAAGTCTGTCTATGAAAACAATATACATTGTCTCGTCAGCTTAATCAATTAATAAAGTGGGCATGGAAGGGGTGAGAGAGGCAAGCGTGTTGGTCACCAACCATGCACAAGTCACTGGCATGTAGCTTAGTGACAGTTACATATATAATGTATGTTTATAATTAGGGTTAATTAGGGTTAGTGAGGCTGCATCAGCTACACACACGATTGCCTTTTCTTCATGGGCTCGACAAGTTTCTGTGGTTGTCGATGCAATAGGGTACATGAGGGGTCAACAATTTGCGATCCCATATCTATCATCCGTCGGAAATCAACTACTCTTTCAATTAATAATGGCAGCCCCCAGTTTTGTTCTTTTCTTGATATATACCTCTATAATTGAAGAATTTATATATATATGATGGAAATTACTGTTTTTCTACTACAAACACGTATGTTTGTGCGTGTGTGTATATATATATAAATTTTCAAATTTACAGTTACATAATTAAAAAAAAATTTAACTATTACCCCCCTTAACTATTTTTTCTGGCCCCACCCCTGCACACATTTCAAGTATTATATGCTGATCTTAGAAGTGACTTCGGTTGATTTTATTAGGTTAGACTTCAAGTGCATGTAAAAGTTAGATATTAATTAGGTGTCTAATTAAATCTTTTTTATTTTCCGGTTTGAGGGAGAGAAAAGGAAGAAGAAATTAAAAGAAAAAGGTGGGCTTGGATAGTGGAGGAAAGGAAAGCATGCAGGAGAGGAGAGGAGAGGAGAGGAGAGGAGAGGTAAGAGGTTGGAGCAGGAGCATGAGAATTGATTTGAGATAGCGAAGGAGGAAGCTAATGAAGGGCCAACTTTGAGGGCGCACGTGCCGACCTGGCCTGCATGCCCACTATCTGTCGCGCATGCACACGTGTGCCCCCGTCAGATCCGCCATCACCAAAGGCAAGGGAGATCATAATATAAAAAGCACCCCTGCGGGCCCCCCACTTAAACTACACTTTACCCACATATACAAACACATACTTACACATAATACACTCTACCCGCCTTCCTAGTTTGATCGGTAAAAGGACATGACTCTTACATCTTTTATCTAGATTTGAGGCTTTTTTTTATTATTTTTTTCTCTTTTAAAAAAATTAAAATTTGTAACAATATATATTGTAAGTACAAAAAAAAAATCAAAAATTATCACATAGGTCTGGTGTAATAGTTAAGATACATAGGATATTGTGAGAAGAATTGAAGTTTGATTGCAATCTCCCCCACTTCTTTATGCAGTAGCACACAAAACTGGTCTAATTATATATTTATATTGATGCTTCTAAATACTAAAAAACAATCAAATGTTAATATTGCCTACCTAGCAATGCCATCGAATATTACAACAAGAATCTAGCTACCTACCTAGCAGCTGGCAACAAAGTGGAGTTTGAGAGATTTATTTGGGCCGATGATAAAATAATGAATCTTCAACTAAAATTTTAGGAAATAACATTTGAGTGTTATTATTCTGGAATCTATCTCAATTAGTATTTATTTAATGGAATAAAGTCTCAGAGTTTATTGAAGGTGTAAACAAACAGAACGTTTAGTGAACCGTTCAACATGAGTTCATTTATATTCGTTTATTTAGTTAAACGAACGAACATGAATAGATTTTTCTGTTCGATTAATTAAAACGAATGAACATGAATAAGACTCTGTTCATTCATTTACATTCACAAACTGTTCAGTTATTGTTTATTTACGTTCATTTATTTATTTGTTTGTTTATATATATTTCCTTGTTTATTTATATATTAGCTATACATTTATTATTATACATATTTTATATATCACATATCTTTATTAGAGTTCACCTACTCCACACACACATGATTATGCCCTAATCTCCCTCAAATTAATCTATTTTCTTTATTTCCCCAAGCATAATTAGTCATTTCTCTCACAGCGTGAATCTGCTACAGCACCAATCCGAGCCCCATAGCCGTAACCTATAATCTCTCTCACCATCACCTATTACTCCGTTAGTCATTGCTAGACTTGTTTTAATTCAGATTGGTGGTAGTCATCAACTTTAATTGTTCGTGTTCGTATTCGTTTTCATTTATTAATAAACAAACGAGTATGAACAGAGAAATTGCTTTCATTTTTCATTTATTGCTCGTGTTCGTTAAAAGTTAAATGAATGAACATGAACATAACTTAATTGTGTTCGTTCGGTTCATTTATAGCTCTAAGGTTGATCCTATAAACCTATCCAAAATTAAGATTAAGAGTAAATCATGTTAATTTTTTATATAATTTTTATTAGTCATTTTACACTCAAATTTCAGCCGCTGCGCCCAACAAGAATGCCACGTCACCCTCCCGCCTAGCATCAATCATCACCATCACTCGTGACGTCTGACACTCTTGCTTAATGCTCGCGAGAGGGCTTTGGTATTTTACTTTGTTGCGCCAATGTACCAAAATACCCATGCAGGAAGCATCAGAGTTTAAATCTTCCATGGGCATTTCGTGGAAAATGAGAAAAAGAGAAGGAAGACAACGGCAGCTTTAGTTAAAGCATTAAAGTCTTAAAGCTGGGCAGAGGGGGAATAAGGTGTTGTTGGGTCGAAGAAAGTGTAAGAGAATTTTTGGCGATCCCAATAAATCTTTGTAGCAGCTTTAGTTCATGTTTGTTTTTTTCCACCTGTTTCATTTTCTTTTCCCTCTGAATTTTAGAGAAAAAAGATTGGGTCATGAATTTGGAGAATGAAGCGAAAATGTTCAGCTTTCTCTTCTTTTTATTCGGCAAAAGAAGTGATCTGTGACAACTCTCAGAACATGATCTCAGTTGCCGTTGGAAACTATTTCTGTTTTTTTTTTTTTTTTGGGTACATTGGAAGGAAAAGAAACTGACTAAGGCCGCAGCCATTGGACCTCTTAGAGGTCCCCTAAAAGAAGATTGCCAAGCAAACTGGGTTGATGGTCGAAAACTTCCAACTTTGTGCTAATCAAGTGACTAAGGTTAGCCATATAGTCCACACACTAATTTCCTTCCCCAAGAACATGTGTAATGGTAGTGACTTGGCATTGCTCCATCAAAGCCTTACAATCCTAGATCAAAACTCCTAGGGGATGATTCATGCATCGGCCATTGACTAGCACAACAGCAACTGCTAAGTCGGTCTCAACATAAGCACAAAGACCTTGGGGCAGGTTGCAAATCAAGATGAGCCCCTGGCAAGGAGCCCTGTTAAAAGAACTAAAGCAAAGGTAGTACGCCTTGTGAAACAAACCACCAATCAGCCATTGTCATCACAAATAACACCACCATAGGCTACTTCAAAACCCCCTCCTCTCAATGACCCATCACAGTTCAGCTTGAGATGACCCACTGGGGGTGGCATCCATGAGACCTACCTCAATTGGCGAGCCACCCTAAAGATGGTAGTAGTGCTTACGGCAAAATGGTCTCGTTCCAGCCTGTAAGCTTTCTCAACTACAACTTCTGGGGGGATGAACTGGCGGTTGAAAACAAAGGGATTTCTGCTTAGCCATAACCCCCAGAGGATTGCTACAAACAAAGCAGCCGAAGAAGATTCAACATCATAGGGTTTGGGGGAACAACAATTTACTCTAACCCAATCCTCAAACCGCATCAATAGAAAAAATGACAAGTCTCTCTCCGGCACAACACATAACCAAACTTGCTTCACATATGTGCAGCGGCAGACTATATGATTCGCGTCCTCCACAATGTGACCACACCGAGGGCACCTGACATCTAAGGTGAAAGCATGTCGCCCTCTATTCTAATTATGCATAAATCTATTCAAGGAGAGGAGCCAAAGAAAAAAATTGACCTTTTCCACCACTGGAACTTTCGAAACCCAATCCACTGAAGATTACACCCCACTGCCTTCTTCTAGACTTATAAGGTATGAGTACTGTACAAAAAAAAAAGGCCATTTAATGAGTTAGTCCAGTAGAAAGAGTCCTATCCAACTACTGTAAAAGGAAGAGGAGTAGAGTTAATACGAGCGAGGACTTCAGCCGGAAGAAGGTAAGTAATAGGACTCGTATCCTAGCAGCCATACTCACTAAAAATATCAGCTACTCTCCGATCCGACATATACTTCGGAACGATATCCAGGATAAAATCCTGTAAAGGACCATCACTTACTATATGGTCTTGCCACAATGTGACACTTGCTCTATTTGTGATTTTCCAACATATCCCTTTCCAAATGTAAGGTACTTGCCCTGAAAAATGCTACACCAAACGACTTCTGAATTTTGCAAAGTCTGCCACCTAACCTTTGCCAGGAGTGCCTTATTCATATCCTAGGGACATCTTAATCTAAGGCCACCCTGCACTTTAGAAGAACAAACAAGCTAGCAGTTCACAAGATGCTGCTTTTTGACATTATCCATAGATCCCCATAAAAAATCCCAACTCAACTTATCAATTTTCTCACAAGTGTCTACTAAAAGCTCAGTTGTTTGCATAGTGTAAGTAGGCACAACTTGTAAAACTAATTTGACCAATGTTGTGCAACCCGCAAAAGTTAAGCGCTTCTGCTTCAAACTTTCCAAGCCAACTTATCCAAAACTGTACCATAGGTTTGCTTGGTGACCCTACTATGAATAACAGGGACCCCAAGGTATCAGCCCAAATCCCTAGTTAACGACACATTAACCCTTCAGCTTAACTGCTGAGCTAGCTGAGAATTTGTGTTCTTGGAAACGAATATTTTAGATTTCTGAGGATTCATTTCCATCCCTGAAGCTTGAGTAAAATCTTGAAGACAATCAGCCATGTGAACTACTTGACTCATAGTTGCTGCCCCAAACAACAATAAGTCATCTGCGAAAAATAAGTGGGAAATTTAGAGGCCCCATTTACCAAATCTAAAAGGTTTCCAGGACTTCGCCCCCACTTTGGATTGTATCATATGAGACAATTCTTCCATCACCAAGATGAATAAATACGGGGCTAAAGGATCCCCTACTGTAACCCATGGTAAGGCTAAAAGAAGTCAAGTTGCTCACCATTCCAACACACTGCTAACTAGACAGAGGAGTAGCAAAACATAATCAAATTGACAATAATTGGGGGAAAATCATAACTGAGCAATACCTGCCGATGGAAGCTCAATCCACTATGTCATAGGCTTTACAAAGATCAATTTTTGCAATAAGTGCACCTTCCCTGCACGTCATTCATTTCATCGAATGCACTACTTCCTACAGGAAAAGAATATTATCATGACTACTACACCCTGGCAAGAAGCTTGTTTGAAGGGGGCCAATAATATCATGAAAAATAGGACAAATCTGATTGACCAACACTTTGCTAATAAGCTTAAAGCATGTGTTCAACAAAGTGATAGGTCAAAACTATTGTATAGACGATGAGGATTTCTCCTTCAGAATTAAGACAATTAGGCCTTTAGCAAGCTCCGTCAAGAATGACCCAATCCTAAATGCTTGCTGAACAAAATTCACCAAACCACTCTTAACAACACCCCAAAATTTTTGGTAAAAAATGGGTTGAATACCGTCACGCCCCGAAGCTTTCATTCCTTTTATTAAGAACAAAGCGTTCCTCACTTCCTCCTCCATAACCAGCCTCCCCAAGTTTGGTAAAGCATAAGCCCTAACATGTGATGAGGGGCAATTGGGAATTGCTGTAAGATTATTTTTTATTGCAAACAATTGCTAAAAAAGGGTTGACACATGCTACTTCAGGACATCATGCTTTGAGGCCCAAACATCATTAACCATCAAAACCGAAATCTTATTCCTGCTCCTGCGCCTCATCATAGAGGCATGGAAGAACTTTGTGCTCCTATCACCATTCATAATACATTCCTTTCGAGACTTCTGAAACCAAAGAAGCTCTTTTTGGGCTAAGACACGGTCATAATCTGCTAAAAGCTTCCACTCAAGAGCTTCGAGAAAGTGCGACGATGAGTACCCAGGGGAATGTTGGATGCCATTTAACCTTCTCACCAGCTGTCATTTTTGCTTAAAAATATTTCCAAAGACCTCGACATTTCGGGTACAGTAGTCCTCCCTGAGAAAATGTGAGGCATCCACAATTGAACTAGCCTCTTTATGCCAAGCCTGAGCAAACACTTCAGGGAAAGTTTCATGCATAAGCCATACCACTTGGCATTGAAAGGGGCGACTCTCCTTTAAAGGCATAAGGGAGTAGAAGGAGTCAAACTACACTGGGTGGTGATCAGAGTAAGCATGAGATAGAACTCCAATGAGCAAGGAACTCGCTCATATCAAGGACTAGAAGATTTACCTGGGTTACTCTAGCCACTTGGCTCAAGGGGGTGAGCATGGTGGTTGCCAGTGTTGGAGTCAAGATTATTTCATCCTGATTTTTGACCTGCCAACTTCATTAATCCATGCCTATTATTATGACTTTCAACCTTATTTTCCTTGTTATAGTGGCTTCTTCCCACTGTCTTAATACCCAATTTGTTTTAACTTAAGTCAATTGACTTCAAAATGACTTATTTTTATTCTTATATTTTTTTAACCCGAAACTAATTTTAATTAAAATCTAATATTATGTAGTTACAATAACCTATTAAAAATATAATTCTTTTGTAATCTTACTAAATTTTTTTGAATTTTTCTAGTTTAAGGCATTAAAAAAGAAACATTCATAGATATTTAACAACATCATGAAATTTTACTTTCGAATAGATTATTGCATCTACATAATAATGGTTTTCAAATGAAATTGATTTTAGGTAAAAAAGATATAAAAGTAAAAATAAGTTAATTGACTTAAATTAAAACGAATTGACTTACATGCTAATTGTGTTGCTAAGGACTTAAGTTCTCTTTCCCATGAGTAGCAGGCCGATCAAGGTCACTCATAGGATGAGTATCCAGGTCAATTTCCATATTATCTCAATCTACGATGACCCAAATCTATTAGTTCGATTTGGAGCGGTGTCCTTCAACTTGGTCGTGTTCAAATCACAACGCTGAGTCGGTTTCCTGTTGTGCCGGGCAGCCAATAGCTTTGGGCTGTATAGACTCTCTTCCTTATCGTGCATTTCCAGCACTATCGATGGTGTTGGAACCATCTCCATGGCATCATTTCCTCAAGGATCCTGTTGACGTTCTACTAGTTTCTCCTGTTAAGAACCACAGTGGCTCGCATCATGAATTTCCTCTGAACAATTTTCCAGGTGATGTCCAAACCAACTGTAGCCAAAACAAACTATGTATAATCCTTTATAGACGACCTACTGAGGGTAACCATCCACCTCAATCCGTGAAACCAACGGCTTTGATAAATCTAACTGCACACAACCTCTGGCAAACTTGCCTCTCATGACAAGGGTTGAAATCGTATCAACCTTTAATGGCTTCCCAATGGTAC
This sequence comes from Aquilaria yunnanensis, assembly GCA_039654915.1. Lineage (NCBI taxonomy): Eukaryota > Viridiplantae > Streptophyta > Magnoliopsida > Malvales > Thymelaeaceae > Aquilaria > Aquilaria yunnanensis. Next base: position 26,958,377 of record CM077600.1, on the reverse strand, counting down.
TAGCAATCGCTAACAAGTACTTCTCACGATAATAATCCAGAGGAAGCTCAGGAAGTCTAATTCAAGCAATGAGAAAAAAGAGTTTCGCTTTTGAATGTCTAAACCCCAGTGGTTTGAATTGCCAAATAATGTCCTATAATCACCCATGGGTTGTCAGTAAGAACCCTCAAGTAGTCTTCATTGCTCTCAAATTTGAAGACGTAGTATCCTATCCCGAGATTAATAGCTTTAAAATTTATCTGCAATTGCCAAGGAACAGTAGCCTTGGCGCACAAAACATGATAATTGATATTACGGCCAATAATCTTCATAATAACCGCATGTCTCCAGTATTGGTTCATAATTGCATGTGCTCGAGCTAGAAACTTCACCTTAGGGACCTTGTCGTGGATGATTTCAATGCCCTCTGTATCTTCCTCCATTGCTTCTAGCACATTTGTCTTATTCTAGCGAGTCTCGAAACCCTGATTTATGTGCCTCAGCAATGAATCTCGATAAGGTCTATGAGAGATCGGTGGCACCAATAAGTCCCCGTGCGTTGGTTTAATCTTTTTTGTACTGCGTTCTTGGTTGTCTTCTTCCTCCGATGAACGCCATTAGCCTCTCTCCACAGCATTCTCCATCTTCACTCAGTCTTTCATAAACACATGTTGGAAACTATTTCTAGTTACGGAAAACTTTACATGACTGTGTCCTGCGTGTTTTTAGCATTCATTAATAGAATGATTTATTATAGTTACCTTCCTGAATTTTAGGTGATATTACACTTGTCCCCCATAATGTTTAAACCCCTTTTTTTATTAATGCCGTCAGTTAGTCGTCGTTAGTCAAAGCTATAACCAACATCCTTGAACTTAGTCTAGTTTACAATTATACCCAAAACTTTAGAAATCTAGAATTTTTCAAGATTGTCCTTCTCCTCCTCATCTTTGCACTTCCATTATCCTCTGCCTTCACTTCGACCCATCCATCTTCTCCTTGCCTCCTTATGCAACTTTTCCTGCTACTTCAATACCCTCTTTTTTGACCCTTTCATCAACTTTTCGTAGGCCCTCGACGGTAACCTTGTTATTGCTACATTAAGGCTTACCTAGACCAAGGCCGCTGACTTAGGGTCCTTCATCTTCATTCTTTTTATTAGTGCCACCTCCGCTACCAACTATAGGATGCTCTAAACATGTCAAGACCGTAACAGTTATGTCACCTCCCAACATTGGATTGCCAACAATGAGTTCAACTCCAATTCCTACAATACCGCCGTAAAATGATGTCAATGCGGCAGCCAAAGCCACCTGGAAATGCAAATATGGAGCCCAAGGGTCAGCCTTAGTTGAGCTCAACTCTGCTTTCTTCAAGCTTTATGAAATTTGTGTTGTTTCTACCAAGTTTTTCTATGTAAGCTATATTTATTATTATTATTATTATTATTATTATTATTATTATTATTATTATTATTATTATTATGCTAATGTATAATATAATTATTTTTTATAAAGAAGTTATGAATTCACTCAACTTGAATAATATTAATTAAAACTTTATATTTAAAAAGGTTGAAAAATTATTATTTTTTTTTTTTAACATTTTTTGGAAAATCTAGGCATTTTCTTTTAATTTTTCTTTTTCTTGGTTAGCGACAAAAAAATTATTTTCTAAAATCATTATTCAAGTTATTATTAATTGGATAATTAAGTGATATATTTCCAAATATAAAATATCAATTGAAGCGACTGGACTTATTGAAGCGTTGGCATTCATCTTCTCTAATTCAATTTGCATCGATCCACAAAAGAACAAGTAAGGCAAATTTGGATGAGTTTGAATGGGTAAAGGCATGGAAGGACAAATGATTTTGGGGATGAGATTGAGGATGGAGGCAATGAAGTAACAAGGCAGGCACTACTAAAAACACATGTTTTTCCAACTGCCTTATTTCCAACGGTCAAGCAGTTGGAAATTTTCCAACTGCTGAGGCAGTTGGAATGAAGAAAAAATATTTTCCAACTGCCCAGCAGTTGGAAATTTTGATAGAGGTAATTTACGTAGTAGTTATATAATAATTCCAACGGCTAGCCGTTGGAAAATGTGGGAATTATATATATATAATACTTCCAACGGCTTGAACCGTTGGAAAATGATTAATGGGTTTGTTAGTATGAGGTGAAAATGTTCCAACGGCTATAACCGTTGGAAAAAAACATATGGTATTATTAGTTTGTGAAGTTTCCAACGGCTTAAGCCGTTGGAAAATAATTTGGTTGCCAGATGTAGTTTCCAACTGCTGACACAGTTGGAAAAAATATATGGATTTAGTGTGAAAATTTTCCAACGGCTTAATCTATTTAATGAAACGGTGCACTTTGGTCTTTTGTTTCCAACGGCTAAGGCCGTTGGAAATGCTCAATTTAAATCACCCCCCTCCAGGCAGTCATCGTCTCCAGAAGCCAAAAGTTCATCTTTCTCGTTTCTCTGTTCCTCCTTCACACACTCACACACAGCACCTTCAAATCTTTGATTAAGGGGTGATTCGAGTTCGTAGAGCTGATTTGAGCGTAGATCTGGTATGGTTTTGCAAGATCTGTAGTTAGATTGCATTTTTTTTGAATTTTTTCTCCTATTTTTCGCGGATTTTCGTTGTGAGTTGTATATATTTAATGTGTATTTTTTTTGCTTCTTGTAGCTGATTCGAAGCAATTTGGAGAGATTTGAAGGAAGTTTAGGGTCCGATTTGAGGTTAGTTGGTTAGATACGTTTTTTTAATTTTTTTTCATTTATTATAGTTAAAATCCGGAAATATTTCATGGTATTTTGGGTTGAAAAATGTAAAATGTATGTGATTTGTAGTTGTTGATTGTTGGGTGTTAAGTATTTGGGTTACCCATTATAATTTAACATTTATATCCAAATTTTTGGCTTTTTTATTAATTTCGGGATTAATTAAAAAATAGAAAATAATGGCTTTTAAGGTAATTTATTTATGTAGTATATTTATGTGTCAAAATAGTTACTGTAATTAAAAATATTTAATTTTATATTTTAAGTAAATTGATTAGGTATTATATTTATGTGCAAAATTAGTTAGTAAATTTAAAAATATTAAATAATTAGTTTGAAGTAAATTGTTTAGGTTGTATATTTATGTGTGAAATTAGTTAGTAACATTAAAAATAGTTAGTAATTAGTTTGAACTAATTTGTTTAGGTAGTGTTATTATGAAACTAATTACTTAGTATATTTAAAAATAGGTTAAAATTAGTTGATAGTAAAATGCTGAGGTAATATATTTATGTTTCAAAATTAGTTAGTATATTTAAAAATAATAATTAAATAGTTTGATGTAAATTATTTAGGAACTATTTTTTGGTGTGAAATTAGTCAGTATCTTTAAGCGTAGGAATAATTAGTTGTTAGTGAAATTACTTGATTAGTATATTTTTTAATTAATAAACTTACTGTTTTAAGCACATAGTTTATGTAGTATATTTATGTGATCTGAAATTATTAGTTATTTTTAAAAATCCCAAATCTTTTGTGGATTGTCAATTGTTTAGGTAATACATATTGTATGTCTGTATAATGTTTAATTTGATGCATTTTTACAATGTTTTCGTAATTGGAATTAATATAAACGTACAAAATATGGATATTTAAGTAAGTGTAGTTCATTAAGTTTGACCTTGAATAATAATATATGTCAATAATAATAATAATTGTAATAATATATAATACTTCAAAGAATAATTATTATTGTAAGAGGCGTAGTAAAGTCAGAGTAAGAATAATAATAATTATTATTATTAGTATTATTATTTAAATTGATTAATCAAGTACGAGTAATAATAAAGATATTAAATATATTAATAATAATAATAATAATAATACTAATAATTATAATTATAATAGTTATAATATATTATTATTGAAAGAATAAATTATATTGTAAGAATAGTAGTTAAGTAATAGTAATAATAATAATGATGATAATTTTTATTACAGTATGCATAAATCCAATAATAGTAACTAATTATTATAATAATAATTATTATTATTATACTAATTATAATAGTAATAATAGTAACAATAGTATTAGTAGTAGTAATAATAAATGTAATAATAATAATGATTATTATAATAGAAATTACTAATACTTAATCGAATAAGAGTAATAATAATTATAATAATATATATTCTTATGAAGAAAATAGTAATTATGGAGGTTTTATTATTATTATTATTATTATTATTATTATTATTATTATTATTATTATTATTATTATTATTATTTGCATAATAAATCCAATAAGACTAATAATAATAAATCCAATAACACCAATAATAATAAATCCAATAATATTAATAATAATAATAACAATTATTAATAATATTATTATAATATTAACAGTAGTATGTAGTAGTAGTACTAGAGGTAGTATAATAATAATTACTATTATTATAACTATAGTAAGAATTAATCCAATAAGAGTAATAATAATTATTATAGTAAGTATTGTTGTGCCTGGACGACGACGACCAGCGCTTACGCATGCTGGCCATGTTGATGTCACACAGACTCCGGAGTTTACTCAACAAGTACAGCGAGTCGTAGCGGAGCAAACTGCACAACAAGCATCACATTATGAGCGGAAGCTAGAGCGTCTGAAGAGGAGACAACGGCTTGAGCTCGAGTACATATGTAACTCAATTGGCATTCCACCGCCCGCGCCTCCTGCAGATGATGATGATGATGACTCGCCAACAGTTTAAGATGATATCAGGTATATCATGGTACTATGTGTGTTTAATAACAAACAAACTTTTAGTTGGAGAATGAAACCATGTAATTTCTACTATAAATGCTTATGTGTGGATTTAGTTATAACATTTATATAATGACGTAGTAATTTCAACTGTGAATGTGTGTATGTCGTCTAATATATATTGTTATGTAATTGGTGCAAAAAATTTGACTTATGTACTAATAATTATCTAGAATATAATAGGTTAACGTTTAAAGCAAGCAATCAATTCAAATGAACAGTGCAATGAATGAAAAAATAATTCGAAACGGAAAGTAAAAATGGCAAAATTTTCAATTGCTTTTTCCAACTGCCCCGGAAAATTTTCAACTGCTCAAGCAGTTGGAAAATTTGCCAAAATTTCCAACTGCTCAGGCAGTTGGAACACAAAAAAATGGAAAAAAAAATAAAGCAGTTGGAAATTCTCCAACTGCTAACAGTTGGAAATTCCAACTGCTAAAACTTGGGCCGTTGGAAGAAAAATTTCCAACGAATGGATTTCCAACTGCCTTATTTCCAACTGCTGACAGTTGAAAACATAAAATTTCCAACTGTCAGCAGTTGGAAATGGCAGTTGGAAATTAAGGTTTTTTTAGTAGTGAGGGTCGGATAAGGTGTCGGAGAGGTGATAGAGATGGATGGGGTCAAAGTGGCAGCAGCGAAGAATGGAAGTAAAGAAACAAGAAGGAGAAGAGCAATATTGGAAAACTGTAGATTTCTAAATTTTTGGTATCATTGTAAACCAAACTAAATTCAAGATAGCTAATTATAATTTTGGCTGATAGCTGATTGATAACATTAAAAAAGTAAGGGTAAATGTAGATTTTCAAACCTTAAAAGGGCAAGTGTAATATCACCTAAAATTCAAAGGATAACTGTTAAAAACCCTTAATAGAATTTCATGGCTAGAAAACTTCGGTAACAATAATAAGCTAGCTATGTGTTGATTGTTGTTTGTATGATTTTGCTGTTAACTTTGATATATAGAATTCTCCTGTGACACAATTTATGTTCTATTCAATACTTCATCCATCTCATTTTAGATGAAACATTTGGTTTTAACATGAAAATTAAGAAAGAGAACAAGTTTGTATATTATTTTCATTTTTACTCTTCAGTTTTTACAAGTAAATAAAAAATTATAGGGAAACTAGTGACTAAAATGATAGTATGAAGGTAACATGATAAAACAATTTACTAAATAGGAAAATATTGCAAAGATTAAGATGACTCAAAATAGAAAATTTTCCATCCTTTAATCTTTTTTGGGATCGATGGAAGAACATCATATATGAGCAATTGAAGTTAGAAGTTTTCATTTGTAGTTTTAGAGACTACATGTTTCTTAAAATTTATAAGATTTCAAGCAACATTTGACAATTTTATTGCCTTACATTGCTACAGGAAAGGTTGGTGTTGAACCGTGGCCATTGCTTAGGCAGATGTTCTTAGTTACGAACTCTTCTGTCTGCCACGGACACTATAACATCACTTGTGTTTACTTTCATATTTTGATAACTAAAACTTGGATTTAATGATTTGAGTTCAATAGTTTACTTTCCTTAACCCCTGTCATATGCACATAATAATAGTAATAATAATAATAATAATAATAATTGTTGTTGTTGTTGTTTTTGTTTAAATTCACAATCTCGCCATGAAATGATAAAATTAAAGCTCAGATCAAGAATATATAATTTTGTTCCAAGTTTGAACCATGTCTTTTAATTTCAAACCCAATTCCAATATGGGGCTTTTGACATTTTTTTCGCTCATTCATGAGCTTTTCCTACAACTTTGTTTCACCAAATTTAGTTTTCTACTGTTCTATTAAGCGTACAGTGTCGGCAACGACCTTCCACTTTTTCGAAAAACATGACATTAAACAGAACAGAATAGAAAGGCACAGTTTCTTTGAACTAGAATATATTATTAATAGTCTTCAATAAAATTTTCATCTTATCATTTCCGTTAAATTTTTTTTTTTTTTGTGACAATCATATAAATATAGTATCAGATTGATGATGAAAAAAAAATAATAAAAATAAAAATAAAGCTCTTGGAACGTTTTCTTCAAAAGAAAGAAATGCAAGTTCTTTCAGATCATCTTTTAGGTTGTAATTTAGGTCAAGGTCTCCCATTAATTTCATGAGCGAAACGATTGTATAAAAAAACCTTTTGCTCGATGTGACTCCTTTCCTTCAGCCTTTTTTTGGGTGAAGTAGGCTTAGTAAGTATTAAACGAACAACAGAAGACAAAGGAGTTCAATTTCCCTTCAGCCTTCAGGTGCCCTTCCTACTCTTTGGAAGCGAATTCGACTGATTTATTTTCAAATGGCCATGTATAGATCAATATCCGGTTACAATTAATTTGTTTTTTTTTCTTCGATTTTCAAGTCTTGTAAGAATAAAACAAAAACTGTACTCCGTAAGCCGGTATTGTTTGGTCTGGGTGGTGTTGGCTAAAGTTGAGTTAATTATCCTAATAAATGCGGCGGGAAACTTTCAATAGACGGTGGCCACCACAAATCGGCCATCGCCTACAAATGAATGCGCCGTTTTTGAATGACAAAAAACAAATTCGATACACTGAATTTGACTTTTTCAAAAAGCTGCAGGGTACGAGTAGAAAATAGTGTGCGAATGCAATTTTATGACCCACCAACGTATGGGCTTTCAGATTTCGACGTTTCATACCCATCTCTATGTCCTCCTTCCCTCAAATTGTCGTCCGCAAATTTAAGCCGAGGTCTAGATTTCTCTGAATTTAATTTCATGTCCATCTACCTCTACTTAAGGGTTCAAAATCGAATAGCTAAATACTCGTCACGGTAACTGTATCTACAAGCAAGTCTATGTTCCATCTATTGCGGTACCAAAATTTTGATGGTGGACTTGGTGAGTAGCGATTGGCCTCCACCAATAGGTTCCAACTTCCATCTGTTGCTTCTTCCGGTCATTCCATAATTGTAACTCATTTCATTTTAGTATTACTATGATCCATTTGGTAAAAGTGTTATTTAACTATCTAGTGTTAGAGATCACAAAAAAAATTTTAAAAAAAAAAAAAGCGATAGAGGGAGAGCCTCACAGTTGCTTTTGCCTTTTGGGTCTACAGATGAAAAATAAATTAAAAAGAAAAAATCTAATCGCAGTAACTTTACGGATCAATAATTGAGAAGAGGATCCGTATGTTTTATTGTCATTTAGAAATAGAGGCATAGGTTGGGTGTACAATAGCGCCCTGACTTGGAGCTGAATGGTCTTAGTCCTATGGTGATGATATTTGCCAAGACTTTTTTAGTGCCCGAAGTAGGTTTGGGACAACTCCGATGGTGACTAAACCTGGCTGCTAATACACCTCTCATAAACCCTGCCTTTTGATTTAGGCAATGCACGAGTTGTTGACAATCAATAACTCGAACCAAGGGTATAGAAGTTCCGGAACTGAGTTGCATGGTATGTTTAAGATGTCAAAATTTGCAGACAGACATAGCTCTGGTTCTCTGAGTTCCAAGGGAAGAGAACCTAATACGACGAATACAAACAGGAAGTGGAAGCCATGAATAGATAAACGGATACAACATCAAGGGTAGGTTCTACTTTTCCAGCCACTCCTCCCTCCAGTATTCACTGAATACCAGACACTTCTATGTCTTCAAAGGAGCCTTCTTCTCTCTGTCGGATATTCGAGCAGGAGCTGTCGAGTGTGACTTGAAACGGCCTCTCCCTCCTTCCTCTCTCTCCTGGAAAATTGAATGAATATCAACATTGTTCACTATCTCTTGATGCAGGTTTTGTAAGTGATGAAGACGAATGAGCAACATAGACTCATAAGAGGTTAAAGCAGGTAAAAATGACAAAATCTAACTCAACCTGAACAGAGCAAACTCAAGATAATTAAGAAAGTTGAATGATCCAAAAAAATGATAGCTCTAACCCGACTGAAACATTAAAAAAAACCTCGCACTAATTTACTGAAAACATGAACTATTGAATTTGGGAAGACCTGACAATGTCTGAAACTAAACTAACATGGATTCCAAATCTGAATCTAACATGACCTAACTTGACGCGCCTGCTTTGCCATTTGGACTATTTACAACAAATTGGGAGAATTCGTGGAAAAAAAAAAAAAAGATATCCTGATACCTTTTTCTTGACAATCTGAACCACGTCCTCATCTTGCAAAACTTGCGATAGGCCACAATGCTGAGGGTAGTGCCTTGCACTTGTGCCCCATACCAGCACATATTTTACATCCTTTACCAAATTCCTGTGTATATGGTTACAGAAGTCTTCAACGGTGCAGCCACCTCTATCCTATTATATGCAAACAGATAAAAGATGAACAGAGTAGAAAAACAGGCAGACCTGCAATTTGTGAATACAATAGTGACATATCAAATGAGTAGAAAGTACATCACATACAGCAGAAAGAACTACAGGATCTGTGAAATCAGGTTGCTGCCCTTGTGGCTTCGTATATACTCTCACAAGCCCCATCTCTTCCCACATCCTTGCAAGCAGTCTGTCTAAGTTCAGCTGCATGGACAAAGATGAAACGTATAGGTGAGACTGTCGGAGCATGCAGGTTGCACACACAACTTATTTATGTAATATTAACTCAGAAAAGCAACGGAGGGGCCCGGCAGGAGAAAGGCAGGAAGCAGGTGGGCAGCAAATAGGCACATTGTTCTGGTGGGGAGGCAAGGCAACAAATTGCATGCTCTTTGGTAGCTAATCCATGATAGAAATAGCATAAAGACACAACACAGTGAAAAAATTGTAGTTGATCCAGTGTCTTAAAATCTTATCAAAACACCAGGACAGAAACATGAGGTCAACAGGATCCGCAAAGTAACTAAAAAGCATGTTTAAGACTAGAATTCAAAATCTACCTTTAGATTGCAGCTAATGACAACAGAATTAGATTGCCGGGCTAGCTTATCAACATCATCAATTCCAATAACATCTATCTTGTTATAAACATATATACACTTCATGTATTTTCGGTTGCCTTCAATGACATCTATAAAATCATCCACTGTGGCATCTTCACGAAAAAGAACCTGCATTTAAGTGTGAATAAAATTAGAACCTATGGAATTTGAGCAAATTACTACATACAGCAGGCACACAGTACTTCAACTAACAATATTAGAATACATAAAGAAGAAACTATAATGGTAGGTACAGGTGACAAGTAATTGAGAAGCCATAAGCAGGTACACTGGTCAATGAACTACTCAGCACACAAACTTGAGAATGCACTTGTAAACTAAGGAAAAATTATTACAGGTACACAAGAAACTGAATACTGAAAGAAAACTCAGCATAGGTCATTGTGATGGGATATAAAATAGAAATTAAAGCCATGTAAGAGAACACATTTATCACAAAATACTTGATTTGAAGAATCTGGCCAAAGGAGAAAACATGATCCAGTGCTTAAAATGGAAATTTCAATTTTTTGCAACAGAAAAAGGCCATAAAAATAATTTTTCAACCTTAGGATACAATATTCATTATATTTAACATTTGACAGAATTGCATATCACTATGGGACAACTGCTTCACTTGTAGACCTTAGCACATTTGTGTGTTTCATGCTCAAGTAGTCTTTCTAATCTCTGAATTGCATTTATATAAAAACGGATCAAAAGGAATTCACATCATCACATGCTAGCTGCTGCATACCTCCGCATTATGAATTTTGTATTCATGCAGAACCTGGTGGCAGAGTTTCTCATCCACATGAGTCAGTGGCATGGTGCTGTTGAAAGAAATGCCTCCAGTTTTCTTCTTCTTGAAGTATATCTGTAATGGAAAAGAGAAAAACAATAACAAAAAAAGCAAAGAAAGAAAAAGCCACAAACATATATTCTAACAGAACTTGTTAAGCTCATTGCCTGGGCATGTGCAGCAGATGTCTTGTGCTTTGCAGTCCTAATTGCCTAGGCAAGCATATGTGTCCGTTGTTTCACTAGCAACATCAGTGCATGGTGCACCTAAGGTACATGCCCTAAGAGGAATGGAGATGCAGCAAACCTGGGGATCATTTACCAGCCTAAGGCATGCATAACAATCTTTTGTGCCCATGAACTGAAGGCGATGTACAGACTGAATTATCCTTTCGTGTTTACACCCACCCCTCCTCCCTATTTAGTACGACTTGTATATAACAGAAAAGGAGGCATGCAAAGAGGAGGGGTGTGTCCGCTTTCAAGCTTTAAAAACCTTTACATATGGAAACTGAGCAATGCGAAGATGAAAAGTGCAGTGACAGCAATGTTAAACAAGGTAAACAAGTCAATGTAAATCAGAAAGCACAGAAACCAAATTATTTTGTAAATCAAACATAGTAATTCCCCAAAACCATGCTTTGGCAAAGTTCATAAAGTGAGAATCAACAATCATGCTTGAGACATATAGAAAATTGACACAATTTGTTTACCTTGTTTTAAACAGACTATTAGCCAAGTCAAAGAAGAAGATATCTTACAAAAAAGCCACCACAGTTAGTTTCCTTTAGCTATGTAGAGCACAGTACAGCAGGCCATATAAAATAAAAATCTTGCATAGGCAGGAGGATAATTAGGTCAAGCCAGTGATCAAGGGGGTTAGAAAGGAAGCATGAGAAGGGAGATTCAACTCTTATATATACAAGATGGTACAAATGTAGATAGGAATACAAAATAAGCAAAAGGAAAGAAAATAAATGCCTGTGCTTTAATAGTTGTCATATATATTCTTCAAAAACAAGCCATTGATAAAACTTATATTTTTAGGAATATGTTTGATCCCAAAATTGTTAAACACTGCATAAATTACACAACTTCAAGAATCACTCACTTGTGGTGGTCTCTTATTTAAGCGCAAACCAACAGCTTCAAGTTCCCTTGTCAATATCTGGCGATGACCCTCACTCTGAAAAATTTCATAAACAAATGACACAAAACATAAATAACATAAAAAATAAAAGGAAAGATATGGGGAAAACTGTCACAGCTATATCGGATGCCAAAAATCAAGGGAGGAGAAAGAGGAAGAGGTATCAACTTTGGACATATGTCTTATTATTACAGTCACAGAATAGTTAAAACATATGAGAAAAATGAAATTCTGAAACATCCACATGGAAACTAACATACGTTTATATCAACTTTAACATAGCTATCAAATAGATTCTAATCAGAGCTAGCAATATCAGCGGCCAGGCACTCGAGTTCAAGTAGCAACTTACTTTGGAGGCATCAAGAACCATCAGAACAATGTCAGAAGACTTTGAAACAGCGATGACCTGCAGATAAGAAGTGTCAGCAACTTCATAGAGTTTCTTTAGCAAGCAGTTGTGAATAGTACAGACATGATTAACCAAAAAAAAAAAAATTTCATCCATCTCCTCAAGAAGTTGCAAGGTGAATGTCACTGACAGCAACTCACCAAAAATCAATCTCTAAGTCTATAATGCTTTAACTTCTAACAAGAAAACTTTCTTGACAAGTTTATCACACACATAACATCAAAGATCAGAGCGGGCTGTACAAGCATTTGTAACCAACTACAAGTATAATTGTTATAGCAATGGCTCATACCTGCCTCCCACGACCCTTGCCCTCAGAAGCTCCTTCAATTATTCCAGGAAGATCAAGAAGCTGAATCTTAGTATCATTATAGTGTATAATACCAGGAATGCAGGTAAGTGTCGTAAATTCATATGATGCAGCTTCCGAATGAGTTCCTGTTAACATTGTCAAAAGTGTTGATTTCCCAACACTGTCAACACCAACCAGAAGAGTCAGCCTCCTTGTAACTGATGTCACAAAATCACTCTAATAACAGTTTGGTATTAGTTATCAAAGTTAAATTAGAGCCAAGTAGAAGAAAAACCTTGGAAATCCTATTAGTGCAACACGTCCATGACCATACTTTGTAACTTCAAAACCCTCTCCAGCTCCACTAGAACCCTGAATCATTCATTGATATATCAGTTAAACAACCAAAAGAAAGTCTTCATAAAAGTTCGAAAATACCCAGCATACACAATTCCACTGGTGATTGAAAGAATGCTCGTGGATATGCATTTTAATCAATAGGATGGTTGAAAGAAATTAAACCTGAAGACCTCAAAAGTAAGTTTGCAGGCTACACAAGGCTAATGCTACAAACAATTAGACCTCTTTTACAGAATGAAAGATCAAGAATAGAAAATTACAATTATAAGATGAGAAGGTGAAAAGGCATTCACAGAACACGGTCATGTGAATCGAAGGTAGAAGCCAGAAAGCTAACATGCGAGGATCACCCAGTAAGCACAACGAGAAAGGACAAACAATTAGTTCACTTCAGCCAGTCACTTTTCTATGCTAACAGGAAAAGAGAAGCTGAAAATTTTGTCGCTTCCATGAACATATTGGCAATAAATTTGCTTATATCAACCATACATGTGCAAACAAGATCAGACTTTTTTTTCCTACAATCAGCTCTTGTACATATTAAGATAATAAAGAGCAGTACTTTTGGGGGCTCCAATAACTGAGTCCTAAGCTTTGCAATCTTCGCCTTGAGCTGACCCAGATGATACTCTGCCCGGTAACCAGAAAGCGGCATTAAAAAAAAATTAGAAGATGGACTAAAACTACAAAAAAATACAAACGATTTGTATACACAATTAGTGGGACAAAAAACACGTACCGGTAGCTTTGTTTTTCTGGGTCCGAGCCATCTCGGCCTCGATTTCTTTGATCTTCTCTATAATCCCCATGTTGCGCCGGAGTGGAGCTGGGTCACTGAATCAAGTCACGAAACAAACAAAATTTCGGCTGCGACGGCGAATCGCCGAACCGAACCAGGCCAGTGTCGATGTCGACTTTTTCCTGGGAACGGGAAGCAGCCAGCAGCGAACAAACTGTGATTGCGATCAACGAATTACCCCCCGAATAAATTAGTACCAAACTTCAGAGCCCACTAATTTACAAACATTCCTTTTTAGATCCAATATTATATAAGAACTAACGCTATGGTAAAAAATGTGCAACACTTTTGTGCACTACGGGTGAAAAGGGACCAGGCCTTTTTTGGGTAATTTAAGCGCGAGCTTTAGTTGAGGTATTTTGAGCCAGGCTTTTTCAAGTTCAAGCTTGAGTCAAAAAATGAAAATTGGGTCGAACAAATTTGGGGCCAAAATTGAGCCTTAAAATATCGGCCCCATGAGCTCACGGGCTTATTGGACTCGAGCCCTTTTGTTTGTTTCCCATTGGCCCTTAAGTCTTCCTAAGTCCTAACAGTAACCTTTACTCCCCCAAACAGCTTGCAGCCTGTAGCCAAGCCTAAGTGCTTACTGCCTAACACATTGTGGCAACCTGACCCTTAGTCTGCCCACCGAGATCAATGCCAGCACGATGACGAGAGCCCACCAAGTGGACAAACAATCCCCACCAACATCACAAGTTCATGACGATAGCCCCACGCCCCAACAATTGGCCGAAGATTGACGCACCAGGCACACTCTAGCACTGAAAACCTAAGCCGATGGCAAACAGCAATCAATCCCAAGGTCGCGCAAGTCTCACTTGGTACTGGTTATTCCGATTCAATTCCCACCTGGTACTGATTGTTCACTTGTTCGTGATTTGGATTTATCTAGTTGTGTGCTCGATTTGTAGTGTATTGGGATGAATCCCCCATTAGTTTAACTATAGTGGTCCAAAAATCATGAGGCAGCTAGCAAAGGACGGATTATAGTGGCTCCATAATCAAAGTGAGGAAGATCATGGCTCATTTGTGAAGTTCACAAATTAGGGTATAATGGAAAAAAATTAGAAAGTTTAGGATAAGTTCTCCAATTTTCCCTTTTGTGGTTATCTATGTAAAAAAAATTATAAATTCAATCCTCATTGTGGCAACGTCGGGTTTTCGGGAGTCGCCACCAATCTGTTTACCTAGGTCGATTGGTCACCTTAAATATTGGTCTGCGAGAGTTCGGGGATCGGGAGTACGGTTACGCTAAAACAATATTGTTATAGCGCCCAAAATTGGCACCTTAGTTGATTTTAATTTTGTTTTACTTTGCTTTTAAATAATTTTCAGTTAATTTAGAGATTTTAACTGAATTAGTCGAAATGTGGATTTTTAAGTTAATTTGTATAAAATTTTATACTTCCGAACCATGGACTCTGCCGAGTCATTTGGACACGGAAGATTTTGATTCCGAACCATGGACTCTGCCGAGTCATTTGGACACGGAATTTGGTGAAATTTTAAACAATTTTATCCATATTGTAAAAATATGAATTTTTTATCTTTTTATTTAATTTATTTATTTTAAAAAGTTTGATATTTTCCAAACCGTAGATCCTGCCGGATCATCCGGATATGGAAATTAAATTTAATTTATTGTTAGTTATATAATTATTACTTTTATGGAATTAATTATTAGTTTAATTACTAATTCATAATTCTTTTTGTTATAGAATTTTTAGATAAAAAAATTTTATTTTTTTATTTTCTTTCTTTTCTTTTCTCTCTTTTCTTTCTTATATTTTTCTTTTCTTTTTGATTTAATCTTTCCTTTCTTTTCTTTCTTTTCTTTCTTTTCTTTTTCTTATCTTTCTTATCTTTTTCTTATCTTTCTTTTCTTTTCTTTTTCTTGTCTTTCTTATCTTTTTCTTATCTTGTTTTAGTTTTCTTTTTGTTTTCTTGTTTAATGAAAAATATTTATTATTTTAGTGGATTTAAAAGTTATATTTTAAATAAATCAGTAAAATATAAAGTCTTAATTTTCATGTATTTTTTTTAAACAGGTTTTATTTTTATTTTTTTATTATTTTTACTGGATAAAAATAACTATTAAAATTAATTTTAACTTTTTGTTATCTTTAAAGAATTAAAAACATGTATATAAAAATAAAAATAATTGGCTTTTTTAAAAATGATTTTTATTAGCCTTAATAATTAATTACAGAATAATCTTCTTTTAATTTTCATTTATTTATTAATTAGTAAAGGGTAAAGGTGAATTAAATAAAAAAATTATATAAAGAAAAAAATTAATAATAATAAAGTGGGGCTTTTTGGCCATCCACTTTAAAAATAATAATAAATGTTAGCAAAGTTAATTAAATTAATTGTTAAACAACAATAATAAAAAGTTAGTCAAGTTAATTAAATTAATTAATTAACAACAATAATAAAAAGTTAGCCAAGTTAATTAAATTAATTAATTAACAACAGTAAAAAGTTAGCCAAGTTAATTAAATTAATTAATTAACAACAATAATAAAAAGTTAGCCAAATTAATTAAATTAATTAACAACAATAAATAAAAAGTTAGCCAAATTAATTAAATTAATTAATTAACAAAAATAATAAAAAGCTAGCCAAGTTAATTAAATTAATTAATTAACAACAGTAATAAAAGTTAGCCAAGTTAATTAAATTAATTAATTAACAACAATAATAAAAAGTTAGCCAAATTAATTAAATTAATTAACAACAATAAATAAAAAGTTAGCCAAATTAATTAAATTAATTAATTAACAAAAATAATAAAAAGATAGCCAAGTTAATTAAATTAATTAATTAACAACAATAATAAAAGTTAGCCAAGTTAATTAAATTAATTAATTAACAAAAATAATAAAAAGCTAGCCAAGTTAATTAAATTAATTAATTAACAACAATAATAAAAGTTAGCCAAGTTAATTAAATTAATTAATTAACAACAATAATAAAAGTTAATTAATTGTTAACAACAATTATAAAAGTTAGTAATAATGCAAAAATTAAAAGGTTAGTAACAATAATAGTATTAAAAGTTAGTTGTTAGTAAGTTAATAACAACAATAAAAAAAGGGGTTAGTAATAAACAAATAATAAACAAACAAGTAAAAATTAAAAGGGTTAGTAATTAATTCTGCAAGAACAAAATAAAAGGTTAGTGACCAAAGTGAAAGAAAATTGAAAAGATGAAGGATTAAATGAGAGTTGTACCCTTAAAAACTGAATTTGAAATTCTGGAAACGTGAAGAACAGAACGCACGCGCGCGGGGGGAGAGAAAAAAAAAAAAAAAAAGGGTCAGAGAAGGTTTAGGTTTTCTGGAGAGGAAGAGAAGAGGGCCAGGGACCTAGGCTATAATTTTTTCTTTTTTCAAAACGGAGCTCTAAGCTTCATTTCTATTTTTTTTCTCTGTTCAGCACAAAATTTGGGGGGCTATTTATAGAGGAAGTTTAGCTGAACTGTTGATGGATAAATTAATAAAAAATTTCAAACTTATCTATTAAATTGGTAAAATGACAATTTTAGTCCTTTACGTCTCTCAGCCTCTGGATAAGTTCCTGAAGCTTCTGATTTTGACAATTTTGTCGTTTTCTGTCAATTTGAGCCAAAAACGTCGGCAGGCTCAAAATTTTATGTGACAAACTACCAAATGCTCCTGGAACTTTTAGAATTTGTCAATTTTTTCCGAAACTTCTCAATTTTGTCATTTTTACCTCAAACTTTTAATTTTTTGTCATTTTTTTCATGAAATTTTATTTTATTTCAAACATACACATATTCACACATATATCATTTTAAATCAAATTTTCACAAAAAAAAAATATATTTTAAACTAATTAAATTTTTTTTAATAATAATAGTAATATATATATATATATTTTTTTTAAATTAATTTTTTTTAATAAAATTTTTTTCAAAATTTTAAAACACCCGGACGAAATTGGGTGTCAACACTCATCTTTCATATAAGTTATAATTATGATACTAAAAATTTATGTGTAAGTCAAGCTTTGCAGGCACATTCCTTCTCGGTGTGGCTAGATCTCCACATCCAGAAAATGGAAGTAAAGGGTCCATGGTGGTGGATGAATTAAGCATGACATAAATGGTGTTTAAGGGTGAGGAGGATTGGTGGTTCTCGTGGCTACGCAAATTGAGTCAAATGATGTTGGGTTAGAGATCCATCACTTGATGTTCACGAGTTCACCAAAGGGTTGGTAGCCCAATTTCACAAGTTTAGGGGCTAAATGGCCAATTTTATTTTTATAAGAATTTTTTGTCTCTGTACTAATATATAAACAAATATGTTTACATACTTTTATTTGTACATATATCTAGAATTACTTATACATATCAATCACATTCTTTTTATATTAGGATTCGTATTGGCTATCTTATTTATAATTTAATATCATATCGACTATCTTATTTAAAAGTTAATATCATATTTACTGGGATAGAGATATTCAAAAATAAGGAGTCTTATATGTATAAACATAAAAAGAGTTATGTACGAAAGAGTAAACTCATTAGTATATAAAATATCCTATTATTTAAAAAACTTTTTAATAGTATATGAGTAATATATTATGATTTCATTCATACATATATCTAAGATAATTTGTACATATCTCACATTCTTTGTACATTTAGTTTATGGATATCTATGGTTTTGTATATATTTTTTATTAGCTTAATATAAAAGAATAGAAGTCAATTAGAAAAATATTTATTGATTTTCAAGATCTTATTTATATATATGTCTCACGCAATTTGTACATTTCTCTCATGGTTTTGTACATTGAGATATACATACTTGTAATTCAATTTATACATGTCTATAACTTTGGTAGAAAGTGCATTCAATATGTTCACACTTATTTTTTTAATATTCAATAATAGTTTTGTGATCTCATTTGTATATCTGTCTTATATGATTTGAGGATGGATCTCATTTTTAATTTCTTTTAGAAAAATTAGGAAAATTTAAATGGATCCATTAAAATTTATTAAATATAAAATAAGCAAATAAATAAATAACTTTTTCTCTATAAGTATGTCAAAATTAAATTAAAATTTCATGTTTTTCTTTTAGAAGTATATTATATATAAATAAAATTAACTTTGTGTGACCCCATAGTGAAAAAAATTATATATCCGTCCTTGTATGATTTTTATATATCTCTCACCTTATTCATACATCAAGTTCATACATATCTATCGTCTGATTTATACATATCTCTGATTTTGTGGGAAGTGGTTTTGATGCGTTCACACATATTTTACACTACAAATGGTAATCTTGGAATATAAATACATATAGACATAACAAGTATGATGCATATTCGGCTTACCAAAAGTTACCTAGTTCTAGATCATCACATGTTCATTCCCTCATTTGGTTTCCTAAATTGCACTTTTTCCCTATTTTCTATGACTGTTAATCAATCTTTAGTCAACAATATAAAAAACATCTCCACTTTTACTTTTAAATAAATAAAAAATAAAATGATTTAAATTGTCCAATAATTGTTAAACAATTATTAGATAGTTCAAATTCATTGATAAATTAACACTTGTGTTTCCAAATTCTAGTTGAAAAGTAGCTCAAGCCAAAGCTAACCTAGCTCTCTGATTACAACTTCAACACAATGACCATCTAGTAGGCTTGCGATCACTTTTATAGGGATTTCTTCAAGGACTATCATGAATTTTTTTAACTTGTTCTAATCACCTCAACTTTTGGTGCATGCAACTAATGTACCAATATATATAGATTCCAATGAACCCTAGGGGGTTGGAAAATGCCTTGGCGTTCTAACGCCAAGCCTTGGGTTCAAATATTCTCTTCCTTCTTCAATGAACGTATACATACACATTCTCAACTCTTCCATTTGTTATCCATAGATGTACTCTTTTACATGTTTGTATTACCCGGCCGCTATAACAAACTTGTGAGTTGTGAATTGGGTCCCTGCATCATAAGGCTACAAAATGTTATCAAGGATTTAATTTGTTCACTCAACTCTTCAAACTTGTTGAGAAAATTATTGTAGATTATGCTCGTTTAACAATTAATTGATTGGCAATAGAGCAATATTGGTTTGACCTAAAGTGTGGAATTGAGAACTTTTTTTGTGAACGGAACTTGAGTAACAAATGAGTAATTCTTGCTTGAAGACATTCGAGTTCAAGTTTAATTGTTTACATGAAAAATGCAGTAATTTTTTTTTAATAGAGAAATATAAATGTAATTAAATTAACCAAAAAATATATGAATGACGGAAAAAAAATGCCCATGAAAAATAAGGAAATAGAATAGGAAAAAATAGAGAAAAAGAAAAAGTTGGAGCAAGGAAAGTTCTTAAAAGAACCTAGATTTGTAAAATCTAAAATGAGACTCAAATTAAATATGACAATTCTCACCGCTTTAGCTTCGTGCTCATTTTACCAAGATGATTTGCGCAAAAATTTATATATACAGGACGAGTTCCTTTATGGTGAGGTCAAATAATTTGGCCGGCCTAACTACAGCATAAGCCTCTAAACTTGGCCAACTTGATCGAGCTGGTCCAAAACTCAGAATTTAGCAATACTTGGCCCTTAAACTTTGAAAAGCTATACAAATTAGTCCATAAGCATCAAACTTAGACGGATGGCGTTAGGGTGAGGTTGACGTGGCATGTTTGGTTAGATTAGGTGGAGTATAGGCGGGAAAAGTAGGGCATGTCCTGCCAAAACCCATGTGAAATGCATACTCCTTTTTTATTTTAGTGTCAAAGAGCAAAATATAAAAACATTTAGACAAAAAAATAAGGACCAATAGAATCTGGTAGAGGGCAAAATTGTACAGGGTGAGAGTTGGTGGACCCTAAATTAAAGAAAGACAGGTTTTCTATATCTATTTATTGCTTGCAAAAGGCTGAAAAATCTTTGTTTATTGATTTTTACTAGGTAGAAAATGTTTGGGTTTTTGTTGTTAATGGGTAAGTGTAATAAATTGGTGAGTTATGTGAAAAGAGCATCTAACTTGAGTTTGCAAATGTTACCGATCCGAATTAATTTATTTTATAGTTGGTGATAGAGAGAAACATGTAATGATAATTAGTTTACTTTGTTTGCATATTGTGGTTTACGATGGGGAAATTTTTTGTATTGATTCATTATAAAGGAAGGTTTATTGGTGCTGAAAAAGATAAATATATAGATGATAGTGCAATTGAAAGAAAATTTGATTCAAACATGATTTCCTATTGGTGTATGAAAGATTTGTTGAAAGAAATTGGTTATAATGATAAGGATGTCCAAGGTATATCTTATGCAAAATCTGGTTCAATTAAGTCTAATTCCTTTAGATTGTTAATTGATGTTGTGTCAACTAGAGATATGGTAAAGGTTGGTGTGAAGTAGACATGTTCTCAAATTGATGATGTATTTGATTATATTTTAAATGAATGGGAAGCAACAAAAATTGAGAAATTACAGTAGCAAGTTGATAAAGAAATGAATAATTATGGTTATAATGCATTAGAGAAAAAAAAACAATTACAAAAATGAGAGAGATTATAATTTTACCGACTCAAAAGCAAGGTTGTCAAAAAAACTTCATGGAGTAGATATGGCATTATAATCAAATGAGGATGAAGAGATTAATCAAACAACTAAAACATTCAAAAATTGGCATTTAAGAGGACAAAGTATGGTAGAAAGCAAGGCTGGTAATGGAACATAACAGACTAGTGATGACTGGTTACGAAGGGTTATGAAAAAGATGAAGTTGTTGGTTCAAAAGCTGACCATGAATCACTAGTAGATTTTGATCTGGGGAGCTATGAAACATGCAATGATGAAGAAAGAAACTAAATTCATAAAAAAATAAAGTCTGTTTGGCCACATTACAATGAAAAAGCTAAAACTTGTCACATTGAGGTAGGTATGGTCTTTAAGAGTCATATTCAATTTAGGAGAGCTATCAAAAAGTATTCAATTCAGATGAAATGTGATTTCAATTATGTGAAGGATGAATCCACAAGGATTAGACCAGTGTGCAAAGTAAATGGATGTAAATGGAAGATATATGCAACACTTGAAAGACCCAAAATTTATTTTCAAGTGAAGTTGTTCAAAAATTAGCATACTTGTAAGACTCTCTAAATATTTTGTGCATTTAGACATAAAACATTGTGAGTATGGGGCATGGCAACTGTCTGGAATACTATGTATTCATGCTTATAGGGCAACTAGGCAGAAGGGAGTCACTTGTGGATTATCTAGTGAAATGGTATAAGGACATGTTTCTAAAAGCCTATGCACATTTGGTTGGTGTTATGTCAAGTGAAAAAATGTGGGAGGATAGTGGTTTTGGTGTTGTACTTCCTTCTAAGGTGAGAGCAATGCCTAGCAGGCTTCAAAAGAATAGAAAAAAGTCCAAACATAAGCCAAAGAAGTCAAAAAAAAAACAAGCTTAAGTAAAGAAGGAAAAAGAATGGCTTGCTCTATATGTGGTGAAACAGGACACAATAAGAAGGGTTGCAAAAATCAGATAATTCATTAAGTTTGCTCTAGGTTATAATTTATTTGTTCTATTAGAAATAGAGAATCTGACCACTTATGATTCATATATATGCTCTGGTTAATCGAAATAGAATGGTATAGGGTTGATGACAAGTCAACATTTACAAACTCAACACTCAACAACTGAGCTCAGTAGCTTTGTAGGTGTAACCGAGACTCATAGTGCAACATGTAGTAGAGGCAGGTAGCAAGGCAGGGGTAGAGGTTCATTTCCTGTAGGATTTATGGGCATTGGTATTTACACAGACAAACAAACTAGGCAATCAATAATGAATGTAAGTGTGTGTTTGAATGTGAATGTATGTTTGAGAGATGGACTTTGAAGCGTAAGATGATATTTTGGTGGCATTTGTGAAATAAAACTTTGTTACAACTTGGATTTCCTTCCCAACATTGGATATGAGCCAGGTGGGCAGCTTTTTTATGTGTGAATGTTGAGCAAGGTAGCTAGCTCTTTTGTTATACTTTTGCAAAGTAATACGTAGAACCATACATCCATGTATAATAGTGTGATTGTGCAAAATCAGCTATTGTTAATGTATAAAGCTACTGATTATGTAAGATCTTCTCAACTTGGTCATTTTGTTTTAATGCACGGCTTAACATCCATGTATTTTGTACTGATAATTCTAGACTTTTGAGTTGGTCTAAGTTTTTGAAATGTTCAAGTAGAAGTAATGAAAATGCAATGTTAGTTCAGATTTTTGGCCCCCTTATATTTCTGCATACAACAACCTCTTGCACAAGTGTAAAGTTATTTTCTTCACTTATATATCTCTGCATTATACATAAACCAATAGCAACTCACAAAACCAAATTCATTCTCCTGCATTTACACATATACCATAGCAACTGGTCTAGCTTCTCTAAATATAAACAAAGTATAATCATATAGACTTCAAGAAAACAATAAAATTGTTTCAAACATTTCAAGTGTCAAAAACTAATTTCATTCATTGAATCATAGTAATGTACATAGAGAAACACTCACAAAAGAACTAATGCAACATGGCCTTACAACAAGGCACACAATTGATAGCCAATATGACTCCACCAATACCTATTACCCAAATTAGTATTATAATCACCATACCTACTAAAATCATTGTCCTTTTACAAGTTTTATTCACATTGCTAATAGCCCTTCTTAACTCACCAACTTCCTTGTCAATCACATTGCCAAGAAACGCGACTTGGGGAGGCAGGGGTGAAATTTAGGATATGAATGAGTTGTTAATATATATAAATTTACAACCAACAATAGAATACATCAAATAGTAATGCATATAAACTCATGAAATTCAAAAGTCTACAATAATTGAGTTCAATTCAACAATTTATAACTCAAAATCTAACACGATGCTTCTTTAAATCCCTAAAATCATCAAGTATTAAATCTAAACTGAAAGTTTCTACAATATCTTTTTCAATATATAAAAGCAGACTATTAGCAAGAAAATCATTGCCCATCTTATTTGTTAATCTGGTTTTCACAATTTTCATGGCTAAAAAAACACATTTTGTAATAGTATTTGATACAGCAAGAGTCAATATTAAACGGATCCATTCATCAATCAAAAAGTAATAATTTAACTTTCTAGCAAAAGCAAACAAAGGACATGAATGAGTTGTTCATATTTATAAATTTACAATCAACAATAAAAAACATCAAATGGTAATACATAAATTCAAAAGTCTACAATAATTGAGTTTAATTTAAGAGTTTATAACTCAAAATTTAACACTACGCTCATTTAAATCTCTAGAATTATTAAGTATTGAATCTGAACTGAAAGTTTCTATAATATCTTTTTCAATATACAAAAGCATATTATCAGTAAGAAAATCATAACTAAAAAAACACATTCTATAATAGCATTTGACACAGCAAGAGTCGATATCAAACAGATCAATCTATCAATCAAAAAGTAACAACTTGACTTTTCGGTAACTGCTAAAACTTGACATAGCTCAGCTATTGATAACAATCCTTCAAAGTCTGACAAATTTCTAATATCAGCATAAAAATGTCATAATTGAAACGACACCAAGTCATGTTCATGTCTTAAAAAATCATGGGGATAATATTTCTATACAAAGTTGTAAATGGAATCAATATCAAATGACTTGAACTCATCTTTTGAATTCACACACGAGCTTAACTTCAAAAGCTCTATAAGACGCTCATTAAACCTAAAAGAAATCTCCTGCATCTGAAAATCTAAAGTTTTATTAAACGCATTGAAATGATAATAATACTCCACATCAACATCATCATATCGATGACTACTAAGGCCCACAAAATGGAAAGCACTCAGATTTGGAATATTAATATCATGTTTTTAACAACATAAGTCTTTTTGAATAAAAGAATCACATCCATCTATCCTCAAGTCCTGTAAGCATAATGAAGTAATTTCCACAAAGTTCATTGCATTTATAATGTCTTAACCCTTTTGTTGTAATGCTTGACATAAAACATTAGTTATATACAAAATCTCATACATCAAGTGAGTGATGAAGATAAACTCAAATGAAAACATTCTTTTCAATGTAATTGCAACATCTCCTATTGAGTTATAATTAGCACAATCTTTCTTAACATTTTCAAGAACCTTACAAGCAGCATCAAACATATTAAAAAGACTGCTAATTGATGCAAAGTGAGAATTCCAATGGATATCACCCGACCCCTACAAAGTATCAATAAGGAACTCCCTCCTCCAAAATTAAGGAACTAAAGAAAGTGAAACTAAGTTAATTAATTCTAAAAAATTCAGGATAAAAAACTAAATGAAAAATCAAAGGCAACTGTTGAATATAGAGCAAAGAAACTAATTAAAAACCCTAGGTCCCCAGCCGCGTCCGTATTTAATCTCTGTGAAACCGATGAAGAAAAACATCAGATTGGAGCTAAAACATTAAAAAAAAGGTTAAAAGATATAAAAATCTTTTTTAATTTTAAAACTTACACATAGATACCTAATGTTAGCTTTTCTGCAATTGTATCACATATTACCTATCTAATGAAATTTTTCAAAATTTTAGGGGGCCGGCTGCCACCCCCTGTCCCTACTAACATATGCCCCTATTTCCAACATTTTCTTTTTAGTTCATTCAATATTCTTTGCCATCTTAGAGAATTGACCCGCGGGAGTTATACTATAGTTGTCTAACAAATTCCTAATGGCCTAATTGATTGTTTCATCATCATTACAAACATCTTACAAAACAACTTCTACGCTCAGTAACCTCAATTGCCAACTACATCAGTAAGAGGTTCTGAAACACCAATTTCGCAACATTGATCTTGCTCTGCTTCTCGGTGGCAGCTTCAACGGCCAACTTGTTAACGACTTTGGCCTTTTTTTAGAATAATATGCCCAACCGATACAAAATCATCAGCTATAAAAAGTCTTTATAGCCCACGTCTTTTAGGGCATCCCAGAGCTTACCCAGCAATACAATGTAGTGCGACGCCATGGTGGACGAAGATAGAAGGCAACATAGAGAAAGATTTTGGGGATGAGAAAGATAGAAGGCAACTAGAGGTGTAGCCAGGAATCAAGACTTGGGGGGCAAGGCTGAAAGTGAGGAAATGAATGAATTGTTAATATGTATAAATTTATAATCAATAATAGAAAACATCAAATAGTAATACATATAAATTTATGAAATTCAAAAGTCTACAACAATTGAGTTTAATTCGAGAGTTTATAACTCAAAATCTAACACGATGTTCCTTTAAATTCCTAAAATCATCAAGTATTGAATCCGAACTGAAAGTTTCTACAATGTCTTTTTCAATATACAAAAGAAGATTATCAGTAAAAAAATCATTGTCCATCTTATTTATTAATCCGGTCTTCACAATTTTCATAGCTGAAAAAACATGTTCTGTAATAACATTTTACATAGTAAGAGTCTATATTAAACAGATCAATTTATCAATTAGAAAGTAATAACTTGACTTTCCGATAGCTGCTAAAACTTGGCATAACTCAGTTATTGATGACAATCCTTCAAACTCTGATAAATTTCTAACATTAGCATAAAAATGTCATAATTGAAATGACATCAAGTCATGTTCATGCATTGAAAAATCATGGGTATAATATTTCTACACAAAGCTGCAAATATCAAATGACTTGAACTCATCTTTCAGTTTCAAACACGAACTTAACTACAAAAGTTCTATAAGACACTTATTAAACCTGAAAGAAATTTCCCGTATATAAAAATCTATAGTTTCATTAAACACATTAAAATGATAATAATACTTCACATCAACATCATCACATCGTTGGCTACTATACCCCACCAAATGGGGAGCACTCAGATTTGGAATATTAATATCATGTTTTAAACAAAATGAGGCCATCTTTTTAATAAAAGAATCACATTCATCAATCTTCAAGTCCCATAAGCACAATGAAGTAGTTTCCACCAAATTTATTACTTTGATAATGTACCCTTTTGTTGTAATGCTTGACATAAAATATCAGTTATACCAAAAATGTTATACGTCAAGTGACAAATGAAGATAAACTCAAATGAAAACATTATTTTCAATGCAATTGCAACATCTCCTCTTGACTTGTAATTAGCACAATCTTTCTTAACATTTTCAAAAATCTTACAAGCAGCATCAAACATGTTAAAAGGACTGTTAACTGATGCAAAGTGAATTTCAGTGGATATCAACCAACCCCTGCAAAGTATCAATAAGGAGTTCCCTCCTCCAAAATTAAGGATTTAAAGAAAGTGAAACCAAGTAAATTTATTCTTAGAAATTTAGGATAAAAAATTGAATGAAAAATCAAATAGAACTGTTGAATAGAAAGTAAAGAAACTAATTAAAAACCCTATGTCCCCAGTCGCATCCTCATTTAATCTTTGCGAAAACGGTGAAGATAAATTTCAGATTGGATTTAAAACATTAAAAAAGGTTAAAAGATATAAAAATCCCTTTTTAATTTTAAAACTTACACATAAATACTTAATGTTAGCTTTTCTGCAATTGTATCACATGGCATCTATCCAATGAAATTTTTCAAAATTCTAGGGGGAGGGTGTTTACCACCCCATCGTCCCTACTAACATATGCCTCTGTTTTCCGGTAGCTGCTAAAAGTTGGCATAACTCAACAATTGATGACAATTTTTCAAAGTCTAAGAAATTTCTAATATTAGCATAAAAATGTTGTAGCTAAAATGGCATTAAGTCATGTTTATGTCTTGAAAAATTATGGGGATAATATTTCTATGCAAAGCTGCAAATGAAATCAATATCAAATGACTTGAACTTATCTTTCGAATTCAAACACGAGCTTAACTTCAAAAGCTCTATAAGACGCTCATTAAACTTGAAAGAAATCTCCTACATCTGAAAATCTATAGTTTCATTAAACACATTAAAATGATAATAATGCTGCACATCAACATCATCATGTTGATGACCACTACGTCACAAAATGAGAAGCACTCATATTTGGAATATTAATATCATGTTTTAAACAAAATGAATGAACCTTTTGAATTAAAGAATCACATCCAACCATTCTCAAGTTCTGTAAACATAATGAAGTAATTTTCACCAAGTTTATTACTTTTACAATGTCTTAACCTTTTTGTTGTAATGCTTGACATAAAACATCAGTTATACAAAAAATCTCATACATCAAGCGAGCGGTGAAGATAAGCTCAAATGAAAATGTTCTTTTCAATGCAAATACAATATCATTTCTTGTTTTCTCACCCCTTGTTTTCTTTCAGTTTTTTAAGCTTAATTGCAACCACCTTTTTACTAGTATCATTTCCCAAATTGGAAATTTCGTAATACAATTAAATTGTATTTCATGAATTGTTTAAAAGTCCAAGACCAAGACCAGTGAGTGGTTGACATTGCACTAAAGTGAATAGAGTGTTCTGTGAACCTGGAGGCTAAAGTCTTCTCATTCTAAGCTTAGTCTAAGTGTATGTTCTAGTGGTCTTTGTGATGCTTGCGTAATGTCTCATAAAAATTTGCAGAATGTTAGTATAAGGATTAAGCAGTGTTATGTAGGAAGCTAGGATTAACTAGTAAAAGAAATGCTACACCCTCAATTGATTAAGCTGTGAAATATCAAGTAGTAACCTCTAATTATCCCAAAGATCAAGTAGTAATCTACAATTCACTTACCACTAAGCACAAGTTAGTGCTCTTAATAATGTTTCATCATTTCCTCAACCAATTTGGTTTGCAAAATCAAGTTTAGCTGCAACTTAGCATTGTCCAAAGCTTCACTCAGAAAAACCAGTTAGATCCTTGTATATGTGGAAGTCATATTTGACACTAAAGCAAGAAAACAATGAGAAACCATAGTTTCTTGAGGGTTAAGCAAGACTAGAAAATTGTGTAGCTGAAAACAGAATTAAAGTTCAGAAAGTTTTGGAAATTCAGGTTCAATGCTGAGGCTATGTAACGAATTAGCTGTTATTTGAGTACACGTGACTGGATATCGGCCTACAGATTTTATTTAGGCTTTAGGGCAAAGCTCTCAGTGACAGTGCAAGGTTGGATGGTTGGTCTTGAAGACTCTGTCCTTAGTGTAAGAAAAAGGAAATTGAGTGAATCCTGGAAACAGGATAGTGAAGTGATGTGATACTGTAAAAGCACATATAATAAGCAGAATTGGTGTGAGAACTGATCAAGTTCTAGTGATTATTTGAGCTCATTGAATTCTATTGCTATCATTCTAAGCATATTGCTGAGATCTAAGTGTCTGTAATGTGTAAACCCTTTGTAAATATTTTGGAAGCCTTTGCTAGTGCTGCAGGATCACAAGCTACTATTCAGAAGAATTAGGAACCAAGGATGTGTTTTTGAGCATTTGAATGCAAATCCAGCTGTGGAGCTTGTTTCTGAGATCATTTTAGTATTTCTAACTTGTGTGTTTGAGTTTTTAGCTACAACATTATGTTGAGGTTTAGATAGAAAAGTAGCATTTTGACAGTTTCTATGGCTAAATGATTTAACAGCAAGCCTTATGACTAGTTATGGGAAGTTTTTACTGCCAATCTGGTTTCAAGACACTGTTTAATGCAAAATAACTTCCGCCAAGTAGTGTAAGCGCTGTTACAAAAATCATACTATAAAAGGCAAATGCAGGGATGATCAGACATAAATTTCAGCATGATTTACTGTTTTTGCATATGGCTGGCTTCTTTAAGTTGGTGATTTGTATCTTAGATATATTATCTCCGACACAGTAGATGCAACTCTAGGTCATGCAAGTGTAAAAATCTATACAACGTATAAGAGAACAAGCACACAAGTATGTGAAAATAGCTCATGCCCATTTAGCAGATTTATAAGTGCTATCAAAATTTACAAGATCAATTCATACCGACATGATGTACTATAACTTGGCTTTGATATGCTCCTGCCACTCAAAATTATAAGAACAATTAATCAATACTAACACCATGTGCTATAACTTAGCTTAGAAAGTGCTGGTAAAACATATATTTTTCTATACTACATGATTCTGCCACTAAAAATCATATTTTATTTTAAACCCATAAAGGCAATAAGTTTTTATATATAGCAAAGAGAAAATGAAACAAAACCTTCAGAGTTTTCCAACTCAGACATTCTGGAAGAAGAAACATTAGTGGATATGCACCCTAACATCTGCCCAGAGTCAGCAACAATATGAGTTTGACATTTATCATCTTTAAGGAAGCCTTCAACCTCCATGAGTTCATCATCTATCGTAGGCACTAATCTTCCATCACCTTCAACCTATATGAACATTTTAGCACAAAGCAGTGAATCAAATAAACCAGCTTTAATTAATGTCATGGTTAAGGTAAAACTGTTGAGATCCTATTCAAGTTTCTTTATTTTGGAAAACTACATCATCTTATAGAGAAGGCACAAAGAAACCGAAAAACAAATAGCACAATGATAATGTCAGTAATTATATCATATAGTTGTCATACGTACTTGCGTAGGGCAAAAAAATTGGGAAAACGAAAAAATGGAGAAAAGCTTACGTACATTGATTGAATTAGAAGGAAAGAAAATTGTAAAATCTAGATTCCCAACAATTATCCTCTAGCATAAAAGCACACAAGTATATAACATATATTGTCATTTGACATTCTTAAAAGATTTGGGGTATGCTTTGATCCATAAAGTTAATAGAAAATTTTAGGTCATAGAGGCTAGTGGAGGTAAAGGTGTTCATTCGGTTAGATCGGTTTAAAACCGATCTGAATAGAACAATTCAATTAATTTTCAGTTTTTGTAAATTTAATTAAAATCATCCGAATTACATATTAAAACCGATCCAAAACATTCAAATTATAATTTGTTTTTTTTTTGTTTTTATCCGAATAATCCAAATTGTTATTCAATTTATCTAATTTTTATAATTCAATTTTTTTTATTAGAATTAAACACATGGTAATTGAAAAAGTAAAATAAAACTTGAAAAAGATATGATAAATTTTGATAACGTTCCATTTATACCTAAACTTAAGATTTGATTCATAACATATAGTCCAAAATTAATAAAAATGACCTTACATATATGGAGTTTATAGGCATAATTATAAAATACATATTATTTTTCAATCTATTCAGTTTGTTCGGTTTTAAGCTTAGGAACCAATAACCAATCCAATAACCAAAATAAGAAATTTGGTTTTGATCCAATCCGAATCAAATAACCAAATAACCGAACCATTTTTTCTAATCCAAATAATTTATTTGGATTATTCGATTTTATCCAAATAGTGAATACCCCTAAGTGGAGGATGAAAACATAGAAAGCAATAATAATGTAGCTGGCAGCAACATATATAAGCAGTTACTTTTAAACTAGTTTCAGGATTATATGATTAAAACCAAAATTAGAAATAAAAAACACAAAAATATACCCGGACAAGCTAGCATGTAGACAATAGGATCTGCAATATGCGTCAATGGTGATAGATCAGAGAAGTTCTTATCAAAGCAATCCTCCTTACATTTCCCTACATCGCTCCCCTCAACTTCGAGTGCCACTTCCATGGCATGTCAACAACATGCAACCCAACTACACAATTTGGAAATGAAAGGGATGACCCAAGAAGAAAAAGAAGAAGAAGAAATTCAGAATTACAGTTTTCTAAATTGTTTTCAAAGAAACTAACTCATTCTAATGTGTTTATTATTTATTATTATTATCGTACATAACTAAAATAATAAAAAGTATTTTTTATGAAAAATAATAAAAATTATTGTAAAATAGGTCCATTTAATTTACTGCACCTTATTATGCAATATATTAAACAAATGAGTAATTTGGTAAAAATGTTAGTTAAAACATAAAAACTACATGCATTCACTATGTCATATTAGAGTGGTAGTAAAAGTTATACATGTGTGTACTTATAGTGTGAAAATTGATTATTTTCTTCATGATAAGTT
This sequence comes from Aquilaria yunnanensis, assembly GCA_039654915.1. Lineage (NCBI taxonomy): Eukaryota > Viridiplantae > Streptophyta > Magnoliopsida > Malvales > Thymelaeaceae > Aquilaria > Aquilaria yunnanensis. The sequence continues at coordinate 26,926,766 of CM077600.1, read as the reverse complement.
TCCTACCCTTTTACAGTCAAGTTTTGATTATATTCTCTACAAATAAAGATAATTTATAATTTGATTTCTATTGAAGAAGATCAAACACCTAATAATAAAATAATGAAGTTTTGGCATACCATCTAAATATTATCATGATATTTTCCACGATAAAATTCTCATTTTGAGTTCGAGTTTGAGTTTGGAGATTTTGGAGAGACGGAGATATGAAAGTTACGGAGATATGAAAGTTTCTTAGATGGTAAATTCAACGATATTTACAATTACCCACTTTTCTATTACCTATTTAGTCAGTTGCTGATTAATCCGAGTGGCTTGGATCTCATTCAATGTTGAAAATACATCTCAACAGTCATAAACAAGTTGACCTCATGTTAAGGCTATATTTCTTGACCTCATACTAGAAAGACCCATACAGGATAAACTACTCTGCGCTTCACTCATGAAGCATTTTCTAACATACAGTTTAACCTTTTAGAATATTAGAACCCCCAACTCTCAAACTGCAACTGCACTAAGGAATCATGGCTGAAGATGGATATTTGCTCATACATAAAAAAATTATTCAAACTTGTACCTCTTAAGTGTGAGAGAGAACAAACAAAAGAAACAAAATTAAAGGAAGCAAAAACCCTTATTACTGGTTATGCCACCCCACCCCACGGCTGACCATGCGGGGCACTAGACCGATAGGGATACAATTGGTGAGGATGGTGGAGAAAAGGGCAATTCATGTAAAACTCTAAAACAACTAAAGTCGTATAAACTAGGCATACACATTACATAAAGGCCGAAATGCACATTTGGTCCTCCAACTTGGCAAATTCGCACAAGTCAGCCCCTCTTGTTTTGACTCAATGCCACTTGGTCCTTTAACCTTCCAAATTAAGCATGTTAGTCCCTTAACTTTGTTAAAGTAAATGAATTAGTCCAATGTGGATGGAAAGCATTCACTTGCGAAGTTTGTGATTAAACGTCATGTGTTAAGGGTGTTGAGGTAGACAAAAAATGGCTTGGTCAAGTTAAACGAAGGTTGTTGGCATCAAAATTTGATTGTAGTGCCTATTCCACAGTGCATCGTGGGTAAAGCTTGTCGGGAATCGATTTGCATGAAGCTATATTCTTCGACATTAGCTTTACTCTCGGCCTCGATAGCTTTTCCAACACCAGCTCTGCTCTTCAATGACAAGGATTTGCCAACGATTGTGGATTTACAGTGAAGATTCGACGGTGATTGTGGACTGACAGCAAGGATTCAACGGCAATTGTGGGCTGACGGTGAAGATTCAATAGGGATTATGGGCTGACGACAAGGATTTGACAGCAATTGTGGACTGAGAGCGAGGATTCAACGACAATTGTGAATTGACGATGAGAATTCAATGGCAATTGTGGACTCATGGTAAGGATTTGACGGTGATTGTGGATTGACGGCAAGGATTCGATGGCGATTGTGGGCTCGATCATTATTGTGGGTGGAAACTGAACGATGTTTGTGAACTGTGTTATGGAACAAGCGTTGTTTGTCATTCCATCTAACCGGGGACTAACTCACTATATTTTACAAAGTATGAAAAATAATAATAATTATTGCAAAATAGGTCCATTTAATTCACTACGCCTTATTATGTAATATACTAAACAAATGAGTAATTTGGTAAAAATGTTTGTTAAAACATAAAAATTACATGCATTCACTATCTCATACTAGAACTATGTCATACTAAAGTCGTAGTAAAATTTATATATGCATGTACTTATTGTGTGAAAATTGATTGTTTTCTTCATGATAAGTTTCCCACCCTTTTTTAGTCGAGTTTTGATTATATTCTCTACAAATAAAGATAATTTATAATTTAATTTCTATTGAAGAAAATCGAACACCTAATAATAAAATAATGAAATTTTGCATACCACCTAAATATTATCACAACATTTTCCATAATAAAATTGTCATTTCGAGTTCAGGTTTGAGTTTGGAGACTTTGGAGAGATGGAGATATAAAAGTTCCTCAAATGGTCAATTCAAAGATATTTACAATTTTCCCACTTTTCTATTATCTATTTAGCGAGTTGCTGATTAATCCGAATGGCTTGAATCTCATTCAAAGTTAAAAACACATCTCGACCATTAAAAACAAGTTGACCTCATATTAAGGCTATATTTCTTGACCTCATACTAGAAAGACCCATACAGGATAAACTACCCTACGCTTCACTCATGAAGCATTTGCTAACGTACAATTTAACCTTTTAGATATTGAAACCCCCCAACTCTCAAGCTAAAGATGGATGATTGCTCATACACAAAAAATATTCAAATTTATACCTCTTAAGAGAGAGAGAGAGAGAGAGAGAACAGACAAGGAAAAAAAATTAAAGGAAGCAAGACCCTCATCGCTTATGCCACCTACGGCTGACCATGCGGGACACCACATAGAGTGACAAGGAATCAATTGGTAAGGATGGCAAAGGAGAGCAATTCATGTAAAACTCAGGAATAACTAAAGTCGCATAAACAGGCATACACATTACATAAAACAAATAAGTCATTCCTACTCACTAACTAACAAGCCTTTTAAGTTACTTCAAACTTTTGCTAGTAAGTTTCGCCAGTCCATTAACACAGCATGTTCATTCATGTACTTTATTAACAATATCACTGGGCTTGATTCCGCAAACCTTCTGGACCAACCTACAATCACTTGGATTAGTAACACAAGCATCACCACCATACCACACTACGTCCTACATTGGGCAACAAAGGAATGTGAGAAGTAGAAAAAAGCATTAGCCATAAAATTGGATTCCACAATAGGAAAATGGTGCTTTCAGATAAAGATTTTATCAACCTTTTCAAGCCGATGCACAAGATCGTTGCAAATTGAATATCTACTAGGACAAGACATATCAGAATCCAAATGAGCCTTAATCTGTGGGACTGAGAAAGTTAGAAGGTGACAGAGAGGGATTTTGGGAGGTTAGTAGACATTTTTTTTTTTATAATATGATGGTATAGTGCCCAGCCGTGTAGCAAAGGACACTTGTCTACTAATAATTCCATTATGTGGTTATATTTTTTTGTACACATCTATATTATAATTGTTATTTTACCCCCAGCTGTTTTTTTTACCTCATATTTTGATTACTAGTTCACTTTCATAAATTGTTCTCTTTCTATTTTCACTTTTCCGGCTATGAAAAATTTATTTATTTCAGTTATTTATTTTTTTCATGGGTTGATTTTTGAAATGTGAATTTGATATTTGGTCAAAACTTTTATTACTCTTTTTCTAATTTTGCTGCACTCGATCGCTATAGCTCATTTCAGTCCTCAATACTACTCAACATTCACAAAAGGGTAATAGTATTATGGTAAATTAGGTGGCTGGACTAACTCATAATAAGTTATAAGATTAAAAAACCAATAAATATTGAGTTCAAGTTAAAAGTCCAACTAGTCAGCCAAATTAATGGACCCTTGGAGTGATTAGGCCTTTTTTTTTTTATCATTCCGTGCACCAATTTTTTTCTTTTTTTTTTCACTGAGAAATAATAGATCTTGTAGATTACATTTCTATCTATGCCAATTTCCATTTAAACACTCATTAGAGTTATGATTGATAGTTATAAATATATGTCAATTTACAATAAACTATATGATCATTTCTCACATGTGATATCAACACTAGTAAGTCCATGCCAATAATACTAAAATATGGTAATATAAATTGATGATTGGAATGTTTTCATAACTTACATATACAACCCAATCAGTAAAATGTATTTACGGTGGTAAATAATAATGTATTTTGTCAAACACATCAATCTATTACACCTTAATTTCATAAAAATGAAAGTCATTTCATAAGAAATAGAGTAAAACTCAAATGTTTTGTGTGTTTACTACACGTTATAATTATTTTAATTTATGACATTGAGTATTTTCATAGGAATGTGAGTAAAAGTTAAAAGGCCTATGTATTTACTATTCATTGTATTATTTTTATATAAATGAGCAATTTCATAAGAAATTGAGTAAAACTTAAAGGCGTATTTACTATTTTTCATAATTATTTTTATAAAATTGAGTAACTTTATAAGAATGTGAGTAAAACTTAAAAGATTTATGTATTTACTGCTCATTAATATTATTTTTATAGAAGTAAGTAATTCCATAAGAAAATATGTAGAACTATTGTGTATTTACTACTCATTATACTAATTTTTATTTAAGTAATTTCATAAGAATGTAAGTAAAATTTAAGAATTTTATATATTTATGACTTATTGTTATTGTTTTTATAGGAGTGAGTAATTTCATAAGAAATTGAGTAAAACTTAAAAGCATTGTGTCTTTGCTTCTCATTATAGTAACTGTTCTGAAATTGAGTAATTTTGATAGAACGTAAGCAAAAATTAAAATGTTTATGTATCTACTTTACATGTTGTTATTTTCATAAAAGTGAATAATTTCATAAGAAATTAAGTAAAACATAAAAAAGCATCATTTATAATTTATTACCCATTATCATAATCTATATGAAATCGAGTAATTTCGTAAGAATGTAAGTAAAACTTAAAAAGTTTATGTATTTACTACTCATTGTTATTATTTTTATAGGAGTGTGTAAGTTTGAGTAAAACTTAAAAGTATTGTGTATTTACTATGCACTATAATATTTTTTTTATCAAATTAAGTATTATGATAGAACGAAGTAAAACTTAAAAGGTTTATGTCAATTTACTACTCATTGTTGTTATTTTTATAGGATTGAGTAATTGCACAAGAAATTTAGTAAAACTAATTATAAGATTTGTGTATACATCACTCGTTATAATTATTTTCATGGAAATGCGTAATTTGGTAAGAATATAAGTAAAAACGTAAAGATTTGTGCGTTTACTATTCATTATTATTATCTTACATAACTAAAATAGTAAAAAGTATTTTGTATGAAAAATAATAAAAATTATTGCAAAATAGGTCCATTTAATTTACTGCACCTTATTATGTAATATATTAAAAAAAGGAGTAATTTGGTAAAAATGTTAGCTAAAACATAAAAATTACTCCCTTCGTCTCAAATTCTTTGCTCCATTTGACTTTTTGTTATATCTTGACTTGATTTTTATCATATTATTGTTTGTTAGAAAAAATTTAAAAAATATATTTAGAAACTACATGTCTTGATTTATCATTTATATGCAAAGATTTTTCATTTATATATTAAAATGTTGAAAATAAAAAATCCTAGATTAATTGCTGAAAACAAATTGAGCAAAGATTTTGAGAATGAGGGAATACATGCTCTCTATGCCATATTAAAGTCGTAGTAAAAGTTATGTATGCATGTCCTTATCGTGTGAAAATTGATTATTTTCTTCATGATAAGTTTCCCACCCTTTTTAGATAATTTATAATTTGATTTCTATTGAAGAAGATCAAGCACCTAATAATAAAATAATGAAGTTTCAGCATACCATCTAAATCTTATCACAGTACTTCCCATGGTAAAATTGTCATTTTGAGTTCAAGATTGAGTTTGGAGAGACGGAGATACGAAAGTTTCTCAGATGGCAAATTCAAAGATATTTACAACTTTCCCTTTTTCTATTTAGTCAGTTGCCGATTAATCTGAATGGCTTGGATCCCATTCAATGTTAAAAACACATCTCAATGGTTAAAAACAAGTTGACCTCATATTAAGGCTGTATTTCTTGACCTCATACTATAAAGACCCATATAGGATAAACTACTCAACGCTTCACTCATGAAGCATTTTCTAACGTACAGTTTAACCTTTTAGATATTGGAACCCCCAACTCTCCAACTGCAGCTGCACTAAGGAATTCATTGTTGAAGATGGATGATTGCTCATGCACAAAAAAATATTCGGATTTGTCCCTCTTAAGTGAAAGAGAGAACAGACAAGAAAAAAAAAATTAAAGGAAGCAAAACCCTCATTACTGGTTATGCCACCCCACGGTTGACCATGCGGAGCACTACATTGACCGACGGGGATACAGTTGGTGAGGATGGCTGAGAAGAGGGCAATTCATGTAAACTCAGGAACAACTAAAGTCGCATAAACTAGGCATACACATTACATAAATCACATGAGTCATTCCTACTCACTAATTAACTAGCCTCAAGTTCCTTCAAACTTTTTCCCGGTGAGTTTCATCAGTCCATTAAAACAGCATGTTCATTCGAGTACTTTTTTAACAATATCACAAGGCTTGATTTCGCAAAACTCCTGGATCCAATTACAATGATTTCTATTAAGAAGAAAAACATCACTACCGTACATCACTGCATCCTACATTCGGCACCAAAGGAATGTGAGAAGAAGCAGAAGAAAAACATTTGTCATAAAATTGGATTCCGTAACAGGAAAAATGACGCTTTCATATAAAGATTAGACCAACCTTTTCAAGTTGAAGCACAAGAGTGTTGCAAATTGAATATTGACTAGCACGACACGTTTGAGGATCCAGACGACACCTTTGAAGATCCACAGGAGCCTTAATCTCATAAGTGTCTGATGCACCAACAACTAAAGATTGACAAAGAAACAATTCCATTAATAGGGATATGGTCAGTACATACAAAAGCTTAGGAAGAGATGAGATTGCAGCAAAACAGAAAGAATAAAATGCCAATTAGTCAGGTTAACATGCAAACTTGTAGAATGCCCATCTCTTCGAAGTCCCTACCTAAGGTATTCATAACTAATGTAGACATGAATAGATACATCTTTTCCATATATATACAGTGGCAATTGCTCCCAAATGACACCTACTTGTGCCGCAAGTACTACCAATTGATACTTATTGGCAGATTAGTTAGGATGGGAACATGAATCCCGCCACTTCATTCTACAAAATGGGAGTGGAGTTGATCCAAAAGCTCTGATAAAACTAATAAGGGTTATCCATGCCTCATGTTCTACCTCTTACTTACTAGAATGACTCTAGGGCTACATAGGTAGGTAAGTACATGCCAAACAAATGTTAGAGGCTTTTTCTTGCGTGCTTAACCGATATCATATTTCTATCTCTAGTACAAGCGTATCTCTTGTCTGATGTTTTCAACATATCGTTCAATTAACTTATCTCTATTCGCCAAAACTTGTGGTTGTTAATTCAAATCCCGACCCATAATCATAATGGAGCACCCGACTATCGCACAGCAGGAATCCCCCCAACCCTACACAACGCAGAACAATCCGATGAAAGCAATTGGACTTGGAATACCTCTAGACAGATCCTCCGTGGTTGCAGACAGGTTAACACCAACAACCGAAACTGCAGTAATAGAGGCGTAGAATGCCAAAAATCTTCCTGCCAAAAGAAAAAAAAACAATCAAGATGAAAGCCTAAGTGGAGAAAATAACGAAGCAGGAGCGACCGATTCATAAGATTACGAGATAATCTTGAAAAAGTACTGTCAACGTGGGGGTAGAGCCGAAATCCAAGAGCCGCAGCATAATGCATGGTGAATCCAGCAAAAGAGAACCAGACCAGAACTCTGATCTCAGCTCTGATTTCCAACCATCCCCTTTTTCTGTCGATAAAGGAAGAACGACCTAACATCACAAATAGCCCCTAAACTTTGGTGAATCAGATACATAACCCCTTTCACCTTGAACCAGGCCAATGCGCCCCTTGAACTTTGGTAAATGGGACACTTAAGCCTTTTAAGTGATAGAAAAGAGGCACGTGTGAGCATGTGATTTATTTCCATTACAGAATTAATGTAATTGGTTGTATGATAACCGAAACAAAAATTCAGGAAAACTCAAAGGATTTGACTTTGGTTTTCCTCTCAGAGAAACCAAATAAAGGTGCTCGAAGCAGAGGAGTAGAATAAAATCATCTTGATTTTGTCTCTTTTTGAAAAAAACCCTAAATCATATCAGCAAAAATTTGGCATGATGAGCCCTGATTCAGCAACCCCTTTGGTGTTTTTTTTCAATACAATATCTAATTATGAAGATGCTCCAATTTGTGGCTATAATATAAGGGCAGATAACTAAACAATGAAGAAAAAGTGATAACATTATAAGAGAGTTTTTCTGTTGCGGATTCTACAATAATCGGAGAATTGGGGATGAGTATTGGGTCTTGCATCTCATATTCTGTTACTGAGATGATAAAATTGTTGTTTGGAAAGAATGGTTTAGGAATTATGTTGTGTTTTGAATCCGTTATTGTAATTGTGAACAAATGAACTGTGGGTTTTTTTTCTTGGATTGATGAACCATTTTTAGCTCAAACAAAGGCTACCATTCTTGAACATTGTTTGAGGGAGAAAGAACTAAAACATAAAGTAGAGATGCTGGAATTGCAGTTGAAATAAGTGTTAGCAATGGTAGCAAGGACCTTTACTTTACCATTGGCTAAGATTGCTATGGATATTTCCTCACAACAAAGGAGTTTGAGAAAAATTAAAGAAAATGTTAAGCAGACTTGTAGATAATTTCTGTCATTTTTGTTGGGTTGGTTTTGTATATTGTATACCGACATTGAAGTAAACAGCAAGAACTTTACTTTTTGCTTGCTATAGTGTGTGGGAAGAGAATTAAAACTCTTTGAAATATGTAAGAACTTGATTAATGTCAATGAAATGGATTTGGTATTCTGCACATTGTTGTTATTGCTTGCTTTTGAACATGGATTGTATGTTAGACTTAAGGTATTCCTATCTTAGACACTTGCACAACACATGCACATGCCAACTAACTAAACTTACCGGCCAAGAAAAAAATTGTACAAGTAGCTTGAGACGCAGGTCTAACTAAGCAACTTGTCACAACATTTTCATTGATAAATTGGCACATGTGTTTCCAAATTCTAGTTGGGAAGTAGCTCGAGCCAAAGCTAAGCTAGCTCTCTTATCACAACTTCAACACAATGACCATCTAATTGGCTTGCGATCACTTATATAGGAATTTCTTCCAGGACTCATGAATTTCTTTAACTTGTTCTAATCACCTACCAATATATATAGATTCCAATGACTTTTTGGCACTCCAACCCCAAGCCCTGGGTTCAAATATTCACTTCCCCGTTCCTTGCAAATGCTCTCACGCGTACACCTAGTTGTCCTATGTTCTTGAATAATAGTTTTTGTTTTCTTTATGCAATTCAGCCTTCAAAAATTGCTTCCATACCATTCAAATCCTTCCAAAATCTCTCTCTTAGAGTCGTACAATTGAGTACCCAAGTTTTGAAATCTTACAATAAAACCCATAGATTACTTGTAAAACAAGCAATCCTTTAGGGCTCCCTTTAGTACTAAGTAACCATTGTAATTTTTTAGGGAGGTGTAGATTATTTACTTTACCCCTCACATTTCATTCACTATGGTAAAAATTATGCTATATAATAGTTTATAATCATTATGCCTTTATACTGTAATTTTCCCATTTGTTGAGGTGGTAACATATTCTGTTTGGGCATGATGATTTCTGGCCTCGTTCTTTCTGAAGTTGTTCCGGTTATATCTGTAACATAATGAATAATGTGACAAGGAATTTTGGTTAATTAGGCCCAACGGACAGTCTTTTGGTAGTGTCTCCTTTCTTGGTTTCATCACCAAAGATTTTGTTTTTAAAGTACACAGCGAGCATGACCAAATAGCAGCAAACTCTAGTTCACCATGTGAAAGGCCAATAATTTTACTGGTAGTATAAGTTTGTTTTCCCAACAGATATCTTTAGGAGTTGAGTCTAGTCTACTGATTAGCAATGTTTGCATTAATGTGAGGGTATGTTGAATGTACTTTGCATGTAGCAAACCTGGTTTGTATCAATGCATCTGATACTATTCAGAGTTCTGATAGACAATATATACACTGCTCGAGCCTCGAATACCAACATCTTCATTTTTTCAATTGATTTCTTGTCGCGAACAATGAATGTGCTCTATTTGTGCAACTTATGGTCATGCTTGCTTGGCTTGTTTAGCTCTAAGCATAATTTTCATGGATGTTCAGTGAGGAGCCCTAAAGGCCGTAATTATGAGATCATGACTAAACCGCTACCTGGAAAGGATGAAGAACAGCACCATGAGATATGCCAGCATATAGTTTATGTGCTCGCACTGGTACTCACATTTAGAGCTTGTATATGTTCTCTTTTTCTCGACCTCTTCCTCCATGGTTGCACCCATTTATTTTTTTTCTTTCCTGACTTTGCTCGGGTTCTGATGCAGTGTTATAAGTCGAAGCATGTTGCCCTTGGTGATGGTAAATGTGGTAACATGCGTAATAGACTCAAAGAAATATGTGGAACCACAATCGATCCCCAAAAGGGTGTTTAGATGTGGTAGAGCTTGGACCGGAAGATGAGGTCCTTCTCAAGTCGTCGGAATTCTGGTCTCTTTAGAACTCACTGCTAATATTTTTTAATCCAATCGTGTAGTAGATAAGACCAAGCTGGATTGTTGGATATTGTCGGAGTCATGGAAATTAAGCTTAATTAGCTCAACTTATCAATTCCTCCCATGCATGGGAATTGAAGCTTCAACGATGATTGAATAATTCAATAGCAAGTAAATAAACTGCTTTAATTGTATGGTTGTTGGTCATGTCATTATGTTTCTTTTATCATTTTGGTTGTGTAACAAATCGGACCGGCAGTGGACACCCCTCATTTAATGTGTATCAACATGGAAGAAATAGAACCCGTCATCTCCCGTCTCTTCTACATAATTTAATCTTGCTTCTTTACGTTACTTTGGGAAATGAAAACTATATTATGGGATACGTTTTTTAACGAATATTGCGTTTTTTTTTTTTTTTGTGCAAAGGTTAATTATAGTGATTAGCTTCTTAAATTAATAAGAAACCTTGGCAGAGATATAAATTATTGAATAAGCGTATGACAATTACTGGACCCCTCAAATTAAAAATTTTATGACTAGTTCTTTTTATACTTCAAAGAAAAAAAAAGTATTTTCCTACTAGATACTGACTCATAGTTGACAGTCATGTTGGAAAAGTTGGGAGGAGGGTAATGGGAGGAAAAGCACAAACTTAGCTAAATCTAGGGGGCCGGTGCCCTTCATCATATACTTCCACAAAAGCCTTCTTTTACATGAGAATTAGTTCAAAGAAAAATAAAACGAGAGATATTGAAGGGAAAATTACAAAACCCCATTAATTTGATCTAACCTGCACTTTGTCCCTTTTATTTTTAAAAACCTACACTTTGTCCCTTACTTACTTTATAGTGTTTAATAAAAACTTCTGAAACCGTAATTTAAATTGTTTGATAACTATAATCCTATAATTTTAAGATTTTTTATACTCTTTTCATAACTAACCAATTTTTAGAAAATACTGATATGCATTTACAAAGAGAAAAATGTATTTACACAATGGAAAAACTGATAATTTAATAAATCTATTAATTATAAAAAAATATTCGAGATATCAAAATTACTGAAAGATGATTATCACATAGTTTAAATACAGTTTCAAAAGTTATTATAGAACGGTGTCAAAGAAATAGAAGCCAAAGTGTAAATTTTTAAAAATAGAGGGGGCAAATTGTAGATTAAGACAAACCTTAGAAAAGTAATTGTAAGTTTCCTGATATTAAATGAAATTGGGAAAGGAAAGGACAGAACTACTTAAGAGACCTGAGACCATATATAATGCCATCAATTTTGCAGCTCTTCAGTAGGATGATCATTGCAATTTCTGCTCAGATGTTTGCATTAGTCTGCTTAAACATTCTCTCCAATCTGAAACCTCCTGCCCGCCATTAACCACCTATTATCATACAAGCAAACCAGAAGTATTTGGACACATCACAGACAATCATGAAGGAAGAAAATATTACAATATGGATCAAAATTTGAAAAGTTTGTAGTTTTGAGGTTTTATACAGTCAATCGGTACTGGATTATGACTGCCACTGAATTTACTCTTAACTTCTTCTTTTGGTTGCAACAGAAAGGGTATAGTTAAACCAACTTTCCTGCACAAAGTCTGCCCCTTTCTGATTGGACCTTACAGAACGCTATCCAGACACCTGAACTGGATTAGAGGGCATATATAACTGGTAACTGGCATGCAGGTTCCACTGGAATTCTATTTCAGTAACAAGGGCTTGACATGGATGAGAGAGAGACAGAACATAATTCTGTTTGGCATTTCTTACTAAACGCAAGTCATGAACAGAATAAACACTTGGAGTTTATGGCCAGAAGTAGCAGGGAAGTGTATAAGCATAATTATGGTCCTCTTCGGCATAAGAAAAATATGAGAATAAAAGTAGAATTTCAAAAATGAGTTCGGTGTGGAGGTAACGTAATGTTGACTAAGAAATACTAAGAAACATCTTGTTTTCCTAATTTCTTTCATTCAACCTTCTGAATACCATATAGTCATTAACAAGTTTCTACTTGATCTCAGAGGATAATAGTATACACCAACCTCATATGTAAATTCAGACTTTGGCACTGCATCAATTGCTTGCACACAAATAAACGCAGCATCCTCCTTGCTTAGGCTTCCACTTGCTGAACTACCCTGCCATGAAACAAGATAATAGAAATTATAACTTATACGCAGTTTCACAAGTGAAATGAATCTTTACAAAGAAAAGAAGTACAATTTTCTTTTTTTAAGAATTCATCAAGTCAAACAGAAAGGCGTTTACAGAAGTATGATGATGGCAAAATTGTTTAGAAATATACATCAGAAATGAGTTTATTTCTACAAGAAACCGTCTTTAGAGTGTATTTTGTTCTGGTGATCTCACTTTGTCAACTCAGACTATATTTTTTTGAAGAGGAACAACTTTTATGTGTTATTCAGTTGCATTTAGCAGCCATATACATGGAAACCAGCTATAGTACCCTTCTTTCGAGTATGATGTATGAACAATCATCTTCACTTCACCATACGAATATTTTAAGCAACGAAATGTGCAACATGAAGATCCAGAAAAAGTGAGTGAAAGATAAAGCAGTCTATCCTCATCTGCAGCTAAGAGCAAACTAGGAGGCAGTATATATCATCTTTCTGAAATCGACTACATCTGAGCTTATTTGATAAATAACTGCAACATAATGTTCTTGTTAACTGTTGAACACAGTCTTATCTTATAAGCTGTATTCTATGTTTGCTTCATACGTTAATAAGGGGGAAAAAAAGTTGAAGAACATACATCTTCAAAGCTGAAACCTTGTGTTCCACCAGGAGTATCTTGCAACACTCCTGCCCTGATGATGGTGTATGGAATCCCAGTGGCTCTAAGTACAGATTCATCTTTCTCAGCCAATTCTCTTGCTCTCCTTTTCATGAGAGCTTGAACTCCACTTCTGTTTCTGTAAACAGATAACTGCAACCTTTGTAAACCTCCAAAATGGATGAATCGTTCACTGCATTGCTAATGCTTGCATGCTGCAAGAACCATGTTCTGTATTTTTCCCTTTTATGTTTCTCAAGGGAACAGTGTTGGGGTTGTGGGGCAAGTACCTGTGATAACAGAATTATATGTTTAACGCCTGTCAAGCTTTGCACGCTGGATAGAAAACCTTCCTGCAAATAAAAACATAGGGTAACTATAAATCCCGGGAGTTATCCAGAAGCTGGACAGCAGAAAAGCAACCATATGTGATGTTTACATCTGGGCATATGATTGTGCGCACACCCTTCAAAACTTTGTTAACAAATCGCTGGTCACTTATATCTCCTGCCAATGGCTGCATTAAATACAGATCAGCAGAAGATTCAACATTTTTCCAACTACAGTGAATGAGAAGCAAGCTTCAAAAAGGAGGTATATATATACCAAATCAAAGTTATCTTATACAGAGAATCCACCTTAACATAATTCCCATAGGCTTCCCTTGCAGTCCGCTTATCCTTCACTACAGCTTTAACTCGAGTTTGTCTCGTAATAAGGGACAATAGAATCATCTACAAGATCTAGACATAGGAGAGTCAAAATTCTCCCAAAATAAAAGAATTTGAAAGCATCTTTACTTGGTTGCATTTTCCATTGAATTAAATTAATTGCAGTTCATTTCAAAACAAAAAATGAACAACTACGAATTCAATTTCATGCAAAATGCAACAGAGTGAAAATGTTCTAAGCTGGATAACTCAGCTGGTATAAAACACAGGTTAGTTAGCTATCCACCTGTCCCATCTCAGAATCTCCATCAGTCACTAGAACAGCATCTCTGATTTCATTATCTGCAATGTTAATAAAATAATTATGGATATTAAGCCTCAGGCAAATCTAAATAACTACCAAGAGTTTGTGTGATCAATTGCCTGGATATTCATCTTCCTCTTCCTCCGTGAATCCATCTTTTGGAAGAAGATCAGGTGCTCCATACCATTTCCTTAACTTGGGACCTCCTGAGGATGATAAAAACCCACATCAGTAATTGTTCAATTCAAGTTTCATTTAGATGCCACCCAAGCTTATCTAGCAAATATGTAAAGAAAATTTGAAACTTTTTGTCCAAGATTTCTCTTTTTCTGCTTCTACAGGGATCGTTCTACAAAAGCTACGTCATTTGATAATAATTTGTCAACAACGAACACCACCAACTAAACAGTTGTTGAAACCAAAATTTAAGTTGAATAGAATTTCTACATCTGGACACCACTAATCAGATTGATCACCATGAGCTTCACTAGTACCTTCGATATAATCAAGAAGTTGATCGAGGAAGCTGATTTTCTTCTTCGCCGAGCAGCGGAAGAGCGCGGGCTTCCGAACTTTCCCCGCCGAAGAAGTAATCTGAGTCGGAGCTGCGATTCGATTCTGGTAGTGGCAACGGAACCAAGTCTGGCCGAAGATGGTCGACGAAGATACCGCACTGGCTGCCATTGTTGGGCTCTCCTCTGTCACAGTGTCACTTGGTAAATCTTTTTCTTCTTCGGTCCAACCGTCTCCGGTTGGGGAGAGAGAGACGATAAGTCGTCTTATGTGGCTCTAACTGGAGATAACATTAATGGGCCCACCATTTCCTAATTATATCCAAAAAAAAAAAGTTTCATTTCGTGTCCAATCCCTCGATTCGCACCTCCAAACTCCAATCGAAGAACTCGACCAGCGAGTGACAATGGCGGCTCTACGGCTCACTCCGACCTCTCTCCCGTCCAACGCGCAAATCCCTGGAGCCATATCCTTCTCCGCCTCTGTCCCTTCGCTGAAACTCCCCTCCTACGGCAGACGCTGTAGCCGCATCAGGATGTCGGCTACCCCGGCGTCCAGCTACGCGACCGCCCTCGCCGATGTGGCGAAAAGCAACAACACGCTTGACTCCACCAGCACCGACATCGAGAAGGTCGACAAGGTGTTCTCTGACCCAGCAGTGTTCGATTTCTTCTCTAACCCGACGATCGGTTCCGAGAAGAAGAAGGAGGTGCTCGACGAGATCATCAAGTCGTCGGAGCTGCTGCCGCACACGGCCAACTTCCTGAACATCCTTGTGGACGCCGGCCGGATAGATATAATCAAAGACATCATCAGCGAGTTCGAGAGCGCGTACAATGCACTGACAGACACGGAGCTTGCCGTGGTGACTTAGGTGGTAAAGCTAGAGTCGCAGCACTTGGCACAGATAGCGAAGCAGGTCCAGAAGCTGACCGGAGCAAAGAACGTCCGGATCAAGACCGTCACTGACCCGAGCTTGGTGGCCGGATTCACTGTCAGGTACGGCAATTCTGGCTCCAAATTGATTGATATGAGCGTGAAGAAGCAGCTAGAGGAGATAGCTAGCCAGCTTGAGCTGGATAATATTCACCTTGCCGTTTGAGTTCAATTCTTGCTTTTTCTTGTGACAATCCTCGATCATTGTAATTGAAGTTTAATGTTAATTTATCCGATTTGTGATCTGTCACTCTGTCTTGTTTATGGTGGCAACTTTTCTTAGTAACAAGTTCACACTCTCCTCCATAAGAAAAATCATGGCAGCTTGGCCCTTGGAACGTCAAGGCTAGTGGTAACAATAACAAGGGAGATTCTACAAACCCACCCCCCCCCCCCCCCCCCACAAGAAAAGAGGCACCGATCCTGAAGCCATCTAAAGCCGTTCATTGTTTTTAATCTGACCGGGTGATTGAGGGAGCAGGTGAAGAGAAAAAAGACAGGGAAAAAACGAGCGACCCGGTGGGAATAGAGAGGGAGCAGAAGGAGAGGAGACAGGGAAAAAACGGGGACAGAGGAGAGCGAAGGAAATGAGAGAAAAGAAGAGAAGATAGGAGTATTTTTTAAGTGGCACACAAATATATGAGATTTATGTCACACAAATATAAAAGTTTTATCTAGCCTACTCGTAAAACAAACAATTTTCTACACTTGTTGTCAGTACATGGGAGGGGGGGCTAATGAAGAAATGAGGGATCGAATCTTAAATCTCTTGGTAACAAGTAAAACAATTAATGCTAGTTCAAAATTTCAGTTGTTAGATCAAAAAAATAATTTACAGATTAGCAATAACATAAAAGAGAATAATAAATAATATTATAGATGCTTTTTTACAATTTTTTATATAAAAGATTAGTAATTAAAAATTGGACCAGCGGATAGGGGAAAGAAAATGAGAAAAAATTTAAGAGAATGTATTTTATTGGATGAAAATTGTTAAAAATTTTAAAAAGATATTTTTTAGATATCATATAAAGAAAAAATTAAATTTTTTTTTCAAAAGTATACTCATTTAATGGATTACTTAATAAGATATTTATTTAAAAATATGAGTAGTGGAGAAATATGTAATTGAACTAAAATATAAAATTTGTGTATACTGATCAACCTGTGAAGCAAATGAAAAGTAATTTATGTAGTAACAATAACAAAACAAGGAATTTATTGAGCACCTAATAGTATATATGGTAATTGTACAATGTTAAAAGAACAATAAATTTTGCTAGTGACTAGTCTTGCAATATTTGTTGTGTAAGAAAATTAATAATTTAAAGATTGGATATCTAAAATCCTAAAACTTAGATACCTAAACTATAATCTTAATCTTAATCGTAACCCTAACCCTAAACCTCATATCCAAACCAAACCCTTAAGACCTAAACCCTAATCCTAAAACTCAAACCTTAACCCAAAACTCTAATCGTGAAACCCTAGCCCTAAACTTAGAACCTAAACCCAAAACCCAAATCCCAATCCTAAACTCTAACTTTGACCTTAACCTTAATCCTAAACCCTAAACAAATCAAGTGAATTTTAATCTCAGGAAATTTCAGGTTGGATTATTCATGATTTGGAGTTAGATTCAAGTTGACGGTTGGGTTTATTCAAGTTACTAGTGTATAGGTTAAAATGGCTGAATTGTTTTTATTTTTTTTGCACAGTTTTTGTTAAAATTTAAAATAAAAAATGTGATTTTTATGTGATTTAATTTAAGTTAATTTTCCTTCTTTTACTATGTTTAATTAAAAAATTCATAAAAAATTTCTTAATTTTGTTCCGATGAATTTGCTACAATTTTCAACTTTTACTATGAAATGTAACTATATTTCACTACTGTCTACAGTGACCAAATTGTTAAATTTCAAAATTTTGGGGTGAAAATGTAGAAATTTTAAAAGTTAAGAGACTCATCTTGTAATTATTATAGATGGTTAAAAAGAAATTTTTCAAAATTAAGGCACTTCATTTCACTTCATTTAAAATTTTAGGTATTAATGTTATAATACTGAAATTTGCCTATTAAGATCAATAAACTTACTAAATATGGAAGATTACTTATTTTAGAAGAACCCATAAACACAAAACCTAACTTTATCCTTAAACTTAACCCTAACCTTAAAATGACGAAAAGCCCAAAAAAATTTGTGAATGCCTTTTATGAAAATAAAAAAAAAATTATTAATTTTATCCTTTTGTGTTAGTTAAGTTAAAAAATTTACATATATACATATATATATATATATCTTAAAATTACTTTTTAAACTCCTTGCAGTGTGAATTATCAATAAAACAATAGTTTGGGCAAATAATCATTTCATATAAAAATAATACTCCCTCCGTCCCATATTCTCTGCACCATTTGATTTTTTCACATAATTTGACTTGAATTTATTCATGTTAGTATTTGTTAGAAAAAAAATTTTAAAAAATATATTTAAAAACTATATGTCTTGATATATCATTCTTATATAAAATTTATTCATTTATATACTAAAATGTTGAAAATAAAAATTCATAGATTAATTGCTGAAAAGCGAATGGTGCAAAGAATATGGGATGGATGGAGTATATAATAATATACTAAAACCCTTAGCCTTTAACCTTAACCCTAACCTTAAACCTTAACAATAATATTAATTGTTGAATAACACACTTAATAAAATATTATTTTATACATATGTCAATGGTACTCAAAATATAAAATTTGTGTATACTAATCAACTTAGCAAAGCAAATGAAAAGCAATTTACAAAGTAATAGCAACATAGCAAGAAATTTAAAATTGAGTACCTAATAGTATATATAGTTGATGTACAGTGTTAAAAATAAATAAATTTTACTTGTGACCGAATTTTGAAATTTTTGTGATGTAAAAAAATCAATAATTCAAATATTAGGTACTTAAATTTGAGACATGTTGCAACTTCAAGTATCTAACTATCACCAAAATAAGACACCTTTATATTTCTTTAAACTTTCAGTATGGTCACTAAAATGTCACTTATGATTATAAACTTATGTAGTTTAGGTTAGGTCATTCAGGTTTATGTTTAATCAGATTAACATGAATTCTGGTTTAGGTCGGGTTATTTGAGTTCGCATAGATTTCGAACTCTGGTTGGGTTGGGTCTAGGTTTGGGATCAAAACAGGTTGAGTAAATTTCAATCTTAAGTAATTTCACGTTGGGTTATTTTGGTTTGAGGTCAAATTTAAGTTGGCAGTCAAGTTTACTCGGGCTACTAGTGCATGGGCTGAAATGACTAAATCAATTCTATTTTTTTTACTATTTTGTTAAAAGTTAAATTAAAAATTCAATTTTCATGTGCTTTAATTTAGATTAATTTTCCTTCTTTTAGTATATTTAATTAAAAAAATATAAATTGAAACCCTAAACCTAATCTTCACTCTAACCTTAAACCTAGCATTGACCCTAAACTTAAACCTCATACCCTAACCCAAACTCAAACCCTAAATCTCATACCTTAACCTAAAACCTTAATCCCTAAACCCTAAACCCCATACCCTAACCCTAGACCCTAAACCCATCGTAAACATTAAACCTTAAACCTTAAGCATAAAGCTTA
The DNA here is from genome assembly GCA_039654915.1 of Aquilaria yunnanensis. Classification (NCBI taxonomy): domain Eukaryota; kingdom Viridiplantae; phylum Streptophyta; class Magnoliopsida; order Malvales; family Thymelaeaceae; genus Aquilaria; species Aquilaria yunnanensis. The sequence continues at coordinate 26,907,492 of CM077600.1, read as the reverse complement.
ACCTTAAAACTTAACCATAACCAAAACTCTAGCCTTAACCTTAAGCCTTAAACATAACCTAAACCCTAATGTTAAACCTTAAGTAAACCATTAATCTAGTTTAAAACTTAAACCTAACTCTAACCTTAAGCTTAAACCTTAGCCATAACCTAAACCCTGACCTTAACCCTAACCTTAAATCTTAAACCTTAAACCCTAACCTTAAACTCTAACCTTAAATTTTAAACCTAACCTTAAACCTTAACCATAACCATAACCTTAATCCTAACCTTGAAGATACCTAAAGTATGACTGGATTACATCGAAAGTAACCTAAAAATGTGACCCAATCACCTTAAAGGTACTTAAAGTGCAACCGGGTCATCTTGAAGATAACTTAAAAATTGGCTAGGTCACTTTAAATGTACCTAAAGTATAATCAGGTCATCTTGAAGATAACCTAAAATGATAACCCAGTTACATTGAAGGTGCCTAAAATGTCACTAGGTCACCTTAAAGGTAACCTAAAAAGGTAGTCATGTCATATTAAAGGTATCTAAAATATAACCGGGTCACCTTGAAAGTAGCCTAAAAAAGTGACCGGATCACCTTAAAGGTACCCAAAGTATGACCAAGTCACTTTTTTTACTGAGTCACCTTGAAAGTAACATAAAAAGGTGACTCGGTCACCTTTTAGGTGCCTAAAGTATAATCGTGTCACCTTAAAAGTAACCTAAAAAGGTGATCGGGTTACCTTGAAGGTATCTAAAGTGTAACCAGATCACTTTGAAGGTAACCCAAAAAAACCTGAAAAAGTGGCCGGGTTACATTAAAGGTACCTAAAGTATAACCAAATCACCTTAAAGATAACCTAAAATTGTGACTGGGTCACCTTGAAGATACTTAGAGTGTGACTGAGTCATCTTGACGGTAACCTAAAAAGATGGCTAGGTCATATTGAAGGTACCTAAAATGCTATTAAGTCACCTTGAAGATAACATAAAATGGTGATCGGGTCACTTTGAAGGTACCTAAAGTGTAACAATTTAACATTGAAGATAACCTTAAAAAGTAACTAGGTCACTTTTTAGGTACTGAAAGTGTGACTGGGTCACCTTGAAGGTGCCTAACGTATGACCTGGTCACCTTGAAGGTAACCCAAAAAGGTAACCGGGCCACTTTAAATGTGCCTAAAGTGTGACCGGATCACCTTTCAAGGTAAATTAAAAAGATGTTTTGGTCACCTTTTAAGTACTTAAAGTGTGACCTAGTCACCTTGAAGGTAATCTAAAAATATAACTAGGTCACCTTTAAGATATGTAAAAGGTGGTCTAGTCACCTTAAAGGTACTTAAAAGGTTATTGGTTCTTTTGGGCAAATCTGACATCTTTGTGAGTTTGGGGTCAAAGTTGACATAATCACAAAAAGTTTGGCCAGTATGACAAACCCTGTAATATTTAAGGACTTGATTGAAAACTTCATTAAAAATAGAGAAATCACTTGTTTAGTCCCTAAATCGTTATGAATTTTATGGCCAACACCCCAGAATATCCTTTGTGTTTGCCTTCTACTATCAACCTTACTAACACCACCACCGGTGTTGATTAGCCACCGCCAACCATTTCGGGCATTTGCCATCATGTCGCTAGAACCCTCATTATTTATTTTAAGCTTTGTTGCCCACCAAAAACTTGAAATCGATGATGTTAAGCTGTCGCACTCACACATTTCTATCACCGCCGTTCCTTCGGCCATAGCCATCTAGAAACTAAGCTTTATTATCTCCCATCACTGTTACAACTGACCCACGCATCACAACTAGCCCAAATTTGCCACCTATGATCGTAATCGAGGAAAAGAAGTTTGGATCTCAATCGGGCTAGTTCGTGACTTAAACATGACTTGGATTAAAACCCTAAAAATTTCTCCTTCCTTTTTTCTTAACCTGTTCAACCAGTTACATGTAGTACATCAGATAGCTAAGGTTTGTTTGGGTATATTAAACAATTCTAATCTGGGGGAGTTTTTTACCCTTCTTTCTTGGCAGGTACTGTAGAAAGGTCATAATCAATATTATCAAAATTGGGATTCTATCTAGAGTCATTTTAGTTTTGTATAATTGTAACGTTGTAAAAAGTCATAGAGTCATAAGATTCTACCTAAAAGCTTTTAAAAATGTGAAGAAATATAATCATCTAAATTATTTTTAAAAAATTATATTTCACAACATTTTTTTTTGCAAATGGACCTGTGGCAACATCGGGTTTTCTGGAGTCGCCACCAATCGGTTTACCTAGGTCGATTGGACACCTAAAATATGGTCTGCGAGAGTTCGGGGGTTCGGGAGTACGGTTACGCTAAAACAATATTGTTATAGCGCCCAAAATTGGCACCTTAGTTGATTTTAATTTTGTTTTACTTTGCTTTTGAAATAATTTTCAGTTAATTTTTGAACCGAAAATTTTAACTGAATTATTTAGTCGGATGTGGATTTTTGGTAATTAATTTGGATAAAATTTGATATTTCCGAACCATGGACTCTACCGAGTCACCCGGACACGGAAGCTTTATTTCCGAACCATGGACTCTACCAAGTCACCCGGACACGGAATTTAACGAAATTTTATGTAATTTAATCTATATAAAAAAAATGGATTTTTATCTTTTTTGTATTTTTATTTAATTAAAAAAGTTGATACTTTCCAAACCGTAGATCCTGCCGGATCATTCGGATATGGAAATTATTTTAATTTATAGTTAATTATTTAATTTTTATTTTTATTATTTTATGGAATTAATTACTAGTTTAATTACTAAATGGTAATTCTTTTTGTTTATGAAATTTTTAGCTTTTTGTCAATGATTTTTAATGTTAACCTAAAAATTTTGTTTTGTTTATTTTTTTATTTAATAAAAGATGAACTAAAAAGTAATCATTTAATCAAGATTTTATTCATTTAATAAAGAAACAAAAAAAAAAAGTATATGTATGAAGAAAAGTCTTAATATTTTATTTGATAAAAAAAGTAAATCAAAAAGTAATTATTTAATAATGAAACCAAAAGTTTATGTGTACATTTCAAAAATAAAAGAAAAGATCTTAATATTTATTTGTTTTATTTTTTAACAAAGATTAACCAAAAAGTGATTATTTAATAAAGAAAAAAAAATTTAAATATATATTTTAAAATAAAAGAAAAGTTTTTGATATTTATGTATTTTATTTTTTTTTTATAAAAGATTAAAGAAATCAAAGATTTATATGTATGTTTTAAAATAAAGAAAAGTTTTGATATTTATATGATTTTTTTTGTGTTCTTTTTGTTTGATAATTTTTTTTTTAAAAATAATTTTCTAATTTATAAGTCTAAAAATAAATTTAATTAATAAGTCTAAAATATTTAAGAGGAATTCAATTCTTTTTTTTTTTTTTATTTTTTCGAAATCATTTGACTAAGATTTTTTTATTTTTGTTTAATAAAGGAAGCAAAAAGTTATATCTTTTTATTATTTTAAAAGAAATAAGTAAAATATTACTGGATAAAGAAATAAAATTTTAGCCCAAAATTTTTTACTCTTTTATCCTTTTTATTAATAAAGAAACTAAAAAGTTTTATTTTATTATTTTAAAATAAATAAGTAATATATTTCTGAATAAGGAAATAAGTAAAAATATTAGCCCAAAGTTTTTATTTTTTAAATAATAAAAGAAAATTTATTTATATACTTTATTAAAAATATTTAAAATATTTTATTTAAAATATTTTCCAAGCCATGGATCCTGGCGGATCATTTGGACATGGAATTTAATTTTTATTAATTTTTATTTTTTTAATTAATTAATTAATTATTAATTTTAATCATAAATTTTTTATTTTTTTTTTGAATTTTTAAATTTTAAATATCATTACTTTAAAGATATGTTTAAAAAAAGAATTGATTTGTATATTTTTAGCATTATTTAATTATGTTTGTTTATTAATTTTTAACAAAAGGAATAAAAAGTTATATAATAAAAACATGTATTCCAAAATAATAAAAGATAATTGGCTTTTAAAAATTATTTTTATTAGCCTTAATAATTCTTTTTTTATAATAATTTATTATTATTTTTTTATAATAATTAAGAGTGAAATAAATTTAACCACAAAAAAGAAAAACAATTAATAATAATAAAGTGGGGCTTTTTGGCCATCCACTTTAATAACACAATAATAATAACAACAATAATAAAAGTTAGCAAAGTTAGTAAAGTTAGTTGTTAATAACAATAAAAATAAAAGTTAGTAATGTTAGTTGAGTTAATTATTAACAATAATAACAACAATAATAATAAAAGTTAGTAAAGTTAGTAAGTTAGTAAGTTAATAACAATAAAAATAAAAGTTAGTAATGTTAGTTGAGTTAATTATTAACAATAATAACAACAATAATAATAAAAGTTAGTAAAGTTAGTAAGTTAGTAAGTTAATAACAATAAAAATAAAAGTTAGTAATGTTAGTTGAGTTAATTATTAACAATAATAACAACAATAATAATAAAAGTTAGTAAAGTTAGTAAGTTAGTAAGTTAATAACAATAAAAATAAAAGTTAGTAATGTTAGTTGAGTTAGTTGTGCAAAAATTAAAAGATTAGTGACTTATAATATTAATAACAATAATAATAATAAACAAACAATTAAAGATTATTGTTAGTTCTGCACAGATTTAAAAAAAAAAGGTTAGTGACCAAAATGGATAAATATGAGAAGATGAAGGATAAAAATGAGGTTGTACCTTTTGAAAATGAATTTTGAATTCTGGAGCAGACGCGCGCGCGCCGAGGGGGGGAAAAAACAGTCAGAGAAGGTTTAGGTTTTCTGGAGAGGAAGAGAAGAGGGCCAGGGACCTAGGCTAATTTTTTCCTTTTTTTCAAAACGGAGCTCTAAGTTTTTTTTCTCATTTTCTCTGTTTCTTTTTTTCTGTGTTAACACACAGATTTGGACCCCTATTTATAGGGGAAGGGTTTATGGACTGTTCATAATTAAAAATTAATTAAATTCAAACTTATCTTTTAATTTGGTAAAATGACTGTTTCAGTCCTTTACGTCTCTCAGACTCTGGATAAGTTTCTGAAGCTTCTGATTTTGACAATTTTATCGTTTTCTGCTAATTTGGGACAGAACCGTTATGCTGGCCCCAAATTGATGTGACAAACTACCAAATGCTCCTGGAACTTTCATATTTTGTCAATTTTTCCCGAAACTTCTCAATTTTGTCATTTTTACCTCAAACTTTTTAATTTTATCATTTTTATGGAGTTTTCTTTTTTCTTTCAAACATACACATATACACACATATATCATTTTAAATCAAATCTTCAAAAAACAAAAAAAAAATTATTTTAAACTAATTAAAAAAATTTTAGTAATAATAATAATTTTTTTTTAATTATTTTTTTTTAATTTTTTAATGGCCGGACGAAATTGGGTGTCAACAGGACCCATTAAACTTGTTCTTCGAGCTCTCCATTACTTTTTTAGCATAGCTCTTAAGCTCAGATGATCTTTACTTAGCATTTAACTCACACTGAAAACCATTACTTAGTTTCAACTTAAAAGACAAGAAAATGAACATATCTGATAATCAGATGTGCAATAAATGTAAGCACATTCCAAATAAGACTATATAGAAATTGTCAAGGAAAACAATTCACTCCACATATAAAAAAGCTATGAACAATTGAGGAAAATCAAATGCATAATATGTGATTGTTATCAATTCAATCAGAAGAAACAAAAAAAAAAAAAAATCCAACTGTCACTCAAAAGTGACAAAATCCTTTGGTCTTTTCACCCCATACTCAAGTAACCGATTCTTAAGTTTAAAACAAGTTACTTTATTTAGCCATTAAGACTTCTATTCTACCATAGATTTATGTTTTTTCCTTTCACTATTATCTTTTATATATTATCATATGAATTAAAAAAAACCAAGAAAATATATGCTTCTTAACATAAGAACAAAACAAGGTACCTTACCATGAAACATCAGAGCAATAGGAACTCAACAAGTTCCTAGCTTGCAATTCACTGGTTATCCTCTCCATATTATCCCTTTCCACAGCTTGCAATTCGCTCCTTATCCTCTCAAAGTTTTGTGAATTAAAAAACTACAGCTCCACCATCTTTTTCGACTTGCATTCTCTTTACAAATCTTGCCCTTCTCCACTTTTTTTGCCTGTAACTCCTCATTTTCCTTTTCTCAGTGATGTGTCTCCAAGGTTAGCCTGCGATGAGTGTAGTTGGTGTTGAAGGAAACCAGAGACAGTGACCTTGGTGGAGGAAAGTAAGATTTGAGACCAGGGGAGAAGACGAGAACAAGAGTTTCTTGTGGTACCGGTGTTTTGTTTTTGCTACTATAACTAATATTTGATTCCACACGGAAGAAACAAAAGAGAAACTGAGAATTTTGCTTATAAAAATGAAGCCCTGAGCGTACATTAGGCCAAGCTAGTTTTATCCATAAGGGCGTTCTATTAAGCAACTTGATTTGCCCTCAGCGCATGCTTTAGTATGGTACACTAGCCTAATAAGGTGAAGTCGTAGATGCTTTTGGTTTCTACATTTCTACCGGCAAAGTTGCGATTATATGCGACTTTATCATGATTTACATTTCTGACACGACTTGGGTCGGTTTTGACTTCTGAGGTCGTAAAAACGTACGTTTTTGTCTTAAGTCGCATTTTTTATAACGTCCCAATAACAATCGGCACAAAGTGTGCTAAGTAGTCGTGATCAATTGAATACCTGTTACTGTCTACAAAAAATTCTAAGAATAAAAGTCGGTTATATTAAAATAATCTTATTATAGTACTAGAAAATTGGTATCATAAAGGTTTAATTTATTTTCTTAATCTTGTTTAATATCTAATCTTTGATAAAATAATTTTTATGAATTTTATTTAATTTTTATTTATCTTTAAAATTTTCTGTTAATTTCAAACTGTGAATCTTACTAGAGTAACTGAATAAGAAATTCTAAATGTCCTTGAAATCTTAAAATTTTACTAAATCCATGAAAAAATTAAAAGGAACATCTTATTGAAAACTGTGCATCTTATCAGACTAATTGAATTTAAATAAATAATCTTTTTTAAGATTTTATCAAATCCACTGAGAACAAATTCTTGAAAATTTATTAACTATTCTATTATAATTCAAATAATTTTCTAGTTTTTATTAAAAAATGAAATAAGTTAAATTATTTAGTTAATTAAGTAACTAGCCTAAACTTATAAACTGATCTGTTATTAATATATAAATTGATTCATTGATTCAAATAATAAATAAACAAAACTTAAATAAAAATGACGAAAAAAATATAGTGTTGCAATGCTTATTCGACAACACTGAGGTGATTAAGGGGCAAAACAGTTAAAGGACTAAACGTGAATTCCACCGCCTGGAAGAGATTTGACAGGATCAATCAGGTCGCCTAGCGGGTTGGCAAGCTGGAACTGGGTCACGATTGGTTCATCTCGAATTCTACCAATAGTGGCGGCTTTGGGTGATTTTTTTTTTTTTGCCCGGGGGGAGGGGTTGGCTGTGACGGTGGTGGCTGGGGGTGACCTCTTGAATGAGCAAACGACGGCTAGATATGGAGGATGACGACAAAGCATGGAGGGGAATACGGTAGGGATGGGATGCGAACGGCTCCTCTTTTTCTCATTCGGTGTGGCATGGATGGCGACGGGAAGTGGCTGGGACATCTTTTCCAGCGGTCAGCGATCTTGAGGTGAGGCGGATGGAGCTCGTGGTTGATAGTCTGCGGCGGATCGAGAACTATGGGGATGGGCCACTAATTAGGCTCTCTCTTTCTCTCCGTCGACTGAAGTCGCCGCCGGCAAGGAGCACCTAGGAGAGGTGGTGCGGTGAAGGGCGAAGGGCGACAAGGTAGGGCTGCCAGCGGCGGGCCGAGTTAGCAGCTGGAGGCGTCAGACAACAAGGACGATACCTATGGGTGACGGTGACTTGGGAGGAAGCGTAGGGTTTCTGGGATGGAGAGTGTAGTTTTTCCCTTTTCTGGAAAAGTTGGTGTTTTTGCCAATTTCTTAGCCTTTTCTCCTCTCCTGTTCACCCAGATGGTAACTATTAATAATGGGAGCTATAGGCGAGATCATAGAGGTTTCGGTGTGATTAAATTGCATCCAAATCAAATTTGAAAAAATTTAATATCTTATAATGTTATCTGGTTAAAATACTAGTTCAATTTCAAAATTTTTTTTAAGTTGCTGGTATGATCCCATATTTTATGTAAATTTAAAATTTTACCCAAAATCTTAAAGATTTGTTAAATTTGTATAAAACTTTAGATAAAATTTATTTATCATCCCTAACTCTTTTTATATTATCTTAGATGAGTCCCTAATTTTCATCTTGGCCCTTAAAGTCCCTAACATCTCAGATTTTATCTCAAGCGTAGACCTTCGATTGCTTTAATAGTTAGGCAAAAATAATGAATAAACCACTAACGTTTTTGTGCTGGCCGATTCACCCACTAAGGTTTTTTTTGGGCCAAATAAACCACTGACATTTCTGAGTCGGCTCAAGTCGGCCACTCTTGTAACTTTTTCCGTTAAGTCTAAAGGAATCTTAGTATAAAATACCAAGTTTAGTCCCTACATTTTATACTTCTGCTCCAACACCTATAAAGTTTATTAATTTGACATTTATACCACATTTTTTAAGCCAACATCGATCTTTGGACTCCGTTTATGAGTAGTAATTGAGATTCTCCTGAACTTGTTGATAGTAGCAATGATATTCCTCCTTTTACTCCTCCTTATATTGTACCATAATCTTGCATTAAGTACTAATATGAGTGAGACATCATTCAGAAATGGCAGTGTGGGGCTAAAGGCATCTTATCTTGGGCAACGGAAATGGTATACTTTGAAGGAGCTAGAAGCAGCAATGAAAAGACTATGCCCAAAAAATGTAATTGTTGAATGTGTTTATGGAATTTTATAAATGATAAAGGTAGCTTATTTGAATTGTTTTAAACCAAGTAGACCTATTTAGTTAATTTTAAAAAGTTAATGATGGAGTTTTGCAACATTGCAAGAGTCGAGTGGGTAAATTGGCCTATTTCAATAACGTTGGTGGTTTATTTGGCTATTTTTAATAACGTCAGTGATTTATTCGGCCAAAAAAAAACATTAGTGGCCGATTCGAGCTGGGTCCAAAACGTTAGTGGTTTATTCATTATTTTTGCCTAATAGTTAAGGTTGACAGAATCTGAGTATCAAATGTCAACTCTGCTCCCTAGATTTTCTTCCCCCACTCAAAGCACCTCAAGCATGTAAATTTAATACTCCCACACTCGTCATCCCTCACCATCTCCTGGTTCCCACTGCCGCCCATGGCTCACCATCAGTAGCAACAGTCACCAAATCTCGTGTCTCAACAGTCACCTTCTCGTCGCATCATCGCCGCCCACAGATAATTCCCAATCGGCCCATCAGGGAACGGCGGCTCTACCTTTCACTGGGGATTCACGATTTGCAATACCACTAATCTAATTGGACTTGTTAATTAAATTCCACCATCTCCTCATTCGCCAGCTCAGATCTTCAATTACACTCTTCTACTCCCTTGCTTCAATTATTTGCTTCCGACACCTTGCCGTCCTCCGCGCCACCACCCACGACCCCTTTTCTCCGCCCAGCCGTAAGCACCTCAGCGCCCTCCCCTCCTTCGGCCACAGCTCACGTACCACCGCACCCGCTGCCATTGAGGCCCTCATGGACCGCCTCCAGACTACTCGCGATGCCTCTGCCGCACTCAAATGCCTTATCTTAGTCCACCGTATCATCAAGCATGGTAGCCTCATCTCTGTCCAAAATTTCAGAGACTACACTTCCCCTTTGCCCAAGCAGATCTCTTCTTGGGTTAGATGGTGAGCATCTACCTCAATAACTTTTCTTTCACTCGCATGCCCAGGCTGATGGCTGGGTTTTTCAGGAGGTTAAGTCGTTTGGTTTGACTACGGACCTGAACTCGATTAACCTCCCTGCCTCTTGGTAGGCTCTTCTTGTAGCCGATGGTTACATTGATCGAGCATCCAAATGAAGAAAATCGAGCTTGGCACCTTGGACTCCATCAAATCTGGCCCTTTTGGCCAGATCTTCCGCTTGGATAACTTTGTATTCGGTCAGTCTGGGGTCAAGAACAACTGGGCTGAGGGTCAGTCTGAGCTTGGAGCAGCAGATCTAGGCAACAAGGGAGTTTGGACGGTAACGAGTCGGAGAGTCAGAATTTGCAGTGGGTATGAGGGAAAGCCAGCGAAGATCGAGGGTGGAGGAGGCTGCGGTAGTGGACAAGCAGTAGGCCGAGGATGGAATTGTGTTTTTTTATTTTCTCGAAAGTTGGAATGGAGGAGAGAAAAAGAAATTGTTAAATTTACATGCATAAAGGTTATTTGAGTGATAAGAAGAAAATATAGGGACTAAACTTGGCATTTCCACCTAGGTTCTGTCAAACTTAACTAGGAATTCAACGGAAGGACTAGGGGTGTAATTTTCAGGTTAGGGTCGGAACACGAAATTCACAACCAATCTGGTCATCTGAATTTGAAACCCGAACCGACCCTAATCCAAAAAAAATCAGATTGGGTCGGATTGGGTCAGGTCTAAAGCTTGGAAATGTGTAAAAAAAATGCACACATATATATCAGGAATCAAACACATTAGCTAAAAGCAACTTCATAAGTTAATTTAAAAATGCACATTCTATAACCTAAAAGCAACTTCATAACACATAATAATCATAAGTTAATCCAACACATACACATTAGACATTACATTTGTCAAGGGCCAATATTTTTAAATAGCACTTATTTGGGTTCAGGTTGGATTCGGTTTCTAACCGAACTAACTTGATTTCTGACCGTTTAAATGGGTCGGGTTCAAGTTGACCCGAATAGCCCTTATTCATCTATTTAACCTGACCTTAACCTGTAAAATAGGGTCAGGTTTCGGGTTAGGGCCAACCACTTACACCTTTAGGGAGGATGACAAATAAGACAAAATCTGGTAGGTTAGGGATTTTAAGAGGATAAACTACAATTAAGGAATCTGTTTAGGCCGATGTGAAAATGTTACATACCATAAATGAATTTTATCCTAAAACTTTGTAAAATTTTCAGATTTTTCCTCGAACTTCATGAATTTACCAAATTTACCTTGAACTTTTGAGGAGTTGGCAATCTTGCCCCAAAATTTGTATTTTTGCCCAAAAAATTTCTTAAAACCTTTAATTCACACACAAACTCTACCTTTTGCCTAAATTGACCCCAAAATATTTTTAGGACCCCAAATTAGTACCTAAACTAAAATAATTCCTATTTTAGCCCTAAATGACCATTCTAAGTTCCTAAAGATTTATAACACAAAATAATAACATAACGTAAATGTAACTAATCCTATCAATTTCCTAAACTCTAAAATGACCAAATTGACCCATATGTCCTAAAAATGACCAAATTGCCCTTGAAAACAAAAATGCCTCCTAAACTAATTTTCTAAACCTTAACTAAACAAAAGTTAGTGCTCAGACAAATTGAGTGTCAACAATATATAATACACTAAAGGAGAAGAAGGTTATGTGGCTGCGACAAGTGTGTTCTCTTAGAGGTGGGGGGTTAATGCCAACTTGACTCCTTGCAGTTTCATGGTTATGGCGAGTGGCACCTATTTTGTTGAAGGTTACAGTAGCACCTTCATTCGGGTGGTGATACCTGTCCTTATGTCACTAGCCTCATTTAGGTGAGATCTTTCCATATATTCTAGGTTTGCCCACCCTATCCTTTGAATGTTGCAATTAAAGCCTTGTGAAAAAAGTTGGCACGTTAGGGATCATTTTCTCAGTTCTTATTTATGCAAGAGTTGTTAGGTGTTAATATTATAGATCAGAAATTTATGTTCACTGTAGTTGTTCATTATTGTATTGTCTTTGTGTGTTTTGATATGAATGTATTTATAGTAAGGAAAACTTGGGGGAGTAATGAGATGTTCAAAATGTGTTTATTGGGTTTCAAATTAAAGGGTTGATAAATTCATTTTGTTGCACTTAAGGCTATCATTGTCCAAACTGTGCAATTTACTTTGATGTAGAGCATCACCTGTCTATTGCTGGCAAAAGGGAGATTAGTTGGAAAGTAATATTAGTTGGGGACATCATCATTAAATTTTTAGCATCATCATTATCATTGATTATTTTTCGCTTATTCCCATTGTTCTCCTCAAGGTATATGCATCTGTTTGCTAAGTGGGTTTTGTTGGACGTAACTATCGGAGGCTAAGTTGCAGATGCAAGTGGATGAAGAATAATGAGTTGTAGATGAGAGGACCCCTTTAAGAAATTGCTGCCCACACTAATTTAGTGAATGCTTTATTGAATTCATTATGGAATTATGTTTAGAATAGGCAATTCTCAATTTTGCTTCAACATATATAGCTTCTGAGGCTACCAAGAAGGAGTAGAAAGCCAATTTTGGTTGCTTTTTTCTGTTGGTAGTTTGAGTTAGTAGTGTGATTAGCTAAAGAAAGCTTTGTATTTTGACTGCATGTTCTTCATCCTATATTTTATTTACATATGTCTTTTGTTACTTGTTATTGTTGATTTTATTATGCTGCCTGTATATGATTGTCTTTAAGCATTTCTTCAGACAAAGACTTCATTTTTTCCTCTTTTTGGATGTGAACATTTCTCAGAATGTGAAGTGTAAATCAAATCCATGTTAGATTTGAAATTGAGAAACTGACTCAAGTTCTTTATATAGATGCCAATGGTGCACTAGTCTTTTCCTGCTAAAAAAAATCATTTGGATGGTTTCAATAACTCTAAAAAAAGGATGGAGGACTTCATTGACTAGTCTATTAAAGATTAGGGGCTTGTTCAAGATAACAGTGGTTTTTCTTAAGGGTGAGCATTATTCGGACAAAACCAAAAAAATAAAAAAAACTAGTTACATTTGGATAAAATGATTTGGTTTTTTTTTCTAGTTCAGTCAGTTAGGATCAAAACTAAATTTCACATTCATTTATTGAATTGGTTATTGAATCTTACACTTAAAACCGAATAAACCAAATAGACTAAATAATACTCCTTTTGTTTCACAAAGGTTAACCAATTTACCATTTTTAACTAACGTTTGACTTAAATATCTTCATATTAATTTATATTATAAAAAATTTAAAAATATATATATTTATAAACTAGAGTCTTTAAGGTATTATTTTCATATACAAAGTTTATATTTGTATAAAAAAAATTTTAAAAAATACATTTATGAATTAATTATTGTGAATAGTAAAGAAGACAAACTTTGTGAGACGGAGGTAGTAATAAATATTTTACCATTATTTATAATAACTCTATATATATAAAGTTATCTCCTACTAATTTTTATTATTATCCATATTGAACCTACATATATAAAATTATTTTATACTAATTTTAGATAATATGTTGTTTATTTTTTTTAATTTTGGATATTAGAGGTAAAAATTTTAATATATATTTTATTTTTTTCATTTACTATGTGTTTAGGCCATAGAAAGAGAACCAAATAAACCAAAATATAATTTGGATGGTTCAAATCAATTTTAACATATAATTCAAATAATTCAAACACACCTATATAAAAACTGAAAAACAATCAGAGCATTATGTTCGGATTGGTTCTAAACCGATCCACTTGAATACATACCCTAGTTTTTCTAACCGTCCGGACTCGACGCCGCTCCATGAAATCCGACAGAGAGAAGTTTGGGATCCGGCAAGCTATACCAGGAACAGTAAACACAGCGTATTGGAAAAGCGAGCCAAAAAGCACATCCGAAAACCCAAACAGTCCTTCCCGAATCCAAAATCCAAAAATTTCCGTATCGCTGAAGTCTCTCACTGGCTTTATCGACTCGTTCCACGACTCGGTCCTCATCGCACTTCTGGCTCAGTTCAATTTCTTCGAATTGACTCCTACTCAGTCTGTATAGATCACCTCCAGTACACTTGAGTCTGCTCCACGCGCTATTAGACTCATATGGTAATATTTCCACCTAAGTTTTGATATTTTTTTTTCTAGCTTATAATGCAAATTTGTGCTTGTTACTGGACACATTTATATGCATTGGTTTTTTATTGTTTGGTTTGAAATTTAGGTATGCAAATATTTTTGCCTAGCTGTTTGTGTTAAGTTTTATTATAAGGGGTTTTGAAATTTCACTTGAAGCCTTTGTTTTTGTAATGCATTTAGGTTAATGAATGATTATCCTGTGTTATTCTTTGTTTCATTTTTTTACTTGCTTATCATTATTTTGCATGGGCTGAAGAAATTGATAATTGCATGGACTAGGTTTAGTTTGGATATGGTTTTGGGAATCAGAGCTAATTTTGGTAGTAGGAAATGTGAATTGAACTTATCTGTTAATCGTGAAGCAAGATATAAGGACGTCTCCTGTGATTGAATTTTGGTTGATGTACTTAAAGAGCATTAGAATGAGTTAGTTTCTTTAAAAACAATTTAGAAAACGGTAATTCAGAATTTCTTCTTCTTCTTTTTTGGTCTCCTTCTTTTCCAGATTGTGTATTTGGGCTGCATGTTGTTGATATACCATGGAAATGGCACTCGAAGTTGAGGGGAGTGATGTAGAGAAATCTGAGAAGGATTGCTTCGATAAGAACTTCTCTGATCTATCACCATTGAAGCATATTGCAGATCCTGTCGTCTACAAACTTGTTCGGGTATATTATTGTTTTTGTTTTTTTCTATTTCTATTTTTCGTTTTACTCATATAATCCTGAAACTGGTTTAAAAATAACTGCTTATATATGTTGCTGCCAGCTGCATTATTATTGTTTTCTACGTTTTCATACTCCACTAGCCTCTGTGACCTAAAATTTTCTATATTAACTTCATGATTCAAAGCATACCCCAGATCTTTCAAAAATGCCAAATGACAATCTCTGTTATATTCTTGTGTCCTTTTGTGCTATAGGATAATTGTTGGGACTCTAGATTTTACAATTTTCTTTCCTTCCAAGTCATTCAACGTACGTAAGCATTTTCCACTTGTTCATTTTCCCTGTTTCTTCGGCTTACGCATGTATGGACAACTGTATGATATCATCACTGGCATTAGCATTGTGCTGTTTGTTTTTTGGTTTCTTTGTGCCTTCTCTGTAAGATGATGTAGTTTTCCCAAATAAAGAAAGTTGAATAGGATCTCAGCAGTTCTACCTTAACCATCACATTAAAGCTTGTTTATTTGCTTTGCTGCTTTGTGCTGAAATGTTCGTATAGGTTGAAGGTGATGGAAGATTAGTGCCTGCAACAGATGATGAACTCATGGAGGTTGAAGGCTTTCTTGTAGATGATAAATGTCAAACTCATATTGTTGCTGACTCTGGGCAGATGTTAGGGTGCATATCCATTAATGTCTGTTCTTCTGGGATGTCTGAGTTGGAAAACCCTGAAGGTTTGTTTCATTTTCTCTTTTCTATAAAAACTTACTGGCCTTATGGGTTTAAAGTGAAGTACGATTTTTAGTGGTAGAATGTGGTATAGAAAAAATGTCTTTCTAGCACGTTCTAAGCTAAGTTATATCACATGGTGTTAGTATCGATTGTTCTTGTAATTTTGAGTGGCAGTAGCATATTCGAAGCTAAGTTATAGTACATCGTGTCAGTATCAATTGATCTTGTGAATTTTGGTAGCACTTATAAATCTGCTAAATGGGTATGAGCTAATATTTTCACATCCTTGTGTGCTTGTTCTCTGATACGTTGTATAGATTTTTACATTTGCATGACCTAGAGTTGCATCTACTATGTTGGAGATAATTCATCTAAGATACAAAGCACCAACTTAAAGAAGCCAGCCATATGCTAAAACAGTAAAGGTACTTGAACTTATGGCTGATCATCCATGCATATGCCTTTCATAGTATCATTCTTGTAACAGCCCTTAGACTACTGATAGAAGTCATTTGGTATTAAACAGTGTTTTGAAACCAGATTAGCAGTAAAAACTTCCCAGAACCAGTCATAAGGGTGGTTGTTAAGCCATTTAGCCCTAGAAACTGTTAAAATGCTACTTTTCTGTCTAAACCTCAAAATAAAGTTGTAGCTGAAAACTCAAACACAAGTTAGAAATACTAAAATGATATTGGAAACAAGCTCCGTGGCTGGATTTGCATTCAAATGCTCAAAAACACGTACTTTGTTCCTAATTCTTCAGAACAATAGACTGTGATTCTGCAGAACTAGCAAAGACTTCCAAAATATTTACAAAGGGGTTACACATTACAAACACAGCCTACAGGATCATTAGAGCCTACAACACACTTGACATTGCAGTCTTTAACATTTTTTAGGCGAGGTCTGAGAGTTGGTTTCTGTCAAAGTATCTACACAACACTCCAGTCAAAGGCTTCGCACAATCTGCACACACACTTCCACGGTCTGCACTCACATTTCCCCACACATAAGCTACACAATTATGCAGAGTAGAAGTTAAATCACAGAATAACTCTCTTATACATGCAAATGTAGATATTTACAAACTACTAGGTCAGAAGTCACTCATTAGCTCCTTCATAACACTACTTGATCTTTCACAGCTTAATCAATTGAGGGCGTAGCATTTCTTGTACTAGTTAATCCTAGCTTCCTCCATGACACTACTTAATCCTTATACTAACATTCCGCAAACTTCTATGACTCACTATGCAAGCATCATCATGGCCACCAGCACATACACTTGGACTAAGCTTAGAACAAGAAGGCTTCACAGAACACTGTGGTCACTTCAATGCAATGTCAACCACTCACAGATCTTTCATATCCTTGGTCTTGGACTCTTAAACAATTCAAAATTTCCTATCTGGGAAATGATACCAGCAAAAGGATGTTTAGAATTAAGCTTAAAAAACTAAAAGAAAACAGGGGGGGGGGGGGGTGAGAAAGGGCTGGGTCGGGGGTGTCATATCTCAAGTACTGGCTGCCGATGTATTGTTATGAAAAAAATACTGGCTATACACATATGATGGTTCACATATTATCATGTGAATTTTGATGCTTTTTGCATAATCTCTGAGACATGTTTTGCATCAATGTATTTCCTTCTCCTTTTGATCAGCCATTGCTGGTTTTCCTTGTCCAAATCAATGCCAGGTTTACTAAAATATGAGAGCATGGAAGCGAACGCAGAAAATCTAAATGCATTCCTTGAGGTACTGGTACATTCATGATACATGGTTTCGTTTTCCTGTTTGTGTTCATCTAGATGATAGTTTACTTGATATGCTATTGCCATTAGGATAAATTTCCTTTCATTCTTCTTATATCTCGAGGGTTGAGGCTGGATGACATTGACACAAAGCTTGATTATACATGCAATATTCCATAGACTAGTTGAAATTCGGGAGCATCTTTCCTGTAATAACTGCTTTTTCTTTTTTCCAAATGTTTCTCTTTCAAAATTCTCATTTTCTCTGCCCTCTTTCTTTTAATACCATGTCAACTTATTCAATTGTAATACCTGATTATCTGGATTGTATCTGATGCATTTTTCTCTTTGGATGTTGATCTTTTACTGTTCAGTGTGTGCTGTGTGAGAAATTGTAAAAGCCTAATTTTATTCACCAAGCTGCTGCCTTGATATAGGCAGCGCTTACAATTAAGGCACAATAACTCAAACATGAAGGAAAAACAACAACATGAAGACAAAGCCCTATGCTGCGCACAACAAGGAAATAAATAAAAATGAAAAATTGAAAGTATGAGTTGGGTATCACGCAAATGTTCCAACTAGCAAAGTAATAGCAGTGATCTGATGCCTGACTTCAAATTCCTTTGCAGGAAGCTGCCCCTTCAACAGAGAAAATCTTAGGTGAGAGTCAGGTGACTAAGTCTGGCAGTGCTGTGAGGTGTCTTGAATCCTCCGATGGACTTATAGAAGGAGGTTCATCAACTTCTGTTGGCTGTTCTCACTCAAAACCTGATTTTTCAGTGTTGGAGGGAGAAATATGCCTGGATAATTTATCAATAAGGGAGCTCCATGATGTTTTTAGAGCTACATTTGGGCGAGAAACAACAGTCAAGGACAAGCAGTGGCTTAAAAGAAGGATTGCCATGGGTTTGACAAACTCTTGTGATGTTACAACCACAAGCTTCACTATTAAAGACAACAAGTTGACAGCAAATGGTGTAGAAAAGGAGCAAAATAACATGAATGGATCCTCCTCCATTGATCGAGGAAGGGGTTATGAAGACTCCATAGCTACAAATAGCCAGAGGAGGTTGATGGGACAACATCAAATTGCTTCTAGCATGGAATTGAGGAACAATGGTGTAGAAAACATTGGAGGTGTTCCAAATGAAGAAAGAGCTGCAAAGAGAGTTCGGAAGCCCACAAAGAGATACATTGAGGAGCTTTCCGAAGCAGAAACCAAGGAAAGTGGTGGAAAGTTAACCACATCATCTAAGAGTACCGGGATTCGACCATCAATTTCACAATCTTTTACTGGGTTAGCTAGAAATGTTTCCTTAGAAAGGAGGAACTTCGACACCAGGCTTGATTCCCTTGGAGGATTAGGGGTTCGTATTCCATGTGTATATCGTGTCCGAAGAAGCCGTCCAAGGAAAAATGTGATGGCTCTTATGGTATGTGAAACTCTTGCCTATTTTACACTACCTATGTGATAGATTTTTTGGTTTGATTTTTGCTTTTCAAGTAAATTTTGATTGTTGATTATTTTTGTATTTTGTTAAATTTGTTCGTTGATTACAATCTTATGCTTTCTTGCACACATCGCCGACAAAATGTAGTTGACTCAAGGTTTTCTCTCTCCTTTTCTAAATATTTTTTATCGCATTTCTTGCATGGGATGTAGATGAATTGATCATACAACAATTGAAAATAATTAGAGTTTATGGAAATAATCTCTCTTTCTTCATTTACTGGGATAAATAGAATACCCTTATTTATTCAACCATCTTAGCCTCAATGCCAAATTCATTTGTTTGCCCCCAAGTGGAGACACAGTAGTTCACAAATCCATAATTGATAATTCTGATTCAGGTCATACTGAAATTTCTAACTCTGTCATATCTATATCTGTATATAAAGTTATAACAATGTAGATGGTGATAAATATTTCATAAAAGTAAAGCGAGATTAAAGTTGTAAGCATAAGGGTCTGGTTATTTCTTCCTCAATCCCCTCACCTACTGTTGATGGTTTAGTATTTTTGCTTTTAGTTCTACTTGATGATAGCAGAGATTCTGATAGCTTATGCATCTTGAATTGTCTTCCTGTAGGAAATTCAACCTAATATCATGGGCATGACAGCTGAATTGGTAAACCAGAGCCTTGATGCGAACATGTCTCAACAAAAAAAAGATACTACAGACAAAATTTTGAAAGTGGGCTGTGTCTCTGAACAGATTCAGCATGAGGTAAGAGTGGTGTCTTTATTCTTTTAATTAAAGGTAACCTAGAATTTTCTTCCAATTGTTTCCCTTCTATGAGGCTTAAAGAGGAGCTTCACAGCATTATCGCTTGTGTGGTACAGTTATAATATAGGTGGATTATTGGTAAGTGGTTAGTCTTTTATCTGAATGAATACCATTCTTTGAGGGAAAGTGGGCTTTGGTCTCTAAAAGTAGTTTATTTGAACCATTTTAATACAAAAATCCTAAATGTTAGATCTTTAATTTGACGAGTTATTTAAATTAGGTTAGAATTCCTCAACAAGTTCGAAATGAAAAGCTATAACTCTCCTAGCCACCTCCAACCATGATTGCCCAAATAAATTGCACAAAGAACAAGAAAGTTCTATTCAAATATTCTGGTTGGAGTTTGTAGCTACAAATACTTATCTTTAAAACCCATGCAAAAACTAAAATTTGAGATAAACATTAGCTATGGGCAATGCTTACAGTTCAAAGCACATGGTTTCTTTATTTGATGGAGTTGTGCATTGTGTAGATAATAAGGTTTATTTTACCAATATTGTGCAGATAATAAGGTTTATTTTACCAACATTGTGCAGATAATAAGGTTTATTTTCCCTATATTGTTTATCAGTGATTTGACAAGAATAATGGATGCTAGTGATACTATACGCGAACACATACATCCACACTAATATACTTGTAGCATAATCCTGTATGCTCTTCATTTTTGGGAAATTAGTGTGCTAACCAATGCCTGAGCACTTCCATGCACTTTCAATTACTGGTGATATGCAAACTTTAATTGTTTGGTCGACTTAGCTTCTGACCTTTGATTTGTGCATTTTGCATTTCAGACTTCACCGGAATACACCATAGCACAGTTAGTAATAGACATTTTCATTTCCGGCACGTGTCTGTTTCTGTCAAGTCTTTGTTACAATGCAGTTCCTTGGGAAATAAAATTATCAATTTAGGGACAAAGTTTGTTAATGAGGTACCCCAAATGAATAAGTTACTGGGTGGATAAACACTGTTTCTTTTCGTTTCAGTTCTTAAAAATTCTTCACAGTTTTTCTATGTTCTAACAGGTTTTGTGCATTATGTTTGTGTACGTGTTTTTTTGTGTGCATGTGCATTTGTATGTGTCTATTTCAACTCTTTTTCTTATTAGATATTCTATTTCTGGCATAGCTTGTAGGTGAAGCCAAGGACGATGCAGAATGTCCAGCTGCTGGGTCAATGGATCGGCAGAGTACAGAATTGAAACACATGAAGCCTTCAGCAAATGCGTCAGCTAATAATCCACCTACTGCTAGAGGTGGTATAAGACGGAAGCATCATCGAGCTTGGACTCTCTCTGAAGTTACGAAGCTAGTTGAGGGTGTCTCTAGGTATGGGGCTGGGAGGTGGTCTCAGATTAAGAGGATCGCCTTTGCATCATATTCTTATCGCACCTCTGTTGATCTGAAGGTATCTAATGATTCTTCAAACTAAATTGTTATTACTATTCAATTAATCATGTACAATATAAATTTTTCACACCTAATCTAGTTTGATACACTAGATCCAAAATCCCAAACTTTTTAGGATTAAGTAACTTCACTGATTTTATATCTTTCATTCCCTGATATCTGAATCAACTTACAGGTAATGTAGTGGTTTGAACTAGCTTTCCTGAGGAAAAGAGGCTTATAAATGTTCATTTTCAGGATAAATGGAGGAATCTGCTGAAAGCCAGTTTTGCTGAGCCTACTGCAGATAAAGGGGTGAGGGATTGAAACTTTCAAGCTTTCTTCTGTGTCCTTTTTGAAAATTATCCTGGACTTCTCCTTCTATACTTTTGGTAGAAGTCTGCTTTGTGGCAGAGAGACCATAAATTTTTTCTGCTCCAAATGTCTTTGCTATGCTGAAAAATGCAGGTGAATTTCCGGAAACATGCCTCAATGCCTATCCCTGCTTCAGTTTTGTCACGAGTAAGAGAGCTCGCTCAAGTGCAAGCGCAAGTTCCAATGAAGTTTAGTGCCAGTCAGCCAGTTGCTAGTGATATGAATGTAAATGAGTCAAAATCAGGATATTCATGATACTGTATATAGTATGTGTTAGCTGCCTAGATTGAGCTATGTTGGTCTCTATAAAAATGGAGGAATCTTCTTATCAGGTGTTGTCTGACATGTATTTCACGATCAGTAGATTTTAAAGGACTGTATAGCATAAATAAACTGTGTTAAAATTGTAGTTGTTTTTCATATTCCAGATCCCCCTTTTGGCTGGGAAATTATGGACCTCAAGTGGTTTTGCCCCTGTTATGGAATCCAGTTTTATGGCTACTGTTTTCTTCCACTTTTTCACATTCCTTTGGTGCCAAATATAGGTCTCGTCGTGGCAACAAACATCAGAGAGGTTGCTGAATCAGTCCTCACTGTGCCACAGTTTTGCTGATATGATCAAGGATTTTATTAAAAGGAGACAAGGAGACAAAAATCAACTAGTTTCTGCCCTGCTCTGCTTCGTACGGCTTTATTTGCATTCTCGGAGAGGAAAACCAAAAGTCAGATATTTTAAGTTTTACTGGATTTTTGTTTCAATCATCATACAACTAATTGCATCAATTCTGTAATGAAATTAAACCATGTGCTTGGCTGCTTGCACGTGCCTGTTTTACATCACTCAAGGGTACGGATGAGCATGGGTTAGGTTGGATTAGGTAAAAGTTGATGATGGGTCACAGGTTGGTTTTATCTCTGGAAAAACCATCGGTTTTTTGGGTTGGTTTTAGTTCCATGTGAAATCAACCTAAGATGGAACCAAGAACTAAAGATATATATGATAAATAGGGTAAAGTTCGCAAACAGTCCCAAAACTATACCTTGTGTTGCAGATTCAGCCTCAAACTATTCATTATTACAACCTGGCATCCACCCCAAATCATTCCCTAAATTATCATCCTCTGCTGTCCGTCGGCCCATCGCCTCCTCTTCCTCTTATTTTTTGCTTTCTTAACTTTTTCTAATCTCTTTTGTTTCGGCAAGACCCTAGATTTAGAATTAGAGAATCAACCACCAGCCTCGGACACTTCATTGGATGTGAGCAACAAAGCCATTAGTTTAGGCATCGGCCTTATAGCTTCTCCGTAGATGATGGTTTACACCACCGCCTAGTAGACATGCCAATTCCTTGTTTAGATCAGCCTGGTGGCACCATTCATCGTGTGGCCATAGCTTCAAAAAGCAGATGATTTCGACTAATCTTAGGAACCAAAAATACTCGAGAACTAGAACAAAAAAATCCAAACCTATGGTTTTGGTTCTATTCGGTTATTAGTTTTTGGGTTGGGTTGAAAATTTTTAGAACCATGATTATTTCAGGCTGGTTCAGTTCTACCAGAAAACCGACTGACCCTACCCAAGCTCACCCCTACTCAAGGGCCCTAAAGGCCCCATTTACCAAAGTTTAATGGGCGAGTCAGCTCGTTTCAAAGTCAAGGGGTTATGTGTCTGAATTACAGAAATTCAGGGGCTATTTATGATTTTAGGTCTTGGCAGGGTTGAGATCTGAGTTGTGGTCTGGGTTATCTTTCGCCGGATTCACCATGCATTATGCTACGGATGTCGAAATTCGGTGCTGCCGCCACGTTAACAATACGTTTTCAAGCTTAATTTGTAATCTTATGAATCGGTAGCCCCTGTTTCAATATCTGCTCCACTTAGGCTTTCATCTTGATTGCTTTTGGCAGGAAGTTTTTTTAGCATTCTACGGCTCTATTACTGCACTTGCGTTTGTCCATATGTTAAGCTGTTTGTAACCCCAGAGGATCTGTCCAGAGGTATTCCAAGTCCAATTGCTTTCATCGGATTGTTCTGTGTTGTGTAGGATTTTTTTTTGAGGGGGGGGGGGGGGTCGATATTGGGTGCTCAATTATGATTACGGGTCGGGATTTGAATTAACAGCCACAAGTTTTGGCTGATAGAGATAAGTTAATTGAACGATTTTCATCATGTACATATATGGAAAAGATGTATGCATTCATGTCTTAGGGTTTTCATCGTGTACATTAGTTTTGAAGTACCTCAGGTATGGACTTTGAAGAGATAGGCATTGTACAAATTCGTATGTTAACCTGACTAAGTGGCATTTTATTCTTTCTGTTCAGTTTCTATCTCATCTTGTCCCAAAGTTTGTATGTACTGAACATATACCTATCAATGGAATTGTTTCTTTGTCAATCTTTAGTTGTTGGTGCATTGGACACTTATGAGATTAAGGCTTCTTTGGATTCTGATATGTCTCGTCCGGTTAGATATTCAATGTGCAACAATCTTGTGCATCAGCTTGAAAAGGTTGATATAATCTTTATCTGGAAGCACCATTTTCCTATTGTGGAATCCAATTTTATGGCTAATGTTTTCTTCTACTTGTTCTCACATTCCTTTGTTGCCAAATGTAGGATGCAGTGTGGTACAGTGGTGGTGCTTGTGCTGCTAATCCAATTGATTGTAGGTTGGTCCAGAAGGTTTGCGAAATCAAGCCCAGTGATATTGTTAATAAAGTACTTGAATGAACATGCTGTGTTAATGGAGTGGCGAAACTCACTAGCAAAAGTTTGAAGTAACTTAAAAGGCTTGTAAGTTAATGAGTAGGAATGACTCAAGTGATTTATGTAATGTGTATGCCTAGTTTATGCGACTTTAGTTGTTCCTGAGTTTTACATGAATTGCCCTCCTCTCTGCCATCCTTGCCAATTGTATGTAGTGCCCCGCATGGTCAATCGTGTGGTGGCATAACCGCAGTGAGGCTTTTGCTACCTTTAATTTTTTTTTCCTCATTTGTTCTGCGTCTTTCACTTAAAAGAGGTGCACATCTGAATATTTATTGTGAATGAGCAATCATCCATCTTCAGCCATGATTCTTTAGTGCAGCTGCAGTCTGTGAGGATCGCGACTGTCTGTGACTAACTTATTTGGAGATTTCTTTTACTTAAATTTGCCAAAAGCACAAGCATTAGTATTCACTGTGTCCGGCGGTGGCCACCTCCCAGCCCCATACCTAGAGGCACCCGCAACTAGCTTCGGTACTTTGTGAGGGTCCAGGACCGATGATGCTTCCGTCTTAAACCACCTCCAGCAGTAGGTGCAGATGCATTTGCAGGAGGCGGATTATTAGCTGATGCGTTTGCAAAAGGCTTCATGTTTTTTTGCTTTGTACTCCACCATAGATCCATCGACCCAACAGCACGAGTTTCTGCATCGTTCTCGGCTTCACCTGCAAGCTATGCTAGAAATAGAATATTTGATGAGAAAGAGTTGAAATTATCACATACAAATGCACATGGACATACACAAACATACACATAACCTGTTAGAACATTAGAAAAACTATATAGGATTTTTAAGAACTGAAACGAAAAGAAACAACGTTTGTCCATCCAGTAACTTACTCATTTGGGTTACCTCATTAACAATCTTTGTCCCTAGATATATAATTTTATTTCCCAAGCAACCGCATTTTAACAAAGACTCGACAGAAACAGAAACATGTAGTGGAAATAAAAATGTTTATTACTGATTGGGCCATGGTGTATTCCAATAAAGTCTGAAATGCAAAAAAAATATTGGAAAAATAAACCTTATTACACTATAAGAATCTAGAGCTTTGGTATGGTAAAAACTGCAGCAAATACAGATTTTGCTATGATGGAAATCATCGCAACAACTCATAGAAAATTTCCCATCACAAATGAGAATTATTGCAATCGAGGCCACTCAGGCTCAACAACATGATTGAATTTCTAACTACTTAAGTCATTGGTAATATAAATTTAACTTATCAACGATTCTTCGTGTTGGTGATTATTAAAGACTCTCAACATTGGTAAAATAAATTATAATTACCAACAGCTTTTCATGTTGGTAACATAAAATTGCACTTATCAACGGTTCTTTGTGTAAGTAATTTACAATGATCAAGCAATTTGGTAATTTCTTGTTGGAAAGCAATGGTTTTTTAGTAGTGTATGATAGCCACAATTTTGCCTCGTTTTTTGTACCACGATGATAATCATTGCTAATAGCTGCTACAATTTTGCCTCGCTTTAATCACTATGATTTTGCTACGATACATTGTTTTCTATGTTTTTAAAATATAATAGTGTATTTGTTTTAATTCTACTCCTTCTGTTTCATATTTTTTGTACTGTTTAGTTTTCAGTAATTAATTTATAATTTTTTATTTTTAACATTTTAGTATATAAATAAAGAACTTTTATATAATAATGATAAATCAAGATATATTTTTTATACAAATGTATTTTTTTAAAAATTTTCTAACAAATACTAATATAAATAAATTTAAGTCAAATTATGTGAAAAAGTCAAATGGTACAAAGAATATGGGACCGAAGGAGTATGTTATATTAATAATGATTGTTAAATTAGACAATAAGAAAAATAAATATGAATGTAGAAATAAATAATAAATTATTATTAAATTAATAATTATTAAATAATATAATAAATAATATTATTAAATAATAAAATATTATACTAATAATTATTATTAAACTAGCAATGTGCTCTCCATGCCTCTTAAGTACTTGCAAATATGCTTTTGATTGAAAAAGAAAAAAAAGTAGAGAAGCAAACTCTGGTCCTTGCGCTTTGGCAAGAAGGGGAGGTGGCAACAGCAACCGTACGCATTGCAGGAAGGGATGGATTTATAAAAACTCCACAATTAATGATTTGTTTTTTTTTTTCCTTGAAGTAATGGGCAACTGTAAAATGAAGGTGAATGTGGTACAACTAAAAAAATACTGTTAATGGCTTGATCGAATAAGGTAAAATAAACGATAATCCAACTAATTAAGACAATGTTAATAATCTGCTATATTATTATAAAGGGGAAGTAAAATTGTCCAATTTACTAGCACCTAATTGAGCTCCATGTCAACTTTTCCTTTGTAAATGGCAAAAATACCCCCATATTATTAGTGTGATCCAAAAAATATCTATTAAAATTTCTTATTAATCTTGATTGTATTTGAACTTCAATAAAAAATTTTTAAATTTGAGTTACCAACTCATGTTTTTTTTCATTTGAATTGTTTAATTTTTCAACTAGTTTGCGTACTCAATGTTGCCAATGGATCTCAAACTGTATTAGGTTCTCTAAATGTATAAATATTGAAATCTTATAAAAATATTACTATATTACGATAAAATTAACAATTCAAAAGTATTATAATAAAATATCCCAACATTTTGTCATTGACATAATAAAAACTTATAAACAAAAGTTAAGGCCCATTCTTATTTTTATTTTTGGTTCGGCCCATATAGTAAGAAAAACTCAAATCAAATATTAAAAAAAAAAGGCCAGATTTACAAGAGGGAAGGAGGCTGGCGTAACTGGTATTTCTGGGCCCAAATGGCCCAAAATAATTAAATTATACAAAATATACAATTCAAAGTGATCTTCCCCGTCTGAGGCAAAACACTTTAACAGAATAATAATTAGGCCACCATAGGCCGAAATAATTAGGCCTACTTTAATAAAACGTTTTAGGCCATGTTACAAAATATACATGGGCCAATATTATCCTATTTATTATTTAAAAAATAATTATTATTTAAAATATCTAAATGTAATATAGATGGAATGGGCGAGTAGGTTAAAAGAATAATGGGCTCAATTAAATTAAAAATAATAAAAAAAGAGAGAGATGTCAGCGATCAGGTCTTAGCCAATAAAAATTGTACATGAAGTTTCGAAAAAAATAAATTGTACGTGAATGGTGAAAATTTTAAGTGTAGTGGGGTCCATTAAGGGATGGAATCCTTGTGTCGTAATCAAACATTTTTTTTTGTTTATAACTAATTAATAGATAATGTTTAAATATAAGATAAAAGGACTAAATAACTAACTCATATTTGTGAAATAAGCAGATCGAGCACAATTATTTTTTAACAATTAAAAAAATTAGTCAAATTTTTTCTTTAGTAGTGTTTGCCACTAATGTTTATGATTGTGCAGATTACCCACTGATGTAAGTAACAAACAAAATATTCTGTTAAATCTAAAATAAAAAAAAAACAACATAATTCTTGTTCTCCTAAGTAAATTACAACGTTCATGCTCAAACTATATTCATTAATACACATAGATCTTGAACTAAAAAAATAAAAAAAACAAATAAAGAAATGTTTGCATACCTTAACACGAAAAACAATCTAGAAAATGAAGGCAGTGAGTCAAAGCATAACAACTAGAAAATATCCAAAATGAGTAGAGTCATGACAAAACTCTTCTAGTCGATGATGAAGGAAATATGGTTTCATTGGGGCATTTTGTCAAACACGTAAAGGGCGTGCTAGAGGAAACTGCTCTAGTACCAATAAGCACTCATTCGGTGAAATTGCCATGGTCTCTGGCATTGAAGGCTGCCTCTGAGTGTTTTCCTTTGGCTTCGATAGAAGCATCAACCACCACCACTGAGGTCTCAACTCCTGCTCTAAGGAAAAAGTTAAACATAAATTGAGCAACTTGGTTGAAAATCACCCCAACTAACTTTTTGAAAATGATGACAATGTAGTAACCCATGTAGATATGGACATCCATTTTCCCTGGCTGGAGTAGAGCCAAGTCCAGCTTGGTGCTGCAATATGCCAAGAAAACAAAACAGGACACCTTGGGGTTACAATCTATGTCCTTGACAAGCAAAATTGACTAGGCGGTGTCTCTTGAGCACCAAGCTTTGCTAACTGAGGCTAATGAGCACCCATTGAAGATCTGCAGTTTTGAAGGAAACAAATTGAAGATTCTAAGCCGAAGCTTGTGGCAGTAATCACCCATCGAAAAGTTATAATTTTGGGGAAAATGAGGAAGAGATGGTGAAAAGAGAATAAACAAAATTTTGGGGAAATTTGTAATATTGGAAAAGTTTAGCTGCTAAGTTGGAATAACATGCTCTACATCATCATCCATATTAGCCAGCCATATGGACAACATATGCCACATCTTTGTCCCATGCTAAGTCATATAAAGCGGGAGCGAAAGCGATAGCGAAAATTCGCCAAACTTGAAAAAACATTAAGAGCGGGAACGACTCAAAAGCATTTGTATAAAACTTATACAAAGAAATTGATAGTTTTTGACACTTAAACCATGTATGAGGTATTAAACTTATAAAATTAAATCTGAAATGAAATGAATTCAAATAAAAATACTAAAACCAATTATAAGGAATTGTTTATTGTTATTTTTTCTCACTCATTTATAGCCTTCTTTCCACGGGATATCTCTTCTGTTTGTGTTTGTCACAAGTTTGATCTTACTTGATTGAAACTTGATGCTGGAGAAGATTTATGAATATCATCATCTTCATAAAGAAAAGCGCGATCCTTTTTATAAGTTACCTCCATATAGTTGTCTAGGATATCATCATATGTAAAATCATCTCAATTCATATAAGATGATTCATAATCTTCTCTATAATGCGTCAATAGCTTGTTGTTGTGGTGCACATATACCAATGATTCAACTTGATTTGCATTCAACTTGTTCCTCTTTACATTGTGAATATATGAGTATGTACTTTAGACCCTTTCAGCACATGAGGTGTTAATGCTTTGAGAATGAACCTTGGTCGCCAGATTATATAATTCAGGAGCAGCCACACCATACAAATTTCACCAAGCAAGTGCACTAATCATTTTTCTATCTTCAATAGCCTAAGGTCGAGCAAATACTCTTGTATCACTTGTAAAGTTACTAAGTTACTAGCGAATCAACGAAGTCTCTTGTAAGTCATGAACAAGTCAATCAACCACATTTATGTATGTCCCTAAAAATAATACAAAAAAAATATTACTAATAATGACGATATAAAATACATATATGTTACATTACCTATTTTGGGCACCTAATAAGCAAATTAAATAAGATACACAATTAATTCACATGATGCATTCATTTTAATATCCCTAACATAAAATTAACTAAAACAATAAACTGGTAAACCATATAAAAAGACCATAATCATCAGACAAGAACATGGGGAAAAAAATGCGTTAACTTTGTTGATTATGATTGGCCAGCAAGAAAATTAATGCCTTTGGTTTCTTCTTTATTCGTAGAGCTGATGATCATTAGCCAGCAAAATAAAAATAACAACAAATTGAGTAACATTGAAAAAAAACTATAATATTATATTCTTAATTTAACAAGGAAATTAAACATATCTTGTACAAATGAATTAGCATGTGGCTTAGTTCACCTCTTTCCACAAGGACCTAACTTTTGTAACCAATTTTGTGAGTAATAAAAAGGATTAAGTACATAAGCAAGTGCATGTAGTGCCAAATTCATTTTCTTCCACCGTTTCAAAATCAAATTTTCTATTGTCTTGTACAAACTATGATCACTCAGTAAAACTTCTTCAATAGAACTTATCATATCTTCCATTCTTTGATACACCTCTCCAACAACTGCTTTATCAGAATTACAAAAGTGAATCATTAACCAAGTTGGTTTTTCAATAAAAAAAATGAAATTTACCTGCCCTAAAAACTCATCATCGAATATCATTTTCTTAACCTGATCACGTTCTAAATTTGATTCAGAACTTTCTTTTTAAGTTCCCATTTATCATTCAAAACTATGGATATCAAAGCATTTTATACTTGAAAATGGCGCTCCAAAACTGCATAATGATGGCCAAATCTAGTTTTCTTTACTTAGATGACATCTAATGTAGAAAAAGTTTTGAAGATATGTAGATAAAGGTAAGATTTTTTATATAGTTCACAAATCCTTTTGCCTTCTCATAACAATCATTAAAAAATGATAAGCTCGGATGAGATGATTTGACTAGATCTTTCATAAGAAAACTAAGAGTATATGTCATACAACCAGACCAAAGAATATAATAATGTCTATCTTGAATAATATCTCTAGCAGCTTTACAGTTAGAAGCATTATCTGTCAAAACTTGTACAACATTGTATGTCTCCACAATTTCAATGGCCTTAAGCAAACTACAGGTAATAAATTATGCATTTTTTTCTTCACCAGAACAGTCAATAGCGTTTAAAAATACAGTTCTCCCTTTAGAAATGGCCAAAACATTTATCAAAGGTTGGTTTTTAATGTTGGACCAACCATCCGACACTATTGAAACTCCATACTTAGGCCATTGTTCTTTAATAAAAATCAGAGCATGATCAATTTTCATTATTTCTTCAAGTAACGTGGTCCTAATTTTTTCAGAACTAGGATGCTTATATCCTTTAGGAGCTTTATTTATTGCTCTCACAACATTAATCTATAATGGAGATCTAGCGGTATTAAAGGGGATTCCACAACCATAGAAGTACCAGGCAATTATACCATAAGTTTCTTCTCTGTAAGATAACTTGAACAACTTCCCAATATGCTTCACATCATGTTTACGTGCAGCAATTTTATCATGTGTAGGTGGAACAACTGGTATTAGGGAGATGGGTCATTCTACTACTACTCCCAAATAGTTTTAGGGCTTCCTCTTCCCCTTTTTTCAACTCAGCTCTTTTTTGTTTTGTTACTTTGGTACAAGTGACTATTCCTTAAGCTCATTGTCTGGGTAACATACCAATTAGATGAGCTTTTACACATGAGTATGTTCTTGTATAAGGTTCTGCTCTACAACTAAAATTATAAATTCACTTATCTTTTTCATTCTCAATGTATGTCATATACCTTCTCAAAAGTGTAGAGCTCAACTCTTTGCATTGGTCATTAGTGTCACCAATGTTTGATTGTGTACCACTTCTTTCCTCATTATTATTTTCTTCCGTCAAATCTACAAATTCATGGAAAAAAAAGTATTAGAAACAATGCACCGTAACCAATTAAAGCAAGGCATCCAATTACCTTTACAAAATAAAGAACAAATAAATACTACCATTTAATAAACATGTGACCATCAATAAAAGAAATTATGATTCTAAATTTTTCTTAACCTATACTCTTGTATTTCATAGTGTTGACTTGTATTTGTGCTCTGTAGCTTTGCTTCATTAGTAAATATTTTATCTCAAACAAACAAGAGAATGCCTTACATGATGAATAAGACTGTAGCAATGTGTTTTTGAGAGTCGCTATCAATCAGTTTCATCTAGGTCGATTGGATACCTTAAAATGGTCTACGAGATTTTGAGAGGTTCGGGAATATGGCTACGTTAAAACAACTTTGTTATAGCGCCCAAAAATTGACACATTAGTTTAATTTAAATTTTGCTTTGCTTGCTTTAATTAATTTGATTAATATTCAAACCATGGATTCTAATTGAACCACTCGATTATGGACTTCTAAACCTTCATACTTGATTTTATTTATTTTATGAAATTTTGATATTTCCAAATCATAGATTCTATCAGACCATTTGGATGTGGAACCTACAATCTTAACCTATCTTTATTTATCTTTTAAATATTTTAGTTGATCATCAATCCAAACCATAAATTCTATCGGATCATCCAAATATAGATCTTAAAATTTATTGTTATCCTAAATTTATCCTAGGGTTTTATTAAACCCATGTGGAATGAATTTTCCTAAAATTGATTTTTGAGATGTATTATGAGATTCAAAATAAAAAAAAAAATCAAGCTATTCTAAAAAAATTAAAAGAAAATAAAAGATAAACAAAGAGATAAATAAATAAATATATAAACATACTGAGTTATATCCCTATGTGAATTTAATAGTTAAATCTAACGCATGGCCAAACAAACAAAAAAACAAAGACAAATAATTAACATCAAAAGCTTGCTGTCAATGGCCCATCTGTAAAATAAAAATGTTAGTAACTTGTACTCCCTCCATCCTGTAATTTTTGCTCCAATTGTATTTGCACGTAGTTTTAGGTAAAGTAGTGTTTTTTACTGGTTTTCTAATTTTACCCTTTCTACTTTCTGTGTCTGATCTGGTTTGGGCATTTCATTTATTCGAGAGAGGCGGAGGCAAGCGACGGAGGCGGTGGCCGGCAACGATGAAGGAGGGCGAAGACAATAGGTGAGAGGCGTCGGCGAACCCCTCTCCCAATCAATCGTTCGCAACTTCTCCCCCTCCCAATCAGTCAACAATCGTTCGCCGCAACCTCCTCGTCCTTGTTGGCCGTCATCGATTCACCGTCCCCGTTTGTTGTCGTCGATCGATCGTCCGTCCTCCGTTGTCAATTTCCCGGCCTCGCTCCATCCTCGATTCATCATTCTTGTTTTCCGTTATCAATTGCACCCTCTTTGATTTGCCGCCTTTGTTCGCGTCGTCCTCCCGCAAAGAATCAAAGCTTCATCATCAATCGATCGTCTATCCTTGGTCGTCAATCGGTCGTCCGTCGTCCATCGTCGATCGATCGGTTGTCCACCGCTCCCTCTATAGCAGATCTCATCTCTCGCTTCATCTCCTTTCCGCATCTACTCCTTCTCCCAGCTCGTCCATGGCTGATCGAAATGACGAGGTGTCGATAAGGTGGTTGCCATGGCCGATCGGAGGGAACTGGTCGGAGGGAAGCCGAAGGGTTAGGTTGTTTAGAGCTCAATTCTATTTTGGGCAATAAGGGCATAATTGTCTTTTGAATGAATAAAATTTACTAAAAATGGAAATGGTGCAAAGTTTTGGGACATCCCTAAAAGGAAAATGGAGCAAAAATTTTGGGACGGATGGAGCATGAACAAAGTAAAAGGGTAAAGGGGCTAAAACGAAATTACACCAAAAGGGGGAGGTTGACTAGAGCGGGTCCAGATGGCATTCGGGTTGGGTTTGGCGGGTCGCGATCCGGGTTCCTCTCGATTCTTTGTTCAGCAGCGTAAGGGGGGCCGCGGTGGCACGGCTCTGCTCGGCGGCGATGTGGCCGCCACCATGAGGGGCTGACGGAGAGTGGAGCGGCGGATCAAAGGAGGAATCGTGGCGGTGGGGAGGATGCGATCCTTCTCTCCTTTGGTCCTTTGGGTGGCGTTGCCGGTGACGGAGGAAACTCTTGGGGCGACGGTGGGACAGGAGAAGTGGTGGCGGCTGAGGATGACCGGCGGCGTGGCTGCCTTGGAAGGCTGGCGATGGGGGGCAGCAGAGAGAAACACCAGGGGTGGCGGCGGCGTTATCTGGGAAAGGTTAGGGTTTTGGGAAAACTGTGAGCGAAAAATCAGGGGCTAAAGGCTGCAGTTTTACTTTTTTTAGATAAGAGCTTAGGGTTACGAATTTCTTCTTCTTTCTCTGAAATAATGACCCATACTTATACCAGAGGATGTATAAAATGTGATCAACAACGTTTTTGAGAGTTTGAACTTCATCCAAATCAAATTTAAAGAGGTTTAAGTCAATTAGGATATAATCTGAAAAAATCCAAAAAAACTCTTAAGCTGCTGATTCAGCCCTAAATTCTGTGCGAATTCCAACCTGTCCCAAGACTCTTCTAATTTGCCAATTGAGCCCAAAACTTCCAGGATTTATCAAATTGTGCCCAAAACTTTGCAAAAAGCCAAATTTCACCCACAACTTCATATTTTTGCCAACTTTGGCTCAAAGTTTCTAAAATTGACAGATTTGATCCCAAACTTTCCAATTTTTCCTACCATTTCCTAAAAACCTCCAATTCACACTCAAACTCTTCCTATTTCCTAAACTAACCCCAAAGGACCTTTAGAAGCCAAAATTAGCACCTGAACAGAAACTACTTTCTATTTTGACCCTAAATGACCATACTAAATTCCTAAAATTTTATAACATGAAGAACAGTGTAACCTAAATGTGACTAGACCAACCAATTATGTAAAACCCTAAAATGATAAACGGCCCAAATATCTTAATAATTGACCAAATTGCCCTTAAAATGAATAATGCCCCCAAAACTAATTTTCCTAACCTAGAACTAAACAAAAACTAGTACCTGGACAATATTGGATATCAATAAAGACAAATGACTACTTGTATCAATTTTTTAATTCAAACTTGACATAAGAACAATAAAAGGTCGAGAACAATGTAAGAAAGACCAAAATAAAAGACAAATATTGCCGACTTGCAAGATCGACGGTGATGACTACTTGTGCTCTGCCGCTAACAATTCAACAAGAAATTTAATTGGAAACATTAACTTCACTTACGAACCAATCACCTAGACAACAACGTGACAAATCTGTTTCTTCTATTCTATAACCAGACTTCCAATTTGCAAGATGTACTAAAATATGATGCTGCTTTTGTGCAAAGAACCTGCAAACTTCTAAGTTGTTCCAATCGCATATTTAGAATCATCTAAAAAGAAACGACAATATTTTCAAAACTAGTGCCTATTAGGGGGCTTTTGATTTCTTTTTAGGGTTTAGACTTTGCTTTTGACTTGGACAACTAAATCACCATGTAAAAAAAGCAAGAGAATCTTGCATTGGGACGGAATTCTTGGGTTAGATGGAAATCGTGAACTGGAAAAATTGAGGCACGCTTTCATAAAAATAGAAGTGCGAATTTGCAATGCTCTCACTTTGAAAGCATGAATTCGCAAGCGGCAGCAAGATGCATGCTTCTTGTGACTAAGGTCCCACGTGGAGCACGTCATGGTAGTGGGCAAATACGGGGAAAAAAAACGTTGATATCTCATTTGACTGTAAAAAAAATGATAGTGATTGATCTGCCCATTTCACAAATATAAGTGGGATATTTGCCTTTTTTGCCTAAATATAACTATGCTTTATAAATTTATTTTTGCAATAACAGTAATTACTTAAAAATAAAAGTTAAGATGTTTTATTTTTAATATTAGTTAGGCCCATACAATCTTGAAAAGAGTAACGTAAACTAAAGATTTATAAAAAAAAACTACTTTACATATTCAGTTGTTGTCCCAAAATTTCAAGTTGCATTAAATATAATTAAAATACTTATTATCATTAACTAGAAAGTATAAAATTATGCCAACACAGAATTTACCATCATAAACAACACATAAATATTCAACATTGTCATACCAAAAAATAAGTTTGAAAAGTTTGAATTGAAGGCTCATTCATAACGGGCTTCAAACAAATAAATACTCAACATTGTTTTCTATGTTTTTAAATGATTATAGTATTTTCGTTTTAATTACTATGTTATATTAATAATTATTGCTAAATTAGACAATAAGAAAAATAAATATGAATGTAGAAATAAATAATAAAATATTATTAAATTAAATATCAATTATTAATTTGCAAAAGCCTCCCAAGCACAATCAGCATGAATTAACATGAATTAAACCAGCTCTCTATTGAGCGAAGACATGATGTTTAATTCTTCCTCCTCATCCTCATCCTGCTTCTTCTATGCAAATAAACAGATCCCAACAAAGAGATTTGAGCTTCCGACGAATCAATAATGCGTAACATGGAAAAAAATGAAAAGAGAAACCCCAACCATAGAATCATGAAATAATCAGAGGCAAGCTGCAAAAGAAACATCTACATCATACTTGTATCACTAATCAACACAAATTAAACATAAAATATTAAACAAAAAAAAAAAAAAAACTTACCTTGAAGATGCTTATCACAAAGTTTCTATGCTACTAGAGAAGAGAGGAGAGCTTCCATGCCATTGGAGAAGAGAGGAGAGAAGAAGTTCGAGAGGAATGCAAAATGAGAGGCCGAGAGACGGATGTTGTTTTATCTTCCCAATTGTGACAATTTAAATCATAGCAATTTTGAGGAGAACTAGAGCGATGATTTATATTGGCACTACTTATACCTTTAGTTTCCTATGACCTCCACGTGGTTATCCGTACTATACCAATAATTTTGCTACGTAACCTGCAATTACAATTGTAGTAAACTTGACCACCAAAATTTTCACCAAAAAATTTTAAACATTTTCAATTCCTTGTAAAATATTTTGCACTTTCCTATGATTTACTTATGAATTACCTCGATTTTCTAGTTTTGTTACATCACTTTCAGTTACTAAACTGCAATTCTTTCCGAATTTTGGATGAAAGCATTTTTGAAAAGCTTAGTGTGTCATAATTATATTATGAATGACTAAAAAGGTAATTTTTCGTATCCTGCCCAAATACCCCTTCATTTGGTTTGATTTTGCCTTGATTTGTTATTGCTTCCCCACAATTTTTTCTCAATTCCTTATTTATTCCAACAACTTTCCCACGATTTGCAACTACTACACTATCAGTGACTAAATTGCAAATCTTAAAAATTTTGTGTTAAATTGCAAATTATTGAAAAGTTCAGAGTCTGTTAAAGTAATTATTATTGATGACTAACATTTATTTTTGTTTTCAAATTTTCAATACTTCATTTCATGAATATAAACAGTTTAAGGTTGAGGGGTTTAAGATCTAGGTTAGGGTTGAGCTGCATAGGGTTAAGTGTTTAGAGGTCAGCATTAAGGTTAGAGTTGTAGGGTTTAGGATTTAGTGTTTAGGGATTATGGTTTAGGGTTTATGCTTTAGGGTTTAGTGTTAGGATTGGGGTTGAAGGGTTTAGGATTTAGGATTTAGTATTTATGATTTAGGGTTAAAGGGTTTAGGTTTTTAGTGTTTTGGGATTAGGGTTTATGTTTAGGGATTATTGTTTAGGTTAGGGTTACTACTTAGAGTTTTAGGGTAAGGGTTTAGGGATATTTAGGGTTAAGATTAGGGTTTTAGGATAAGAGTTTATAGATTTAGGGTTATGGTTTACGGTTTTAGGATAATGATTTGGGAGTTAAGGTATGGTTTATTTAAATGTTTGTTTATATATTTTTAGTTGCAAAATGTTGATTTTATGCATAATAGTGAATTTTTATTGTAGTATTAATAAGTTTTTTTGAATAACCATTTATTTAGAATTTCCATAAGCCTTTCTCAAACTAAAAAACATTTAAATGATTAAAAAATTGTTGTTTATGGACACATTATATTGTTTAAATTTTTGGGGCAAAGTCGTAGTAGATATTGTGACGATTTTGTCACAAGATTGCTAACATATAAATCATAGCAAAACTATCACAATTTTTACCCCTAATTTCCTGCCCTAATATTTGAGACAATTTAAAATACCGATATAAAATCATAACAAAATCATCATAATATACGATGATTTTTTATTATAGGAATTGGAATCATTAGAAAATCATCTCAAAATTGATCGTTGACTGATTAACACTTACTGTAATCTCGATTTTAAGATGATTCCTTTTTACCTTTATTATAATCGTGGCTAAGGGTAATCACTTTGGCCTCACTCTCTTGTCGTTTTATCTACACAATGCCCCAACGCCATCAAATAAGTAAACAGTTCATGTACTTTGAACTTAATTTTAGTTTTTGCATGGGTTTTAAATATAAGTATTGGTAGCTATG
Organism: Aquilaria yunnanensis; assembly: GCA_039654915.1. Classification (NCBI taxonomy): domain Eukaryota; kingdom Viridiplantae; phylum Streptophyta; class Magnoliopsida; order Malvales; family Thymelaeaceae; genus Aquilaria; species Aquilaria yunnanensis. The sequence continues at coordinate 26,869,651 of CM077600.1, read as the reverse complement.
AACTCCAACCAGAATACTTGAATAAACTTTTCTTGTTCTTTGTGCATTTTATTTGGGCAACCATGGTTGGAGGTTGATGGGTTGGAGTGTTATAGCTTTTCATTTCAAAAGTTTGGAGGAATTCTAGCCTAATTTAAATAACTCGGCAAAATAATTAATGATTTAAAATCAAGGGTACATTTTTGTATTAAAATGGTACAAATAAACTAATTTTAGAGACCAAAGCCCACTCTCCCTGAAATTGGAATGGTATTGTTCATTCAGATAAAATGGGCAGGGCCTAATTCGGGTAGTTCGAGCTCAAGCTCGAATTAAGACTTTTCGAGCTGGGTATTTTCGAGCTCGAGCCTAAAAATGGGCTCGAATAAATTTGGGGCCCGAGCTCGAGCCTTTACCTATCTGGCCCTATGGGCTTGAGCCGCCTAAGTGCTCTCCTAAAACCCTTAGTTCCCCTCCCAGGCTCCCAGCCGCCTCAGCCTAATCTCAACCTTACAGCTTATTCGTTGACTGACCAACAATCCTACCCAGTTGGCGGCCACCATCAACGCTAGTGAAACAACGACAATAGCCTTCATCTAACAATGATCTCCACTGCTGTTAGTCACGCAACATCAAGCTCCTCTAGCAATTCGAGTCCGTGACTCCACAACGAAGCTTGTCCCACATGAGTCCACGATGATAGCCCTACGCCGGTGCCGAAAACTTCAAAATCGGTGCTAGCAAGTTGCAATTGGCCCCCAACTGCAACTTCAAAGCTCTGATCGGCGATCAACCAATCAACTCTGGAGTCAGTTGGATCTTTTGATTGCACATTCTTCGGTATTGTGACACTGGGCTAGCTGAGGAATAAAGCTAGGGGAGTCTTCCTGTTAGACCCTTACCTTAGTACTTGGCCTATGTAAAAAATGCAAGGAAAAAAATGCATTAAAATAATGAGGGACTTAAATGGAAATGAGGAAAATGATGCACATGTGCAACCAAGGACTATTAGGTCTAAAATGTTCAATTAAAGTGGCTTAAGCTACTAACGGCGTGAGACAAAGATTAAAGGCCAAATTGAACTTCTTTCGGCTACTAATAAGGATGCTAAGACTTGTGGAAGGATTTATTAAGCCATGCAAAAATGTGTGAGGCCGTGAAGGGCATTAAGCCCATTTTAGTGTACATGTGGCACTTGGCCGGCTAATGCATGCTTCCACTCAGCCGAAATCACTCATTTCGAGTCAAACCTTCATCTTTGCAAGTCAAATAGTGTTCTTGGCATTTAAGTCTCGGGTTCATGCCAAATCCTTGGTGAGTAAAGCTTGAACTGAAGAATTAAGCTTGAAAGTGGTGTTCTCGGCCTTAGGCGACCTTGTGAGTGAATTTTCAAGCCAAGTCTTGAAGATTCACGGCATAGCCGAGAGCTCAAGGCAAGAAATTGGTAAGGTTTCATGTAATCTACTTGATTTTGGTATTGTTCCATGTTCAAGTAAAGTAATGGCTTCTAAGTGATGGTATTATTGAGCTATATGATCTTAGATTGCTAGATGGGGCATATATGGAACCTGCGGGTTTATGTGATATATTGGCTAGCTAGTCATTAATGGCAAGTACTAAGGATCAAAGTAGGTAGGCCATCCTACCTTTGAACTTGGAGCTCTAGTAGAATGGTGTTGGATTGGCGAAGCTTAAAGTGCAAATTTATGTGTGTACTTGCTAGTTTGGCTTCGGCCGAGGAGGACATTGGGTTTGTGGTGTGTGAGTTGTGTGCTTGGTTGCTTGGATGTGCTTGCTAACCCTTCATAGTTGTAGTTATTATGTGTATATGTTATTGTACTTGTGGTTTGTGTGTTTTATTATCTTTCTTGTAGGTAAAGTAATGCTAAAGAGAGGTTAAGCTTTCAGGCTTAACTAAATAAGCTCCTTGGAGCTGTAGTGAACCTTACTAAGTTATGTAAACTCATGCCCCTTATTGTAAATGTTTCAGGAAAAGGCTTGAGCTTGATTGATTAGTGTTGTTGCTTGTGTACTAAGTTGTACACAGTTTGCCAAGGTATGTGTTATGACCGAGAGCTTGGCTTTATAAGTACATTGTGCAACTGTTGTATTTGATGCATAAACTCATGTGTTTGAGTTTGCAGGTTTTTGTAGATTTGTGGGAAAAGTCTAGGATCAATGGATGTGTGCTCATAGGCTTTGGTAGGGTCGTTTGCACTCATGGGTATAGGCATGGTTGTAGGTGTCTTCCTACAAGCTTCAGTTTTGTATTGTACACTTAAGGTAGCTCTCGGATACTACCGATAGTTTGAGTATGTAATGCATAACTCTTGGCTATTTTGGATTATGAGTACTCTTGGTATGGTTCCAAGTAGGTAGTACTAGTATGGAGGCCATTTTGTGTACATATAGCCTCGGATGAACTATGAAACTTTGTGTATATGTTATGAATGAATGGAATGCCAAGTTATGCTATGAATACTTGCTCATGTTTTAGACCATATTGCACTAAACCTCACTTGAATGTTGTTGTGCCAAATGTGTATATGGCATGAAAAGCTTGTGTTTTCAAAACTTGAGTAAGATGGGTATCTTGGTTGACATGCATTTGAAGACCACACTTGATGAGCATACACCCGAAACACTAATTCATGAAAATATGGAAATCTTGCTTGAGTTGTAAGTAACCAAGTATGCCTTGCCTTGTAATGCAAGAATTGAACAAAGAGCTACCTAATGAGCCTCCTGGGGCACCTCCCAGACCTTGGTCTTAAGATTTCATGTTTTGCTTAAAAAAAAAACTGAATTGGCCCAGACTTAAGCTTACACTTAAAACTTTATAAGTGCAAAAGTTGAACAATTTTGTTAGTGCTTTGGTAGCATAGTTGAGTGGCACAATAGATGCACAGGTTGGAGCCTGTGTGGGGTGTGACACTTCCTAAGCTTAGAAGCTGACACGACAATGGATAGAGGATTGTGGTGGCTCAATCGACGTAATGAGGAAGATGATGGTGTATTCATCAAATTTACAAACTCGGGATATAATAGGAAAGGATTAAAAAGCTTGAGACACATTATAAAATTTTCCCTTCTCTAATTATGTATCTAAAAAATTACAGACTCAGTCACCATATTTTATCTAAATTATAATTATGATACCTACATATCTATATGTGTTATTTGAGCTTAACGGGTTTTTGGGCCAAGCTCAAGCCTACCTCAAGCCGAGCTAGAGCTTAGAAAAATCGGACTCGAGCAATTCGAGCTCGAGCTTGGATAGTACCGAACTACAAAGGGGCCGAGCTCGAGCTCGGCCAGACCCATTTTCATCTCTACTTACCACCAATAATCCATGTGGTATTAATTATATTTATCCCATACAAGCAATAACGCTGTGAAGCTCTTCTTTAAGCCTCAGAGAAGGAAAACAATTGGAAGGATATTCTGGGTTACCTTTTAATTAAAAGAAAAAAGACACCACTCCTACTTGCTGCTGAATCTGTTCAGAGACACCCCTGTTCCGCTGTTCGCCGCGTCCGTCCAAGACATGATAGCTTATTTGGAGAATTCTTGAATTTGTAACAATCGGAAAAAGAAAATCAAATGGAAAAATATCAAACATATAATTATTTCATTCAAAAGTAAGTACACTATATAACCTGTTAGATAATTTATGTGCCTTGTCACTTGATACGATTGCTCGCTTTTTCAAACTCATCGCTAAATTTTTTGGTCTCGTCTGATCAGACGACATGACTACATCTTTCCTTTTTTTCTGTTCCGTTAGTATTTTGCACTTAGCGTCAAACTAGGTGAATTGCCACACCTTAAGATGATAATTTGTTGTTAGGGCACTTGATTATAAGTAAGCAGGGGTTAATTATCTCAAAGAAAAGAGTGAGAATAAAAAACGTAAAGTGGAAATTTTGAAAGGTATGACTGCCAATCTATGTAGCATTTAATATAAATATAATATAATAATCATTAAAGGAAAGTTTACAATTCTAATAATTTAAAGTGGGTTTAACTATATATATATAATAAACTTTTCCATGAAAATGAAAAATTATGATTTGAAGTTTGACCTAAAATTAGGTTTAATGTCTATACATTTTGAAATTAATAAGGTAAGAAGTTAGATTTTATGAACTAAAATTGGTGTTTTATTATTGGTACACAAAAAAACAATAAAGTAATAAAAATGGAACCAATTTGGGGTTTAAACAGAAAAGTCTAAATAAAGTTCGGGGACAGTTCAAGCAATTACCGAAATTAGATAAACCATAGCAGCTAAAGCTTTCTCTTAAGAGATAGAAATAACCCTCCCACAAAAAAGTGATATTTAAGTATTGATATAAAAATTAAAACAAAGTTTTGAAATTAATAGAGCAAATAGAAACACTACAAGTAGTAAGGATTTAACATTGACTTTGAGGAAAAAATGAAAATTTTATTTTAAAAAAAAAAGAGGAAAAAAAGACTAAAATGACAAACATATATAATTTAGGAATTAAAATGAAAAAGATCAATAGCTCGTGGACTCAAATAGATCTAAGCAAAATATGCTAAAGAAACTAAACACCGAGAAATTCCTTGTAACTTTTTGGGTTAAAATCCATATTTAGTACCCTAATTTTAAGAATCATCCTAATGTAATCTCATACCTCTAAAAGTAGCTATTAAAGTCTCCTAACTCAACTCATATATCTTATTTTGGTTCCTACCATTAGTTCTGCCGTTATTTCCGATGAAAATTTTCTACATGGCACTTACATTGCCACGTGTTTGTTCCTTTCATGACAGCAAGTCACTAAACTAAAAGAACAACATATTTCAGATTAAAATGATTGAAACGCATAATCATAAGTTCTAAGACATGCTTTCACCCATAATCCAAATCTTCTCTGATTTCCAATTAGCCACTCCACCATCCATGCCACCGCACACTCCCACCTCTCCGTCGCTCTGATTTCCAATCACCCATTTACTTTGGAATCGGACGAACCTAATGCCAATCGAAGTCGAATTGGAAGTGACAGAGATTGGGTTTATAGCAGACATCAATGTTAGATTCAAAGAATTCGATGGAGAGGAAGAGGTTGCGAACAGAGAAGGAGAGAAGGAGATCGCGAGGCTGCAAACAGAGATCGATGTTGCGGCAACAGTAATTAGGTCTCCATTAAGCCTCCTTGTGACCTCGACACTCCGTTCAACATCAAGCCAAGCCTCCTTTTCTTGATGCCGCGTCCGTCCTGGCAGGCTAGCAATCAATGGCACTCAAGTCACTGCCAATTTTCTTAACTCACGTTCTTCCTTTTCTGCCCATTGCTCTTCTGGACTCTTTGTCTTCTGGGTTCTTGCTCGATTCTGATTCAGGATATAAATTCGGTGAGTTAGAAGGCAGCAATCGAAACAACAGCAATAAGGGGCGGCAAGGATCGAATCGGAGAGGGGCGGCAGTGGGATTTGGGAAGATGGGGGAAGATTGAGTTAACTAGCCTTTTAGGTCATTAAAATTACTTTGTCAATTTTAGCTTGAACTTTATTGTTCTCCTAATCTAGTCACTTGTTATCATAAAAGAGACTGTCACATGGCAATCTACATGCCATGTAGGTAATTTCCATCCAAAATAACGGCAAAACTAACTGTGGGAACCAAAATAGGACACGTTAGTTGAGTTAGAAGATTTTAATAGCCACTTTTAAATGTAAGAGACCACATTAAGACGATCCTTAAAGTTAGGAGACTAAATATGAATTTTACTTTAACTTTTTGCTTCTGAAAGCAACATTCTCCTAACTTATCAACCTTCTACCGCTCTCCTGAAAGCCTACTCTTTGTTTGGGAAGCTTTATGGACTAAAAGGAAGAAAGCAAAACTAAAAAGGCAGAAAGAAAGGTTAAACAATTGTCTAGGAAAAGGTTAAAAAAGGGGGTTGTTATAGGGTATCTGCTCCAAGTACAAACTCCCCATACTTAATTACTTATCCATCGATTAATGAATACTGTAGATTTTAGGTATAACACTTTGTTGGATCACTAATTGTGCTCCATTTGCCATTTTTCACTCGCATTTTGATTAGAAACAAATAGATCACATTTTTTTTATTAAACTGAGCGACTTCTACTGAAAGTGCTAAATGCTCGTACTTTTGTTCTTTAATTCACCCTTTATGAAGCATTGCTTCATTATGTTGTTTATTTTATTGATCTTAGGTCATTTGGAATTGTAAATTTTATTTTTTTTACCAAACTATTCTTTTTTTGTTCTTAATTATATTGGATTAAATATATCCATGGCTCTCATTTCTATAGATATTTGTGCACCTGTAAGAGATATTAATTTTTTTAGTCTGTTATAAGTATATGAAAAAGATTAATCAATGGATTATAAAATTAATATTCTATAAAAACCTTACCAATAAAAGAAAAGAGACTAAAGAAATATTACCTAAATTTAGTATTCATTATTCATCTAGTTCATATAGATCTTGAGAATTGGCAGGTTCAATTTGAAATTTTCTTCATTAAAATTGAATAGAATAAGTGAAACTTTGAATTGCATTTCTTATTCAATAAATTAACCAAAGCCGATTGCTATTGAAGATATTTTTATTAGATAATTTTTGAAAAAAAAAATTGAGAATAAATTATACTACTTCAAATTTTACCATTTCCACACTTGACAAATGATTGGTTCAATACTAGATATAGCCTTTTACTTAGGCCAAGATGTCTAATATGCCTTGTAGTTGAGGTTCGAGATGCTTTTGGCCAACAAATTGTGACTTGTGAATTACTCTGTTTATCCCAAGTTTTTTACGACATTTACTTTTTAGTAATTAATTTATAATTTACTATTTTTAAAATTTTAGTATACAAACGAAAAAAATTTCTATATAAACGATAAATAAATACTTATAATTTTTAAATATATATTTTTTTAATTTTTTTCCAACAAAATAATAATATGAAAAAAACTCAAGCCAAACTAAATGAAATAGTCAAATATTTCAAAGAATATGGGAGGAAATAACTATTATTATTTATACAAATTACTTTTGAATATTACTTCCTCTGTCCCAATTTTTTTGCTTCATTTGTCATTTTGGGCCGTTCTAAATTTTTTACACAATTTCCTTTTTTAGTAAATTTTACCAATTAACTTTACACTATTACCCCTCTCATTCTACTCCCTAATATGACAGATACAAGTAACTTCTCCGATCTCGGGTGGCCGCTGCCAATGAAATCGCAACGCTGTTTGTTCTCTGCATCTCCTTATTGCCGCCGGCGTCATCGCGACATCGTCTGTTCTCTGCATCTCCTCACTGTCATCAGAATCACGAACCCATCTCCTTGCTTTCATTGGAATCGCGACCCATCTCCTCATTGTCGAGTTGGTTGAGATGATGGACGACTTGCAATCCGGTGCCGAGAGATCAAACTCAAACTGATGCCAAGACATCAGATGCAAAAGATGTGAAGGCAGATGGCAAAATCGAAGAAATGAGCGATGGCGAGAAATCGAATGTCGAGAGATCAATGAAAGGATGCCGGGAGACGCGAAGGCAGAGAAAGAAGCAATAGTGAAATCGGAGAAGAGAGCGATTGCGAGATGGGAGAAGGGGGGCTACCGAAGAACAGTACCATATTGCAAAGGAAGAGTCGACAGTGGCATATGGGGTAGGAGAAAGATGGGACCAAAGATAAAATTAGAAAAAGATATAAATTTTAATTATTTCTTAATTTCTGTGTCAAACACAAATAAAGCAGAAAACTAGGGATGGAGGGAATATTAAAATATCTATCTTAATCAATAACTTTCACATTGCAACTAAAAGATTCAAGTGCAATAAATGAGCATGTTCATAAAATTTTAGTGGCCAAATACATAAAGTATTATGCAAGTGCTTTTGGATGAGCAGGACTTTTGATTTTTTTTGATAGTTAATTGATATTTAAAAAGTACTGGTTTACAATTACAAGAATGGAAAATGTATTTAGAGAGAAGAAAATTTGATAATTTAAAATACAGTATATTAAATTTTAAAAAATGGAGAGATTAAAATTACTGAAATATGACTATCTTATAATTTAAATCTGAGTTTGAAAAGTTGTTATTGAACAGTGTAAAAGAAGCTGGATAAAGTGTCAGTTTTAAAAAATAAGAGAATAAAATGTATGTTAGGTCAAATCTGAAGGGTTATTGTAAGTTTTCCTTATCTAAATTGTACATTAAATAGAATTTCATACTTTAAAAAACTCAAAAAATGCTTTCAAGGAGTAGTTAATATTAAATTTTATTTTTCTTTGGGGGGGGGGGGACATTGAATTTTTTGTGAAACTTTTTTTTAATTTATTTTTATGTAGATAAATTATTAGCATTGAAATAAAAATATTTATTCCAGATAACAAAAAAGTATTTACTAAAACAAGTACATTTTGTATAATCTATGTTGAATAAAGCTTGATGCAAAAAACCATCAGGCAAACATCTCCTTTGCTTGTGTTTATTTTTTTTATTTCTAAGAGAAGAAAAGAATATATTATGAATATATGGTATCATGAATGATCGAGATGATTATTCAATTTTTGCATGATTTTTAAAAATTAATGAATAAAAAGTAGTCAAACATCATTTGGAGATATTCTGCTGTATGAGCTATGTGATCGAGTGTAGTAAAATCAGAAGAAGAGTAATAAAAGTTTTGACCAGATATATCAAATTCAGATTTCAAAAATCAACCCATGAAAAAATAAATAACTTATATAAATAAATTTTTCATAGCTGGAAAAGCAAAAATAGAAAGAGAACAATTTACGAAAGTGAACCAGTAATCAGAATATGAGGTAAAAATAACAGCTGGGGGTAAAATAATAGTTATAATATATATTGTACAAAAAACTACAACCACAAAATCGAATCATTAGTAGACAAGTGTCCTTTGCCACTCTGCTGGGCACTGTATGATTCCATAAGAAAAAGGGGGTCTGCTAGCCTCCCAAAATCCCTCTCCATTGCCTTCTAACTTTCTCAGTCCTAAAATCTCTCCCTACGTTGCCTTCAGGTGTGTATGTTAGTACGGATGCGGTGGCAGCCACCCTCTAAAATTTTAAAAAAATTTATTAGATAGGTAATATATGATACAATTAAAGAAAAGCTAACCTTAGAAATCTATGAGTAAGTTTTAAAAGTAAAAAGGAATTTTTATATCTTAAACCTTTTTTTAATGTTTCAACACCAATCTGATGTTTCTCTTCACCGGTTTTGCAAAGATTAAATGCGGACACAGCTGGGAACCTAGGGTTTTTAATTAGTTTCTTTACTCTCCATTCAACAGTTGCCTTTAATTTTTCATTTAGTTTTTGATGCCAAATTTCTGAGAATTATTGACTTGGTTTCACTTTCTTTAGATCCCTAATTTTAGAGGAGGAAGCTCTCATTGATATTTTGCAGGGGTCAGGTGATACCAATTGGAATTCTCATTTTGCTTCAATTAGCAGTCTTTTTAACATATTTGATATTGTTTGTAAGGTTATTGAAAATGCTAAAAAATATTGTGCTAGTTATAAGTCAAGAGGAGATGTTGCAATTCAATTGAAAAAGAATATTTTCATTTGAGTTTATCTTCATTGCTCACTTGATGTATGAAATTTTTTGTATAATTCATGTTTTATGTCAAATATTACAATCAAAGGGTTAAGACATTATAAAAGCAATGAACTTGGTGGAAATTACTTAAGACATTATAAAAGTAATGAACTTGGTAGAAATTACTTCATTGTGCTTACAAGACTTGATCATTGATGGATGTAATTCTTTTATTCAAAAGGTCTGTTCATTTTGTTTAAAACATAATATTAATATTCCAAATCTGAGTGCTCCATATTTTATGGAGTGTAGTAGTCGTCAACATGATAATGTTAATGTAGAGTATTATTATCATTTTAATGTGTTTAATGAATAGATTTTCAGATGTGGGAGATTTCTTTTAGGTTTAATAAGCGTCTTATAGAGCTTTTGAAGTTAAGTTCGTGTTTGAATCATAAAGATGAGTTCAAGTCATTTGATATTGATTCAATTTGTAGCTTTGCTTAGAAATATTGTCCCCACAGTTTTTCAAGACATGAACATAACTTGATGTCGTTTCAATTACAACATTTCTATGCTAATGTTAGAATTTTGTCAGACTTTGAAAGATTGTCATCAATAGCTAAGTTATGCCAAGTTCTAGTAGTTACTAGAAAGTAGGGGCGTATGTTAGTAGAGACAGGGGGTGCAGCTGCCCCCTTAGAATTTTGAAAAATTTCATTGGGCACGTAATATGTGATACAATTGCAAAAAAGCTAATATTAAGTATCTATGTCTAAGTTTTAAAATTAAAAAGGACTTTTATATCTTTTAACCTTTTTTTTAATGTTTTAACTCCAATCTGAAGTTTTTCTTCACCGATTTCACAGAGATTAAATGTGAACACAGCTAGGGACCTGGGGTTTTTAATTACTTTCTTTGCTATCTGTTCAACAGTTGCCTTTGATTTTTTATTTAGTTTTTTATCTTGAATTTTTTAGAATTAATTGACTTGGCTTCATTTTCTTTAAATCCCTAATTTTGGAGAAGGGAGCTCCTTATTGATACTTTACAAGGGTTTGGTGATACCCATTGAAATTCTCACTTAATATCAGTTAGCAATATTCTTAACATGTTTGATGTTGCTTGTAAGGTTCTTGAAAATGTTAAGAATTGTAAGGTTCTTGAAAATGTTAAGAAAGATTATGCTAATTATAAGTCAAGAGGAGATGTTGCAATTGCATTGAAAAGAATGTTTTTATTTGAGTCTATCTTCATTGCTCACTTGATATATGAGATTTTTTGTATATGTTAAGTGCATAAATCCACGGTCAAAGTGTTGACTTTTCAACAACTTTGACCGACAATTTCTTGTAACTCTTCCCTTTTTGTCTTAGTTTTTCCTATTTTCTTTGGCTTACTACAGGTTGGGACTGTGTTGCGGACCGAGCATTAGAAGCAGACTCGAGCAGGATGGCGTTTGGATGAAAGAAGCGGTCGAAGCAGAAACTCAAGGCTGGTGACGCGTCGCCAGAAATCGCGTCAGATTGGTGACGAGACGCCAATGATATCAACATTTTGTGAACTTTTTCTCATCACCAGAATTCGTCACTCTGTTTTACCGAAATCTCACATGTTTTATGGTCCCCCACTCTTCCCACCTGGTGAGCTGGCATTGAAGAGGGATTTTTATCCCTTTAGGGTTTTAGGAAGAGGAAAAAAAGGCAAAAAAAGTGAGGGAGTATAAATAGAAGGAGGAAGGAAGAGCCCATATGACCTCCCTTAGCTTATTTTCGTCTCTTATGACTCTTGGAGATTATTGATCATCAAGGAAACGTTTGGGAGCTTGAAGAATGGGTGATCATTCCTAGGAGCTTAGTCTTCTAAGGGTTTTCTTGGGTTTCCTCTTTTCCTTCTTTTATTTGTTGGATTTTCGTTGATATATTTGTCATGGGTTTGTTGTTGATACTTATTATGGGTTCTGAGTAGTTTGATTTATCTCTCTAGGATGACATTTCCTATCTTGCTACTCAATTAATTTGTTTTGTGATTATGGATGGGATTCTTTTTGTGTTGCCCTTTTCATTGTGCTTAATGTTGAGTGATGGTAGGCTACCATACACAATGTGCTAGTTCACTTAATCCTTGAGAGGGGATTCATAGGTGAGTGGAGAGAAGTGGAGGGGGCATAGTGGCAACCTAGATTAGAGGTAATCTAGGTGGTTATTAGGTATCAAAAAGAGGTTTAAACCTTAACCACTCTAGGTTAAAATTGGAGCTTGAGTAAGGCCCAAGTTAATTGAGGGTGAGCAAGGACTCATCTTGAGATAGGAGTTTTTGAAGTTAGACCCTCATTACCACACAAGGGAAACCAATCTTGAGGACAAAGTTACTTGTGTAGCAAGGGGTAGGAGTGGAGTCCTAGGGAGATAGTTGCCTTATTTCTAAGTTCATTTGACAAGTTTCATTTAGCACCTAGGGAATTCATTTAGTTAATTCCTTCAAGTACCTCATTAGGACCAATTACCTTCTCTAGATTCACTTCTTTCTCATTTTCAATTAAGTAACTTGAGTAATTTGAATTTCGAATCTAGGAAAAGTCACCAAATTCCCTTGGGACAATACCTCTATTCACCTTTGAGTACACTATAACTCCGTGCACTTGCGGGTAGTTAAGGGTTACAAATTGATAAACTCTTAGTTTTACAATATTGTAATAGATATTTTATGTCGAGCATTACAACAAAAGGGTTAAGATATTATAAAAGCAATGAACTTGGTGGAAATTATTTTATTGTGCTTACAGGACTTAAGGAGAGATGTATGTGATTATTTTATTCAAAAAATCTGCTTATTTTATTTAAAACATGATATTAATATTCCAAACTGAGTGCTCCCTATTTTGTGGGGCGTAGTAGTTACCGACATGATGATGTTAATGTGGAGCATTATTATCATTTTAATGTGTTTAATAAAACTATAAATTCTCATATACAGGAGATTTTTTTTCAGGTTTAATAAGCATTTTTTAGAGCTTTTGAAGTTAAGCTCGTGTTTGAATCCGAAAGATGAATTCAAGTAATTTGCAACTTTATTTAGAAATATTATCTCCATAATTTTTCAAGACATGAATATGACTTGATGCCATTTTAATTATGATATTTTTATATTGATGTTAGAAATTTGTCAGATTTTGAAGGATTATCATCAATAGCTTAGTTATGCTAAGTTTTAGCAACTACCTAAAAATAAATTTATTATTTTCTGATTGATAGATTGATTCGTTTGATATTGACTCTTAATATGTCAAATACTATTATAAAACATGTTTTTTCAACTATAAAAATTTTGAAGACCAGATTATCAAGCAAGATGGATAATGATTTTCTTGCTGTTAATCTGCTTTTGTATATTAAAAAAGATATTGTGGAAACTTTTAGTTCAGATTCAATACTTGATGATTTTAGAGATTTAAAGGAGCGTCGTGTTAGATTTAGAGTTATAAACTCTGAAATTGAACTCAATTATTGTTGAATTTTGAATTTCATGAGTTTATATATATTACTATTTGATGTTTTCTATTGTTGATTGTAAATTTATACATATTAACAACTCATTGATTTCCTCACTTTCACCCCAGGCCCCAAGTCTCGATTCCTAGCTACGCCTCTGGCCACCTTATATTTTTCTCAATCCTCAAATCTCTCTCTGCCATGGCATCGCACTACATTGTATTGCTGGGCAAGCTCTAGGACCCTCTAAAAGACACGGGCTATAAAGTTTCTTTTATAGCTGATAATTTCGTACCTGTTGGGAATATTGTTTTGGAAGAAAATGCTGATGCCATTGACAAATTGGCCGTTGGAGCCACTAGAGAGAAGCAGAACATGGTCGATGTCATGAAATCAGTGATTCAGAACCTCGCATTTACACAACTAGCAGTTGAGGGGGTGCTAAATGCATAAGCTGTTTTGCAAGATGTTTGTAAGGATGACGGAACAGTCAATCAGACCATTAGGAATTTGTTAGACAAATGCAATGTAACTCTTATAGGTCATTCCTATTACATGGCAAAGAATGTTGAATGGACTAAAAAGAAGGTGTTGGAAACAGTGGCGTATGTTAGTAGGGAATAAGGGTGAAAATGGGCTGGGCCAAGCCTGAGCCACCAGGCTCGAGCTCGGCCTCTTTACTGTTCGGCACTACTTAGGGCCCAAGCTCAAATTGCTCGAGCCCAATTTTATTAAGCTCAATGTGGGCTCGAGCTCGGCTCAAAAGCTCATCAAACTCGAATAACATATAAAATTTTAGTACCTTAACTATAACTTAAATAAAATATGGAGACTAAATATGTAATTTTTCTTACATAGATAACCATAAATGGAAAATTAGAAACCTTATCCCAAACTTTCTAATTGCTTTCAATTCTATCCTAATTTTGTGAACTTCACAAATAAAGCATCATCTTCATCACTTCGATAATTGAGCGTTTGGTTTCGTCCTGGATGCATCGCCTGGGTCTCCAGCATTTGGTTCGAGAGTCGGTGGCAGCGGTGTTGATCTTGGGTGGGGCTATCGTCGGCAGACCTTCGATTGAGGCCATCGTCGAACTCGGGCTATTGGCAATCTCACGACTGTCATCGATCTCGATCTTGGGATTGTCATCGCCAAAAGCCGTCATCAATTTTCTGCTCCCGTCATCGATCATTCCATCACTCTCTTGGTGGTGGTTAATCGTGTGGCTGGGAATGGGATTAAAGCCATCGTCAAACTCGACTATCGGTGATCTTGCGACCGTCGTCGATCTCAATCTTGGGGTTATCATTGCTAGATCCCATCATCGATCTTCTGCTCTTGTCGTCGACCATGCCGTCACTCTCTTGGTGGCGGCCGACTGTGTAGTTTAGGATTCCTGGGAATAGGAGTAGACTCGATAGAGTAAGGCTTGGGATAGGGGCTGATTTTGCAGTTGGGGATAGGGCTTAAGAGTTGAGCAAGGAGGAGGGCGTAGGAGTCTTAGGAGGGCTCGAGCCCAATAAGCCCGTAAGCTTATAGGGCCGAATATGTTAAGGCTCGAGCTTGGCCCCAAATTTATTTGAGCCCACTTTTCGGCTTGAGCTCGAAAATACCTGACTCGAAAAGCCTTAATTCAAGCTCGAGCTTGAGCTACCTGAAATAAGCCCGTTCCTTTTTCACCTATAGTAGGGAATTTTCATTCTTTTTTAGTTTTCTGTCAATCTAACCTTTTTTAATCATCAACGTATACTCTTAAAGATATTTATTGTACTTGGGATATTATTTGACAGTAATATCAAACCAAGGGAGCCATGTTTGACACAAAATAAAAAAAAAATTAATAACAATTTAGGATTTTTAGCCATTAAAGATAAGATTAAGGCAGGAAATTATATACAATACTTAATTATGTAATATAAATCAAGCACGCCAAGTTTGTGGAAAAAAATAAAATTTCATGGCAACTTAAGATTTCATTTTAGTGTTCTATTGCTAATATAATTCCTATTAAATAAATTATAAAAAATTTGGGTTTCATTAGAATAACAAAATAATTCATAATGTAAAGATAAAAAAGGTCGTTCAACATTTTTACATTTGTACATATTTGTACTTCTTAATATGTATATATATATATATATAGTACATATACTTAGTTGTGTTCCTATTAGGGTTTTAAAATTGAAATCAACTTCCCCAATAGAAACGAAATTCAAAAAGGGCAATTAATGAAAGGACGAAAAAATTATCAGGATAATTATTAATGTTGGCATGTTTCTTTTATCAATTAAATCATTTTTCGTGTTCTAGTGCTAATATAACTCTATTTAAATAGATTATAACAAAATTGGGTTTCATTAAAAAAAAATAAATTACTTTGAACATGCTTCTTATCTCGTTGGAGCGCATTCATCTTATCATACTACTTGCTTCAACTAAGTTGCTTATTAGACATCTTTAGTTGTTTCTTTAAAATCTCTTGAATAAATTTCACAATTTTAGTTGACTATTTTGTTTGAACAACACTGTACTTGTCCATCAAATTGTTCATGGTTTTCTGCACTAATCCATTTTCTTTGAACTCGTTTTTTGTAGTAGCAGCTACAAAGGTTAGGGACCCCTTTACTTTGAGTTGAAAGAAAGTAAGGTCTTGGAGACCCAATCTTAGTGCCCTTTTTTGTTTATCTCTTCTGCCCCGGCTTCCAATAAAAACTCCTTAGTAGAACTTTTATCTCCCTTCAAAATAATTTCACTGGGGAGCAAAGAATCATCTGAGTCAAATGAATTTTTTAATGGTGTTTTTTTTAGTACCAGTCTTACAAATTTTTCTTATAATACAATTAGTTGATTTGAGGAAATATACTCCTTAAAATAGAATAAATTCCTAGTACCTAAAAGGAAAACTAATAACCTATATTTTAAGGTTTGGTCACTTTATATCTTTATACATGTTGACACCCAATTTTATCTAAGCACTAACTTTTGTTTAAGTTTTAGGTTAGGAAAATTAGTGTAGGGGCAATTTTCATTTTTAGGGACTATTTGGTCATTTGTTAGGAATTTGGGTCATTCTTGTCATTTTAAGGTTTTGCATAGTTAGTTGATCTAGTCATACTTAGGTTACATTGTTATTTTGGTCTACAAGTCTTTAGGAATTTAAAGTAGTTATCTAAGGTAGAAATAGGAGTTAATTTGGTTTAGGTACTAATTTGGAGTCCTAAAGGTCTTGTAGGGTCAATTTAGGGATAAGGGAAAAGTTTGGGTGAAAACCAAGGGATTTTAGAAGATTCTAGGCAAAATTGGAGAGTTTGAGGCAAATCTGTCAAAGTTGTGAAGATTTGGGCTAATTGGCCAAATCCTGGAAGTTTTGGGCTTAATTGACAGATTAGAGAAGTATTGGGTGAAATTGAGAATTCGCATCGATTTTGGAGCTGAACAGTAACTCAGGAGTTTTTTCTAGACTTGAATTAGTATTTTGACCAAAACTCTTTTAAATTGAATTTGGATCAGTTTTAAACTTGAAAAACCTAGCTAATCTCGCCTAAGACTCCCTAGCATAAATATGGGTCACTATTGACATAAAAAAGGGGAGGAAATTTGAAACCCTAAGCTCTTAGCTAAAAAAAGAGAAAACAGCAACTTTAGCCCTTGGTCTCACCACCCTTCCTGCCCATTAACCCTAACCTTTTCTCCAAGGGGCCGTCACCCTGTCTTCTTCTTCCAGCCGACGTTTGGTCTTCCGCCCCCCAACGCTTCGTCTCCTGACACCTCAGCTTCCCGTCCTCGTAGCTCCGCTGTAACGGCTGCCCCCATCGCCATTACCGTCGCCCCTCATCCTCCCTAATCGCCAACGCTGCGGCTCCCCCAGCTACTACCGCCGCTGCCCTCATCATCTGCCGCCCCAGCTATCGCTCTCCATCGATCTCCCCTACTCCCGCCGTCACCGTTAGCACCTCCCTCCTCACTTTCATTTTCGTCCATCGCGTCAACCAGCCAGGGGCTGCTGCGCCACCGTCAGCCACCCTAGCGTCGCCCGGAGACGAAGGAGTGTGGAGATCCGTTTCAGACCCGCGAACCCAACCCGTTTCCAGCTTCATTCGACCCCAGTCAAATGCCTTTCTGGGTAAAACTCCTCTTCAGTCCTCTGACCTTTTATTTAATTGATTAAGCCACTAACATGTTTCTATTTTTTCACATAGGCCATTAACACCAAGCTTTTCATTGTTTATTTTTTTTATTGTTCTTCTTGTTTATTAGTTCGTTTGACTATGCATTAGACTTAGCCATTAAATTTGTACAGGGCTCCAATGTAGGATATTAACTTGGTTTGTCTATTTATTTTTAATTTTAGAATAGTTTATTTTAATTATCATAATGTTACTAAAGGTTAGTAACACATAAAAATTGTTGGTTAAGCAACTTCTAAATACTTAATAAAATTTTCAAGAATCCATTCTTGGTGATTTAATAAAATCCCGAGACGGATTATTTATTTGAATCTGATTGGTCTGATAAAATTCATGGGTTGAATAAGGTGCTCCTTTCAAATTCTTGGTGGATTTGGTAAAGTCCCGAGATTTCTAGGACATCTAAGATTCCACATCCAATTGGTCTAGTAGGATGCATGGTTTGAAATTAAATTAAATAAAATTCATAAAAATCACTCTCAATCAAAGATTAGGTCAAGAAATAAAGAGTTAAGAAAGATAAAATCGAACCTTATGGTACCAATTTCTGGGCGCTTTAATAAGGTTATTTTAGCGTAACTAACTCATGATCTTAGAATTTCTGGTAGACCATAACAAGTATCCAATTGGCCTAGGTGAAACTAATTAATGGCGACTTTTAAAAATATGTTGTTACAGTACATTTTGTTGTATTGCTTTCATCCCATAAACAATAAAACATTTCTTTGAGAATGGACATTAAAGTGTATATAATTTATGATATTTTTTCAATTTCACCTATGAGACTAAAATTAAAAAAAATCTTTTTAGATTTTTTGTAGTGAATATTTAAATAATGATAAAAAAATTCCTTTTAAGGTTTTTTATAGTGAGAGTTTAAATAAAAATTTAAAAAAATTTCTTATTTGGTTTATGTAATGAGAGTTTAAATGATAGTAGGAAGGTAAATTGGAAGTAAATTTTTCAAAAAGGAAAATATTTCACTCTTTTTGGGACATCCTAAAAAAGAACACATTCCATCCTTTTTGGGACAGGGGGTATATAGATACAAATACAGATATATATAATTAGTCTGTTGCACTTTTAGGTTGAGGCAAAAACATTTAAAGTTAAAAGTAAATAAATTGATAAACATCATGATTTTAGACATGTTTGTTAGTCATATAAATCAAAGAAATGTTTATGACAAAATTTTAAATTTAGTGGCATTTTTCAATTTCTTTCCATAAAAAAAACTTATAACAAAGATAGAAAATTATCAATGATTTTTTTTATAATTTTTCATTTTAAATACTTATCTTATTATCTTAATATAAAGAATTTAGAAATGGTACAAATGTGTTTAAATTTTAAACGTTACACACACAATAAATTTTTTATTAGTCAAAAAAAGAAAAATATTATCTTAGAAAACTAAAAAGAACAATACTGTTTTTCAAAAAATTAGAAATTTTTAAAATAAGGTTTATATTTGAAGAATTTGTGTATCAATGTCAAATATGAAATTAAACGAATTGAATATTTTGATAATGAAAAAAATGATAAATTCACAACATAATTTAATATCTTGATCTACTGCTAGAATTCTTTATAACAAAATGGTGCATGAAAATTTCTATTCTTTCTTACCTCTCAATCTAACCCCTTTTAATCATCAACATGCACTCTTAAAGATATTTATTGTATTTGGGATATTATTTGACAGTAATATAGAACCAAAGGGCACCATGGTTGACACAAAATTAAAGAAAAAATTAGTGACAATTTAGGAGTTTTAGCCATTAAAGATAAGATTAAGGCAGAAAATTGCATACAATACTTGATTCTGTAATATAAATTAAGTGCGGGCATGTTTGTAGCGAAAAATAAAATTTTAGTGGGAACTTAAAAATCCGTTTTGGTATTCTATTGCTAATATAGTTTCAATTAAATAAATTATAAAAAAATTGAGTTTCATTAAAATAGCTAAATAACTCATAATGTAAAGATAAAAAGGTCATGAAATGTTTGTACACATATGCATATATATATATATAGTATGTATACTTAGTTGTGTTCCTATTAGGGTTTTGAAATTGAAATCACCTTCCCCAGTAAAAACAAAATTTAGAAAGGGCAATTAATGAGAGGATGAAAAGATCATTAGGATAATTATTAATGTTGGCAAGTTTTTTTTATCAGTTAAGTCATTTTAGTGTTCTAGTGCTAATATAACTACATTTAATTAGATTATAATAAAATTGGGTTTTATTAAAAAAATAAAATACTTATAATATAAGGGTAAAAAGGTCATTTAATATTTTTACACCTTCGTACTTTTTATAATATATAAGCATTGGCGTAATTTTTTTAGTTTCACCAGAAAAGGAGAGGCCAGTTTTTTTTTTTTTTTGTGGTTATTTGGGTTGCTTGAAGACCAAGCAAAATGGCAGATGAAGGATGAGGGGGGAAAATGACGGGAGGGAAAGAAAGAGATAAGTAGTGGAGTTAGAACTTATAAGGTTTTTTTATACAAGTTTAATAAAGATTTCTATTGTGCAAAAAGAATAGATTTTTAATTCCAAGAAAAACTTGAAACGGTTATAACTTGTCAAGTACCGCCAGCCACCTTTAGCCTCTCTTTTTTACCTTCTTTTAATTAGCATAACATGTGTCATCTCTTTTCAAGGAAAACCAGTGATCATCTCCGTTAATATTTAAGTTTTAAGTTTTTATTTTAATGTCTATCTTTTCTTCTTATAAAAGGAAAATGGTGAAAAAAAATACAAACTATTTTATTTTTCTTAATTTTGCATAAATCCCATATATGTCAAATGTCAAAGAATAAAACGACTACTTTTTATACTTGGTACCTTCTCATTCTTTTCCCAAAAGTATGTATGTTGTTGAAATGATTATGTTGAAATACATGTGCTTTCTCATGTGTTATTTCTCGAAATGATTCAATTGAAATAAATATATCTATATTTTATATAAGCTTTTTTGTTTTCTATTGCTAACTTTAGTTATATCTTAATGTTAATTTGAAATATCGCTTAGTTGTAGAACCTAATTTTAATCCCAATAAAATATACACAAAAAAAGATAAAATAATAAATCAAAAAATAATTAAGTATACACCTTCATATTTATGTTCTATTAGCAATTTGAACAAGTAACTATCATAATGGTTCCTAGACTAAAATAGAAGAAAGAAAATTTATAAAGGTTGGAAGAGGGGTTAAACCATTCAATATTAAAATGTTTAAAAAGCAGTCCCAAAATCCCTTGCCGTCTTTTTCTATCTTGCTCAATCCCAAAACCTCTCTCTCTGTGCCCTTTTATTTTTCTCGGTATTCTATCTCTCTTCCCCATTGAACATTTCAAATGGCCTCCTACCACGTGCAATTTAGCAAACTCTGACAGGCT
Source organism: Aquilaria yunnanensis (assembly GCA_039654915.1). Classification (NCBI taxonomy): domain Eukaryota; kingdom Viridiplantae; phylum Streptophyta; class Magnoliopsida; order Malvales; family Thymelaeaceae; genus Aquilaria; species Aquilaria yunnanensis. The sequence continues at coordinate 26,848,987 of CM077600.1, read as the reverse complement.
ATGAAAAAAACCGAATCCAAAATTTCATTTGTGATCGATGATTCACTAACCTCAGGAAAGCTTATATTGAAAGGGAATGAGGATATTACTAATGATTTGTTAATTGAATTTGGAACAAAGGAGGAGCGTAAATTCGATGTGTTGGAGTCCCAACTTCAAAACCTACATTATTGCAACTTGGTGTTGAGCCAAATTTGAAGGCATGAACTGTTTTAAGTGACGCCGGTAAGGAAGGTGGGACTATTAAAGAGACCATCGATAATATGTTAGATAAGTACAATGTGTTTGAAATTGGGCAGTCAATTATGACGGCTATGAAAGTTCTAGAGATTCAAAAGATGTTGTTGAGAATAACAAATAACCAGTTAAGGCGTGACAAATTCTACGAAGCCATCAACGTCCTCCGATGTGATATAAGACTTCCGACGCATAGAATGCCACCGCTGAAGGCTCTAAAGCCGGAGTCGGTAGTAGAAAAGTCTAGTCCTGAAGCAAATTTAGCTAGCATCGACTCACCATTGCCATGACTATTTCAAGTTTTAGGTATAGGTATTTTGCATTTTTTTTTTACTGGTTGTGGTATTAATTTTGTTGTTGATCGATTAGGTCTAATCTTTGTTTGCAACCTTGTGATTTTTTTTTGTTTTGCTAAAGGTCTACCTCTTTATCAGCATATAAGAAATTTTATTGCTTTTAATTTTTTTTTCATTTCTTTGTGTATCTTGTTTTAGATTTGTCATCTAAGTTATTTGATATTTATTCTAGATTCATCATGCTTTTTATTATCTTCTATTGAATTGTGTGTTTAGCTCTTTTGTTATATTTTCTTTATCATATACTTTTTTGGGCTTTGTTTATAGTATTGGTTTCATTGTTTTTTTGTTATAATGTAGCTATAATCATGTTAAGGAACACAGCCTCCAAAGTTAGACATCTCATCCATGGCAAGAACAAATTTCATTTGAATGTGAGAAGATGCTGGTACCAAAATTGTCCCAGCACAATATCATTGTTACTGTTTATCCAGACACTATCTCAAAGCTGCATGCGGACTTATCCAAGGCCCTAGATGTTGAAACACCTTATGAGAAGATTAAGAAGAAGTTGAAGAACATTCATGAATATATTGCTCAGCTATGGCTGGATCTTAAGCTTCATGTTTATCAGGAGAAAAACGATACTGAAATTCATGAGCATGAAAATGAGGGCAATGCCTAATAGATTGAGAAAGTGATCAGGTTTGTTTGAGATCTAATCTCACTAAGGTTTTTTTTGTTTACTTTGCATTAGTTTAAAAACTAGTGATTTTTGTCATTCATGTTTGATTAGGTGAAGGCGAGGATGTGAGGATGCTGGCATAGCAGATTAAGGATATGTTTGCAGGTGATTTGGTTGTTTAGAATTTTATTTTCTCTTAAGATTAGAATATGGTGTGATGCTTTGTAGACTATGATTGTTTTATTTAAAACTTCTTGTAGATCTTAATAATTAAGATTATTGTGGCAACGTCGGGTTTTCGGGAGTCGCCACCAATCAGTTTACCTAGGTCGATTGGTCACCTTAAATATTGGTCTGCGAGAGTTCGGGGGTTCGGGAGTACGGTTACGTTAAAACAACTTTGTTAAAACGCCCAAAAATTGGCACCTTAGTTGATTTTAATTTTGTTTCGCTTTGCTTTTAAATAAATTTCAGTTAATTTTCAATCTAGAATTTTTAACTGAATTAATCGGATGTGGATTTTTGGTAATTAATTTGTATAGAATTTTATACTTCCGAACCATGGACTCTGCCGAGTCATTTGGACACGGAAGATTTTTATTCCGAACCATGGACTCTGCAGAGTCATTTGGACACGGAATTTGGTGAAAATTTTAATCCATATCGTAAAAATATGGATTTTTATCTTTTTATTTAATTTATTTATTTTGAAAGTTTGATATTTTCCAAACCGTAGATCCTGCTGGATCATCCGGATATGGAAATTACTTTAATTAATTGTTAGTTATATAATTATTATTTTTATGGAATTTATTATTACTAATTTGTAAGTCTTTTGTTTTTTAGATTTATTAATAATCTAAAAAATTTATTTTTTATTCTTTACATTTTCTTTTCTTTTCTTTCTTTTCTTTCTTTCTTTTCTTTCTTTTTGATTTTATCTTTCTTTTAGTTTTATTTTTCCTTTCTTTTCTTTCTTTTCTTTTCTTTTCTTTTTCTTTTCTTTCTTTTCTTTATTTCTTTTCTTTTTTTATCTTTTCTTTTTCTTTTCTTTCTTTTCTTTCTTTCTTTTCTTTTTTTATGTTTTTCTTATCTTTCTTATCTTTTTCTTATCTTTCTTTTAGTTTTTTTTAGTGAAAGTTATTTATTATTTAAATAATTATTCAATTTATAAAAGAAAAATAAAAATAATTGGCTTTTTAAAAAATTATTTTTATTAGGCTTAAAAAATAATCTTCTTTTAATTTTCATTTATTTATTTAAGTAAGGGTAAAGGTGAATTAAATAAAAAAAATTATATAAAGGAAAATTAATAATAATAAAGTGGGGCTTTTTGGCCATCCACTTTAAAAATAAATAATAATAAAGGTTAGCAAAGTTAATTAAATTAATTAACAACAATAATAAAAATTAGCCAAGTTTAATTAAATTAATTGATTAACAACAATAATAAAAAGTTAGTCAAGTTAATTAAATTAATTGATTAACAACAATAATAAAAAGTTAGTCAAGTTAATTAAATTAATTAATTAACAACAATAATAAAAAGTTAGTCAAGTTAATTAAATTAATTAATTAACAACAATAATAAAAAGTTGGTCAAGTTAATTAAATTAATTAATTAACAACAATAAAAGTTAGCCAAGTTAATTAAATTAATTAATTAACAACAATAAAAGTTAGCCAAGTTAATTAATTAATTAATTAACAACAATAAAAGTTAGCCAAGTTAATTAATTAATTAACAAAAATAATAAAAAGTTAGACAAGTTAATTAAATTAATTAACAACAATAATAAAAAGTTAGCCAAGTTAATTAAATTAATTAATTAACAACAATAATAAAAAGTTAATTAATTGTTAACAACAATTATAAAAGTTAGTAATAATGCAAAAATTAAAAGGTTAGTAACAATAATAGTATTAAAAGTTAGTTGTTAGTAAGTTAATAACAACAATAAAAAAAGGGGTTAGTAATAAACAAATAATAAACAAACAAGTAAAAATTAAAAGGGTTAGTAATTAATTCTGCAAGAACAAAATAAAAGGTTAGTGACCAAAGTGAAAGAAAATTGAAAAGATGAAGGATTAAATGAGAGTTGTACCCTTAAAAACTGAATTTGAAATTCTGGAAACGTGAAGAACAGAACGCACGCGCGCGGGGGGAGAGAAAAAAAAGAAAAAAAAAAAAAAAAAAAAGGGTCAGAGAAGGTTTAGGTTTTCTGGAGAGGAAGAGAAGAGGGCCAGGGACCTAGGCTATAATTTTTTCTTTTTTCAAAACGGAGCTCTAAGCTTCATTTCTATTTTTTTTCTGTGTTCAGCACAAAATTTGGGGGGCTATTTATAGAGGAAGTTTAACTGAACTGTTGATGGATAAATTAATAAAAAATTTCAAACTTATCTTTTAAATTGGTAAAATGACAATTTTAGTCCTTTACGTCTCTTAGCCTCTGGATAAGTTCCTGAAGCTTCTGATTTTGACAATTTTGTCGTTTTCTGTCAATTGGAGCCAAAAACGTCGGCAGGCTCAAAATTTTATGTGACAAACTACCAAATGCTCCTGGAACTTTTAGAATTTGTCAATTTTTTCCGAAACTTCTCAATTTTGTCATTTTTACCTCAAACTTTTAATTTTTTGTCATTTTTTTCATGAAATTTTATTTTATTTCAAACATACACATATTCACACATATATCATTTTAAATCAAATTTTCACAAAAAAAAAATATATTTTAAACTAATTAAATTTTTTTTAATAATAATAGTAATATATTTTTTTTTTTTTAATTAATTTTTTTTAATAAAATTTTTTTCAAAATTTTAAAACACCCGGACGAAATTGGGTGTCAACAGCTGCCCCCCTTTGCATGCTTCATGGGACATGATGTATGCAAAGTCGTTACCAAATTTCGTCCGGCTTAGGTAGGCATTGAGAATGTTCTCGCCGCCCAAACAGTAAGGTTTAAGGAAAGGTCCTTAAAACCTCTAACGATAGGAAAGCTCCTATTGTTGTAAGATGGACTGATTGATTGATTATTTGTTTGAGGTTAAGGAAAGGTCCTTAGAACCTCTAACGATAGGAAAGCTCCTATCGTTGTAAGATGGACTGATGGATTGATTGTTTGTTTTAGGTTAAGGAAATGTCCTTAGAACCTCTAACGATAGGAAAGCTCCTATCGTTGTAAGATGGACTGATTGATTGATTATTTGTTTTCGAGGCAAAGGTTCCATCCTTAAAACCTCGGATTGATTGATTGATCTCGAGGCAAAGGTTCCATCCTTAAAACCCCGGATTGATTGATTGATGTCGAGGCAAAGGTTCCATCCTTAAAACCTCGAATTGATTGATTGATGTCGAGGCAAAGGTTCCATCCTTAAAACCTCGGATTGATAATTGATCTCGAGGCAAAGGTTCCATCCTTAAAACCCCGGATTGATTGATTGATCTCGAGGCAAAGGTTCTATCCTTAAAACCTCAGATTGATTGATTGATCTCGAGGCAAAGGTTCCATCCTTAAAACCCCGGATTGATTGATTGATCTCGAGGCAAAGGTTCTATCCTTAAAACCTCGGATTGATTGATTGATCTCGAGGCAAAGGTTCCATCCTTAAAACCTCGAATTGATTGATTGATGTCGAGGCAAAGGTTCCATCCTTAAAACCTCGGATTGATAATTGATCTCGAGGCAAAGGTTCCATCCTTAAAACCCCGGATTGATTGATTGATCTCGAGGCAAAGGTTCTATCCTTAAAACCTCGGATTGATTGATTGATCTCGAGGCAAAGGTTCCATCCTTAAAACCCCGGATTGATTGATTGATGTCGAGGCAAAGGTTCCATCCTTAAAACCTCGAATTGATGAAAATTGATTGTTTTCGAGGCAAAGGTTCCATCCTTAAAACCCCGATGATGAAAATTGATTCTTTTCAAGGCAAAGGTTCCATCCTTAAAACCCTGATGATGAAAATTGATTATTTTCGAGGCAAAGGTTCCATCCTTACAACCCCGATGAAAATTGATTGTTTTCGAGGCAAAGGTTCCATCCTTAAAACCCCGATGATGAAAATTGATTGTTTTCGAGGCAAAGGTTCCATCCTTAAAACCTCGGATTGATTGATTGATGTCGAGGTAAAGGTTCCATCCTTAAAACCTCGATGATGAAAATTGATTATTTTCGAGGCAAAGGTTCCATCCTTAAAACCCCGATGATGAAAATTGATTGTTTTCGAGGCAAAGGTTCCATCCTTAAAACCTCGACGATAGGAAATTGATTATTTTCGAGGCAAAGGTTCCATCCTTAAAACCGCGATGATGAAAATTGATTTTGAGGCTAAGGAGCTTTCCTTAGGACCTCGAGCGAAATTTATATGAAAGCAATTGAAATTGGAATAATTTTCTTCGAAAGTGTGAATTTTCATAATAGGTGAGTGCAAAAATTTAAACTTCGATAAGATGAGTGAATCTTGATGATGACAATAACACTGACAAATTATGTAAAGGGAACGGATGTTTGGAATCAATATCCAAGGTTCATCTAATATTTTCTTCAGTAAATATAGATTCCCTTGTGAGATATGTCATCCAAATAAGGTTAAAGCTTAACTACCCCAAAATGTTATGCCTAGTAGACCTAATAGGATGCGTCTCAAGAGTAATAAAAATTACTCTTTACTCAGCCATTCCAACCTAAAGGCATTGTCCCATGGTTTTAATATCAGCATGGACGAAACTATCTTATAAGAAAAGAAATTTCTTGAAAAGAAAAACTGAAACGCGAAAGAAAATGCTGATAATAAAACTAAAGGACAAGAAAAACGGATCAGATCGCTTCTTTCTTCCACAATACTTCAACAGGGTGAGTAGAGGACCATTATGGGAGTGAACTGGTCGGGAAAGACTGTCGTGTCCAGTCTATCTGAATCATTGCTGGATCTGGTTCAGGAACAAAAGCTTGTATTTTATCTAGCAATTCTTCAGCAGTTGTTGCGGATATTATGATTCGCCGTGCCACTCTTGATATGAAATTCTTCTGCATAGCATAATCCATAAAAGCTATCAGACCTGTAAAGAAATTGTTAACATTTAAAAGCCCAATGGGTTTCTTATGCAAATTAAGTTGGGCCATGGAAGCAATTTGAAAGACTTCTCCCAACGTGCCAAAACCACCTGGTAGAGCGATAAAAGCATCAGCATTTAAAAGCATTTGTAACACACGCTCTTGCAAATTTTTAACCACTAATTCTTCTCCAATCGTACCCCCAGAAACAAATTTCAAAGGTCCAGGGATGATGCCCAAAACTTGACTTCCTCCTAAAGATGCTGCTGATGCTACACCTCCCATTAATCCGACACTACCTCCTCCATAAACTAAATGTATTTTTCGCTCAGCTAATACTCTACCCAAATGGTTGGCTGCCTTTAAATACTCTTCATCTTTTCCAGGAAAAGCCCCAGAAAATACACAAATACTTCGGGATTTACGAGTTGGGGTTTTCTCCATTCCTATCCTTATCCTTGTGAGAAAAGAGGATATATTTATAGAGATGAAGAGATAAGGCAATAATTTTATTTTCAAGAGTGGATACATTATTGCCAGCTATACACAGTAGTCACGAGTATGACTCTGGTCAGGTATGGGTACACTATCGTTAAAAGAGGAGGAAAATTTTCAAAATAGCTGCTAGCATGTACAGTAGTCACTACTGTAGCTTACGTCAGGAGTAGGTATGTGATTGTTGGAAGGGAAGGAAAATTTCAAAAGTGGCAGCTATATACAGTAGTCCGTGTCAGGAGTGGGTACATTATTGCCAAAGGGGAGGAAAATTTCAAAAGCGACAGCTAGCACGTACAGTAATCGTAACTATGGCTCATGTCAGGAGTGGATACATTATCGCTGAAAGGGGAGGAAAATTTCAAAAGCGACAGCTAGTACGTACAGTAATCGTGACTTTGGTTCACGTCAGGAGTGGATACATTATTACCAAAAGGAGAGGAAAATTTCAAAAGCGACAGCTAGTACGTACAGTAATCGTGACTTTGGTTCACGTCAGGAGTGGATACATTATTACCAAAAGGGGAGGAAAATTTCAAAAGCGACAGCTAGCACGTACAGTAATCGTGACTTTGATCCTCGTCTTCCACTGGCTTTGCGTCCAGTAATGGCTTCAATGCTTTCTATGAATCGGTGATTTGCATCTCATCTAGCTTTCTCACAAACTGGCAAACAGGGTCGTTTAGGGTCAGATTCCCAAGACTGTAACGATCTCGTTCTTTTTGGAAAATTATCCATAATCCAACAACCTCAAATTGCACTATTCCACAAGAATGCGCTTCAAGAACCTCTCGAATATCTTCTAGAGATTCCTTACGCAAGCCATTCTTAATGAATCTTATTCTATCATTACGATTTCTGGTGATCACTCCTGGAGCACGACATTTATTGCCGCAAATCCACCATCCACAATTATGACAAACGCCTAGCCTCTTTGCTCTTCTTTTTTTGGCATAAGCGCTTTTACCAAAGCCGGGCATACGGGGAAAGAACGCTTCTGGAACTTCACCAGCTGAACGAACCTTAGCTTCAATTAGCCACCGCACATTATCAGGAATGCCTTTGTGCATAAATACTCTGAATCGTTCACATCTAGCTTGATAAATCTTTTTAAGAACATTTATTGGGAAGGAAGGAAAATACTTTCGTAGGGCGGAAAGAAAAGACTCCATTGATGAAGGAGGCAAAGAAAGAAATTAGTGATTGTAGGAAACGAAAATAACTAACACATATTTATAGTGATGAAAGGGATAATGCGTTAATTACACTTACAGAAGCAAGTACATTATTGTCAAAAGAAAAGACAAATGACAGCTTATATGTACAGGAATCATGACCGTGGCTCTCATCTTCCACTGATTTATGTCCAGTAATGGCTTCAATGCCTTCTATAAGTCGGGGATTTGCTTCCCATCCAGTTTCCTTACAAACTGACAAACAGGGTCGTTTAAAATCACATTCCCAAGACTGTAACGGTTTCGTTCTTTATGGTAAGTCCTCCATAAACTGATAATTTCACCTTGCACTTTTCCACAAGAATGCGTTTCAAGAGTCTCTCGGATATCTTCCAGAGATTCCTTACGCAGGCCATTCTTAATGAATTTTCTTTTATCTTCACGATTTATGGAGATGTATCCTAAAGAGCGACATTTAGTAATACAATTCCATCGCCCACATTTATAACACACGCCTAGTCTCTTTGCTCTTCGCCTTTTGGCATAACGGCTTTTACCTAAACCGGGCATGCGGGGCATAAATGCATCTGGAACTTCACCCGCCAAACGGACCTTAGCTTCAATTATCCACTGCACATTATCGGGAATGCCTTTGCGTGTAAAAACTCTGATTCTTTCACATCTAGCCAGGTAGATCTTTTTAAGGACTTTTATTGGAAGGGAAGGAAAGTATTTTCGCAGTGCAGAAAGAGTAGAATCCATTGATGAGAGAAGAATTTGAGAGAAGAGGGAAATGAATCAGTTATCGTAGGAGACTGGAATAACTGAATTTAGAAGTCACGGGGTATCTTATCCGCTGCTTAATCAGAAGGAAGAACACGCATTTATAGTGATGAAAAGGGATAACGTGTCGATTACACTTAGGGGAGCGTGTACATCTGTCAAAAGAAAATGCAAACTTTTCCAAATATAACAAACTGTATGTACAGTAATTGTGACTGTGGCTCACATCTTCCACTGGTTTTTCGTCCAGTAACGGCATTAACGGCTTCTATGAGTCGAGGATTTGCTTCCCATCCAGTTTTCTTACAAGCTGGCAAACAGGGTCATTTACAGTCAGATTCCCGGGACTGTAACGGTTTCGTTCTTCATGAAAAATGCTCAACAAACCAAGTAGTTCACGTTGCACAGATCCACAAGAATGCGTCTCAAGAGTCAATTGGATATCATCCAACGAGTCTTTACTCAGGCCATTCTTAATGAATCGTATTTTATCTTCTCGATTATCAGAGATCATCCCTAAAGAACGACATTTAGTATTACAAGTCCACCGTCCACATTTATGGCAGACTTGTAACCTTTTCGCTCTTCGCTTTTTGGCATAAGAGCTTTTGCCTATACCAGGCATGTGAGACACAAATGCCTCTGGGATTTCACCTGCTAGACGAACCTTGGCTTCGATTAACCACCGCACATCTTCAGGGATTCCTTTGTGCATCAGAACTCTTAATCGTTCACAGCGAACTTGGTAGATCTTTTTGAGGATGTTCATTGGGAAAGAAGGGAAATACTTTCGCAAGGCGGAAAAAGTAGGATCCATTTTCTAGGAGGAAGTAAAAGAAAGAAGGGGTGAAGGAATCAGTTATTATGGGCAACTGAGAGAACCGACTTGAGAGTCACGGAGTACCGTATCCGCCGTTTAACCGGAAAAGTAGATCCTACTTCATTTTGATAGATATTTTTTTTTTTTTATCCGTTGATCCAGTCCTCGATTATTGAATCCATTGTCCGCTTTTGACAAAGTTTCAACGACAATATTTCTTGATGTCTGCCTTATCTTTGACCACAGCTATCTCTTATCTTGGATGCTGCTAAGCTGGCATCAATCCTGTCCTTCCAGGTGTAGCCTCGATTATTGAATCAATTGCCAAGCTTTTGACAATATTGTCTACTTTATCCTTTTTTATATCTGCCTTATCCTTGGCTATAGCTATCTCTTATTTTGGATACTACTAGCTGATGTCAATCCTGTCCTTCCAGGTGTAGTCTCGATTATTGAATCAATTGCCAGGCTTTTGACATATTGTCTACCTTATCCTTGAATTCCTGATGCGGGTTGGTCCCGCATATTAGCTGTGTATCCAGTGATAGATTGGTAAGAGCTGATATTATTGAGATCTCAGTTTATACTGCTGTAACGGTGCGGTGGATGTGTTTCCCATTTGATTCCTATCGTGTAAAAATCATGCATGCATGATGTGAAATGCATGAATGCAAAGCATGTGTAATTGATGGTTCTTTTTTTTATTTTTTATTTTTATTTATATTTATTTTTTTATTTTTTTATTTTTTTTTTGATTGATCTAGTTCTTCATATCTTTGCTTTACTGGATCCTCTTTATAATTGCCTTCTTGGACTATCATTGAATCTCTTTATGCTTTCCAGCTTTTGTTCACTGCCTCAAAAGCCCAACTCTTTTCAAAATCCCCTTTCTTTGACTTGTTCTTGAATTTTGGCCTCAATTTCTTTAAAGTTGGCCCGCCTCATAATTTATATCTCTTTCGGGTACTCATCCATTGTCATGGATTTGATACCATCAAAGGCTTTACTTTCAATGTCTGCTTTGCCCATTTTCTTCTGGCCGTGCCGACACTTGTTTACCCCCATGTTACAGTCCGAATGATTGCTCTTCCTTAGACTCAGGTTCTGATCCATAAGACTTGCCCTCTTGTCTATTGAGCTTCTTTCTTGGCAGTACTTTTCTTGCGCTTAGTAGAGACTACTTTGCCCCCTTGATTATGGTGTTTATGTGGAAAGAGATATCATCTCGCCTTTGATTTAACAGAAGGTTGAGGATTTCTAGACCTTTGTGATGGCACTTGATCGTAAATTTCTCTTACAAGAACCACATCTTATTAAAGAAAGACTCAAGCTATCTCCTTACTTTTAAGTCTACATACATTAATGAATAATGGTTTGGCCTTAAAGAAAAACTTTCATCAATTTTCAAAGCTTGACAAAGTAATTTACGGTCTTTGTTTTCAATTAAAATGTCCTGCCATTCTTCCCTTTCCAACTCGAAGACATAAACTGTGCAAGGCAATAAGGTAGAAACATGATTCACAATAATAGCCTTTTAACTGAATGAGGATGATATCGAGAGGTAAATGTTAGGTGTGAGGAAAGTTAAGTTTGAATGTTTTTTTTTTTTGTGGCAGTCTTTTAGCTGAATGAGAATGATATTAAGAGGTAAATATTAGATCTGAATAAAGTTAAGTTTGAGTGGTGTGAAAGAAGGGTCTTTTAATACTACTCGTGAGCAAATTTGATTATGGTGAAAAACTCAATAGTGATGACCTCAAACTTGCCACTCTTTCCAGAAAGTTAGACCTCATCTGTTGCCCCCCAACTATCGTGGTCTTTATGTATGCTTGGCTTGAAAGTTGCTTTTGTGTTCTAAACCGCCTTTGCAGGTTTTCAGTCTAGAATCCATAGCTCACTTTTTTTTCTTTCTTTTTTTTTTTTTAGTTTGAGCCCTTTTTCCTCTTTTTTTTTTTGTTTTTTTTTTTTTGTGTGAGCTATGGTGATAACATACTTGATAACTCTCTTGAAGTGAGATGACTCAAGTGGCCTTGCTTGCTCGTGCTTGTTCTCAGTTCTTTTTGGTTTTGAATTTTCCCTTGTTGGCTTTTTGGTGGAAGGGATGAACTTTTTCCTTTTCGGAGTTTTTGTTACAGAGAACCGAGATCATAGCCTTCTTGAAATGAGATGATTCAAGTGGCCTTACTTGCTTGTGTTTGCTCTCAGTCTCTCTTTTTTTGGATTTTCCCTTGTTGTCATTTGATAGAAGGGATGAACTTTTTTTTTTTTTTTGTTTTTTTGAGAATTTGTGTTGCGTAAGACTGAGAACTTTTTCTTGTGTTGAGCATTTGTGAGAATTGGGAGGCCACTGAAGTCATTTAATATGAGAGCTAACTTCTTTGGAAGCTAACCCCGGACTTCTTGCAAGGATGTTGATAACCACTGTGAATTCCTTTTGAGGGTTGAGGTGCAACATTTGGAATCCTTCTTACTAGATTTGGTAGCACTTTGAAGATCATTACTATCAAATCTCCTTTAACTTTTATTTTCACCCACGAGTAGTATTGTTTACAAAGTAAAGTGTGATGGTAATAATGGATAGTATAATGGCAAAGAGTGAGAGATAGATGTAAGAAAAATAAAATTTTTGGTAGAAAGTGGTAGAATATGTGGATGTAAAAATGAAATTTTAGTAAAAAGTGGTAGAATGCACACATTACATCTTTTTGTTGTACCAAGAAAAAGAATACCAGGTGCCCATTTAACAAAGACTACACCCTAGATTCTGGACTAAATCTAGGAGATTTTTACTATTAGATTACTTTGGCAAGCTATCAAAGATACAAGTTTATTCAAAGGATTCCTTGTCATTCAAAAATGTGTGCGAACTATTAGGTCAGATCTGACTTGGAGGCCTTCCAAAGTCAATGTAATTCTAGCTCGAAATCTTCACTTTTCAATTATCAATCACATCGGGCCTAGCAACTTGGACTTGGTTTTGCTTGATGAGGCGGCAATGGATTGTGGGTGACATTTGGCTCATCGGAAAAGTCCAACCACTTTGACTCGATTAATTGTTGAACTATACGCTTCAATGTCATGCAGTTTTCCAAGCCATGGCCTGGAACGCCATCATGATATGGGCAGGTAATGTTAGGGTCATACCACCTTGGATATGGGGGTTTGAATGGCTTTGTAGGAATTGGACGGATAAATTGTCTTTCGATGAGTTTTGGGTATAACTCAGTATAAGTCATGGAAATTGGTGTGAAAACTTCTCTTGGTCTTGGTGCAGGTACTAGAGGAGTAGGAGCAGGTGGCCATGACTGATTAGGTCTGTTAAAAGGATAATTGTTGGGCCTATTTGGAAGATAATTATTGGGCCTATTCAGAGGATAATCATTGGGCCTATTTGGAAGGTAATTATCGGGCCCATTGGCAAAATAGGATAGGCGAGGTCCGATAGCCACAGTATCCACGAGGGGAATCCTTCTTCCGCGTCCTATTTGTTGTACTTCGTCATCTTTTCTTCTGGATGGTCCTCCTCTTTTCATAGGATTATTAAAGGATTCAGCAATATTCCCAGTCCTAATCTCATGCTCGATTCTTTCTCCAGACATGACAATGTTAGAAAAATTAGTTGCCGAATTGCCAATGAGTTCGTCATAATATAGGTACTTCAGTGTTTGGACAAACAAAGTGACCATTTCTCTTTCTGTCATGGGTGGCTGAACTTGTGCTTCTTGAATTGCTTTCGCCTTGATTAGCTCGATCAATTGTCTCATTTGTTCTGCCATACTTTCAATCTTGGACTCTATATCTATGAGACGTCCTTCAGTTTGTTCTGCCATTAGTCTTGTTTGGAGCCGAGTTGAATATCGGTGTTGAGGTCCAATTTTACCTTTTTAAAGGAAGATATATTTTATTAGATCCTATGTGTATGTGATTGATGCAATGGATGCATGTAGGAAAAATGAGATTATGTTTTTATCAGACTTTGTATGCACATGATTGATGTAATGGATGTATGCAACGAGATTATGTTTTTATCAGACTTTATATGCACGTGATTAATGTAATGGATGTATGCAATGAGATTATGTTTTTATCAGACTTTATATGCACGTGATTAATGTAATGGATGTATGCAATGAGATTATGTTTTTATCAGACTTTATATGCACGTGATTAATGTAATGGATGTATGCAATGAGATTATATTTTTATCAGACTTTGTATGCACGTGATTAATGTAATGGATGTATGCGATGAGTGAATTTGATTATCCACTATCGTGGAACTTCAAAACTTTTAGTTGTCATTATAAAGACCAAAAAGGTAGCATAATTTGATGCGTGGTTTTAATGCATGAAGAATAATTGCACAAGAAAGATAAGGTTATTAATAAGTTAAATAGCAATTAACAACTCATGAAGTATTATGGAAAAATGAATTAAAACCATAAATATAAGACACGAAGAAAATAAAAGTGTAGAGCAACAACATAGCATAACAAGGACGTGCTTATGGCGTTGGTAAAATGGTAGAAATTCTATGGTCAGTTCTATGGTTAAGTGGGGAGTTCTATATGCATAAGGTGGCTTATCAAAAAGGCAAGGGATAGTTCCCGAATCCCGTCACTAAATTATAGTGATGGCCCGATTCCTTACCCTCTAGGGTTAATGTAAGGAATGGATTAATTCGAGTCATAGCTTTTCGTGGGCCCATGCAGAGACTAACCATCTCAGGAGGCAATACACTACTTTGCTACTTTGAAACCGGTGAAGGCTTGGAGACCATGGCCTCACAAGGACAACAACACCAATTCCGCTTAGAAAGAATTGTGTTCGATTTGAGAAAGCTCGGGTATAGAGCTTCATATTGTGAATGCATTATGCATGTTTAAAATAAGTAAATATAACATATAAATCCACATAATAAACAAAGTAAATCAAAACAAATCAACTTTAGGCTCGACTCACTAACGTGGAGTCCCCAGTGGAGTCGCCAAGCTGTGGCAACGTCGGGTTTTCGGGAGTCGCCACCAATCAGTTTACCTAGGTCGATTGGTCACCTTAAATATTGGTCTGCGAGAGTTCGGGGGTTCGGGAGTACGGTTACGTTAAAACAACTTTGTTAAAACGCCCAAAAATTGGCACCTTAGTTGATTTTAATTTTGTTTCGCTTTGCTTTTAAATAAATTTCAGTTAATTTTCAATCTAGAATTTTTAACTGAATTAATCGGATGTGGATTTTTGGTAATTAATTTGTATAGAATTTTATACTTCCGAACCATGGACTCTGCCGAGTCATTTGGACACGGAAGATTTTTATTCCGAACCATGGACTCTGCAGAGTCATTTGGACACGGAATTTGGTGAAAATTTTAATCCATATCGTAAAAATATGGATTTTTATCTTTTTATTTAATTTATTTATTTTGAAAGTTTGATATTTTCCAAACCGTAGATCCTGCTGGATCATCCGGATATGGAAATTACTTTAATTAATTGTTAGTTATATAATTATTATTTTTATGGAATTTATTATTACTAATTTGTAAGTCTTTTGTTTTTTAGATTTATTAATAATCTAAAAAATTTATTTTTTATTCTTTACATTTTCTTTTCTTTTCTTTCTTTTCTTTCTTTCTTTTCTTTCTTTTTGATTTTATCTTTCTTTTAGTTTTATTTTTCCTTTCTTTTCTTTCTTTTCTTTTCTTTTCTTTTTCTTTTCTTTCTTTTCTTTATTTCTTTTCTTTTTTTATCTTTTCTTTTTCTTTTCTTTCTTTTCTTTCTTTCTTTTCTTTTTTTATGTTTTTCTTATCTTTCTTATCTTTTTCTTATCTTTCTTTTAGTTTTTTTTAGTGAAAGTTATTTATTATTTAAATAATTATTCAATTTATAAAAGAAAAATAAAAATAATTGGCTTTTTAAAAAATTATTTTTATTAGGCTTAAAAAATAATCTTCTTTTAATTTTCATTTATTTATTTAAGTAAGGGTAAAGGTGAATTAAATAAAAAAAATTATATAAAGGAAAATTAATAATAATAAAGTGGGGCTTTTTGGCCATCCACTTTAAAAATAAATAATAATAAAGGTTAGCAAAGTTAATTAAATTAATTAACAACAATAATAAAAATTAGCCAAGTTTAATTAAATTAATTGATTAACAACAATAATAAAAAGTTAGTCAAGTTAATTAAATTAATTGATTAACAACAATAATAAAAAGTTAGTCAAGTTAATTAAATTAATTAATTAACAACAATAATAAAAAGTTAGTCAAGTTAATTAAATTAATTAATTAACAACAATAATAAAAAGTTGGTCAAGTTAATTAAATTAATTAATTAACAACAATAAAAGTTAGCCAAGTTAATTAAATTAATTAATTAACAACAATAAAAGTTAGCCAAGTTAATTAATTAATTAATTAACAACAATAAAAGTTAGCCAAGTTAATTAATTAATTAACAAAAATAATAAAAAGTTAGACAAGTTAATTAAATTAATTAACAACAATAATAAAAAGTTAGCCAAGTTAATTAAATTAATTAATTAACAACAATAATAAAAAGTTAATTAATTGTTAACAACAATTATAAAAGTTAGTAATAATGCAAAAATTAAAAGGTTAGTAACAATAATAGTATTAAAAGTTAGTTGTTAGTAAGTTAATAACAACAATAAAAAAAGGGGTTAGTAATAAACAAATAATAAACAAACAAGTAAAAATTAAAAGGGTTAGTAATTAATTCTGCAAGAACAAAATAAAAGGTTAGTGACCAAAGTGAAAGAAAATTGAAAAGATGAAGGATTAAATGAGAGTTGTACCCTTAAAAACTGAATTTGAAATTCTGGAAACGTGAAGAACAGAACGCACGCGCGCGGGGGGAGAGAAAAAAAAGAAAAAAAAAAAAAAAAAAAAGGGTCAGAGAAGGTTTAGGTTTTCTGGAGAGGAAGAGAAGAGGGCCAGGGACCTAGGCTATAATTTTTTCTTTTTTCAAAACGGAGCTCTAAGCTTCATTTCTATTTTTTTTCTGTGTTCAGCACAAAATTTGGGGGGCTATTTATAGAGGAAGTTTAACTGAACTGTTGATGGATAAATTAATAAAAAATTTCAAACTTATCTTTTAAATTGGTAAAATGACAATTTTAGTCCTTTACGTCTCTTAGCCTCTGGATAAGTTCCTGAAGCTTCTGATTTTGACAATTTTGTCGTTTTCTGTCAATTGGAGCCAAAAACGTCGGCAGGCTCAAAATTTTATGTGACAAACTACCAAATGCTCCTGGAACTTTTAGAATTTGTCAATTTTTTCCGAAACTTCTCAATTTTGTCATTTTTACCTCAAACTTTTAATTTTTTGTCATTTTTTTCATGAAATTTTATTTTATTTCAAACATACACATATTCACACATATATCATTTTAAATCAAATTTTCACAAAAAAAAAATATATTTTAAACTAATTAAATTTTTTTTAATAATAATAGTAATATATTTTTTTTTTTTTAATTAATTTTTTTTAATAAAATTTTTTTCAAAATTTTAAAACACCCGGACGAAATTGGGTGTCAACAATTATTAATATTTCAAATATCTTTGTAAATGTGGTTGTTGAATTTCCTTGTGGGTTCGGGTATGATTCTTGTGCTTCTTTGATTGGTTATCTTTATTTACGGAAAAAAAAATATTTTGATAATCCAAAATTTTGTACCACCCAATCATGATAAATAGAAATACAAGCTTTACTTCACTCAAACTAAATTGACAATAAAATAGATGGAAGATTTTAATCCCCACAAACATTATCTATTTTGAGCTTTTTTTTTTCCTTTTATTCTTAAAACTCCTTGATTGATATCAAGTGATTTTAACAAATTTTCATTTCTACACACCTCTCACTTAAATCAAATAATACATTAAATGCAATACACCACCCCATTTTCTCTTTTTATATCCTATTCACACACAGCATGTATGCAGTATGGTAATGAATGGTGGTACAAGAATGTTTTTAACATCTAAAGAAAATAATCAATGAAACATGGTCATGAATGATGATACATTGATGTTTTTAACATCTAAATAAAAAGATCAATGAAACTTTTTTGTTGTAACATGGTGATGTGTGATGGTGCAGAGATGTTTTTAACATTTAAATAGAAAGACCAATGAACTCATTTTTGCTTTTGCAGCATGGTGATGAATCATAATGTAAGGATGTTTTAACATCTAAATAAAAAGATTAATAAGATTCTTTGTTTTTTCTTTTGCAACATGGTGATGGATGATGGTGCAATATATATTTTTAACATCTAAATAAAAAGATCAATTATGCTCATTTTTTCTTTTGCAACACAGTGATAGATAATAATGTATGGATAATTTTAGAATTTAAATAAAAAATCAATGAAGCTTGTTTTTTCTTTTATGACATGGTGATGGATGATGGTGCAATGTATGTTTTTAAAATCTAAATAAAATAATCAATTAGGCTCATTTTTAATAAAGATTTTTAACAAAGAACTTAGATGGTTTTTTTAATACAAATTTAATAAATATTTCTATTGTTGCAAAAAGAAAAGGTTTTAATTTCAAAGAAAACTTGAAACAGTTATAACTTGTCAAGTGCCACCAGCCACCTTTTTATAATTGGTACCTTCTCAATCTTTTCCCAAAAGTATGTGTATTGTTGAAATGATTCTGTTAAAATATATGTGTCTTCTCATGTGTTATTTCTTGAAATGATTCCATTGAGATAAATATATCTATCTTTTATATAAGCTTCTTTGTTTTCTATTGCTAACTTTAGTTATATCTTAATGTTAATTTGAAATATTGCTTAGTTGCATAACCTAATTTTAATCCCAATAAAATATACACAAAAAAAGATAAAATAATAAATCTGAAAATACTTAAGTATACACCATCATAGTTATGTTCTATTACCAATTTGACCAAGCAATTATCATCCTGGTTCCTAGACTAACATAGAAGAAAAGAAATTTATAAAGGCTGGAAGAGAGGTTATACCATTCGATATTAAAAGGTTAAAAAAACAGTCCCAAAATCCTTTGTCGTCCTTTTCTATCTTGCTTAGTCCCAAAACCTCTCTTTCTGTGCCCATTTATTTCTCTCGACATTCTATCTCCTTTTGCCACTGGACCTCTCAAATGGCCTCTTACCACGTGCAACTCAGCAAACTCCGACAGGCTGTTGAAAAAACTGGATCCAAAATTTCATTCGTGACCGATGATTCACTAACCCTAGGAAAACTTATTTTAAAAGGAAACGAGGATATTATTGATGATTTGTTAATTGAATTTGGAGCAGAGGAGGAGCATAAATTCGATGTGTTGGAGTCCCAACTTCAAAACCTACATTATTGCAACTTGGTGTTGAGGCAAATCTGAAGGCAGGAGCTGTTTTAAGTGACGCCGGTAAGGAAGGTGGAACTATCAAGGAGGCCATCGATAATGTGTTAGATAAGTACAGTGTGTTTGTAATTTGGCAGTCGATTACCGTGACTGTGAAAGTTTTAGAGATTCAAAAAATGTTATTGAGAATGACAAATAACCAGTTAAGGTGCGACAAATTCTACGAAGCCATCAACATCCTCCGATGTGATCTAAGACTTCCGACACATAGAATGCCACTGTAAAAGGCTCCAAAGCTGAAGCCGGTAGTAGAAAAGTCTAATCCTAAAGCAAATCTAACTAGCCCTGACTCACCATTGCCATGACTATTTCAGGTTTTAGGTATATGTATTTTCCTTTTATTTTTTTTATTGGTTGTGATCTCAATTTTGTTGTTGATTGATTAGGTCTAATCTTTGCTTATAACCTTGTGATTTTTTTCTACTTTGCCAAAGGTCAACCTCTTTATCAACATGTGAGAAATTTTATTACTTTTAATCTTTTTTCTCATTTTCTCTGTGTATCTTGTTTTGGATTTGCGATCTAAGTTATTTGATATTTATTCTAGATTCGTCATTCTTTTTATTATCTTCTATTGAATTGTGTGTTTGGCTCTTTTTTTATATTTTCCTTATCATATACTTTTTTGTGCTTTGTTTATCATACTGATTTCATTGCTTTCATGTTCTAATGTAGCTATAATCATGTTATGGAACACAGCCTCCAAAGTCAGACATCTCATCCATGGTAAGAACAAATTTCATTTGGAGGTGGAAAGGATACTGGTACCAAAATTGTCATAGCACAATATCATTGTTATTGCTTACCCAGACACTATCTCAAAGCTATATGCGGACTTATCCAAGGTGCCAGATGTTGAGGCACTTTATGGGAAGATTAAGAAGAAGCTGAAGAACATTCAAGAAGATATTGCTCAGTTGTAGCTGGATCTTAAACTTCATGTTTATCAGGAGAAAAAGGATACTAAAATTCATGAGCTTGAAGAGGAGGGCAATACCTAATAGAATGAGGCTGCAAATGCTGGTTGCCCTATAGCTGGAAAGTGATTAGGTTAGTTTGAGATCTAATCTTACTAAGGTTTTTTTTTTGTTTACTTTGCATTAGTTTGAAAACTAGTGATTTTTATGAAGGCGAGGATGTAAGGATGCTGGCATAGCGGATTAAGGATATGTTTGCAGGTGATTTGGTTGTTTAGAACTTTGTTTTCTCTTAAGATTAGAATATGGTGTGATACTTTGTAGACTATGATTGTTTTATTTGAAACTTCTTGTAGGTCTTGGCAATTAAGATTATTAATATTTTAAATATCTTTGTAAATGTGGCTGTTGAAATTCCTTGTGGATTCGGGTATGATTCTTGTGCTTCTTTGGCTGGTTGTCTTAATTTACAGGAAAAAAAATATTTTGATAATCCAAAGTTTTGTACCACCCAATCATGATAAATAGAAATACAAGATTTACTTCACTCAAACTAAATTTACAACAAAATAGAGGGAAGATTTCAATGCCCACAAACATTCTCTATTTTAAGCATTTTTTTTCTCTTATTCTTAAAACTCCTTGATTGATATCAAATGATTCTAATAAATTTTCATTTCCACACACCTCTCACTTTAAATCAAACAATACATTAAATGCAATACACCATTTTGCCTCTCACTTGGCTTTTATACTTGCCTCACTTTCTTTTTTTATATCCTATTCACACACAACATATATGCAGCATGGTAATGAATGATGGTACAAGAGTTTTTTTAACATCTAAAGAAAATAATCAATGAAATATCGTGATGAATGATGATGCATGAATGTTTTTAACATCTAAATAAAAATATCAATAAAAGCTTTTTTTTATAACATGGTGATGTGTAATGGTGCACAGATGTTTTTAACATCTAAATAGAAAGAACAACGGACTCATTTTTTCTTTTGCAGCATGGTGATGGATCATAGTGTAAGGATATTTTAACATCTAAATAAAAAGATTAATGAGATCATTTTCTTTTTCCTTTTGCAACATGATGATGGATGATGGTGAAATATATGTTTTTAACATCTAAATAAAAAGATTAGTTAGGCTCATTTTTTCTTTTGCAACATAGTGATGGATGATGATGTATGAATATTTTTAACATCTAAATAAAAAATTAATGAAATTTATTTTTTCTTTTATGACATAGTGATGGATGATGGTGCAATGTATGTTTTTAACATCTAAATAAAACAATCAATTAGGCTCATTTTTCTTTTGTAACATGGTGATGGGTGATGATGTGTGGATATTTTTAATGTTTGAATAAAAAGATTAATGAACCTTGTTTTTTGTTTTATGATATGATAACGGATGATAGTGTATTGATGTTTTTAACATCTAAATGAAAAGATCAATGAGACTCATTTTTTCTTTCACAACATAGTGATATATTATAGTGCAGTAATGTTTTAAAAGATTAATCAGACTCATTTTTTATTTTGCAACATGATGATGGATGATGGATGATGGTATAATAAATATTTTTAAGATCAAAATAGAAAGGCTAATTAGACTAATTTTTTTCTTTTGCAACATGGTGATAGATGATGATGCATGAGTGTTTTTAACATCTATATAAAAAGATTAATGATGCTTATTTTTTCTTTTGAAACATTGTGATGGATGATGATGTAATGTGTGATTTTAACATCTAAATAAAAGATTAATCAGACTCATTGTTTTTCTTTTACAACATGGTAATGGATGATGATGCATAGATGTTATTATTATTTAAATAAAATGATTAATGAATGTTATTTTTTTCTTTTGTAACATGGTGATGGATGATGATGCATGAATATTTTTTATATCTAAATAAAAAGATCAACATAACTTATTTTTTCCTTTACAACAAAGTGATAGATGATGGTGCATGGATGCTTTTAACACACACACACACACACACACTATCTATCACTCTTTGTGCTCCAATATCATGTGCATCAGATATCAACATTCTGAAGTTATGCAGCATTGACATGAGTGATCTCGGGAGAATGAGATATTTTCTAGGTTAGATCAAGCACAAGAAAGGAAAACCAAAAAAGAAAATAAAAGAAAGATAGACATACCTAGAATCCAAACATGTCATGATACCAATCGGGCAGCGGCGACTCCACTAATGCAGGCAGATCGGAGTCCAAGACATCAATCTCCGCCGCCGTTTCTGGCTCCAGTTCCAACTCCTTTCGAATTGGCATTGTGCGTGGTGGGAGTTTCAGGTCTCGTCGAAGCTCGTCGAAGCATGTTCAACTCCTCATAGAACTCACTTCGTGTGAGCCGGTCATGTGACATACTTAATTGTGTGTCTTGAATGTCCTAAACATTCTTCGCAGTTGTAGTGGACTGTCCTGCTGGTACAATGCTGTACTTGTCGATTTAATTCTCCATGGTTTTTCTCACCGAGCCACCTTCTTTGAATACATGGGCGGAAATACCACCCTTTGCCCCACCCCCCTGAGAATTTTGTAAGTTTTTAAATATGAGGTACTAAGTTGGTCATTTTGTGAGAAACTAAGGACCTGTTAAGTGTTTTGCCCCCCAAACTGGCTGAAGAATATAAAAGGGTAAACAGCGAAAACAGTTCTAGATCTTTACTTTTCATTACAAATTTTCATCTAACCTCTGAAACATTGCATATCTATCCCAAAAACTACCACCCTAGACTTTTGTGAGTTTTTAAATATAAGGTACTAGGTTGGCCATTTTGGAAGAAATTAAAGACCAGTTATCTATTTTATCCCCCCAAATTGGCTGAAAAATATAAAAGGGTAAATAGCACAAACAATGCTAAATCTTTACTTTTCATTGCAACATTATACCTAATATCTGAAATATTGTATATTTATCCCAAACCATCATCTTTCAACATCTCTATGTCTCTCTCTCCCCTCTAGGCTATTTCAGTGACGATTAATAAAAACAAAGTAATTATTTTACTAATTTTTATTTAGAATATATATTATTTTAATACCATATACACCTAATAATTATTTAAATAACTTTTTGTAAAATTTAATTTTTATAAATAATTATTTAAATAATTTTTTTCCCCTAAATTTTAATCGTCGCCCGTCTCACCTCTGCTTTACCACTAGCCCTGAGCCTAAAATTCTGGGTCCGCCACTATTTAAATATGTCCTTTCTAGCAAGCCCTCTACTCCGAGCTGAGTTAAACCAAGGTCCTAGAGATGCGATCTCAGCTCATTTTTTTGGTCTATCTCCTCTGCTTCCGCTTCCATTAAAAACTCTTCAGTAGAAGCTTTAACTCCCTTCAAAATAATGTCCCCCCGGCGTAGGGAATCATCTGACTCAAAATAAACTTTGTATGGAGTTTTTTTCAGTACTTGGCGGAATTTTTTAAGTTTTACGAGATAAGAGGCCATTCTGGTCTTCTTGAAGAGAGGAATGGCAGATGAAGGAGGGGGAAATGACGGCGAGCGAGAGAGATAACTCAGATAAGAGGGAAGGAGTCTCCGCCTAACTGGTATTTTTGCGCCCAGATGCCCCAAATAGATTTTGAATAGAATGATAATTGGGCCACTATGTGCTAAAATAATTAGGCCTACTTTAACAAAACCTTTTGGGACGGGCCAATATTTATCCTATTTATTATTTAAAAAATAATTATTCTTTAAAATATTTAAATGTAATATAGATGGAATGGGCGAGTACGTTAAAAGAATAATGGGCTCAATTAAATTAAACGAACAAAAATAGATGTCAGCGGAACACTTAGCCAATATAAATTGTACATGAATGGCGAAAACCCATTTCGTTTTCATTTAATGCGCTAATGTATTTTTGGGCCATGGGCGTGGCCCACTTTTAGTTTATCTATGAATTGCCCCTGTTCTTCTAATTAATTACGGTCAGCACAGGCTAACTTTTGCAGACTTTTTTGCTCCGCTCTCTTCGCCCGCTCCATCCCTAGCCTTGCCCATGGCTGCCTCCCTGACTACCCACTAGAGGTGGAAAGAGACCGAGCCTTTTTTGAGTAGCTCGAGTTGAGGCTTTTCGAGTTGGGCCAATTGGAGTTCAAGCTCGAGCTCGAGCCGAAAAATAGGCTCGGAATCTTTTAGGGTTGAGCTCGAGCCTAAAGGAACTTCGCCCTCTAGGCTCACGAGCCTAACGAGCCTCACGAGCCTAACGAGCCTCACATACTGTCTCTTTCTCACTAGGTTCGATTCCTAAACCTTAGTGCCCCTGCCCCTTGCGCTCACGAGTTTCGATTAGTGTTCGTGAGTGGTTCATCTTGGCCGCATCTTCACTTCTCTTCTTTGTCATTGTTTCTGCCGATCGTAATAAGCTTTAGCCTTCAGTTCTCATTCAATCATCAAAATCAGAGGCCTTCGATAATTGATTAGAGGTCATACCCGTGCGTTCGATTCATTTAAAATGGGTGTTATGTATACACCGTCATAGTTATGTTCTATTACCAATTTGACCAAGCAATTATCATCCTGGTTCCTATACTAACATAGAAGAAAAGAAATTTATAAAGGTTGGAAGAGAGGTTATACCATTCGATATTAAAAGGTTAAAAAAACAGTCCCAAAATCCTTTGTCGTCCTTTTCTATCTTGCTTAGTCCCAAAACCTCTCTTTCTGTGCCCATTTATTTCTCTCGACATTCTATCTCCTTTTGCCACTGGACCTCTCAAATGGCCTCTTACCACGTGCAACTCAGCAAACTCCGACAGGCTGTGAAAAAAACTGGATCCAAAATTTCATTCGTGACCGATGATTCACTAACCCTAGGAAAACTTATTTTAAAAGGAAACGAGGATATTACTGATGATTTGTTAATTGAATTTGGAGCAGAGGAGGAGCATAAATTCGATGTGTTGGAGTCCCAACTTCAAAACCTACATTATTGCAACTTGGTGTTGAGGCAAATCTGAAGGCAGGAGCTGTTTTAAGTGACGCCGGTAAGGAAGGTGGAACTATCAAGGAGGCCATCGATAATGTGTTAGATAAGTACAGTGTGTTTGTAATTGGGCAGTCGATTACCGCGACTGTGAAAGTTTTAGAGATTCAAAAAATGCTCTTGAGAATGACAAATAACCAGTTAAGGTGCGACAAATTCTACGAAGCCATCAACATCCTCCGATGTGATCTAAGACTTCCGACACATAGAATGCCACTGTAAAAGGCTCCAAAGCTGAAGCCGGTAGTAGAAAAGTCTAATCCTAAAGCAAATCTAACTAGCCCTGACTCACCATTGCCATGACTATTTCAGGTTTTAGGTATATGTATTTTCCTTTTATTTTTTTTATTGGTTGTGATCTCAATTTTGTTGTTGATTGATTAGGTCTAATCTTTGCTTATAACCTTGTGATTTTTTTCTACTTTGCCAAAGGTCAACCTCTTTATCAACATGTGAGAAATTTTATTACTTTTAATCTTTTTTCTCATTTTCTCTGTGTATCTTGTTTTGGATTTGCGATCTAAGTTATTTGATATTTATTCTAGATTCGTCATTCTTTTTATTATCTTCTATTGAATTGTGTGTTTGGCTCTTTTTTTATATTTTCCTTATCATATACTTTTTTGTGCTTTGTTTATCATACTGATTTCATTGCTTTCATGTTCTAATGTAGCTATAATCATGTTATGGAACACAGCCTCCAAAGTCAGACATCTCATCCATGGTAAGAACAAATTTCATTTGGAGGTGGAAAGGATACTGGTACCAAAATTGTCATAGCACAATATCATTGTTATTGCTTACCCAGACACTATCTCAAAGCTATATGCGGACTTATCCAAGGTGCCAGATGTTGAGGCACTTTATGGGAAGATTAAGAAGAAGCTGAAGAACATTCAAGAAGATATTGCTCAGTTGTAGCTGGATCTTAAACTTCATGTTTATCAGGAGAAAAAGGATACTAAAATTCATGAGCTTGAAGAGGAGGGCAATACCTAATAGAATGAGGCTGCAAATGCTGGTTGCCCTATAGCTGGAAAGTGATTAGGTTAGTTTGAGATCTAATCTTACTAAGGTTTTTTTTTTGTTTACTTTGCATTAGTTTGAAAACTAGTGATTTTTATGAAGGCGAGGATGTAAGGATGCTGGCATAGCGGATTAAGGATATGTTTGCAGGTGATTTGGTTGTTTAGAACTTTGTTTTCTCTTAAGATTAGAATATGGTGTGATACTTTGTAGACTATGATTGTTTTATTTGAAACTTCTTGTAGGTCTTGGCAATTAAGATTATTAATATTTTAAATATCTTTGTAAATGTGGCTGTTGAAATTCCTTGTGGATTCGGGTATGATTCTTGTGCTTCTTTGGCTGGTTGTCTTAATTTACAGGAAAAAAAATATTTTGATAATCCAAAGTTTTGTACCACCCAATCATGATAAATAGAAATACAAGATTTACTTCACTCAAACTAAATTTACAACAAAATAGAGGGAAGATTTCAATGCCCACAAACATTCTCTATTTTAAGCATTTTTTTTCTCTTATTCTTAAAACTCCTTGATTGATATCAAATGATTCTAATAAATTTTCATTTCCACACACCTCTCACTTTAAATCAAACAATACATTAAATGCAATACACCATTTTGCCTCTCACTTGGCTTTTATACTTGCCTCACTTTCTTTTTTTATATCCTATTCACACACAACATATATGCAGCATGGTAATGAATGATGGTACAAGAGTTTTTTTAACATCTAAAGAAAATAATCAATGAAATATCGTGATGAATGATGATGCATGAATGTTTTTAACATCTAAATAAAAATATCAATAAAAGCTTTTTTTTATAACATGGTGATGTGTAATGGTGCACAGATGTTTTTAACATCTAAATAGAAAGAACAACGGACTCATTTTTTCTTTTGCAGCATGGTGATGGATCATAGTGTAAGGATATTTTAACATCTAAATAAAAAGATTAATGAGATCATTTTCTTTTTCCTTTTGCAACATGATGATGGATGATGGTGAAATATATGTTTTTAACATCTAAATAAAAAGATTAGTTAGGCTCATTTTTTCTTTTGCAACATAGTGATGGATGATGATGTATGAATATTTTTAACATCTAAATAAAAAATTAATGAAATTTATTTTTTCTTTTATGACATAGTGATGGATGATGGTGCAATGTATGTTTTTAACATCTAAATAAAACAATCAATTAGGCTCATTTTTCTTTTGTAACATGGTGATGGGTGATGATGTGTGGATATTTTTAATGTTTGAATAAAAAGATTAATGAACCTTGTTTTTTGTTTTATGATATGATAACGGATGATAGTGTATTGATGTTTTTAACATCTAAATGAAAAGATCAATGAGACTCATTTTTTCTTTCACAACATAGTGATATATTATAGTGCAGTAATGTTTTAAAAGATTAATCAGACTCATTTTTTATTTTGCAACATGATGATGGATGATGGATGATGGTATAATAAATATTTTTAAGATCAAAATAGAAAGGCTAATTAGACTAATTTTTTTCTTTTGCAACATGGTGATAGATGATGATGCATGAGTGTTTTTAACATCTATATAAAAAGATTAATGATGCTTATTTTTTCTTTTGAAACATTGTGATGGATGATGATGTAATGTGTGATTTTAACATCTAAATAAAAGATTAATCAGACTCATTGTTTTTCTTTTACAACATGGTAATGGATGATGATGCATAGATGTTATTATTATTTAAATAAAATGATTAATGAATGTTATTTTTTTCTTTTGTAACATGGTGATGGATGATGATGCATGAATATTTTTTATATCTAAATAAAAAGATCAACATAACTTATTTTTTCCTTTACAACAAAGTGATAGATGATGGTGCATGGATGCTTTTAACACACACACACACACACACACACACACACTATCTATCACTCTTTGTGCTCCAATATCATGTGCATCAGATATCAACATTCTGAAGTTATGCAGCATTGACATGAGTGATCTCGGGAGAATGAGATATTTTCTAGGTTAGATCAAGCACAAGAAAGGAAAACCAAAAAAGAAAATAAAAGAAAGATAGACATACCTAGAATCCAAACATGTCATGATACCAATCGGGCAGTGGCGACTCCACTAATGCAGGCAGATCGGAGTCCAAGACATCAATCTCCGCCGCCGTTTCTGGCTCCAGTTCCAACTCCTTTCGAATTGGCATTGTGCGTGGTGGGAGTTTCAGGTCTCGTCGAAGCTCGTCGAAGCATGTTCAACTCCTCATAGAACTCACTTCGTGTGAGCCGGTCATGTGACATACTTAATTGTGTGTCTTGAATGTCCTAAACATTCTTCGCAGTTGTAGTGGACTGTCCTGCTGGTACAATGCTGTACTTGTCGATTTAATTCTCCATGGTTTTTCTCACCGAGCCACCTTCTTTGAATACACGGGCGGAAATACCACCCTTTGCCCCACCCCCCTGAGAATTTTGTAAGTTTTTAAATATGAGGTACTAAGTTGGTCATTTTGTGAGAAACTAAGGACCTGTTAAGTGTTTTGCCCCCCAAACTGGCTGAAGAATATAAAAGGGTAAACAGCGAAAACAGTTCTAGATCTTTACTTTTCATTACAAATTTTCATCTAACCTCTGAAACATTGCATATCTATCCCAAAAACTACCACCCTAGACTTTTGTGAGTTTTTAAATATAAGGTACTAGGTTGGCCATTTTGGAAGAAATTAAAGACCAGTTATCTATTTTATCCCCCCAAATTGGCTGAAAAATATAAAAGGGTAAATAGCACAAACAATGCTAAATCTTTACTTTTCATTGCAACATTATACCTAATATCTGAAATATTGTATATTTATCCCAAACCATCATCTTTCAACATCTCTATGTCTCTCTCTCCCCTCTAGGCTATTTCAGTGACGATTAATAAAAACAAAGTAATTATTTTACTAATTTTTATTTAGAATATATATTATTTTAATACCATATACACCTAATAATTATTTAAATAACTTTTTGTAAAATTTAATTTTTATAAATAATTATTTAAATAATTTTTTTCCCCTAAATTTTAATCGTCGCCCGTCTCACCTCTGCTTTACCACTAGCCCTGAGCCTAAAATTCTGGGTCCGCCACTATTTAAATATGTCCTTTCTAGCAAGCCCTCTACTCCGAGCTGAGTTAAACCAAGGTCCTAGAGATGCGATCTCAGCTCATTTTTTTGGTCTATCTCCTCTGCTTCCGCTTCCATTAAAAACTCTTCAGTAGAAGCTTTAACTCCCTTCAAAATAATGTCCCCCCGGCGTAGGGAATCATCTGACTCAAAATAAACTTTGTATGGAGTTTTTTTCAGTACTTGGCGGAATTTTTTAAGTTTTACGAGATAAGAGGCCATTCTGGTTTTCTTGAATAGAGGAATGGCAGATGAAGGAGGGGGAAATGACGGCGAGCGAGAGAGATAACTCAGATAAGAGGGAAGGAGTCTCCGCCTAACTGGTATTTTTGCGCCCAGATGCCCCAAATAGATTTTGAATAGAATGATAATTGGGCCACTATGTGCTAAAATAATTAGGCCTACTTTAACAAAACCTTTTGGGACGGGCCAATATTTATCCTATTTATTATTTAAAAAATAATTATTCTTTAAAATATTTAAATGTAATATAGATGGAATGGGCGAGTACGTTAAAAGAATAATGGGCTCAATTAAATTAAACGAACAAAAATAGATGTCAGCGGAACACTTAGCCAATATAAATTGTACATGAATGGCGAAAACCCATTTCGTTTTCATTTAATGCGCTAATGTATTTTTGGGCCATGGGCGTGGCCCACTTTTAGTTTATCTATGAATTGCCCCTGTTCTTCTAATTAATTACGGTCAGCACAGGCTAACTTTTGCAGACTTTTTTGCTCCGCTCTCTTCGTCCGCTCAATCCCTAGCCTTGCCCATGGCTGCCTCCCTGACTACCCACTAGAGGTGGAAAGAGACCGAGCCTTTTTTGAGTAGCTCGAGTTGAGGCTTTTCGAGTTGGGCCAATTGGAGTTCAAGCTCGAGCTCGAGCCGAAAAATAGGCTCGGAATCTTTTAGGGTTGAGCTCGAGCCTAAAGGAACTTCGCCCTCTAGGCTCACGAGCCTAACGAGCCTCACGAGCCTAACGAGCCTCACATACTGTCTCTTTCTCACTAGGTTCGATTCCTAAACCTTAGTGCCCCTGCCCCTTGCGCTCACGAGTTTCGATTAGTGTTCGTGAGTGGTTCATCTTGGCCGCATCTTCACTTCTCTTCTTTGTCATTGTTTCTGCCGATCGTAATAAGCTTTAGCCTTTAGTTCTCATTCAATCATCAAAATCAGAGGCCTTCGATAATTGATTAGAGGTCATACCCGTGCGTTCGATTCATTTAAAATGGGTCCGATTCGTTAGGTTAATGAATTCTCCCCTGCAAATTTCCCTAAACCGCAGGATCAATTTGATTCTCTATTGCCAAAGCACAAGGCAGCCGACGATCGCCACCCTTTATAGTCCGACTGCTTAAGGAAGAAGATGGCTCTTTTGCAAAGTTTATGAAATTAGGGTAAAATAGCAAAACGTTGGGATATGATTTATAATTTTTACTTCCTTAGTTGTTTAAGTACAAAATTACAGATTTAGTACCCATGTTTCATCTAATTTATAGTTCTAAGACTAAATATTTGTATGCGTCATTCGAGCCTAGCAAGCCCTAGAGCCAAGCTCGAGCATGAAAAATTGGGCTCGAGCAATTCAGGCTCTCAGCCCGGCGTATTTCACCCCTACTACCCAGCCCATCCCTGTTCAGCCTCCTTCCATGCCCTTCTACAAGCGTGAATGCCTTCCCATGCTCTACTGCAAGTGCAATCACAGCACCGTCGCTATTGCCATTAAAATTGGCGTGGAACCACTTGATCAATGATGGCTCATCCAGGATGTCTTCTCCTGTGAAGGTGTTTTCTGCGCACTTTCCCTATCTGATTCCTAAACTATATTCGTTACCAGAAAAGAGATGCAATGGGTGGCAGAAGGGACAACTCGATTGACGTCTTACTTCGAATCTGAATTGATATTTTACGTTGATTTTAGGGTTTGAGGTAGAGTTCTAATCGAGTATGAATTTGTGTCTGCCATTGGAAGAGTTGTAGAGTTCTTATGTTCTTCATCGCAAATGGAAGTGGGTGGGTTCGTAATGTAAATTAGTGTGACTTCAAGACCAAATAAAATTTGAAAATTGTAACCCTACGCAAAGTCAGATGCCCCACACGAGAAAACACATTAATTCAACTAGATTAACTCCAGCCAAATAGTCGTAATAGGTCCATTACGGGATGGAATCCTTGAATCGTAATCAAACAATTTTTTTATTCATAACTAATTAATATATAATATCCAAATATAACTACGCTTTATAAATTCATTTTGCAATAACAATAATTACTTAAAAATAAAAGTTTATTTTTTAATATTAGTTGGGCTCATACAGTCTTGGAAAACGTAACATAAAATAAAGATTTATAGAAAAAACTAATTTATATACCCGGTTGTTCGGCCGAAATTTCACGTTGTATTAGATATTCAAAGATAGTGTATATTTTTAATATTATAGAAATATAATTAAAATAATTATTATCATCAACAAAAATTTAGAAAGTATAAAAGTATCCGAATATAGAATTGACTATCATCAACAAAACATAAATGCTCAGCATTGTCACACCAAAAAATAAGTTTGAAAAATTTGAAGGCAGGTCATTTATAACGGACTTCAAACAAATAAATTCTTTAGAACTTCGTTCAGAAATTTTGTTTCTAAGACATGAAAAATGCAACAAAACTATTTATTTAATTAAAGATGAGCAAAAATATAATTAATTTGAAAATTTTTTTATAGCTAATTAACTAACCTTTAAAAAATACTAATATGTATATACAGGGAGGAAAATGCATTTATAGAGAGAAAAAATAGATAATTTAAAATGTCTATTGACTATAAAAAATAATGGAGGAATTGAAATTACTGAAAAAATAATTTATATAGTTTAAATTAAAATTTTAAAAGTTATTACAGGATAGTATAAAAGAAGTTGGATAAAGTATAGATTTTAAAAAATAAGGCATGCATCTAGCTCCTATGAATTTTGCAGTCTTTAAGGCGTGGAGCGAGTTTTGCAAAGTATTTCGATTGGCTCCAACCAAAGAAAACCAAAAGCAAAATTAAAAAAGGCCATCTAGCACTTTTTTGAGTTCATACAAATGCAAATACACTAACACCTACATACTCGTGATCCATACATGACTCATGGAATTGTAGAACAAAATTATGGCTAACAGCAGAAAAACCAAGCTAATACTTAGAAAGTGATCATTTAACCCTAAATGTAAAAACTGCATTTGAAATAGCATCAATGTTAGCCAACTCCACAAATTTGGACCACATCAACCTTGCAGACTCTAATATGAATTTGAAAAATCACAATAAAATTTAATTATGTGAAAACGAAAATCATAAAAGGAAGAAATTTCAGTCTAAGAGGCCGATACTTTCGGAAAGCTACAATCATTACAATCTCTTGGATCCAATTTCATTTTCTGCCACCAAAACTAACCTAGTTACGACAATTAGCACTTGCCATGAAGGGACACTGCGGGGCTGAGGCTTGGGTTCGATACCCAACGCGGCAACACCAGGCAAGAGAAAAAAAAAAAATTTCAAGTGCCACTCTAAGTCCTTCAAATTTTGAGAAATTAGAAATATGCCCCCCATCCTTCTTAGGCTCTCCCTAATACCCTTAATTAATAATTACTTACAAATATGCTTTTGATTGGAAAGAAAAAAAAAAGTAGAGAAGCAAACTCTGGTGCTGATGCTTTGGCAAGAAGGGGATTGCAACAGCAACCTTATGCATTTCAGCAGGGGACAGATTTATAAAACTCCACAATTAATGAATTTTTTTAAGTAAAAGGCAACTTAAAATGAAGGTGAATGTGGTACAACTAAAAAAAATATAAGTCTTTAGAGCAGTATGAAGGATGAAAACTTGTCAATGGATTGATCGAATAAAATAAAATAAACGATAACTTAACTAATTAAGACAGAGCTAATAATCTATTATATTATTATAGGAAAGCAAAGAAATTTTATATAATTGTCCGATTCATTAAAACTTAATTGAGCACCACATCAACTTTCCCTTCATAAATGGCAAAATTACCATCATATTATTAGTGTAACCCAACAAATATACATTAAATGTTACCAATTTTGATTGTATTTGACCTTCAATCTAAAATCTTTAAGTTTAAGTTACCAACCCATTTTTTTTCATTTAAATTATTTTATTTTTTCAACTAATTTACATACCCGATGTTGCCATAAGGTCTCAAAGTGTATTAGGTTCACTAAATGTATAAATATTGAAATCTTATGAAAATATTACTATAAAACATATTACAACAAAATTAACAATTCAAAAATACTACAATAAAATTTTCCAACAATATCTTTGACATAACACACACACACACTAAAACACAGTTAGAATTATTGTAGATTGATAGTACATGAATGTTGGGCTAAAAGTGAACAATATCAGCTCAACCCAAGAAACCAAGATTGTTAAAATTGTGATACTGATGTGCGATCCTATGGTCCGGACATAGAATATCTTATCAAAACATTGTAGGATCGAAGATATAGTAGGATCGTGACTAGGATCATATGATCAAAGGATCCTACCGCTCCTCCCTTTGTATTGATTTGTATTGAGGATAAATTGCATGGATGATCACCAACATTTAATTATTATTCTGCTTTCATTCCTAATATATTAAATGACCTATTTTGATCATAAACATATTAAAAATGTTCTCTTTTGGTTCTAAATCTATTAAAAATGTTTCATTATTGTCTCCAATCGGACAAAATTTCTTAACTCAAGGTAATTGTCTGATAGCAACTTTTTAGAGTATAATTTAATTCATTCAGTAACTGTTTTACATTAATTTTAATATGTATAATAATTTCTTTTACAGTTAATTGATATTTAAATTATCAATTTTTTTCTCTCTGTAAGATGAGGTTATTTCATTTAAGGAAGAAAAAACTACTAATTTAAATTATATATTGATTATAAAAAATTATTATATATTTTAAAATTTTTGGAAGTTAATTATTGAATATTAAAATTAGAATTTTTAAAACTTATATCAGACAATTATTTTGAGATAATAGATTTCATCTTTAGAGGACCAAAGCAAAACAATTTTAATAGGTTTAGGACTAAAAAAGAACATTCAATAGGTTATGAAAAAATTATGGACACTATACTCTCTTCTATTTATTAATGATGTGTTAGTTTATGAATTTCTTTTAGACTTGTGTTGGTTGTTTTATTAGTTACGTCAATATATACTCTATTAAAGCTTAAACTTTACTTGTATTATATCAATAATTATGTCGTATTATTGCTACGACACTTAAACTTATTTTAGTTTCTAATATAATTAGTCTTTTACATGAATTATATTATTTAGACAAGAAAATTTGAGCTTTTAGTAGGATTTTATGATCTACGATCCAATTTTACGATCCGGCTCTTGCATGGCGGAAAACAATCATAGGTGGAATCCCGATCTTAATAACCTTGCAAGAAACTACTAGAAACAAAAAATTGTAAATTATGAAAAGGTCCTTCAATTCTTGCACTTGTCACTATTGTTCCTCAAACTTTACTGTCTGTCATTTGACTCCTAATTTGTAAAATTCAAGTTTTAAACTATTGTTTGTTGTCCTCTTGGTGTGCAAATTTTACTTTTTGGCAATCAACCTCTCAAACAACATGTTGCTGTAATAACTTGTGGCGGATCCACCTAGTAACTTATAGATAAAAGTTAAGGACCATTCTTATTTTTAATATTGGTTGGGCCCATATATAGTATTTTTTAAGA
The DNA here is from genome assembly GCA_039654915.1 of Aquilaria yunnanensis. Taxonomy (NCBI): domain Eukaryota; kingdom Viridiplantae; phylum Streptophyta; class Magnoliopsida; order Malvales; family Thymelaeaceae; genus Aquilaria; species Aquilaria yunnanensis. Next base: position 26,814,065 of record CM077600.1, on the reverse strand, counting down.
AAAACTTAAATCAAACATTTACAAAAAAAAAATGTTATAGGCCAGATTTATAATAAGGAAGGAGTCTTGGCCTGACTAGTATTTTTGGGCCCAAATGACCCAACAGAAATTAATTATACAAAATATATAATTCAAAGCGAACTTCCCCTACTATGTGGCAAAACATATAGACTTTAATAGAATAATAACTAGGTGGCTGGGCCGTACGTTGCGGCGGTAATTTGTTGTTTGAGAACTTACTATAAATAAGCAAAATTTATTGCCTAGGAAAATAAAGAAACAATATTTTAGGAACTCAAATACTACAAATTAGGGAGCAAATTATTTGAACGAAAAGTATGAGCACCAAAAAGATAAAGTGGGATATTTTGGGGACCTTTTTGACCTTTGTCCACTTTTTTTTTTTTTGTCTCAAACCCATTCTAAATGGGCCTTGCTACTATTCATTAGTGGTCCGAAAAACTGTTATTAAGAATATACGAAGTCTTTATGACCCGTACGTTATTGCATTGGCTTAATTCAATAAATTTAGCATTAAACTAAATTTTATTATAATAATTAAAACTTTTTCACTTATAAATTCATATCGATCAACCAAAATTTTTCTTTATTTCAATTTTGTGTTAGGTTATTTTTACATTATATTCTTATCATCAAAATAATTAGTTATGATTGAAATATAATACCGTGAAACAAAAATTATATGTGCTTTAAAAGTATACATATTTACTTTGTTATTAAAAAAATTTTCTAAAATTTTTTATCTCTTATTAATTCAAACTCCAATTTCTAATATCAATGAAAATTTTATCTAGAAAAAATAATTTGTGCAAAAATGGACCAATTTATTTTAGTTAACTACAAACTTCAAAATAAATAATTGATATTGTAAAATTCAATCATCAACAATGAAAAAATGACCGAAATACAAAACTGTATTTAACTTATGTCAATCAATTAATGGTTTAACTATTAACTTAATAAAAATAAAAAGAAAAGAAAAAATTTGAGCAAAGAAAAATAAACTAGAACCATAGTTAAAAGTAGGCAAATTATAATGATTTCAAAAAGCAATAATAAAAAAAGATGACAAAAAAAGTTTGGACCAAGATAAAAACTGGAAAAGTTTTATGTATTAAAGGTTTAATAAAGTCACAAAAATGATTTAACTAAAAAATAAACAAATTATGATGGCTAATGTCTTAGTTTAAAAAATAGTATATAAAAAAAACAAAAAAAAGTTTGACGAGCAAGAGAGCAAATAGAAAAATCTAGTTCAACAGATTTTGAGGACCAAAATAGAACACAAATGGAACTTAGGGACTAATTTCAGAAATAGTGAAAATTTAGGGATTGAAATCGAGTTTTAATCAAACCAAAACATGAAATAGACTAAAAATAGGGAAATCGCAACACATGGTCTAAAAAAGGCGAGTGCCTTGTGAAAAGGAGATCTAACTTAAAAAAAAAAAGGCACTATTAATGTATAATAAAATTCACCATAGATGAATACTACAAACATTTGTTTCTTCTAGAAGTAAGTGACATATGTGGAGACCCATGTAATAAAACAAGTCATTGACAGAACAATATAAAAAAATAAGATATACTTTAATATTAAATAAAATCCGAGTACAAATAATTGCAAACACACAGAATAATTAAATGGAAACGTGTTTATATATTGTAAAAAAAGTATTAAAGATAACAAATGAAAAATTGCCAAAGCAGTTTCATTAACTAATTCAAATAAAACTATCAAGAGAAAGAAAAAGCTTCTGATATTTATAATATAGGATAACATTACACAATATATATTCATAAGTTTTTTGTAAATTTTTGCTCACTAATGAATCAATGATAAAATGAAGCCTTTTAATAATCAATCACCTATACGTAATGTAAATTGTGCACTATTTTAACTGATCAAAACTTTAAATCAAATCTCATGTAAAGTACTTGTGTATTATACAAATCGTGAATTTGTTTCAATTAATTAAATCTAACTAAATTTCTAAATAAAATCATGTAAAAGAAAAAGTTTTTGGTGTTTAATATGGTTAATAAAAGCATGTCTCTCATTTCCATTTACGGCTCTATCATTTAAATTTAAATAAACTATCCAAATTTTTTTTCTAAAGCTTCAAACAGATTGCAAAAGTTGGGGACCACTATAGCAAAATTTTTATATTAAGGGACCAAAAGGGGATTTGAACATTCCCCTAGAAGAAAAAAAAAGGACTTGCCATAAAATGAACAAATATACCTGCAGTCCCTGTATTATTGGTTTCTGTAAACAACAATCCCTATACTTTATTATCTGCCCATCGTACCATCATCAACAAATAATTTTCACCCTATCTCATGATAGAAGGAGAAAGTGAGGGATCAATATGGCATACATGGAATATTTTGGGACAAAAAAAAAGGTTTTTATGACAAAACTGAAAAAGGCCAAAAAAAAAACAATGACAACGGCAAGGGGTTACTCTTGATGAACAGTAAAAACCCCTTATTATTTAGAATATAGTATAATTAATATATAAATATATATATATAAGGCCATCATGGGCCAAAATAATTTGGCCTTCTTTAATAAAACGTTTTGGGCCATGTTACAAAATATATATGGGCCAAAATTATCCTATTTATTATCTAAAAAATAATATTCTTTAAAATATTTAAATGTAATGTAGATGGAATGGGTGAGTAGGTTAAAAGAATGGGTAAAATCTAAATTTAGTCCCCTAATTTTGAGGATCGTCCTAGTGTAGTCTTTTAACTCAAAAACTGGCTATTAATTCCCTTAACTTAACTAACGTATTCTATTCTATTCTCTACCATTAGTTTAAGTGTTATTTCAGATGGAATTGCCTACGTGGTATCCACACTGCCACGTGCATTCGTCCTTAACTAAAATGTACGACCAAACTATACAAAAATGAAAATTAAAACCTAGACTGATACAAACAATAATCTTAGGGACTAAAAACACAAATAACCCAAAGTTCTTCTTCTCCAATTCTAACCAAAGTTTAGCAGCCGCCACTGCTGGTTCCCAGGCCGCCATCCTTGCTCCGCCTTACGCCGCTTCCACTGAATCACTACCATTTGGCCACCATCTAGCCACCGCCCAACGCACAATGCCCACCACCGCCATCTCGCCACCTCCAAACGCCCATCGCCACCAACTCCTCGTCCTCTTCCCAATTGCCCCCCCTCCCCAAGCCACTGATTTCTCCCCTATATTTCGTATCTCTTCAATTTCTCCCCTTTCCCTTCTATTCCTCCCCTCGTCTCTGTTTCACCCTTTTCCCCATCCCCGATTTCCCCCTCTTCCCCTTCTCGATTTCCCTGTCTTCCCTGTCCCAATTTCCTCATCTTTTCCCTCTTCCCTGTCCATATTTCTATTTCTTCTCCCTCTCAATTTTGTGTCGACGTCTACCTTGCCCATCAAATTTGAGCGCTGCTGCTGCCGAATTGCAGGACCACCATATATCGTCGGAGTCGCGTAAGATGGCCTGGGTTAATGTATGTTTTAGGTCCTTAGAATTATTTGTTTGTGTCAATTCTACCATGATATTTATTATTTTTTCAGTCTTGTCACTTGTTTTTATAAAAGAGGATGTCACATGGTAACTGGCGTGTCACGTAAGCAATTTCTGTCTAAACTAATAACTAAATTGACAGTAGGGACCAAAATAGCACACACTAGATAAGCTATGGGACTTTAATAGTCACTTGTTGAATTAAGGGACCACATTATGACAACCCTCAAAGTTAGATGACTAAATTTGAATTTTACTCTTTTTAACAATGGCTAAATTAAATTAAACAAAAAAATAAAAAGACATCAGCGGATGGCCAATATAAATTATATAGGGTAAAATTCATATATGACCCCTTAACTATAACGGTCATCCTAATATGATTCATTGCCACAACTATTATCATTTTAAAGTCCCCTACCTCCTATATTGTGTTTTACTATAGTCCCTTTCATTAGCTTGTGTGTTATCTTCAACTGAATTTGCTTATGTGGCACCAACACTACCACTTGGCCTCATATTTCATAACAATAAATGACTATATTAAGAGAACAAGAAAATTGAGGCTACGATTAACACAAAAACATAATCTAAGGGATTTAAAATGTAAATTAGCCCCAAACCCAAACTTCATCTTCTTCCTAAACCCAATTACCCTTTTCTCTTTTCTCGGCATCTCCGCCACTCATCTCCAACCTCATCATCACACCCACAACTCCATTTATGGGAAACTTCCTCCTCCCAATAAAACAGATCGATCAGCGAACAAATAGATCCAAAAACCCAGAAATTTCTCAGCTCTTCAACCCCGACGCAGAAGACTGAACTGACAGTGAAGTGTCTTATGTTCTTCATGTTCGAAGGCGGCGATTCTCCCCGACTCGAGCTTCTTTCTTCCCACGCCTACATGAAGATCAATTTTGACATCGTTGCCACCGGCAACGGCAGCACGATCTCCGGCTTCCAAGCCAATCCTAACAGCACCGGTCCGATTTCGTCAAACAGCCGCTATCGCGAGGAGAATTTCTTTGCCAACAACTCCCCTCGTCTTTCTTTTGAATTGTTTCTGGATTTTGCTCTTCTTTTTTAAGTGAGCATTTTGGATTATTTTGGTGGATGACTTTGGGAATATGGGATTTGGTGCCTGAAGCAAATTAGTCTCAGTCGATGATTTTGGTGGATGATGTTGGGAATCAGGGATGATTTTCGATGAATTTACAGCAGCAAATTAGTTCTAAGTTAACAATGAAACAGAGGGGAATAGAGAAAGTAATTTTTTGCAGGAATTGGAGAAGGAATATAGCTGGGTTGAAGCTCTCCTGGAAGAGCGAAAGATTCACGCGCGAAGTACTCGGTTATTGTTTCATGTTTTAGTTGATACGCAATTGAAGTTTTAAAAATTAGGCTTAATTAACTAGATGACCTAGATACTATAGTGACTCAGTCAATCGCTCTCCGAACTTTTTGGGGTTATAAATTGCGCCTCAAATTTTGATAACTGAGACACTTTACCTACTTGACTCAATAACTTGGACGTTTTCCATCAGTTGTGTAACGGAATTTTGGGACTTAAATTACAATTAAATATAGTCATCCGAATTTTTTATTTCAACCATTTACACCCACACCCAAAACCTAAAGCTTATTCTATTTTTCTCCAAAACCTATCTAAAATGGATTAAGATCGGGTTCCACTGTCATTGCCAACTCTACCACATGTGCTTCTCCTCCATCGGCTGTAACACAGAACGATCAAGGTGGACTGGAGGCGCGAAATCAAGATGGACTAAAGGCATAAAATCAAGATGGATTGGAGTTGGATGACAAAGGTTAGGGATTAAAAAGAATGATCATGAGGCTGAGGAGGTCAACGATGGGGTGAGGAGGGTGAGGCCGAAAAGAAGCCAACGAGGTCGATGGTGGGGTGAGGAGGGCAAGGCTAAGGAAGAGCCGAGGAGGTTGACAACGGGGCGAGAAAGGCAAGGCCAAGGAAGAGCCAAGGAGGTGATGATAGGGCGAGGTGGGCAAGGTAGAGGAGGAGCCGAGGAGGTCAACGAGAGGATGAGGCTGAAGAAGAGGTTGCAGATAATGGACTTATGCATGTGTGTGAAAGGTGGTGCCAGTAGCATGTGCAAGAGAAGCAAGAAAGGGGTTAGAGGAGATGAAACTTTAGGGTGAAAAAGATAAAATTAGAAAACTTAAGTGGCGGTTATGTGATTTTTTCCATGATTAAATGGACGGAAGTTACGTCATGTGAACAAAGTGTCCTAGTTTTCAAAATTCAAGGCTTGATTTATACCCCAAAAAATCTATAGGAGCTATTAGCCGAGTCACTATAGTACAAAAGTCATTTGGGTAATTAGGCCTAAAAATTATGTGTTTTTGTCTGTCTAAACTTTCATGTTTGTACAATAGAGTCTTATATTATAATTAAATAAAAGGCCACTGTGGTAGTGTGAGTCATAGTGCAACCTTTGACAATACCACATAAGCAAATCCATAAGCTAATAGAAAGAATCAGAATAGGACACAATATAAGAGATGAGAGACTTTAAAATAATATCAGTTGAGGTAAGTGACTAAATTAGGACAATTATTATAGTTAGGAGACTGCATACAGATTTTACCCAAATTGTACATGCAGGCGAATATTTTAAGTGTAGTGGGTCCATGATTGGATGGAATACTTGAGTCGTAATTAAACAATTTTTTATTTATAACTAATTATTATATAATATTTAAATATAACTATGCTTTATAAATTCATTTTTGCAATAAAAATAATCACTTAAAAATAGAAGGTAAGATGTGTTATTTTTAATATTTGTTGGGCCATACAGTCTTGAAAAAATTAACGTAAAATAAAGATTTATAAAAAAAATGTTATTATCCGGATTTATAAGGTGACATGAATCTTGACCCAATTGCCGGATTTTGGCCCGAGTTGCCCAAAAATAAAATATAAATAAAAATTCAAAGTGAGCTTGGCCTACTACTAGATGCATGATCAAGCTTCAGTGCGAGGGTATGCATTAGTGGTGCGTAAATATTTTTATAATCACAAGAGAGGTCTGATGTAGCCTAAGTTAATAACATCATGAACTAAAATTACCCGAATCCTCAAAGGTTGGGATAAGATTAGCCTGTAGACTATTTGAGGCAGCATCATGAGCTACTTTGGCAGCTTCTTTATGTTCAAGTCTCTCTTCTTCTCGCCTTTTTCCTCATTAAACCTAAGTTCACCTTCAGATCATTAAGGGGTGAAACTCCACCATCAGAGTTGACCTTAGAAAGGAAAGTTTAGTTTTATCTGACACTGACATCTTGCTTATGCTCCCCGCTCGTCATTTCCAGACGCAAGTTCCTTGACTGTTTCTCATAGTCTTTAGAGAGGTATTCTGCCCTAGTCCTTCGATTTTGCTCTCATCTTGTATTTCCCACAACTGATGTAGGGTTGAAGCAAATCTGTTGACGGACTTAGCCAAACCATACCCTGAAATTCTACCCACATCCGATTATTACAAACTAGAAAAATTGGAGGAGCTCCAATTCTGCTCGGTGAGGAAGGAAAATTCCCTCAGAAGTTACTTCCAGCTCTTGTTTAATGCATTTCGTAAGCCACTTTATTCAAGTATGAAACAAATGCTTCTTGATAGTTATCCAATCGCTGGAGTGTGCAGACAATTCTGAAAGCTCCACCAGCAGCTTCAAAGCTCTCTAGTTATTTATGGAACACTGAGTCAATGAGCGGATTCGATGTTGCCTCTGTCCGCCTTCCTTGTCTTCTCGGCTTCTCTTCACAAAAGGCATCTGCTTATGCTTCTTAATTGAGGCTTTCTTCACTGAATTGCAGGTCTGACAGTTTTTCAATCTCAAACATTCATCAGCGCCAACCCGAAAACTGGTGTCCTTGGACCTCGCCGGAAACCGCCTCTCTGCCCGCCTCTACCTACCCCACATCACCAACTCCATCATCAAACTCCTTGTGCTCATCTGCAAACAAGGGGACGCCTTTTGCATCGAGTCCTCGTTAATAAAAACACTGGTGTGTCGAAATTTTCATCCCATCCAACGCATACAATTTCTGTCCGGCACTGTGTTGGTTTTCTACGCTCCCAGAAATCGGGGTGGCTGTTGAACCACGCTTCGGGGTCGCCTGATTAGGAGGAGGAATAAGCGGAACCATATAAATGTGGAGCTAAGGGACGGAGGAGAACGTGGATCGGAGCTCCTCTTCCGGTGGAACTCGAAATGAGAGAAACAGGGGAGTCTTGGGCATGCATGGAATTCTCGTGTTGGGCTTTAACTGATTGAACAGAAGCAAACAAATGCGTCACTCGGAAGCAGAAGAATGGGCCAAATTCAGCCTACAAAACAATCACTCTAAGTCTTTAACAGGAGTATTATTGTTCTCAATGTCACATCTAAAGCTTGTTGCTTTAGTATATATAATACCTGTCCCGGAGCCAAAGCATGCTTTACCTTTCATCGGTCACTTCCAGCTTTTCAACGCCGACGTCCCCATCTGCAAGCCGCTAGCAACTATGGCGGACACTGTTCTTGGCGGCCACACCAGAGAGACGATTGTGAAGGCCACAGCTTTGGTAAAAACTGAAATTTAGCCAATTATAGTTTCTTAGATGTATTCTCGAAATTTACTTTTCTTGTTTTGAGTTGATACCCCATAGAATTAGATTGGACAGGTTTGACTGGACATGAGAGATTTGTGTGACCCAAGTTCTGGTTATAAAAGTTGGAAATTAACAGCTTCGTTATCCGGTGATGTTGTGCTGCAGATACTTACTCTTAATGGAGGAGAAAGCACTGGCGTGACTCTGACATGGATAATCTCGTTACTTGTAAACCACCCAAAGGTGCTAAAGGCTGTAAAAGAAGAGATGGATGCTTTCGTCGGAGGAGACAGGTGGGTGCAAGAATCAGACATTGACGACCTCAAACTCTTGCAAGCCGTAGTGAAAGAGACTTTGCGTCTGTACCCTCCCGGCCCTATAACTGGAATCCGCGAGGCCGCCGAATCTTGCCGGATCGGCGGGTACGAAGTCGCCAAGGGCACGCGCTTGGTCTTGAACATCTGAAAACTGCAGCGCGATCCGCCTGTTTGGACGAATCCGGACGCCTTCCTGCCGGAGCTATTCCTTAGGGAGTGCGCGGATTTTGATGTGCGGGGACGGAGTTTAGAGTACCTTGCCTTCAGTTCGGGGAGGAGAGCGTGCCCGGGAATCTCGTTCGCCATGAATGTGGTTCACTTGACACTGGCTCGGCTGCTTCAGGGGTTTGATTTTACGCGAGTTAGTGGCGAAGTGGAAGTGGTTATGGAAGAGGGACCAGGCTTGGCTCTGCCCAAGAACACGCTGCTCCATGTTCTCTTGGCCCATCGCTAGCCCTTGGAGCTCTACAAGTGCCCTTGCGATAAAACCAGTGCTAAGTACGAGGTACTGCAGTATCACTTAATTAGCCACACATGTTATGGTTTGTAATAATTAATCGACAGTTTGGTGCATCTCTGGTCGAAAAGTTAATGATACAAAATCTGAATAAAAGATCATCTTGGGAATAGAGTTTCTATTTCCACGATTGAAGAATCCTAGAGGAGATCTGAATTGCATTGATTTTGTCTGAAGCTAAATGACATCTCAAATCCTAATCCGCTCATGCTTCGACCCTCAAACTTCAAACATCATCTATGGTGCGGTTCTTCTTTGTTGAGAATGGAGACACTTTGTTAGTGAGAACATACTATTTATATTTTTTATTTGATCTAAAGCTAATGAGGAAGTTTTCGAATGAGTGCATGATTAGGACGTACAAAACCTTGGATCGTCCAACGGCTTTTTTTTTTCCATAGATAAAAAAAACCAACGAAATAAGCATAATAGCCTCGCCTGGATTCACAGGGAAATTCAGCAAACACATTCATGAGATATTTAAAACATTAATGATCCTAATTATCAAGATCCACAAGAAGTTTCAAATAAAACGATCACAGTCTATAAAACATTACACCATACTTTAATCTTAAAATAAAACAAGGTTCCAGACAACCGAATCACCTACAAGGATATCCCTAATCTGCTTCTGCCATCATCCTTCACGTCCTCACCTTGAACTAAGGAAGCATGAGTAAAAAAATCACTAGATGTTAATTAAACCATTACAAAGTAAAAAGCCCTTAATGAAACTAGATCTCATACTAACCTGATCACTTCCCAGACTTAGGGCCACCAACATCTACACCCACCTACTCGGTGTTGTCTTCCTTCTCAGACTCATCATCTCCTCAGACTCATCATCATCTTTTTCCTCTGCACCCTCCTGCTCGGTGTTGTCCTCCTCCTCAGACTCATCATCATCTCTTTCCTCTGCACCCTCCTGCTCGGTGTTGTCCTTCTCCTCAGACTCATCATCATCTTTTTCCTCTGCACCCTCCTGCTCGGTGTTCCCTTCTTCTTCAGACTCATCATTTTTTTCCTCTACACCCTTCTGCTCGGTGTTGCTCTCTTCCTCAAACTCATCATCATCTTTTTCCTCTGCACCCTCTTGCTCGGTGTTGCCCTCCTCCTCAAACTCATCATTATCTTCAATGTTCTTCAGCTTCTCCTTAATCTTCCCATAAGGTGCCTCAGCATTTGGCACCTCCGATGAGTCGCCACGCAGCATCGAGATGGTATTCGGATGAGCAATAAAAATGATCTCATCCTGGGGCATTTTTTGTTCCAACACGCGTTCCACCTCCACATAAAACTTCTTCTTGCCACGGATGAGATGCCGATTTTGGGGACAGTATTCCTTGACATGATTATAGCTACATTCAAAAAAAGAAACAATGAAATCAGTACAATAAACAAAGCCCAAAAAAGTATGTGATGAGGAAAATTTAACAAAAGAGCCAAACATACCAGAAAATGGAAGATAAAAAAAATGACCAATCTAGAATAAAGATCAACTAACCCAAATAAAAAATCCAGAATAAGATACACAAAGAAAATGAAAAAAAAATATATTAACAACAATAAAATTTCTTGCAAGTAGATAGAAAGGCAAACCAGCTAGTTGGTGTGTTGACGGAGCTAAAGTGGTGCCAAATAAATAGAGTGTGATGTGTTGGAGAGAAAGAAAGAGAGAGGGGGGGGTCTAAGGCCTTAGAGGAGAGGAGCCATGTGAAAATGATGAGTCTAACTAATTTGTTGTGTTAGAAAGAGAAAGAGAGAAAAGGAAGATCACAGGGTGAGAGAGAAAAAGACCATTATAAGGTGAGAGAGCAAGTCTGTGCTATGTTACCATTAGTGGGAAAACCCTTCTCAACAAGTTAACAAGCACCAAAGGTGAAAGAGATAGATATGAGTCACAAAAATAATATTTATATTGTTGGTTAATGAAGTTTAACCACTACATACAAGAGCATATGTTTTATGCAAAAGAGGTTGCAAAAGAGTTCATACATCCTATATGAGGTACCTAGTTTTCATGATGGTTTCAAAAGAGTTCATACATCCTATATGAGGTACCTAGTTTTCATGAGGTTGCAAAAGAGTTCACACATCCTATATGAGGTACCTAGTTTTCATGAGGTTGCAAAAAAGTTCATACATTCTATATGAGCTACCTAGTTTTCATGAGGTTGCAAAAGAGTTCATACATTCTATATGAGGTTGAGATTTTTCTACAATACCAAGGCAAGTATCTACCTTGGTCTAGGTGGCATACATATGGCAGTCCAAGTAGCGCTTTGACCAAGTCATTATTTATTTTGATAGAATTATGATGGAAGTTCTTAAACCTTTAAATTGTTTAATACTAAAGGTAAATCAGTTAATTAGATAAAAAGGATAATTTTGGCCCATATATATTTTGTAACATGGCCCAAAACGTTTTATTAAAGGGGGCTAAATTATTTTGGCCCACTGTGGCCTTATATATATATATATTAATTATACTATATTCTAAATATTGAGGGATTTTTACTGTTCATCAAGAATAGTTCCTTGCTTCTGTGTTTTTTTTTTTGGCCTTTTTCAGTTTTGTGGTAAAAATCTCTCTTTTGATCCCAGGATATTCTATGTATGCCATATTGATCCTTTACTTTCTCCTTCTATCGTGAGATAAGGTGAAGATTGTTTGTTGATGATGGTACGATGGGTAGATAATAAAGTGTGGGAACTGTTGCTTACAGAAACCAATAATACAGGGACTGCAGGCATATTTGTCCATTTTGTGGCAAGTCTTTTTTTTTTCCCTTCTAGGGGAATGTTCAAATCCTCCTTTTGGTTCCTCAGTAAAATAATTTTGCTATAGTGGTCCCCATGATAAGACATTCCTTCATTTTCATAGGACTAACACAGCTCAACCTAGGTAACTAACACATACCATACACAGTATCATGAATATCTTGATTTTGATTCATCTACATTCATATCACTAGCAATTGGCTGGCTGGGACTAAACTTCATTGGAACTTGCGCTTGCATTTGAGCGAGCTCTCTTACTCGTGGCAAAACTGATGCAGGGATAAGCATTGAGGTATGTTTCCGAAAATTCACCTGCATGTTTTAGTACAACAAAGACATTTGAAGCAGAAACAAATTATGGTGTCTGCAACAAAGTAGGATTCTACCAAAAGCAAAGAATGAGAAGTCCAAGATAATTTTCAAAAAGGACATAAAAAAAAGCTTGAAGGCTTCAATCCTTCACCCCTTTATCTGCAGTAGGCTTAGCAAAATTGGCTTTCAGCAGATTCATCCACTTGTGCTGAAAATGAACCCTCTTTTCACAACAAAAGCTAGTTCAAACCACTATATTACCTATAAGTTGATTCAGATTGCAGGGAATGAAATATATAAAATCCCTGAAGTTACTTAATCCTAACAAGTTTGGGATTTTGGATCCAGTGTATCAAACTAGATTAGGTGTGAAAATTAGATACCTTCAAATCAACCGAGGTACGATAAGAATATGATGCAAAAACGATCTTTTTAATCTGAGACCACCTCCTAGCTCCCTACCTAGAGACACCCTCAATTAGCTTTGTAACTTTAGAGAGAGTCTAGGCTCGATGATGCTTCCGTCTTATACCACCTCTAGTAGTAGGTGCAGTAGGTGGATTATTAGCTGATGCATTTGCAGAAGGCTTCATGTGTTTAGGTTCTGTACTATGCCACAGATCCATCGACCCAACGGCTAGACATTCTGCATTGTCCTTAGCTTCACCTACAAACTACGGCAGAAATACAATATCTAATAAGAAATAGTTGAAATAGATGCATACAAATGTACATGCACACACAAAAACACGTACACAAACATAATGCACAAAACCACTAGAAAATAGAAAAACTGTGCAGTTAGAACATAGAAAACTGTGCAGTACTTTTAAGAACTGAAATGAAAAGAAACATTGTTTATCCACCCAGTAACTTATTCATCTGGGGCACCTTATTAACAATCTTTGTCCCTAAATTGATAATTTTATTTCCCAAGGAACTGCATTGCAACAAAGACTTGACAGAAATAGAAACATGTCGTGGAAGTAAAAATGCCTATTTATGGTGTATTCCAACAAAGTCTGAAATGCAAAATGCACAAAATCAAAGATCAGAAGCTAGCTCAACCAAACAATTAAAGTTTGCATATCACCAGTAATTGAGAGTGAATAGAAGTGCTCAGGCATAGGTTAGTATGCTATTTTCCCATACATGAAGAGTACACAGAATTATGCTACAAGTATATCAGTGTGGATGTATGTGTGCGCATATAGTATCACTAGCATCTATTATTCTTGTCAAATAGCTGATAAACAATATTGGGAAAATAAACCTTGTCATCTACACAATGCACAAATGCCATCAAATAAAGAACTCATGTACTTTGAACCGTGAGCATTCCCATAGCTAACGTTTATCTTAAATTTTAGTTTTTGGACGGGTTTTAAAAGATGAGTATTCATGGCTATGAACTCCAACCAGAATACATGAATAAAACTTTCCTGTTCTTTGTGCAATTTATTTGGGTAATCATGGGTGGAGGTGGATAGGAGAGTTATAGCTTTTCATTTCAAACTTTTTTGAGGAATTCTAACCTAATTTAAATAACTCGTCAAATTAAATAACTTTTTGAGGAAGTCTAACCTAATTTAAAATGGTTCAAATAAACTAATTTTAGAGACCAAAGCCCACTTTCCCACAAAGAATTGCATTCATTCAGAAAAAAGACTAACCACTTACTAATAATCCACTTATATTATAACTGTACCACACAAGCAATAATGTTGTGAAGCTCCTCTTTAAGCCTCATAAAAAGGAAAAAATTGGAAGAAAATTCTTGGTTACCTTTAATTAAAAGAATAAAGGCATCACTCCTACCTGATGCTGAATCTATTAAGAGACATAGCCCACTGTCAACAGTAGGCGAGGGGATTGAGGAAGAAATAACCAGACCCTTATTCTTACAACTTTAATCTCACTTTACTTTATGAAATATGTATCACCATTTACATTGTTATGAACTTTATATATACATATAGATATGACAGAGTTAGAAATTTCAACTGCTGTTTCTTCACTTTGGGGCCAAACAAATGAATTTGCAATTGAGGCTAAGATGGTTGAATAAATAAGAGCATTCTATTTATCCCAGTAAATGAAGAAAAAAAGATTATTTTCATAAACTCTAATTATTTTGAATTGTTGTATGATCAATTCATCTACATCCCATGCAAGAAACGTGATGAAAAATATTTAGGAAAAGAGAGAGAAAACCTTGAGTCAACTAAGTCTTATGGGTGATGTGTACAAGAAAGCATAAGATTGTTATCGAATGAACAAAATAAAAAAATAATCACCAATCAAAATTTACTTGAAAACCAAAAATCAAACCAAAAAACTATCATATAGGGAATGCTAAAATAGGTAAGAGTTTTACATGCCATAAGAGCCATCGCATTTTTCCTTGGACGGCTTCTTTGGACATGATATACACATGGAATATGAACCCCTAATCTTCCAAGGGAATCAAGCCTGGTGTAAAAGTTCTTCCTTTCTTAGGATACATTTCTAGCTAACTCAATGAAAGATTGTGAAATTGATGGTCGAATCCCTGTACTTTTAGATGATGCAGTTAACTTTCCACCACTTTCCTTGGGTTATGCTTCAGAGAGCTTTTCAATGTATCTTTTTGTGGGCTTCTGAACTCTCTTTGCAGCTCTTTCTTCATTTGGAACGCCTCCAATGTTTTCTACACCATTGTTCCTCAATTCCATACTAGGAGCAATTTGATGTTGTCCCATCAGCCTCCTATGGCTATTTATAGCTATGGAGTCTGCATAACCCCTTCCTTGATCAATGGAGGAGGATCCATTCATGTTATTTTGCTCATTTTCTACACCATTTGCTATCAACTTATTGTCTTTAATAGTGAAACTTGTGGATGTAACATTGCAAGAGTTTGTCAAACCCATGGCAATCCTTCTTTTAAGCCACTGCTTGTCCTTGAATGTTGTTTCTCACCCAAAAGTAGATCTCAAAACATCATGGAGCTCTCTTGTTGATAAATTATCTAGGCATATCCCCTCCCCCCCCAAACTGGAAAATCAAGTTTTCAGTGATAACAGTCAACAGAAGTTGATGAACCTTCTTCTATGAATCCATTAAAAGATTCAAGATACCATCCAGTGGAAGATAATAAATAGAATGATCAATCTAGAATAAAGATCACATAACCTAGATCGCAAAACCACAACAAGAACACAGAGAAAATTAAAAACATCAAATGCAATAAAATTTTTAACAGGATGACAAAGAGGCAGACCTGCTAGTTAGTGGGTTGATAGAGCCAAACTGGGCAGTGGATTAGCATTAGAGAGAGAGAGAGAGAGGGGGAGAGAAGGCCTTTGAGCTGGATTTTGAGGAAGTGTAAAAGGCAAAAGTGTATTTATAGTGCTAGGACGTTATACCGGTTAGCTTCATTGACCAGTAATTAATAAGCAACATTAGTAAAGATATAAATTATTGAAAAAGAGTTTGACAATCAATACGCACTTCAAATTAGGCTATTTATTTTAACTTAAGTTAGCTAGTTTATTTTTATTTTTATATCTTTTTTACTTGAAATTAATTTTATTTAAAAATTAATATTATATAGATATAATAATCCATTTAAAAGTTTTTAAGATGTTGTTAAATTTTTATGATTTTTTCTTTTTTAATGCCTTAAACTAGAAAAATTTATAAAAATTTAATAAGATTACAAAAATTTTATTTTTAATATATTATTGCATCTACATAATATTGACTTTTAATGAAAATAAGTTATTTTTTAGTCAATTGACTTAAGTTAAAACGTATTGGAAAAGTTTTTATGACTTCTTTTTCTATTTGAGAGAAAAAGTATTTGCCAATAGGTAAATAGGGAGAAAGGTCATGAGAGGAAAAGTATAAATTTAAAGACAATTCGTTTTAACCTAAGTCAACTTAATTTAAAATAATTTATTATTATTTTTTACATTTTTTTTATCCAAAACCAATTTCATATGAAAATTAGTATTTATATAAGTTTAATAATCACTAAAATATAATTTTTATAATCTCATTAAATTTTTATAAATTTTTATTTTTTAATACCTAAAATAGAAAATTTAATAAAAATTTAGGTTAATATCATTGGTTATTCCTAAACTATTTTCTTTCAAATGAATTATTATTTCTACATAATATTAACTTTCAAATGAAATAGGGTCTATGGAGAAAAAGATATAAAAATAAAAATAAGCCATTTTATATTAAATTAACTTAAATTAAAACGAATTAGCTCTTAGATTTAGGACAACAACTGTACAATTATTTAATTCTATATCTGACACCTGATTGCTAATCTTTCTCTGCTTCATGCTGATTCCTCAGTCAGATGTGTTATTAGCAATTGACTGAGTTTTGGTTTATGAGACCACAGTGCTGCTTTTCTCAAGTAAAAGTATTTTCCTACGATGTACTGATCATAGTTGACTATCAGTGTTGTAAAACTAGGGAGAAAGGTCATGAGAGGAAAAGTACAAACTTAGCTAAATATAGGGGCGCATTGCCCTTATCATCATACTCCTACAAAAGCCTTCTTTTACATGAGAATTAGTTCAAATAAAAAAAAACGATAGATATGGAATGAAACTGAGACAAGAAAAGACAGAACTACTTAAGAGACTTGAGACCATATAAAATGCCATCAATTTTGCAGCTCTTCAGTGGGATGATCATTGCAGTTTCTGCTCAGATGTTTGCATTAGTCCGCTTAAACATTCTCTCCAATCTGAGACCTTCTGTCCGCCGTTAACCACCTATTAGCATACAAGCAAACCAAAAGTGTTAGGAAACACCAGACAATCATGAAGGAAGCAAATATTACAATATGGATCAAATTTTGAGAAGTTTGCAGTTTTGAGGTTTTATACAGTTAATCGTTACTGGATTATGGCTGCCTTTGAATTTACTACTCAGTTTTTTGTTTTCGTTGCAACAGAAAGGTATGGTTAAACCAGCTTTCCCACACGAAGCCTGCCCCTTTACTGTTGGACCTTACAGAACGCTATCCAGAAACCTGAACTGGATTAGAGGGCATAACTGGTAACTGGCATGCAGGTTCCACCGGAGCTCTATTTCAGTCACAAGGGCTTTACATGGATGAGAGAGACAGACAGAACATAATTCTGTTCAGAATTTCTTGCTAAACGCAAGGCATGAACAGAATAAACACATGGAGTTTATGGCCACAAGTAGCACGGAAGTGTATAGGCATAATTATGGTCCTCTTCGGCACAAGAAAAATATGATAATAAAAGTAGAATTTCAAAAATCCGTCCTCTGTGGAGGTAAAGTAATGTTGAATAAGAAAGACTAAGAAATGTCTTGTTTTCCTAATTCCTTTCATTCAACCTTCTGAATACCATATAGTCACTAACAAGTTTCTACTTGATCTCGGAGGGTAATAGTATACACCAACCTCAAATGTAAATTCAGACTTTGGCACTGCATCGATTGCTTGCACACAAATAAAAGCAGCATCCTCCTTGCTTAGACTTCCATTTGCTGAACTACCCTGTCATGAAAGAAGATAATATAAATTATAAGCAGTTCCACAAATGAAATGAATCTTTACAAGGAAAAGAAGTACAATTTTTTTTTTTTAAGAATTCATCAAGTTAAATAGAAAGATGTTTACAAAAGTATGACGATGGCAAAATTGTTCAGAAATATGCACAAGAAATGATTTATTTCTACAAGAAGCCCCTCTTTAGAGTGCATTTTTTCTGAAGATCTCACTTTGTCAATTCAGACCATATATTTTTGAAGAAGGAACAAATTTAATGTGTTATTCAGTGGCATTTAGCACCAAATACATGAAACCAGCTACAGTACTCTTCTTTTGCCCATGAGTATGATGTATGAACAATCATCTTCACTTCACTATATGAATATTTTAAGCAACGAAGTGTGCAACATGAAGATCCAGAAAGAGTGAGTGAAAGATAAAGCAGCCTATTCCTCATCTGTAGCTAAGGGCGAACAAGAAGGCAGCGGATATCACTTTCTGTAATTGACTACATCTGAGCATATTTGATGAGTAACTGCTACATAATGTTCTTGTTAACTGTTAAACACAGTTTTATCTTATAAGCTGTATCCTATGTTCGCTTCATATGCTACTAAGGGGAATAAAAAGAGAAGTTGAAGAACATACCTCACCAAAGCTGAAACCTTGTGTTCCACCAGGAGTATCTTGCAACACTCCTGCCCTGATGATGGTGTATGGAATCCCAGTGGCTCTAAGTACAGATTCATCTTTCTCAGCCAATTCTCTCACTTTCCTTTTAATGAGAGCTTGAACTCTGCTTTTGTTTCTGTTAACAGATAACTGCAACCTCTGTAAGCCTCCAAAACGGATGAAACATTCACTGCATTGCTAATGCTTGCAAGCTGTGAGAAGCGTTTCTGTATTTTTCCCTTTTATGTTTCTCCAGGGAACAGTGTTGGGGTTGAGGGGGAGAGTACCTGTGATAACAAAATTATATGTTTAATGCCTGTCAAGCTTTGCACACTGGACAGAAAACCTTCCTGCAAATAAAAACATAGAGTAAGGAGTTATCCAGAAGCTGGACAGCAGAAAAAGCAACCAAATGTGATGTTTACATCTGGGCATATGATTGTGCAAACACCCCTCAAAACTTTGTTAACAAATCGCTGGTCACTTATATCACCTGCCAATGGCTCCACTAAATACAGATCAGCAGAACATTCAACATTTTTCCAACTACAGTGAATCAGAAGCAAGCTTTGAAAAGGGAGGTATATGTACCAAATCAAAGTTATCTTATGCAGAGACCCACCTCAACATAATTCCCATAGGCTTCCCTTGCAATCCGCTTATCCTTCACTACAGCTTTAACTCGAGTTTGTCTCACAATAAGGGACAATAGAATCATCTACAAGATCTAGATATAGGGGAGTCAAAATTCTTCCAGAAATATGAATCTAAAAGCATGTTTACTTGGTTGAATTATCCATCGAATTAAATTAATTGCAGTTCATTTCAAACAAAAAAAGAACAACTACGAATTCAATTTCATGGAAAATGCAACAGTGAAAATGTTCTAAGCTGGATCAGGCAGCCGGTATAAAACACAGCTTAGTTAGCTATCCACCTGTCCCATCTCAGTATCTCCGTTGGTGACTAGAACAGCATCTCTGATTTCATCATCTGTAATGTTAATAGAGTCATTCTGGATTTTGAGCCCCGGGAAAATCTAAATAACTACCAGGAGTTTGTGTGATCAATTGCCTGGATATTCATCTTCATCTTCCTCCGTTAATCCATCTTTTGGAAGAAGATCGGGTGCTCCGTACCATTTCCTTAACTTGGGACCTCCTGAGGATGATTCACATCAGTAATTCATCAATTCAAGTTCCTTCAGATGCCACCCAAGCTTATCTAGCAAATGTGTAAAGCAATTTTGAAACTATATGTCCAATTTCTCTTTTCTGATTCTACAGGGATCGTTCTAAAAAAGCTACTTCATCTGGTAATAATTTGTCAACAACGAACACAGCAACCAAAATTTAAGTCGAATAGAATTTCTAAAATTGTGGACACTACAAATGAGATTCATCACCATGGGCTTCACTAGGACCTTCGATATAATCAATAATTTGATCGACGAAGCTGATTTTCTTCTTCGCCGAGCAGCGGAAGAGAGCACTCTTCCGAACTTTCCAGGCCGAAGAAGTAATCTGAGACGGAGCCGGAGCTCCGATTAGATTCTTGTAGTAGGAACGGAACCAAGTCTGGTCGAAGATGGTCGACGAAGTATGGCAGCGGTCGCCATTGTTGTGTGCTCTGTCACTTCGTAAATCTTTTTCTTCTTTCGGCTTCCGGTTGGGAGCGAGAGAGAGAGACGATGAGTCGTGTTATGTGGCTCTAACTGCAGATGACATTAACGGGCCCACCCAATTTGAGCCCTCCATTTCCCATTTATATCCAAAAAAAAAAACGTTTCATTTCATTTCATTTCCAATCCCTCGATTCGCATCTCCAATCCGAAGACAATGGCGGCTCTCCGGCTCACTCCGACCTCTCTCCCGTCCGCCGCGCGAATCCCTGGAGCCATATCCTTCTCCGCGTCTTTCCCTTCGCTGAAACTCCCCTCCTACCGCAGACCCTGCGGCCGCATCAGGATGTCGGCCACCACCCCGGCTTCCAGCTACGCGACCGCCCTCGCCGATGTGGCGAAGAGCACCAACACGCTCGACTCCACCAGCGCCGACATCGAGAAGGTCGACAAGGTGTTCTCCGACCCAGCGGTGTTTGATTTCTTCTCTAACCCGACGATTGCGCCTGAGAGGAAGAAGGAGGTGCTGGACGAGATCATCACGTCGTCAGAGCTGCTGCTGCACACGGCCAACTTTCTGAACATCCTTGTGGACGCCGACCGGATAGATATAATCAAAGACATCATCAGCGAGTTCGAGAGCGCGTACAATGAACTGACCGATACGGAGCTTGCAGTGGTGACTTCGGTGGTAAAGCTAGAGTCGCAGCACCTGGCACAGATAGCGAAGCAGGTCCAGAAGCTGACCGGAGCAAAGAACGTCCGGATCAAGACCGTAACTGACCCGAGCTTGGTGGCCGGATTCACTGTCAGGTATGGCAATTCTGGCTCCAAATTGATTGATATGAGCGTGAAGAAGCAGCTAGAGGAGATAGCTAGCCAGCTTGAGCTGGAAAATATTCAACTTGCCGTTTGAGTTCAATTTTTGCTTTTTCTTGTGACAATCGTCGAACATTGTAATTCAAGTTCATCTCCTGTGAATGTTAATTTATCCGATTTGTGGTCTGTCTTGTTCATGGTAGCAACTTTTCTTAGTAACAAGCCCACAACTCTCCTCCATAAAAAAAAATCGCAGCTTGGTCCTTGTAACGTCAAGGCTAGTAACAGTAGCATAACAAGCCGCACAAAGTTAGTCTTTCCATGAGGAGGACGAAGATTGTTTCTTCTTCTTCATTGGATGGTGGAGAAAAGTGGAGGTAAAGCAGTATATGAGCACGGGGAACAAAAGGATATGATGATCAGCATATGGTAAAGTAAACATTTTTGTGCCTAGAAATTAATGAAATAATTGATCGTCTAGTTAGTTTTAACTTTTAAGCAGGTAAAATCATTTTCTTTAAAGCTAATCTCTTACATCCTTTCTCCAATTCCACAGTTTTTATTTACCAGCCACCCGACCTGTGCCATGCCGCGGGTGAGACAAATAAATTGTCTTTATTAAAAAAAATATTAGTCTAAATGAAAAATATTACTTCCAATAAGAGTAATCTTATTATTACATATAAATTTCACAACGAATATTATCCCCTGTGAAAATTACAATGTTACATTTAAGTACTTAAGGCATACAAAGAAAAGTGTAAAAACAAAAATATATGTGGTTATGACTGCAATTGAAATCAAGTAAGGTGCAATCAGATCGGGCACCGAAGTTTTGTTTTGGTACATGAATTCAGCTTTGTTTCACTTAAGGTGCAATCCAACCCTCCTTGAGGCTGGCTGAGCCCGGTTCAGACTTCCCAGGCGTGTAGTGATGGTTTTGAAAATCATTAAAAAAATCTAGAGACAAATGTGAACTTGGACAAAAGATACTGTATAAAGCCGCATTGCAATATGTTTTTTCTGTTTATTTTGTCAACAATCAGCATATGTTTTTGTATCTTTTAACCTTATGATGATTTCTTTAGTCTATTTGATGTTAAAGATGAGCTTCTTGGTATTTACCCATTAGCTACAATTTTCACTTGATTTTTCTACGAAAAAATAAAATATAAAAAAGTTAGTCCATGCAATATTGACGGCCATAAAACCTCGCAAGCCCCATATTGAGAATATTTTGAATAAATATGTAAAACTAACAAATACATATATGTTGGCACCCTTAAACATATGGACTGACAGGGATGGAACTGGTAAGGATGACAGAGAAGACTCCGGAACAACTAAAGTCGCATAAACTAGGGATACACATCACATGAATCACACGAGGCATTCCTAGTAACTACTAATTAACTAGGCTCAAGTTACTTCAAACTTTTTCCCAATAACACAGCATGTTCATTTCAATACTTTATTAACAATATCACAGGGGTTGATTCCGCAAAGCTCCTGGACCCAATCACAATCAGATCGACTAAGAAAAACATCAACACCGTACCTCACTGCGTCCTACATTTGGCACCAAAGGAATGTGCGAATGAGTAGAAGAAAACATTAACCATAAAACTGGATCCCATAACAGGAAAAACAATGCCTCCATATAAAGATTAAACCAACCTTTTCAAGTCGACGCACAAGACTGTTGCACAGTGAATATTGACTAGCACGACACATTTCAGGATCCACAGGAGCTGTAATCTCATAAGTGTCTGATGCACCAACAACTAAAGATTGACAAGGAAACAATTCCATCAATAGGTATATGTTCAGTACATACAAAAGCTTGGGAAAAGATAGAGCTAGTTGTTTATCAGTTTTACCTCTTACTGACTAGAATGATTCTCGAAGCAGATAGGTAGGTACGTATGAACATGCCAGACAAATGTTAAGAGGCCTTTCCTTGCATGCTTAACCGATATCATATTTCATCTCCATTACAAGCATATCTCTTGTATGATGTTTTCAACATATCGTTCAATTAATTTATCTCTATCAGCCAAAACTTGTGGTTGTTAGTTCTAATCCCGACCCATAATCATAATTCAGCAGCCGACTACCGCACCCCCTAACCCCACACAACACAGAACAATCCGAAGAAAACAATTGGACTTGGAATACCTGTAGACAGATCCTTCGGGGTTACAAACACCTTAACACCGACAAACGAAACTGCAGCAATAGAGCCGTAGAATGCCAAAAAATTTCCTGCCAAAAGAAAAAAAAAAGGCAATCAAGATGAAAGCCTGAGTGGAGGAGATATCGAAACAGGAGCGACCGATACATAAGATTACCAATAAAGCTTGAAAAAGTATTGTTGACGTGGCGGCAGGCCCGAATACCAACAACCGAGCATAATGCATGTCGAATCCCGCAAAAGAGAAGCAAGACCAGAATTCAGATCTCAACCCTAATTTCCGACCATCCCCACTTTTTGTAGATACAGGGGAAAGACCTAAGGCCTAAATACTTCAGTAGTCCTCAAACTTTGAAAACTCAACGACTTGGTACCTGATCTATAACTCGGTTAGCAGCAGCCCTCCAACTTTCCAACTCAGTATGCTTTGATCCACCAGCTAACGGAAGTGCCCATCTGCTCGCACGTGATCCTAACGCCATCTTCGTCTTCTGCTGTGGAAAGTTGACTGCATAGATTCTGGAGAGGAGAGAAAAGAAAATCACAACAACCCCACATGTGTAAAGATTTTATTACAGCAACTCCATAAAATTTTATGTGTTAGAGTTTGATTAGTTCCAAAAAAACTAGAGAGTCCAGTTAACTTTTTTTTGTATCCAATAATATACTGACATAAGACTTTTTTACTGAATTTTTTATACTGTTTATCAAAACTCAAAAATTTATTTTGTGATTCGTCTTAAATATAAAAAAAATCACTCTTAATTTTTCACTCTTCTTTGTTTTTTGCTTGACAAAAAAAAAATTCCAAACTTTCATCATATTATTTATATTTTTTGGAAGATATAGCTAACTAAGATAAGTTTCATCATACAAATGTTATGGGATATGAATTAGTAATTACATACTGAAAATTTTATACGTCTCAGTTTTTTCAATTTTTAATTAAATTGTATTATATGAGGTTTTATTAAAAATTATATAATTTTAAATATATTTGGCACTACTTATAAAAAAAAAATTCCTCTATAGAATGAAAATAGAAACACACTAAAATTAATATATAGAAATTTTTTTAAATCATTTAATTTTTCCTTAAATCAATCAAGCATAACCACTTTCTGTAACCAGCTTATTCACCAGAAGAAAAGGCCCCATCGCTCCTCGTCAGCCATCCGCCATTTGCACCTCCTTAAGCTCCCCATCTACTGCACCCTCCACCACCTCTCACAAAAGTGCGGCCAGTTTTCTCCCTAGTCCCTACCCCTTGGCTCCCACCTCGCTGTCATCGTTTCCTGCCCCTCCGCCTCAGCTCCTGCCTCCACCTCTTGCTATTGCTCACCGCCTCGCCCAATAATTCCATCGAGCTCGTGAAAGAAGAAGATTTCGCTTGCGGTCGCGCATTATTCATAGCCATCGGTGTTGTCGAGAAGTTCCATCCTTCTGTGCTTGCAGACTCTCTCTCTCTCTCTCTCTCTCTCTCCATAAATTAGCCCTGTCACCATTCCACATAGCACTATTACACGGCGTTCTCATCACGTTCTCAAGCCTATTAGTTGCTGCACCAAAACAAAACCGAGTTCCAAAGTTAAAGGGCTTCTGTTCACTGATTTATAGTTTAGGGACCAACTAGTCAAGTATTCAAAGTTTGGGGCTATCGATGCATTTAGGCCAAGACCTAAAATCATAAATCGCCCCTGAACTTTAGTGACTCAAACAACTAACCCCTTTGACTTTGAATCCTTGTACTCTTCTCTAGTAGCGCGCTAGCGCCTACCTCGGAAGCTTCGTGATTGGCATCTTCAAGGTAAGCTTCGCTTTTTTCTTTTTATTTAATATTCTATGTTTAATTTATGTTAATTAGTAATGTAAGTATTTATGTTGATGTTTCATCTGCAGTTGTGCCTCTGATTGTTTCATGATTTTATGATTGAGATTTCTCTTCTCATTTTTTCTATTTTATGATCGAGGCATAATCACCACTATAAGTCGGCGAATCGTAGCTAACATGTACTACTAGAAAGCCATTGTTTTTCGGCAGACAAGTTACCGGTTGTTGGTAATTACTAATTACTAACTCAAAGAACCGTTGGTAAGTGTAATTTCATATTACGAACATGAGAAGCCGTTGATAAGTGTAATTTATTTTACCAATGTAAAGAGCCATTGGTAATGACCAATACGAAGAACCGTTGGTAAATTAAATTTATATTATCAATGGCCTAAGTCATTAGAAGTTCAATCATATCACTGAGTTGACTCGATATTGTGATGATTCTCATTTGTGACCAGGATTTTTCTACGATTTGTTATGAAAATCTCATATCAAATTTTGTATTTGTTATGATTTTGCTAAAATTTGTTACAATTTTTGCAATAGCAAAAGCTCTGGATTCTTATAGTGTAATAAGGTTTGTTTTCCCAATATTATTTATCAGCGATTTGATAAGAACAACGGATGTTAGTGGTACTATAAGCGAGCACTTACATCCGCACTAATATACTTGTAGCATAATTATATGGGAAATTAGTATGCTAGCTTATGGCTGAGCTTCTATGCACTCTCAGTTACTGGTGATATGTAAACTTTAATTGTTTGGTCGAGTGAGCTTCTGACCTTTGATTTTGCGCATTTTGCATTTCAGACTTCACTGGAATACACCATAGCCCAGACATTAATGGACATTTTTATTTTCACTACATGTGTCTGTTTCTGTCACGTCTTTGTTACAATGCAGTTCCTTGGTAAATAAAATTACCAATTTAGGGACGAAGGTTGTTAATGAGGTACCCCAAATGAATAAGTTACTAGGGGGATAAACACTCTTTCTTTTCATTTCAGTTCTTAAAAAAACTGCACAGTTTTTCTATGTTCTAACAAGTTTTGTGCATTATGTTTGTGTACGTGTTTTTGTGTGTGAATGTGCATTTGTATGTGTCTATTCCAACTCTTTCTTATTAAATACTCTATTTCTAGCATAGCTTGTAGGCGAAGCCAAGGACGATGTAGAATGTCCAGCTGTTGGGTTGATGGATGGCAGATTACATAGCAGAAACACATGAAGCCTTCTGCAAATGCATCAGCAAATGATCCACCTGTGGCTAGAGGCGGTCTCAGACGGAAGCATCATTAGGCCTAGACTC
This sequence comes from Aquilaria yunnanensis, assembly GCA_039654915.1. Classification (NCBI taxonomy): domain Eukaryota; kingdom Viridiplantae; phylum Streptophyta; class Magnoliopsida; order Malvales; family Thymelaeaceae; genus Aquilaria; species Aquilaria yunnanensis. The sequence continues at coordinate 26,787,976 of CM077600.1, read as the reverse complement.
TCTGAAGTTTTGAAGTTAATTGAGGGTTTCTCTAGGTATGTGGCTGGGAGGTGGTCTCAGGTTAGACGGATAGCCCTTGCATCATATTCTTAACGCACCTCTGTTGATCTGAAGGCATCTAATGATCCTTCAAACTAATTGTTATCACTTTTTTTTAAATGAAATAAATATATGTTCAATATTTTTCCATTTAAGTAAGAATTCTCCAAATAAGTTGGTCACGGGCAGACGCAGTGAATAGGACATTAACGCTTGTGCTTTTCGCAAATTTAAGTAAGAGTTCTCCAAATAAGTTAGTCACAGACAGTCACAATCCTCAGCCTACTAATGTTGCCTACCCTCATTCTCTAATGTCCAGTTTAACCTTGTAGATATTGGAACCCCCAACTCTCAAACTGCAGCTGCACTAAGGAATCATGGCTGAAGATGCATGATTGCTCATACACCAAAAAATATTCAGATTTGTACCTCTCTTAAGTGAAAGACAGAGAACAGACAAGGGGAAAAAAAATTAAAGGAAGCAAAACCCTTATTACGATTATGCCACCCCACGGCTGACTATGCGGGGCACTACATAGAGTGACAGGGATACAATTGGTAAGGATGTCAAAGAAGAGAGCAATTCATGTAAAACTTAGGAATAACTAAAGTTGCATAAACTAGGCATACACATTACATAAATCACATGAGTCATTCCTAGTCACTCATTAACTAGCCGTAAGTTTACTTCAAACTTTTCCTAGCAAGTTTCGCCAGTCCATTAACACAACATGTTCATTCGAGTACTTTATTAACAATATCACAAGGCTTGATTCCACAAACCTCCTGGACCATATCACAATGAAATCTATTAAGAAGAAAAACATCAACACCGTACATCACTATATCCTACATTCGGCACCAAAGGAATGTGAAAAGAAGCAGGAGAAAACATTTGCCATAAAATTGGATTCCATAACAGGAAAAATGATGCTTTCATATAAAGATTAGACCAACCTTTTCGAGTTGACGCACAAGAGTGTTGCACATTGAATATTGACTAGCACAACACATTTAAGGATCCATATGAGCAATCAATGAAAAAATAATTCGAAACGGAAAGTAAATATGGCCAAATTTTCAACTGTTTTTTCCAACTGCCCAGCCTCATTTCCAACTACTGAGGCAGTTGGAACACAAAAAATAAAAAAAAAAACTACAGCCGTTGGAAATTCTCCAACTGCTTATTTTCCAACGGCTAACAGTTGGAAATTCCAACTGCTAAGACCTGGGCTGTTGGAAATAAAACTTCCAACGAATGGATTTCCAACTGCCAGCCGTTGGAAACATAAAATTTCCAACGGCCAGCAGTTGGAAATGGCAGTTGGAAATTAAGGTTTTTTTAGTAGTGGTATGAGGTTAAGAAATATAGCCTTAACGTGAGGTCAACTTGTTTTTAACCGTTGATATGTGTTTTTAACATTGAATGAGATCCAAGCCATTCAGATTAATCAACAACTGACTAAATAAGTAATAAAAAAGTGGGAAAATTGTAAATATCGTTGAATTTACCATCTGAGAAACTTTCATATCTCCGTCTTTCCAAAATCTTCAAACTCAAACTCAAACTCAAAATGAAAATTTTATCGTGAAAAATACCGTGATAATATTTAGATGGTATGTTGAAACTTCATTATTTTATTATTAGGTGTTCGATTTTCTTCAATAGAAATCAAATTATAAATTATCTTTATTTGTAGAGAATATAATCAAACCTCCACTTAAAAAGGCGGGAAACTTATCACGAAAAAAATAATTAATTTTCACACAATAAGTACATGCATATATAACTTTTACTACGACTCTAATATGACATGGTGAATGCATGTAGTTTTTATGTTTTAGCTAACAGTTTTACCAAATTACTCATTTGTTTAATATATTACACAATGAGGTGCAGTAAATTAAATGGACCTATTTTGCAATAATTTTTATTATTTGTCATACAAAATACCTTTTACTATTTTAGTTATGTACGATAATAATAAGGAATAGTAAACACACAAATCTTTAAGTTTTTACTTATATTCTTACCAAATTACGTACTTCCATAAAAATAATTATAATGAATGATGTATACACAAATCTTATAATTTGTTTTACTAAATTTCTTGTGCAATTACCCGTTTCCATAAAAATAACAAAAACGAGTAGTAAATTGACATAAACTTTTTAAGTTTTACTTCATTCTATCATAATACTTAATTTGATAAAAAAAATATTATAATGAATAGTAAATGCACAATACTTTTAAGTTTTAATCAAACTTACTCACACTTATAAAAATAATAACAACGAGTAGTAAATACATAAAAATTTTAAGTTCTATTACTTGCATTCTTACAAAATTACTCAATTTCATATAGATTATTATAATGAGTAAAAAATAAATGATGCTTTTATGTTTTACTTAATTTCTTATGAAACTATTCACTTTGATGAAAATAACAACATGAAAAGTAGATACATAAACATTTTAATTTTTGCTTACATTCAATCGAAATTACTCAATTTTATAAAAGTTACTATAATGAGTATCAAATACACAATGCTTTTAAGTTTTACTCAATTTCTTATGAAATTACTCATTCCTATAAAAACAATAACAACAAGTCATAAATACAAAAAATTCTTAAAGTTTTCTACATTCTTATGAAATTACTCAATTTCATAAAAATTATTATAATGAGTAGTAAATACACAATGCTTTTTAAGTTCTACTTATTTTCTTATGAAATTACTCATTTCTATAAATATAATAATAATGAGTAGTAAATACATAAACCTTTTAAGTTTTACTCATACTCAATTTTATAAAAAATAATTATAATAGATAGTAAATACACAAAGTCTTTAAGTTTTACTCAATTTCTTATGAAATTCCTCATTCATATAAAAATAATAACAATGGATAGTAAATAAATAGACCTTTTAACTTTTGCTCACATTCTTATGAAAATACTCAATGTCATAAAAATAATTCTAACATGTAGTAAACACACAAAGCATTTGAGTTTTACTCAATTTCTTATGAAATGACTCACATTGTTTACGAAATTAAAGTGTATGTGTTTTACAAAATACGTTATTATTTACCATTGTAAATACATTTTACTGATTGGGTTATATATGTAAGTTTGAAAACATTCTAATTACCAATTTGTATTACCATATTTTAGTATTATTGGTATGGACTTACTAGTGTTGGTATAACTTGTGAGAAATGATCGTATAGTTTATTCTAAATTTGCAAATATTTATAATCATCAATCATAACTCTATTAAAGTTTTTGCATGGGAATCAACATAGATAGAAATGTAATCTCCATGATCTATTATTTCTCAGTGAAAAAAACATGGTGTTCGGAACGATAAAAAAAAAAAGCCTAATCACTTAGGGGTCCCTTAACTTGGCTAACTCATATAATTTAGTCATTTAACTTGAACTTAATATCTGTTGATTCTTTAACTTTACAACTTATCGTGGATTAGTTTAGCTACCTAATTTACCATAACACCATTACTCTTTTTTTAATGTTGAGTAGCATTGAGGACTGAAATGCATGATAAGAGAAATAACATGGATTCCAAGAGCATTTTTTTTCTTTTTTCTTTTTCCCATGGGAGGGATTTTAATTTTTCTACTGAAGAGGATTTTTGCTTAAAATATATACTTTTTTTTTTCCAAAAGTCAAATACATAATTGCCCATCAGTATTGGTTAATTACTTGTAAAAAAAATTGAATATATAATTTAGGCAAGTTGTTCATATCATTATTTTTTACAACAACAACAACAACAATAATAGTATTATTATTATTATTATTATTATTATTATTATTATTATTATTATTATTATTATTATAAGTAGAAATATGGATTTGGTAAAAATTATAATTAATTAACATAAATACGTTTAATGATATTCAATTTATTAAATGCAGTCATCACATATATAGTTACATATCTCAAAACCATTAAATCATTTCTTTTTTGGTCTAAAAAAATATAATTATTAACTAATCACATCAATGGCATATATAATTATATAAAATAAATATTACTCCATACATCTCTATTGTATGCAGATGTGGGTGCATGATATGGTCCCCAAACATCAAGATGAACAAGTTCAAAAGAATCATGGGTCTTATTATTAGTTAAAGGAAACGGATGCCTAGTAGCCTTGGCGAGAGGACAAATCAAACAATCCTTACAAACTTTTTTTAAATAAAAAAAAAAAAGATAGACTTGTGATGGCCATGGACCTGTCATGTGAAGGGTGCCCCAACCTTTGATGCCATAAACTAGCTGTTCCAGACTTCTGCATCACGGTATTTGACTGGTCTCCTTGGTCACTTTGCTTGAAATAGTACAATCCCCCTTCTTGGTTACCCACTTCAATTAACCTCTTTGAGGTTTGGTCCTGTAAAAGGCAAAAATAAGGGAAAAAGATAGCAACACAATTATTGTCTTTAGTTAACTTGGTAATTGAGATAGGATCACATTTGAATTCAGGGGCATATATAGTATCTTGTAAGGCAAGTTTATCGGACAAAAAAGAGATACCAGACTCTTTTAATGTTTTTGGTTGTACCATCGGGTAAAATAATGTCATGGCTAGAGAGAGACTTTATTTTTTGTAGGTTACCTTGTTTGGATGTGATTTGGTTGGTGGCTCCTGTGTCAAGTATCCATGTGGTGTTTTCAGTTTCTTTCTTACCTGCGTAGTTGGCAACACTCTGTCCCTTGTCCTTGCTCAACAAACTTAGAAGTTGCTTGTATTGCTCGATGGTCAAACTCACAGAAGATAAAGCATTGGGACCTTCATGCTTTGCTTCCTTCGCAGTTTTCCTCACATAGGTTGACTCTTCCTTTACCATTCTTGGGTTTTCCCTTTGGCTGCCAGTTCTTGGGATAACCAATTATTTCCCAACAATCTTCCACGATGTGCCCTAACTTGGTGCAATGCTCACAGCGGGGAATTGGTTGTTCTCCTGGATTTTGTTGGGTTCTGATCTGATTCTTCTTAAACCGCATCTGTGCCGTAAAGGTCCCAGCTGATTCCATTTCTTCTCCTTGTGTAATGGACAACTGCTTCTCCTCTGAGACAATCATCGCATAAATCTTGTTCAATGTAGGAACTGGCTCTGTTGCCAATATCTGGGAGCGTATTGTTTTGAATTTTTGGTCTAAACCCATCAGGAATTGATGAACTCGTTAATTTTCTTTATCTGCCATCCATTCTTTTGTTGCAAGACAAGTGCAGTTAGGCATTACTGAATATGTACCGAGTTCATCCCAATAGCCTTTGAGCTTGGTGTAATAAGCGGCTACACTCAAGGAGCCTTGATTCACCAATGCTATATTTTTCCTCAAGTCATGGGCGCCCCAAACCTTTCTTCCAGATCATGCCAGAGTTCGAACGCGGAATCATGATACGCTATCGAATCATGCAGGCTAAGAATTATGGAGTTAATGAGCCATGAAAGCACCAGGCCATTGCATTTGTTCTGTTGCATTCCCTGCCGGTTTCGGCACGTTCGTGTTCACAAAAACAACCTTGTTCATGCTACGCAAGACGTTCAAGACTGCTTTCTTCCATCTCGAGTAGTTGTTTTCATCCAGCTGAATTGGGACAAACAAGGAGCTTGTGTAATCGACTGAGGTCAGAAAATATGGTGAGACAGGATCCTGGAAAAGATTAAGCGATGATTCGCCACCACCTCCTCCCGACTTTGACGATATATGTTCCATCGTTCTTGTCATTGTTCATCCTTTTGATTCTGGTATCGTATCCTACTCTGATGCCACGAAGAAATATGAGATTTCGCCGTATTTTCATTGTATGCAATCGGATGAATTACACTGGGATATATACATGTACACAAGGAACCGAGATAGGGAGGAAGATCAAAGTTATCCTAATCATGAAGAAGTCTAATGTACATCAAGTAGCTCAGCCCGATCGTTGTTGTGAGTCTATCTTGATCGTCCAGTCTGCGTAAAGGTCAGCAACTCTTAACAACACCATAATATTTTCCTGCTTCAAATGTCTTTGCTATGCTGAAAAATGCAGGTGAATTTTCGGAAACATCCTTCAATGCCTATCCTTACATTAGTTTTGTCACGAGTAAGAGAGCTTGCTCAAATGCAAGCGTAAGTTCCAGTAAAGGTCAGTCCCAGCCAGACAGTTGCTAGTGATATCAATGTAAATGAATCAAAATTCAGGATATTCATGATACTGTATATAGTATGTGTCACCTGCCTAGATCGAGCTATGTTAGTCTCTATAAAAATGGAGGAATCATCTTATCATGCTATTGTCTTGCATGTATTTCACGAAAAGTAGATTTTAGAGGGCTGTATAGCATAAATAAATTGTGTCAAAATTGTAGTGGTTTTTCGTATTCCAGGTCCCCCTTTCAACTGGGAAATTATGGGCTTCAAGTGGTTTTGTCCTTGTTATGGAATCCAGTTTTATGGTTAATGTTTTCTTTTACTTATTTCTCACATTCCTTTGGTGCCAAATGTAGGCCTTGTCCTGGCAAGAAACATCAGAAAGGATGTTGAGTCAGTGCTCATTGTGCCAAATCTTTTGTTAATATAATTAAGGGCTTTATTGAAAGGAGATGAAAAACAATTTGTTTCTGTTTTGCTCTGCTTCGAATGTCTCTAGCTGCGTTCTCTTAGAGGAAAACTAAAGTCAAATCCTTTAAAATTTTCAGGATTTTTGTTTCAATTATCATACATCCAATTGCATCAATATTGTAATAGAAATAAATCAAGTGCTCACACAAACGTGTCTCTTTTCAGTCATTTAAGGAGCTTAACAGTTAGTTCGGATGAAATTAATCAATCCTTAGACCTGTCCTGGTGTGGTGTGGTCAACCTTTTTTTCTCACTCAATTCCCTACCATAACAACACTCACTCCAATTGTCCTTGTATGGTACCTTTACTTTTTTGTGAATGTCCGATATTTTCAACTACTATAGCTCCCCCTGGCCCTGATTGCCTTGTACCCATCAGGACTCTGGCGATTATTCACATTATTAATGGCGACCAATTCCTCTTTCAATCCTAAAATAAGTCTGTAAGCTGGAACGATCATTATATCCACTACGAGATAGAAGCTGAAATCGATCTCTCTTGGATGATATTGGTTTCACAAGCCTGCTAGCTCATGGGCCTGAGGATCCCAGTTCGATCAGCCACCATCAGTCTTTCGCTGCCCGCTAACGACGGATTAGGTGGAAGGCATTCAATTCGGCATTCTCAGCAATAGACAAATCAGAGAAAGTGATGGTTTTATGTGATCTGTTAAATTGTCGAAAGGGAACTTGAAGCTTGCTCTTGATAGCATCAGTGCCGGAGTCCTCAACCTGTTGCACGATGGGCAAGTTATATAGCTCAGCTTAGATCAGTTGTTGTTCCTCGTGGTGAAAATCGATACAATAAAATAAAATGAATTAAGATAATAATCTAAAATAAAAATAATATCACCAATGATACAAAGGATTTTAAGCTGAGGCGTGGAGCTGCTCACTTTCTTTTGGACGTTTCGTACCACACCGGTGCAACGGCCTCGGGTCACGCCGCCCTTAGGATACAACAGCCCAACTTTGTTGTTGCAGTTCTACTCACACTTGTACTATGGTAGAATAAAGCTCCACTCACACCTTTCTTTACCCAATATTATTTTGGACTTAAAGTGAAACTATCTTTGTGGAAAAACTGAATAATAGGAGAGGTGGATAGACCAAAGAATATATATATGTGAATTAGACGAAACAAGGGCTATATATATATATATATGTTGTGAAAGCAAAACGTTGGAAGCTAGCCGTTTACAATTTAAGGCTAATAATATAGCCTAACGGGTATTTTAGCTAGGAGACATAAAAATACGTTTAAAACTCTAAATGGCTATAAAGTCAAAGAAAACGGCTATTTAGTTATATATATTATTTATTGAAATAATATCCAACATTTCCCTCTCCATTTCAATAAAAAACCATAATACTATCAATTTGGGTAAAGATAGTTTATTATGCTTAATAAAGGTGGTGATACCTTGAACCTTTACTTAGTGAGCCGGCTTCTTTGTTCCATGACCAATAGTGGTACTACCTTGAACAATGGTCACTTGCGGACACAAGTTCACCTGACACACATAATAAACTAGGTGTCCATTGAGCTTATAAGCCTGCACTATTGATGGCCATGTGCAAATCCTGATTTTTTCATGAGCGATTTTAGTAGTAGCCCACAGAGCGGCCTCACTCCAACGCTCATATAAGTGGAAATCCGTCAAGGGTGCTCCTGTAACTTTGACACCCTACTCAATAAAGAGCTACAGATTCTCATTAAAAGCAAACACTCAACCCTCAATCATTACAGGATAGATGCATCCACACCATAGGGATGAGTCGAGAAAAATAATGCATCTCTTAACGGCTTCACTATGATTTGTTTTTCCCATTCAAAACCCAAGCCTCAGGATCTCTGATTTTTGGGTTGGGTATCCTCATAGGAAGCTCCATTCATTTGGGCTTCAATCCCATCCCCCTCGATGTAATCCAGACCTTGTCTCTTGCAAGAGATTTTGTTAGCGGATCTGCAATATTTTGACATGATTTCACATAGTCCACATTAACAACTCCATCAGTCATATAGGATCTCACAGTACTGTGTTTTCTTCGAATAGGTCTGGATTTTCCGTTATAATAACGGTTATTCACTGTATGTATTGCAGCAGTATTGTCACAATGTATTAAAATAGGAGGTACCGGTTTTTCCCATAAAGGGATTTCAAATAAGAGATCTCTGAGCCAACTAGCTTCCTCACATGTAGAAGCTAGAGCAATTAATTCTGCCTCCATCGTGGACTTTGCTATTATTTGCTGTTTTTTAGATTTCCAACACACCGCACCACCTGCTAAAGTAAAGACATATCCTGTAACAGATAAAGAATCACTTAACAATGTATTCCAATCAGCATCACAATGGCCCTCAAGTACAGCAGGATATCTTTGAAAAAATAAACCATAATTTTTTGTATATCTCAAATATCTCATTAAGTGATCAATAGCTCTCCAATGATCCATATTTGGTTTACTAGTAAATCTCCCAAGTATGCCCACTGCATATGAAATATCAGGTCTAGTACAATCTGTAAGATAGCCCAAACTACCAGTTATACTAGCATATAAAGTTTGATTAACAACACCTTCATCATGCATGGTAGGCAACAATTTTATACCATTTGACATGGGAGTTAACACTGGTTTTGTACTTGCATAACCAAACTTACTCAAAATTTTATCAATGTAGTGAGATTGATCTATAAAAATACCATCAGAACACCTTGTAATTTTCATGCCAAGAATAACATTTGCTTCACCTAAGTCTTTCATGTCAAAATGTTGATGCAAAACTATATGCTGAAAGTCGATGGCTTCGCTATCAAATGGTGGACAACCTATCTGTAGTGAAACAAATCAAAGATTTTAGCCTCATTACTCACGAACTGAGATCCGAAGGAGTAAAGATCGGAGATGATCTTCTAGTGATTGCAATCATCGACAAACTACCGCCCTCTTGGAAGGAATTCCAAAAAGCCATGCGTCACAAACAAAAGGAGATGTCAATCGAAAGCCTTATCACTCGTGTTCGAGTAGAAGAGGAGGCTAGAAACCAAGATGCCATAGGAGCCAATTTCAATAATGGTAATGTTGGAGCCAAGGTAAATTTTACTACCTCCAATGACAAGGTACCAAGAGGCCATAATTTTAAGTATAATGCTCACTTGAAACCCAAAAAGACTTTTGTGAAAAAGCCTTTAAGGAAGCAATTTTTTGGCACACAAAATCCAAGGAGCAGGAACCAAGTATTACCAATGAGACAAGATTCAAATCGTGGATGCTTTGTTTGCGGCAAACCAGGTCACCTCGCCAAAGTATGCAAATTTCGCAAAACTGCAACTATGCCACAAATCAACATGGTAGATGATGATGAGCCGTTTGTGGCCATGTTGACGGAGATCAATATGGTTGGTGACAAAGAAGGGTGGTGGATTGATTCTGGCGCATCTAGGCATGTTTGCAAAGATCGATCTTGGTTCAAAACTTATACTAAATTTGAAGTGGAAAAGGAAATCAGACTCAGAGATGACCATACCATTAAGGCTCCGGGACAAGGTGATGTTCAATTGAACTTCACTTCTGGTAAGACTCTTATTCTCAAGGAAGTTTTGTTTACTCCAACCTTGAGAAAAAACTTGGTTTCCGGATTTCTACTTGGGAAGGCTAGTTTTAGACAATTGTATGAATCTGATTCCTATGTACTCTTTAAGAATGGTATTTTTGTGGGTAAAGGGTATTCTAGTGATGGCATGTTTAAGCTCAATATTGAAATGAATAAAGCATCTACTAGTTCTGTTTACATGCTTTCTTTTGCTAATTTTTGGCATGCACGTTTGTGTTACATAAATGAAAAATATGTGAAAAACATGAGTTTCTTGGTTTAATACCCAAAGTCACTTCTAATTTTGAAAAATGTGAATCATGTAGTCTAACAAAAATTACAAGAAAGCCTTTTCAAAGTGTAGAGAAGAAAACTGAATTACTAGAATTAATTCACACTGATATATGTGAATTTGAAGGAATTTGGACTCGTGGAGGCAATAGATATTTCATCACTTTTATTGATGATTTTTCAAAATACACATGTTTATTTGATAAAAAAAAAATTGATGCTCTTAAAAAATTTCAAGTTTTTATACATGAAATTGAAAATCAATTTGGGAGGAAAATCAAGAGATTTCGGAGTGATAGAGGCATGGAATATGGTTCCAATAACTTTGAAATATTTATTCAAAATTTGGGCATTATTCATGAAATAACTCCTCCATATTCTCCTGCTTCTAATGGTGTTGCCGAGCGCAAAAATAGAACTTTGATTGGTTTAACTAATGTCATGCTTGTTAGTTCTAGTGCTCCTTCTAATTTGTGAGGAGAAGCTGTTTTGACTGCTTGTTATATTTTGAATCGCGTTCCAGGTAAGAAAATAAATATTACTCCTTTTGAATTGTGGAAAGGTTACAAACCAAATTTGGATTATTTTAGAGTTTGGGGTTGCCTGGCTTATGTGCGGTTAAATGATCCAAAAAGACCAAAATTAGGAGCTAGAGCAACAACTTGTGCTTTTATTGGCTATGCACAAAAAACCAAGGCTTATCGTTTTTTGGATCTTGAAAACAATGTTATCATTGAGTCGGTTGTTGCCATTTTTCACGGAGATAAATTTCCTTTCAAGAAAGAAGAAAAACATGATATTGAAAAAAGAAACAATTTAGAACCAGTTTTGAGTACTTCTACTACCAATTTGGAAAGTCAAGAAAATTTGGAATTCGAGTTACGAAAAAGCAAACGTCCAAAAATTGTTGTTCCTCAGTATCATATTTTTTCTGCAAAGCTTTCCAAATCTTTCTGGTACTATTATAAGAATTTTCATAATAGTCATAGAAATCGTCAAAGAGACAATTCAACAAGGCATAACGGCAATCAAATTCATCCCTCTCATATTTTGAAATCCTTTCAAAATGCATTTTTTTTTCATAATCACTCATATCATCGGTAGATATTTTGTGGGGTTTTTTCTCAGAAACCACATAGCCAAAATCAAACATTTTCAAGTAGTATAAAACTTTTCCCTTCCATGTCTTAAAATGTTCGCCATTAAACTTGAAAGGAAAATTGAGTTCATTTGAAAGCTTGATCGGTCTTTCACCACGAGACTGATTCATTTTTTCTTTAAAAATCGAAATGTCCAAAAATTGTTGTTCCTCGTGGTGAAAATCGATACAATAAAATAAAATGAATTAAGATAATAATCTAAAATAAAAATAATATCACCAATGATACAAAGGATTTTAAGCTGAAGCGTGGAGCTGCCCACTTTCTTTTGAACGTTTCGTACCACACCAGTGCAACGGCCTCGGGTCACGCCGCCCTCAGGATACAACAGCCCAACTTTGTTATTGCAGTTCTACTCACACTTGCACTATGGTAGAACAAAGCTCCACTCACACCTTTCTTTACCCAATATTATTTTGGACTTAAAGTGAAACTATCTTTGTGGAAAAACTGAATAATAGGAGAGGTGGATAGACCAAAGAATATATATATGTGAATTAGACGAAACAAGGGCTATATATATATATATATATATATATATATATATATATATATATATATATATATATATATATATATGTTGTGAAAGCAAAACGTTGGAAGCTAGCCGTTTACAATTTAAGGCTAATAATATAGCCTAACGGGTATTTTAGCTAGGAGACATAAAAATACGTTTAAAACTCTAAATGGCTATAAAGTCAAAGAAAACGGCTATTTAGTTATATATATTATTTATTGAAATAATATCCAACATCAGTCTTGGGCCGGCATTTAAGAGAGAAATTAGTTTGGTTTAGTCTTCAGTCTGCAACTAACTTTAGGTTTTGGGCCGTTTACAACCCGCAAATCATGGTTGAAGTAGCTCATAGACACTAAACAATATAGACCAAAGTATTCTCGAGAGTGAAGTTCAAGTTTTGTGTTAAGAGTCAGTTGAGAGAAGAAAAATTATAGTATTGGTGGGAAAAACTCTTATGGAGCTGAAGTCCTAGATCATCCTTGTACTGTTGTACATACATATCTCCATGTACCCATTAGCTTTGATTCAATGAAGTCTTGAATATCACAATGAGATAAACAAAGAACAACTAGATACATGTGTCCCTTTTTTATTACCTCAAATTTCCTTAGCTATGCAATAGCCAACAACCCATGAACCACTAACAATCCATAGACAATGGGGCCTTGGACCTCAACATATAATTATATATAGTGTATATGTATCATTGGTGTTAGTTTGCACAAGGTTAGAGAAGATGATGAGATTTCCAAGGGTAAGAACTTCTTCAAATTTAATCCTTTAAGTATGTAGATTTAATTATTTATAAAGAGTGAGACCTTAAACAAGATGTTTTAAAGCAGAGCGAACAACCCCTTTTTATGAGCCCAAGACAACAAACACAGAAAACAAATGAGATGAAAAAAGAACAATTCGACACATATGCCATTTTTTATTACCTCAAATTAGCTTAGGTCAGCAATAGCTAACAACCCACGAACCACTAAAAATCCTAACGGGAGAGATAGAAACAATTAATGAGGAGAAGTCAAAAAAATCAAAAGTATAAATTCACCAGAGTTAAAACGCAACTCAATCGGTTCAAACTGGTTTCTTCTTCTTGATTTGCCGTTAGTGAAATCGATGGGTTGGCTTGGAAATTACAGTTTGATTCAAGGTAAATATTGGAGAAAACAACACTGCCAATCGCTTGGCCATGATTGGGAAATGTCAAACTTAATGTTTCTTTTCTGCGGATGAAAGTAGGAGACTCAGGTAGATTTTTGCTGCTGATGAAGACAACAGATGAAGGACAGCAAAAGGAAAAGTTGTCTGTTGAACCATTCTGAGGGAAGTCAGTTGAGGTGGGCGGACTGGGTGTTGGTCAACTTCTGAATTCTCTCTTGCCATCTCTCGCTCATTCTCCATGGGCATGAGCTCCTTCAGAATCATTGTCTGCAAGTAAAACGGTGAGGGAATACGATTTACATCTCAGTCAATACACTTAGCAGGATTGCAATACATTTCAATGAGCTCAACTAGTCACTAGAACTTGATCAGTCTCTCACACTAATTCAGCTTATAATATGTGATTCTGTAGTACCAGATCACTTCAGTAGCCTGTTTTCCAGGTTCACACTCAATTTCCTTTATTTTACACTAAGGACAAAGTCTTCAAGACCTTGGATCATCCAGCCTGGCACTGTCACTGAGAGCCTTGCTCTAAAGCCTAAACACAATCCGTAAACAGATATTCACTCAAGTGTACCCAAACAACAGCTAATGATCCTTCAAACTAATCGTTATCACTTTCTTTTAAATGAAATAAATATATGTTCAATATTTTTCCATTTAAGTAAGAATTCTCCAAATAAGTTGGTCACGGGCAGACGCAGTGAATAGGACATTAATGCTTGTGCCTTTCGCAAATTTAAGTAAGAGCTCTCCAAATAAGTTAGTCACAGACAGTCACAATCCTCAGCCTACCGATGTTGCCTACCCTCATTCTCTAATGTCCAGTTTAACCTTTTAGATATTGGAACCCCCAACTCTCAAACTACAGTTGCACTAAGGAATCATGGCTGAAGATGCATGATTGCTCATACACAAAAAAATATTCAAATTTGTACCTCTCTTAAATGAAAAATAGATAACAGACAAGGGGAAAAAAATTAAAGGAAGCAAAACCCTTATTACGGTTATGCCACCCCACGGCTGACTATGCGGGGCACTACATAGAGTGACAGGGATACAATTGGTAAGGATGTCAAAGAAGAGAGCAATTCATGTAAAACTCAGGAATAACTAAAGTTGCATAAACTAGGCATACACATTACATAAATCACATGAGTCACTCCTAGTCACTCATTAACTAGCCGGAAGTTTACTTCGTAACTTTTCCTAGTGAGTTTCGCCAGTCCATTAACACAGCATGTTCATTCGAGTACTTTATTAACAATATCACATGGCTTGATTCCACAAACCTCCTAGACCCAATCACAATGAAATCTATTAAGAAGAAAAACATCAACACCATACATCACTACGTCCTACATTCGGCACCAAAGGAATGTGAGAAGAAGCAAGAGAAAACATTTGCCATAAAATTGGATTCCATAACAGGAAAAATGATGCTTTCATATCACATTGAATATTGACTAGCACAACACATTTGAGGATCCACAAGAGCCTTAATCTTATAAGTGTCTGATGCACCAACAACTAAAGATTAAGAGCCAATTCGTTTGAGATTTTTAAGAGCTTAAACGGGGTAGATTTTTTAAAGTAAAAAAGTGTGGGCGTTTTACTCTCTTTTTTTTTCTCTCTCTCTCTCTCTCCTTTTCTTCTTTCTTCATTTTCACTTTTCTCTCACTCGTTTTTTACCCCTCCCCTGTCTTGTCAAATTTTATATTATTTCTTTTTCATGGATTTTTTTTTTCTCTCTCCTTTTTAAATGCTGCATTTTTTTTTTGTTTTTTTCCTATCTTCTGCTGCGTTTTTTTTTTTTTTTTGTTTTTCTCTCTCTCCTTGTTAAATGCTGTGTTTTTTATTTTTTTTTCCTCCCTTCTACTGCATTTTTTTTCTCTCTCTTTCCTTTTTAAATGCTACGTTTTTTGCTGCATTTTTTGTTTTTTTTCCCGCTCTCTCTCTCCTTTCTTTTTCTACTGCGTTTTATGTCTTTTTTTTTTCTCTCTCTCTCACATGCTGCTTACTTCTGCTCAGTTTTTACATTTTCTCTCCTCTCTCTCTCACATTTCCTTATGCTTCCTTTTTTCGTGCACTCACACTCTCTCTTTTTCTCTTGTGCTTCTGCTCATCTGTTTCAATTTCTTTCCTTTCTTTTTCTCACACCGACTGACATTTTTTTGGCTTTATATATTTCGGTCAAACTTGTTTCTAATAGTAGCAAATTTTGTTATTTTTTATATATAATATTTGTTTCACGTAATTGTGCATTTGTTTGGTGTTTCCAATGGTCCTATTTTTTTCTTGTCTTTTTACATATTTTTGTATTCATCGGTTTGAGCCATTTTTAGCAATTAGGGTTGGGAATTTGAACATGTTATTTTATGGGCAACTCCATGTTAGTCTGAGTATCAATAAAGATAATATACTACCCTACACTCCTCCGACCCGATCGAATACGTACATTTCGTTCCCTCAATCTTTGATTCAGACCCCGACCATTAGACCTTTCACTTCGTCTGCCAAAAAATCTTGCAATCCTTCCTGTGATGCTATCCCGTGTCGCAGCCATGGTGGGTGTCTCCTCATGTATCGCAATTTTATCGAGGGCGTCCATATCTGGATTGTTGACCTCCCGTGTGTAATTTCCATATCGAGCCTCGTCGAACTCCGGGTCATACACATCTCTAATTCGTATATAATTATAAAAAGCACAACATGCTATAATGATTCGAGTTTGCAACTCGGGACCGAAACGGTTCATTCCACGCAATATGGCCCATTTCATCTTAGCGTGCCCAATTATTCTTTCAACTACATTTCGCATGCTGGAATGTGCAAAATTGAATTGTTCTCTTGCTCCTTCTGGCACTCTTCCTCCAAAATCAGTGCGATGGTAATTAACCCCACGATAAGGGGCAAAAAAACCCTCCATGTTTGCATATCCTGAGTCCACTAGATAGTAATGACCTACAAAAGACATTATGTATAAGGATAGACCATTCACAGTGCAACATGCTATGTGAACCGGATATATCAGGAGCAATACACATGTGAATACCTTTTGGTGCATTCGGGAACTGTGAGCCAGGAATGTTCCTGGTATCTTGTAGAACCTAGCTATCATGAACGGCCTTAGGTGTCCCCACATAAACATGGGTAAATTGCATATTAAAATCGCATGCGACTAACACGTTTTGGCTTGTGTGCCCAGTGTGGCCACGGTACGCTCGTTGATCTTCTCTGCTGTATATTCCAAATACATGTGTTCCATCAATAGCGCCTATAGCATTATTGAATGCACCTTCCCATGTGTCCCTCACTTCCGGAGCAGGTGTCGAAAATGTTGGGTCAGGCGGTTGAATTATGAGCTCGGCAAGACTAAGGATTGAATCCAAAACTAGCCTGAACCATCGCGATATCGTATCCGTCGAATGTGGAAACACCTGCCGAACGTCATCATATTTCCAGCCATGGGCGCACACGATAAAAAACATAGCTAGACCTTCATAAGCTAAAACATTTCTCCCATCACGCAAGTTGTGATTCATTGTAAGATTGTCCAATAAATCCCAAAAACAATATACGCTCATGCGAAATCGACTTCGAAATTCATGAGGACAAGACATTAGGCGTAGAAGGTATTGTGTACTGGTCCAAACTGGGGTCGGTTCGACATTATTAGAATTGGAGTTTGATGCCAGATTTCCGGACAAGACATTCGCCCCGGCAAGACATCTAAAATGGTGGAGACGTTTTTGATGAAGCAGACTCGGGTTGTGTATTGAATAGAATATTCATTCTGAAGAATCAACTTCAGAAGTTGGCGGCACTTCTCATAGAATATCTGTTCCATAATTGCAGAAGCCCATATCCATTATGCTTATCGTCCCCAACCAATAGTACCTGGCACAAAGGTAACCATAACTTATACGTCGAGAGCATGTATAACATGTGAATACGAGGGCGAGTTTTTTTAATATGGAAAGGATAATCTAATATCTTAGAAGCATGCATAACGATCGTGAATGCCCATAAAGTGCTGTAACAACAAACAAATAAAAGTCCAAATCAGTTCAAAAGTACATAAACTAAACGGGACAACGGTCCACAACAAACTCATCCATAAATTTCTGAAGAACCGAATCAGTGTCCACACAGAAATCCTTTGGCTCTTGCTTTCTCAATAATTGGATGGAGTAAGGCAACACGAGATTCCTTGTCCGGCGACCCTACTAACAACTCCCGTAACCATGCCATCTGACCAATGCACAAATTGGCTGTAACCCAATTTGGGCTTCCTACTTCAAATCCAGGGAGCTCCGCAATAAGTCTCATGCATGAACTGATACTCAAGTCTTGCAGTCGTGCACATGAGGTGGCAGAATGTGACCCAAGATCTGCTCTGCTCTTTCGCAACATTTCAAGGACCTCATGTTTGACATCTGGAGACACGGTCCCAACACCGGACTTGCGCCGATTGCTTCCACTACACGGGCATCAATATCTATAGGTGAATGGGAAAAAGCTCCTGCTCGACTACTACCAGCCGCCGGGGGTGTGTTGAAACCAAAACATGGATGACGCTGCCTATGATCAGGGCTATGTTGTCGCACCTGAGTGAAACGTGCTGCCCGCTTGGATGCCCTAAGGTCCTGAGGTGATAAATGTGACTGATCTAGGACATGAAAAGTGGGTGATCCAGGGGACGATGCAGCTAGATTCTGAGATCCAATGCCACGATGCGGGGGAGTTGCGGAGACTGGATGGATAGGAGGCTGATATGAAACGCTGCGGTCCAAATAATCACGATAATCTCCGAACATGGTCAGAAGATCATCTTAACATGGGATCTGCCCATCACGCAATAACTTCACCTCGGGGTAAACCTACGTCAACATAGACGTGAATTAGTACATAATTTCCATATCGTTGGACAACATATAATATATTATGTAGAAAGGGTTAAACTTATTGACAACATGTCAAAAGCATACCGAAATGGTAGCCTCCCACCATTCAGGGTTGGCAGAAACATATCCGGTAATGGGATCAAAACTAATACCAGTTGACGTGGTGACAATTGATTTCCAAATGCGAAATTGCCTCTTCAGAGTATGCCATTTGTTGGTAACTTGTTGTTTCTTCCAAGGTCAACCCATCAACGGCTGAAGATCATGCACGATTTTTGCCCATCCAGATTTTGTTGGAGTGTGGCCTTCAACATAACCTTCTTGAATAACACTAGCAGTAATGGAACATAACACTCGGGTGGAATGGAAATGCCACCCAGCACGAGACGTGGGCATCGACGAGAATGAATGCTGTCCATCATAAGCAGTGCCGGAATCCGATGATTCATTATCCATAACTAGACGCTACAAGAACTATAACAGAAGATACCAATGCAAACAATGCTTCCACGAACCGCAATACTATGCAAAGGATCAAAATTCATACATAAGGAATAGATGATATCCTAATAAATTGCAAGCCCAGTTTATCAATTAAAACATAAAACTAACAGAGATTCATTAGCTAAGATGAAAAAAAGTTAAGTACTAAATTCGAGGGCTGGCATACCCAGATTAGTGGCACTAACGAAATAGCTGCGTAATGTCACAGTCAAATGGATTGAAAAATACGATTCAGGGGAACTGTCGTTTGCTCAATGAAAGATGAACGCCGGTTTTGGACGTGAGTTCTCCTTTATACTCATGCAGGAACAAAATGGGAATCAATGTACGGGCGTGTTATCATATTCATTTTGAAATAACACTAGCATAATCATATAAGTGCAAGAAAAAATCGCAGTTCATAAACGACATTCGTGAGTGAGAGAGTGAGTGTGTGTTTGAGGAAAGAGAAGAAACCAAACTCGCTCACCATGTGCGAACAAAGAACGGAAAGAGGAAGATATAACATACGTACCAATTACAGATCGTCGCAACATTGGAGTAGATACAGAGTTCCCTTAGGAGAAATTATGCGATTTTAAAGTTTCCAGCTACGCCAACGAAGATGCTGTGGACTGAGGTCTGAAATATAGATACGAGACAATAGAGAGAGGAGTTCGGGAGAGCTGAAGGAAAGAAATAAGACAATAGCAACTAGACAATTGATTGAGAAAGTTGACATAAATTACAGTGGCTCAGCGTGAGAAAGAAAGAGATAGAAAGAGGAAAGAAATTAAAACAGATGAGCAGAAGACAGTAGCACGTGAGAGAGAGAGCGAGAGAGAGAGAGAGAGTGTGTGTGTGTGTGTGTGTGTGTGTGTGTGTGTGTGTGTGTGTGTGTGTGTGTGTGTGTGTGTGTGTGAGACTACATGAAAAAAAAGAAGCATAAGGAAATGCGAGAGATAGAGGAAAGAAAATGTAAAAGCTGAGTAGAAGCCAGCAGCATGTGAGAGAGAGAGAGAGAAAAAAAAAAAAAGACACAAAACGCAGCAGAAAAAGAAAGGAAAAAGAGATTGAGGAAAAAAAATAAAAAATGTAGCAAAAAATGCAGCATTTAAAAATGAGAGATAGAGAAAAAAAAAACGCAGCAGAAAAAAGGGAAAAAAAAAAAGCAAAAAAATGCAGCATTTAACAAGGAGAGAAAAAAATAAAAAATGCAGCAGAAGAGAGGAAAAAAAACGGAGAGGAACAAAAAACAAAAAACACAGCATTTAACAAGGAGAGAGAGAAAAAAAACAAAAAATATAGCTGAAAAAAGGAAAAAAATGGAGAGGAAAAAAAAACAAAAAACGCAGCATTTAAAAAGGAGAGAGAAAAAAAAAACAAAAAACGCAGCAGAGAAAGAAAGAGAGAAAAAGAGAGAGAGTAAAACGCCCATACTTTTTGACTTTCAAAAATCTACCCCGTTTAAGCTCTTAAAATTCTCAGACGAACTGGCTCTAACAAAGAAACAATTCTATTAATAGATATATGATCAGTACATACAAAAAGCTTGGGAAGAGATGAGATCGCAACAGAACAGAAAGAATAAAATGCCAATTAGTCAGGTTAACATGCAAACTTGTAGAATGTTCATCTCTTCGAAGTCCATACCTAAGGTATTCATAACTAATGTACATGATGAAAACCCTAAGACATGAATACATACATCTTTTCCATATATATAAAGTGGCAATTGCTACAAAACATTGCATTCACATTCTCCAACTACCAAACATTCCCTAAACTTGTCGAATCTTTTCATGTAATAACTGTTTTTTTCTATTTCCAAACAAAAAATCCAGAAGCACATAACATATCCTAATGCAATGGAAACAGAGGGTTCCAGATAAAGACGAGACACAAGAAAAAGGAAAACCAAACAAGAAAAATAAAAGAAAGATAGACATACCTAGAAGCCAAAATAATCATGAAACCAGTCTGGCAATGGTGCGTCGGTGCCAGTCAGATCCGCTTTCGGAACGGACCTTTCTACTATCAGCTCCGGCTCCGGAGCCGTCGGCAGCGGCATTCTTTGTTCTGGAAGCTTTAAATCACGTTGGAGGAGGTTGATAACATTATAGAATTCCTCACGACTTAACTGTTTCTTTTCCATTCCCAGGACCGCCTTCTGAATGCCTAGAACTTTTAAAGCCGTCGTGGTAGACTGACCAGCAGGAATCACATGGTAGCTATCTAACACGTTATCTATGGTAGCCTTCACACTTCCACCATCTTTAACCGCGTCGCCTAAAACTACTCCTCCCTTCAGAGCTGTTTCAACCCCAAGTTGGGCTAGTGCGAGGTTTTGAAGTTGTGTCTTCAGCACATCGATACGCTCCTCCTGTGCTCCAGCCTCAATTAACAGACCATCAGTAGTATGCTCGTGCCCTTTCAAGATAACCTTTCCTGGGTTTAGAGAATTATCTGCCATGAACGAAATTTTGGATCCCCTTTTTTTCAAAGCCCACCGGAATATGCTGAGTTGCACGCAGGAGGCCATTTGAGTTGCGGAGGGAGATAGAAGGGGAGGGGACGGAGAGAGAGATGTTGTTACCGAGAGAGATAGAACGGCACGGAGACTGAGAGATTTTGGTACCGAGCCAGAGAGAAGGGGATGGCGGAGCGTTCTAAAATACCGGGCCTGTGTCCATACCCCCTCACTCCCTACCGCCGGATCAAAACAATTGAATTTTAGTTAAATTATTCTTCACAATTGCATTTTTATGTTTTTTTCATTTTAGTCCCAAACATTTATTATCTTCTTATTAGGCCATCAGATTGAGATCAAACAAGAGGAAGTTTGGTGACAACTCCATGTAGCCGGTTACAAGTGGCCTTTTCTCTCGTCTTCCTCAAATCCCGACATCTATTTTTTCCTCAAGTCAATCTCTTCTTCTCACCTTGCTCAATCTTTATGCTTTCTCTTCTATTCTTCCCCCTCGTATCAATCTAGGGTTCTCTTGGGTTTAGGCATGTGAGCCGGCTCCTTCCCAGCAACGATGCTGCCATCTCCGGTCGTTCCACCGAGGCGTTATGCCAGATCCATTTCGGTTCTCTGGAATCGGAGGTTCGATCCCTTGATCGGCGAGCTATTGATGCCGCCAAAACCGTCGATGTGGACAAGTTAGCCAATTGAAAGATGGATAACAACATCCTAGCACTTACTGGTTCTGTAGGTGTGATCGCTGATTTTCATTTCTGATTTTTTTTTTCTAATATCGTTTCCTTTGTGATCTTTTATAGGTAGTTAATTTAGGTTTTCTCTATAATAATGTGATGTTGTTAAGGTGGAGAAACCAAAGACTGTAAGCTATAGCAGAAGGATGAAAAAGAGGTTGATAGAACTCACCTTTTCCCTTCAATGGGTAAAGCTTCTTTCCCAATACTCCCAGGTATGTTCAATATTACTACCTATAGCTTGTTTTCAATTCATTTATCGGTCTTTGTGGATTTGCAGTTAAGAGTTGGTTTAAACCACACAACTGGCCTGAACTCAACCTAGTAGAGTAATGAAGTTAGTTACCTTTGTTGTTGAAGTTCAGATGCCTGTAGCTTTGCAAAAATAGTTAGGGAAATCATTTTTGAACTATTTTTGTTAATAATGTTATAAACCAGTCTTAAACTAGAAATTCTATTGTTCAGTGTCTTTGCTTAAGTGGAGATATCAGTTGTAAGGTTCGAATAAAAACAGGTAAGCCTTTTAAAAGGAACAGACTATAGTCTACCATACATTCATGGCAGGATTGAATCCTGCTATGTTCCCAATACAAACCAGTTAATAGTTAAATCAAGATCATGGTTTTGTTTTACTCACTTAGCTAAATCTTATGAGCAGGACAGAACCACCCTTCTATTTTTTCTCTTCCCTTTAGTCCTATTAATTCCAATATCTTGGATATTGGTGAGATGTTTACCTATATTTCTACTTCAACTATACTAGGTATTTTCATTTTTATCTTGCAACTTCATTTGGTATTAAATGTGCACATGGAACTAAGTAAAATGTGTGCTTGTTCAGGCACGGCTATTGTTCCTTTTCACAGGTTTGGCTTTGCATGAAAACATATTGCGGGCCAATGGAAGTGATTTTTGGCCATGGTAATTCATGATATTTTATGTTCTGTTATTTATTTGTTTGTTTGTTTTCTATAGTACTTTAAGTTGAATAATAGTTGTACTTATTCATCCTGTAATCAGAAGTCAGCCTTTAACTTATTGCTTTTGGTAGTACTGTTCTTATATTTCTTATATCCTACAATCAGAAGTCGGCCTTTGTTTTTGAATTGATTAATCTGATCAATCCTTGTGGTAAGGGGTAGAATCAGTTTAATTGTTAGCTTTCATGGAAACTCTCTTTTGTTAAATAAAGAAGTCCTACAAGATATGAAAGATGCCATAATGTGGGCATTTAAAGATATGAAAGGGCCTTTGTAATTGTAAAGCAAAGATGATTGAAGCTAATGAGTCGTGTGGTTCTCTCACAACGGGCTATTCATTAGCAACCCAAAGAGGTGCATTGGCAATAAAACTCGTGCCCCATACTTTGAGGATAGTGGTCTTAGAGCTCACATGTTAGTGGCTGATAGACTTGTTAGTGCCTGGTATTGATATTTTTTATTTTTAATAATCTGTTATGAAAATTGTTTGGTATTTAGAAAGCATACGTGCGAAATAAGTATTCGACATTTTAGGTAGCTCCATGCACAAATCTTTCACTAGCATTATTAATAATCTAGTTGTATGTTGAGAATTTGGTGGGATAGGATTTTGAACAATTGGCTACAGATTCTCATCAGTGTGAACAATAACATATGTTTTGCTGTTGATCTGTGCACTTATAAAATGTACCATAATTTGTATGTTGTGTTTCTGGATATGCCAATTTTTTTGATGATACGATTATATCTCTAGTTTATCCACAAATTTTACAAATTTGGATTTTGACTTTTTGGTTGGTTTTATAGAGGTTTTTAACTGAACTTTAGTCCGGCTGGAATTCGTACCAGCAATCCTGTCTTTGTGGATTGTTCCAAAATCCATGATAAATTGTAGGTTATGCATCTATTGATGAAATTTCATGTACTGATATATATGTGTGTCTACCATGCCTCTGATTTTACAAAATACAATTTAGCTATTTCTATGATTTTATATCATTGCTTTAGTGAATACCAGTCTATCTGGAAACTAGTTCTGTGTTCTCAGTTGAAGGGCCTGATTATGAGTTTTATGTTAATTTATGTGCTTTGATTTTTGAGCTGAAATTTTGTATGAGAGTTCATTTATGTGTATTTTTTTAATATTATGGATTGGACATTCATGAGTTTTATCGGATTTTATTAAGTAGGAGTGCTCAGTCTGAAATTCTGGGCAGCAGCTTGTACAAGCAGCTTGGAGGTAAATTCCACCATAAATCATGCAGTGTGTGTGAAGTTTAAACTTTGCTTGAATGTGCCTACATATGTCTAGTTTTTCCAACATTTGACGGATTGTGATCTGAAGGTCTAGGTGATTTTATAAAATCCATGACTTGACTATGGTTATTCTAAAACTCGTGTTAGTGACTGCCTTTATGGCTTGTTATGAAATTTATGATAATTTGTGTGCTCTGTATCTTTAGCTGAAAATTAGTATGAAGATAGCTGCATGTATCTATCTTGTCCATGATTTTATGGATGTTGATTTGTATAATCTTGTAATTTTATATATTTATTTTGGCGAGGGTTAGTCTGCCTAAAACCTGAACATGTTGCCAAGACGTATCCTGGTCTTTGGAAAAGAAAAAAACTTCTTATTCCTGCTGGGTTGTGTGATTTTAGAGGTGTTCATGACTAATGGCTAGGGACATATATGGTTGTGCATTGTTTTTTGGTACGATAATAAATTGGAAACGGTCTTTATTAGTGAAGTTCCTGTTTGGCCGATCAAACAAACTAAGGTATCAAAAATCTGAAGTTCTTACTTTTTTATAAAATCAGTTAGCTTTTTCTCTTATTTTATTAAGCCAGGCATGACGTTTAATTTGACCTATTTTGGCATATAAAGGTGCTTCCTCTGATTAACTCCTTATTTTCTTATTCTTACTTCACACCTATGGTTGTTTTTTTTTTTCACCTGCTTATTCTAGTACGCTTTTCATTTTTTTTTAGCAATATGGCTTTTGGTTTTAGTGACAGCTAAACGGTTTTAAACCAAATTAAAAGCATGTTACAAAAGTACTGAATTTTTTCATTGTTTGGTTGGGTTTAAGGGCTGATTTGGTGCAATCTGGAGAGGTAATTATGCAATTCTGAGGGACTGAAGATGATACCTGATTCTACAGCATGGACTTTAATATACTCCATGTTACCCTATGAGCATGAATTTTTGTATTAATTTTCATTTTTATCTTCTTTGACGAGTTGACATTGAAAAACATTGTTTCTTCATGTGGCATAATGTGCTCAAGTTCTTGCCAAAAATCAAGTCAGATATTATGTTTTCTTTTCTTTCCACCTTCATGAACCATGATAAAGTTGTAGTCCAATGGATTGTGTAGTTTTATTTTACTAATATTTTTGTAGTGACAATTGTGACAATTTAAATTAATGTAATTA
The DNA here is from genome assembly GCA_039654915.1 of Aquilaria yunnanensis. NCBI lineage: Eukaryota > Viridiplantae > Streptophyta > Magnoliopsida > Malvales > Thymelaeaceae > Aquilaria > Aquilaria yunnanensis. Next base: position 26,762,522 of record CM077600.1, on the reverse strand, counting down.
TCTGTTTAGTTGCCAATTTATTGCGTACGATGTGGTTATTGAAATTCAAGCTTTTATGACAAGTATGACTGTTACAATATATACAGCATGGGCAACAAAAAAATTATTATAAATTTGATTTCAAGGCAAAATAAAAAGTTGCTTCAGAAAGAGCCAAGTAACAAAATTAGTACAAAATATGTATTGCAATGGCTCACTATTGTTGTTACATAAATGTTAAAGAAATGACACTATATTGTCACAAAATTAATTTAGTAATGCAGTCAAGTTGTTGCTGAAAGTCTTTCTTTTGTAATGATCTCGCAAAATTCGCTGCTTAAACTTTAGGTGACGGCTTCATTGGTAACAGGCCTAAAAAGTACATGTAAAAAATTTACCAAAGTATCCTAAAAGTACATATTTTTAAAAAGGCTTAAATGCAAGTTGGTTCCACATATAGGAGAACCAACGGTTTTTGGGTTGGTTCTAGTTCCGTATGAAACCAACCCGAGATAGAACCGAATCCGAGATATCTATATATATAATAAAAATTATAGTATTACTAATATATCTATACACATACACATACATATTTCTTTGAAGTATTATGATGGTTTTTTTGTGTTTTTATATTAAACTCTTAAACTGATGTTCCAAATTGAAACAATATGGAAGTTATAGGATCATTTACAAAATTTCTCCATATTCACTTAAATCACTTTGCTTCATAGACCCACCACTCCTAAGTCATTTTGCTTTTGATCTTTTATTCCAGACTACTCTTTACGACACAATTATGATATTCTTTTCATTTGAGTTATGCAAAACTAAAAATTTATAACATCGACATATTTTAGGTTTTGATATTGAAGAAGATGGTCTTAAAGGTTCAGTTTCCTATATTGAATGTCATACCAATATTGGAATTACTGGAATGAAGTAAACTAGTTGAGATAAAAGATACCCCACAAGCAACTCTTTTGAACCATTTTTGTAAGAACAACATTTTAAACTCTTTTGAATGTATCTAAGTACGTATATTTAAATATTAATTTAATTGTATATTATGTTGAATATGTCATAAAACTGATTACGAATGTATATTTATTGAATTTTGGTGTTGTTATAAGTATATGGTATAAACCGAAAAACCCGAGAACTAAAACCGAGAAACCCAGAACCATGGTTCTGGTTCTGTTCGATTCTCGGTTCTGGGTTGGGTAGAAAAATTTTGGAACCGATGTCATTTTGGGTTGGTTTGGTTCCACCATAAAACCGAACCAACCCGACCAATGCTCACCCCTAGTAAATAGCAAGAAAAAATGCTTGGAGGGGCAAAGTCATCAAATGAAGAAAGTTAGTGCAATAAAATAGTCTTTTTCTTTTTCTCTCTTTTTTTTTTTTTTTTTGTCTTAATGATCATTAACTATGTTATCTTGTCATAAGATAATTTATGTATTTGTAATATAGAGGATAAAAGTATAGGTTTTACTTTGTAATTTTCCTTAAAAAGAAGTAAACGGCTTTTTTTTATGACCAAAATCCATTTTACTCCCTCAGATTACAGCGACTTAAGCTTTTTAGTCCTTAAATTTTAGCTCAGTGCAACTCAGTACCTTAACTCTAAAACATGGCGCACTTAAACTCTTTCACTCGTTGACTCGGTCAACTTACCATTAACTGCGTCAAATTTATAGTAATAGTAAAAATAGTTTAAAGCCCCCTTTGTCTCTTAAACTTTGCCAACTCAAACCTTTTATCCCTTAAACTTCAACTAGGTTTGACTCACCCCTTAAACTTTACAAATTAGAAACTTTTACCTCATCGATCCAATAAGAATGTGTACTAAAATGAAAATAAAAGAAAAATTGAAGGGCTAATTACATCATTTGTCTAATAGTTGATTATTGTGGACAAATAATAAGAAGCCTTAACACAATCTTATAGGCGAAGACAAAAGAAAGATTGACAATCTCAAATGTGAAACTGAAGCTTTTGTGTTTATTGTTTACTCACAGTGGTCAACTATTGGGCAAAAGATTTAGTTAGCCCTTCAGTTTTCTTTTTATTTTTGTTTTCATACACATTCTTCGTTTAACTAGGCCGAGAGGGTAAAAAGTCCCAGTTACAACATTTGAGGGGTGAGTTGAACTAAATTGAAGTTTATGGGTAAAATATCCAAGTTGGCAAAGTTCAAGGGGCAAAAGAGGCTTTAGGTCTAGTAACAACTCTTAACGGCTAAATAATAAACTATGTAACATTAATCACTTAATGAGAGTTTTCCACAAATTTATTCAAAATTATAAATTAAAAGTTGAATATAAAGTAGTTTGGAAAAAAATTTCACTCAAAAAATAAAAGTTGAATAATGCTATATTATTTTCAAATAATGTAATCAAATTCCAAAAAAAATTAACCAATTACAAGATCAATTTTAGAATCAATATTATCTAACAAACTAATAATTCACACAAAAATGCAAATTAACAAAAACTCAACTTTCTCTCCCCAAGCCTAATCCTTTGCCACTTTGTCGCTTCCCTCATTATCATTGACGTTTTCAGCCAGATCCGGACTTCGGTCCGGATTTGGCTAGTTTCCTTCTATTCTTTTCACTATTTGACTGATTTTATCCAGTGTTATCTATTAGATTTTATGGTGGATGCAATCTACTTCAAATTCTGGTGTTCCAAAGTGATTTAGACTCTCATATGATAGATTTTTAATTGAATGAGGACAACAATAAATCTAAGTTTTCTCTTGGATTCACTGGAATCTCGACCCTATTGGAGTATTGCCACGTTTGGCTACAGATATGGAGATGATTGTATAGAATAGTGTCAAATTTTTTTTTTGTAACACAGTAAACAAGATAAAACCTGATGCATACCTCTGTTAAACTTTCATGGTACATCAACCATAGAAAATGGACATTTGTTTGGTAAGATGTACACTTTCCATAACCAATTCTAGTTCTTTTCTCTAATCTCACTTGTCTTTTTAATTTCTGTTGCATATATGATACATAGGAATGTGCTATCATCTTTAATACTCGCTTCATGGCCAAATTGTCAACTATTGACTTTGCAATCTTGAAATAGGCAGTATAAAGTTCATTCAACCCAACACAGAAGCAACAATGATAGGTCTTAGGTTTAAGAATGCGTGTGATAAGTTTGGCTAGGTGGACCTATATTGTCGTGGAAGACTATAAAAGCTTATGACATTAGTAGGTGGTCGATTAGGATTGTTGTACTTGTGTCTGATCTAGGTTGAAGGGCCAATAAGCGAGAGTTAATGATATAAGCCCAAAGGGTGTGTTAGTTGGCTCATATTCAAATATTTAATATCGAGGTTCTTATCAATTTGGTATCAATGCCTAGTTCACGGGTTCGAGCAAACCTCACTTCTGAAAAACACATCGAGGATGAACTCTTTTAAAGAATGAAGGAATGATAGGTCCCAAGTTTAAGAAAATGTGAGTCAGGTTCTATCAGGTGAATTCACACAATCATGAGAGACTGGTGGAGCTTGCGACACTAGTAAGTGGTCAATCAAGATTGTTGGTACCCATGTATGATTTGGGGTTGGAGTGCCAATAGGAGAGGGTTGATGATATAAGCCTTAAATCTCATATGACTTACAAAAGAGACTATCTATGTGCACAAGTTAGCATTTAAGGATGAGTTCTATCAAATGGTGTATAAGTTTGCTCCTATTTTAATGATTTGATCACAAGGTTCCTATCAAACAATGTCAACCTTTTTGATGTGTGATAGACTTCATGTATTATCAATGGGCTGTTTAAGCACATGACATGAATCTGCCAGCACCTTCAAACAACTCATAGATAGTACAATTGTTCTATACACATACTTGATAACTCATGGTTTTAATGAATCTGTATTTTAGATTTTAAATCCGCCAGTCACTATTGCATCACATTAGACTTATCATTCACCTGTAAGATGGGCATAATGATTGCGTTTAAGTAGTTTTGCTACCTTTAAGATGCCCATTTATCTCAGAACAATTTAGATAACAATTTATTACACTTTTTACAAGAGAAAATAAAATAGGATGACTTATGAAAAGTTCCCTTCAACATGGAAGATATCTTCAATCAATCACATAATTATATGGATTTGGTATAAGATAATCTGCACTGATGTGTGTGGAGGTATAAATAAGAGCACAAAAGAAGTATACATGGGAGCATCTTAAGGATACACACTAAAAAAATAACAGGCTATGCACAACATAAGATATTTACAAAAAATAAAAAGGCTAAAAATAAAAGAGATAAATAAATAAATAACTAAAAACAAGGATGCTATTGTGAACGCCTATTTAGTAAGCTTTATGAATGCCTTAAATAACCTTAAACAGATTGGCCAATTTGTCTAGTATGGTTATCTTGAATAACTAAAACTACTAAAGGAAGATAAACAGTCTTTGTGTTAAAGCAGCATTTTTTTAGTTGGAAATTCATGGCCTAAATGAAGCAGGTACAAGTAATGCAAATGTCGGAAATGCCCTATATAGTAAATTGGTAGCAATTGAGAGGCTATAAGCCCAAATGTAGAAAAAAAATGATAAAAATAAGGGACATTTACTAAAACCCCCATGAGGTTTGGAATAAGTTACAGTTGTGTCCCTATTTTTCAGAAACTTATACTTACGCCCCTCACAATTAACTTCGTTAATGACCGTTAGTACAAAAAAAGTAAAATGCCTGACTTCGCTCTTTTAAACCTTTATAAAATTTTACACCCCCAACTTTTGAATATACAATCCCGCCTCACTCCCTACATTTAACCCTTGACCCGATGCTTCTTCTTCGTGACCCAATTCTTGTTCTTCATGGTAGCTAATTTCTCAGCAAAGTTCATGTCGATTCGATGGGGATTGTGGCTAGTGTGTTCATTATGAATTTGAAAATGAGATCGAGGCAGCAATGGTGACATCAAGCTCCGGAGACACCTGCGACAATTCTTGAACAATCCCAATTCCTTCTGGATGCGCCCCTCTCTCTTCCAGCAATGGTCCCAATCGATGCTTTTCGCTCGCCTCTCTCTTTGTTGCTTCGGCCAATTTGCTTGATGATAGTGGAGGTTGGCCAATTTGCTCGTCAGGAGTTGGAGTCGATTTGCTCGTCAGGAGTTGGAGTCGATTTGCTCGCCAGGAGTGGGAGTTGATGTAAACACCAGGAGTGGGACCTGATTCAAACACAGGAAATAGGAGCGTCGGCTCAATTTAACAAATGGAGGAAAGTGTCGAGATCACGAATGGAGGGGAAAACTATGATGGTGGGAGTTTCGTTAGGATAAAGGAAAACTATAAATCGATGGGTTCTCTAATTCTCTTCTTTAAGGCGGTGAGACACCGTCAGTCATTTAAAGGCAGAACTCGAAGCAAAGAGATGGGGTTGAGGTTTCTGATGTGAACAAACAAAGAGTACAAATAATGCCCGCGATGAAGTGAGGGGTTTAGGTGCTGGCCATTAGGAATCGGTACAGAAAGCGTCAAGAAGAGAGAAGGAGGAGGAACTGAGGGAACATAGGATAGGGATGAGGGAGTAGGTTAGCCGTATAACTTGGGGGGTAAAATTTCTAAGGAGCAAGGCTAAGATGTCAAAATTAGACATTTTCTCTTTTCTTTTATAACGGTGAATAAGGGTGTTAATGTTGGAGGGGTAAGAGTAGGTTTCTGAAAAATGGGGGATGCAACTGTAGGTTATCCTATAAACCTTGGGGGATTTGATAATTTTCCTTAAAAATAAAGAGCAAATTGGAGACTTGAGGTGAAGTCCCAGTGATGGATAAAATCAAAAGCAAATTGGAGGCCTGAAATGTAAGTACCAGTGATGGATAAATTGAGTTGTGAGCATATCCTTTTAGTACTCCTTCCGTAGGCCTCCATCTATAACACCAAAAGTTTTTTTAATATTTCAAAAGCACTTAAAATTTAATCCTGGATTCTGCTATTTCTTTTTTATCATTTCCAAGTCAAGAAGATATCTGTTGAAGCTAAATATCAATAGCAAGTATTTGATATGAAACATGTGAATTGAAAGCAGACATTCCGGCCAGCCCTATTTGAATGAAGAATGTTAATCTTAAAACATTCGCAAAAGTCCAAGCAAAGCTCACCACTTAAACGCCTACTCCTTTGAAAACATACATGGGCTAGGAGAGCACTAAGAAACAGCATGAAAAGCTAGCTAGAAAACACTGAGCCAAGTGAAATTCTTAGCTCTCCGGCACCAACAGCTATGGCAGGAGCAACAAGGACCTTAGCTTTTCTCAAAGCATCAATTGCTTCAGGAGTACGCATGTTCAAGGCTGAACATGATAATTTAACATAAACAAGTTTCGTTAGTAGATGACTTTTCTTTATAAAAAGGAGGAGAAAGCAATAAGTTTTATGAGTATTCTCCTTCCTGAGCCTTAACTATTAAGAAGCCATTCATCAATGACCTCTCGTCCTAAACCATTAAGGAATTTGCTTTTATGAGTATTCTTCTCAGCCTTAACAAGGCAATGTCATAGTTCCTCCAAAATCCATCTGGCACTGTACAATCTTGCTTGTCATCTTTTTCCGATCCTTTGCCGCTTCTTTCTTTTCGAGAGTAGATAATGTTTTTGTTGTTTTAATAACCTCTCATTTTGTCAATCGCATACCATCACAAGATGAACAATCAAAAGGACTACAAGTTTACAACAATCTTTCCTTGCTGTTTTATTGGTCAGCATATATTATACATGTGCGTAGCTAATAATTGCAAATTAAGGGCTCTCCAATATATGCCAATATGTTCAATTCGTTACACAATAAATCAGCTAAAGAACATGTATAACAAACAATTATACAAACCACTTGTTTTATTACTTGCTGTTGAATAATTATAACTATGAGTACTGAAGCTTAAAGAAATTGATGTCCAGCTAATTGATTAATTTGCATGACCGCCCTTATTTATTCTTGCCAAGTACTCGAACAAACTCCCATCAAAACACCGCCTCGCAGCTTCTTTTGGCAGATAACCTTCGTGATCCTTGGCAATACTATGCAGAAGGATCCATTCTCCTTTTGCCGCAATCCTGCCAGGCCACCCAGAACGTTCAAGTTATTATATATGATGCTTTCAACACAAGCATCAATTAATTTAATTTCTCAGCACACTAATTAATGAAATTAACAGAAATATATATCTATCAACAAATGTATATACCAGCCAAAGATATCGAATGCGACCCTGTTCCCCTCAGTCATACGCCAAATCTCACCAAAGCTCAATTTGTCAGGCTTCGAACGACCATATTTACTGAATACGTTCTCGAAATTTACTGGCATAAACCTGCCAGTTGAGTTTAAAAAACAATATTGGCGGATTCAATATCAACTCCAGTTTTCTTTAACTTAAATTATGGTAATTAGCGATGCAGTTACTTGACATGCACTTCATTGAAATTCATTTGTGTATTGTTTACTTTTTTGGTTTGAATTAGAGGAACTATCATGAGCAAAGCTAGCAGCTTGCATGATGTCAGAAAGGTGACATACAAACCTCCCTTCGGTGTCATAAGTTGCGGAGTCGCTGCCATGTTTTGCTCTGTGTATATTGTTTATGTAGACAGGGAAGAGAAGATTTGGAAGCCACCCCTGGAGATTTCACATCATAATTAAGAAGATGATCAAGAAAAATATTCAGCCACCGGGTATGAAAAAAACTTACTGGGAGTGTAGGATAACTTAATCCTATGTTGATGAAAAGACTCAGGATCAAAGAGATAACTGGGTTCAAGCCAATATCTCGCAGGCCTGATCAAAATATTTCAGAAAAACAAAGTAGGATCCAATGCAAAACCAAGTAGCTAGAACATCTTCAGCTTATATACCTCTGTAAGTTTCCCAAGGATAAACGATCCCATTATTGTCTTGGTCAAAGAATGCGACATGTTGCTGGAGAACACTCATCCCGTTGTTGACATGACCCGCTGTGCCATCCGGGTGGTCGGTATCGGTAGCTTCCAGTGCTCGGGCCAAATCTGTTCTTGCATCAAATATACATATGGCTCAAAATAACGATCACGTCCCCAACAAGTTCATCCATTGCCAATTCAATAAAAGAATCGATCCGGCTATCTATCTATCTATCTCGTTCAGGACAGCAAATCAAACACCTTGCGACCAATGGAAAATAAGAAAAGGAAAAAGGTCCGATTTCAAGTGGTAAGAACTTACAGGGCTTGGGAAGCTTGTCTTGGAGATCATCTCGTACGGGGCGTTCACCGGTGACGGGTGCTTTGGGTGCTCGAGTGGCGAGGGAGTAGTCGTTGGCCATGGTTACGAATATGTTTTCCTTACAATGAAGTGAGAAATGGGGAGGATGGATCACCGGGTTATAAAGACGGACGGCGATGGAGAAATTGAGAGACAAGCGATGACGCAAATGATCCTGCACCAAGACATTAACAATTGCGTGTACCGGAGTGGCAGCGGTTTCTGTTGGACCTCTGCGCACAGCTTCTCGAAACACAAATACAATGTCAATGGTGGGCATACATGCTTGTTTTCTTTTTCTTTTGACTTTGGTCCCCCTAATTGTGATCACCTTCTATCTCGCCCATTAGGCCTAATTACCTACACACATCTGCCATTGCTGTTATTGCACGTCTAATTTATACAAGAGAAATTGTCACAATTTTATTGGTTATAATCTCATAGGTACATTTAAGTTGGAAGTGTTTTAATTTAAATGTTCCCCGGGTTGGTTTCAGAAATTTGAATTAATTTGTAGAATTCAAAGTATATAAAATTAGTTGTAAGGGTAGATTTCTAGTTAGCACTAATCTAATTGTCTTATGTGTGCGTGTGATCTTAATTAGAGTCAACTGGATACATAACTTCGGAACACTATAGTTTGTGCCCAAATAAGGATCTAGTATAATTAATTTAACATTCAAAAAAACTAATGATCTTTGAACTTAATCACCTAATATAAACCGGATCACTTTATTTATTTTACATGAAAATTTAGTTATAATCTTCAATTTATATACTTTCTTTATCTCATATTCATTGAAGCATTTGGCTTTATTAAAACCATTGTTTGTTAGGAAAAAATTTTAAAAATATATTTAGAAAGTATAAATCTTTATTTATATATCATTTACATACAAAAATTTTTCATTTATATATTAAAATAGTAAAAAGTAAAAAATATATATATTAATTACTAAATAGTGAATTTTTCAAAGAATTTGAGATGAGGGAGTACATGAAACGAAAGAACTCTAGTTACATTTAATTTTTTTTTTCCTTCTTCTCCTTGTCCACGCTAACTTATGCATGGTTTTTGTTATTTTTTTTCTCGTTTTAGGAAAGTTATTTTAGCTTTTAGTCGCACTCAAATTAAAGTCATTCAGCTGTACTTTCTGTCTTCAAAAGGAAGCAAAGCTTCTTATTACTCATTATTCAAGTATTCAAGAAACTCGACCTATCTATCACCTCTTTTTCACCTTAATTAGATGTACCAAAAACAACCATTTAATTGATTGACGTCTCCTTTTCTTTTCCTGGCTAGCTCTAATTAGAGTTTTCAAACACGAGCGAGAGCTAAATAGCTACCTAAGAAAACCACGCATGTGTGATTTAAACAAAAGACAGGAACTCTGGAAAAGGGAATGTTTATCTTAACTCAAACATGTAATCCATTAGGTTAGTGTATTTAACACATTTCCGCTTCCAGTTCCTGGCGCATTAACAGCATTTTCCAACCGTTTCCCTATTTTTTAAATTTTCTCTGTTTTGAAGCTAATGATTTTTCTATTTCATTTTCTAAAGTTGAGAATGAGATGAATGAGAAAAGTAATTTTTCATATTTATAAAAATTCTAAAATTTATTATTCCTGATCCTCTCTCTTCTCAATTTAATTTTCAGCTTTTTTCTTATTCATTTTTTGACTTTTCTCAATTGTTCTTAATAATCTAAAATATTATTGTTTTAAATAATGAATATTTAATTATTATAATAACTAAACTAGCCAATAATGTGAATTTGCTTTAAATGTATACTATTTAATTGTTGTATAAAAATTCCAAGATTCTATAAAATAAAGAAACTGTTGAAGTTGGAGTAGAAAAATTATGAAAATTTTAATTTTTTTCTTCCATATTTTGTAGAAACTATAGGAAATTTATTAGAGATACATGCCCAACCCTTTGCTCGTTCTTCTAAAATACCAACCATTGCTACTTCTTCTGTTCTCGCCAATATATCTTTGGTGTCGCCAACTACCTTTTCTTATCACCACTGTGTGAGACTTCGTTGCTCACAACTCGACCCGCTGGCAAGCGCCTCATTGCCACAATTTTGCAGCTGCTACCAAGCATATTCTACTATTCTGATCTTTTGCCTCTCATAATTTGTTACTAGTTTTGATTGTTTATTCGCTTTTTTCTTTGGTTTGATTTGATTACCGTTCATGATGTTAATTTGCTCACCATGGCGGGGGTATTCGTTTGGCAGGAAATTTGAATTTGAAATTAATTTTTTGTTCCAATTATTTGTTGTTTTGTTCTCTCTCGGTCCTAGCAGATGCTCTTACTTCCATTTCAAGTCTTTTATTTTGATTCTTCCTCTCATTTACATATTCTTCTATCTCCATCAGATTTAAGTGACGTGCTTGAATTTCATTGTGACTCAAGAATCTTAGGTGGCGTTTAGTTGTAGAAAAATTTCTCATTTCTTTTTTTCAAATTTTCTTTGATGAAAGTTTGATCGTATAACATGTTTTAAGGATATGGAAAACTCTGTTTTCTAAGCTTTGGAAAATTCATGTGTTAAAATGGAAAACATTTAAAACAAAGTTTTCTATTGTATAACATGAGTTTTCTAAAATTTAGAAAACAAGGTTTTCTAAATCATTAAAACTACCTATGCACTCAAACTTCTATCAAAGAAAATTTAGAAAAGAAAAATAAGAAAAATTTTCATATCCAAACACCACCTTAAGAATTTCATTGTTTGCAAATTAAAATGGCAGAGGATTTTTTTTAGCATGATTCATTTCTTCCCTTTCCTTCTCCTAGAGATTTGTATGAATTAAGATGTGTTTAATTAATAAATAATTTATGTTATTTAATGCTCACAAAAAATTAAAAAAATTGTAGATTTTTTATATGGCAAATATACTAAGTAGTATATTGGTCCCTTAAAAACGATAGTAATTCTATATTAGCATTAATTGAAAAAATAAATAGGATGTTAAAAATAAATGTTAAACATTAATTAGAAACATAAAATATAAAAATTATTTAGAAAATACATATTTTTTAGAATATATTTAGGGAAAATGGGTTAGATCCCCTAGATCATTCTTAGTGCTGATTTGCGCGCGTGTTTCTTAAAAGTTCATGGGTACTAACAGCATTTGACCCCAGCCTTTAAATAATCAAAGTGACCGAGATTAGGATTTGGGAGGCAAATTGTAATTTTTTTAATATACAAAAGGGTTAAATGTAGGTTAGAGTATGCTATTGGGGTTTTTGTAAGTTTCCTTGATAATTTACCCTCATTAATCTCATTAATCTGTACTTTTACCAAAGTCATCTCAACAAATTAGCATAACAGTTTCAACTTTCAATGATTACTTTGGAGCATGTGAGATAACTCATAAATTAAGAGCCAATTTATTTTAATTTTAGTCAATAAGTTGACTTAACTTAAATGAATTAACTCTAAAAAGGGGGAAAATGCACAAAGTTCAATGCAAATTTAGTACAGTTTGATTTGTGGATACAACATGTAAATTCCAATAACACCCTTCTTGCTAGCTTCAAAGGGCTATCCAATCCCGTACTCAACAGCTCCATTGATTATATGAATAATTAGACACAAGAACCCAAAAATATTTTAAATCTCTTACTGAATGTTATACCATTTTTTTAGTGGTATAGTATAATACCAGCATCATTGTGTCAAGGATGTATCAGTTATATATTATATATATTATATATATACATATAAATATATAGAACATAACAGTTATTAAAACTGTGTAGTTTTAAAGTACATATGACATGTATCTAAATTTTTTAAACATAAATATATGTTTATAAAATAAAAAAAAAATATAATTTTAAGGGACATAGAGGAAATAAAAATACAAGCATTCAGTTAAACATAATAATTATATATTTTACTTAAAAACTATCAAAAACTAAAAAAAAAAATTAAAAAAAAGTGCATTTCCTCTATCTCGTACCGTTTTTCCGGTCTCATATAGTTTTTATGAGATTTAAAACCATGGAACCCAGTAGTACATATGACCAGCAGGCAGCAACTGGACAAATTTAAGCAGCTTATTTAGTTTGCATAGCTAATTAAGTATATATCTATGTGTGATCAGTCGTGGAAGCTTCAACTGGCATGGCTTGCTTTAAAGTTGAGCTAAGTAAGCTTTACAAGCCTACTCTTGTTCATGTCTGCCAGATACTTGAACAAGCTCCTCCTTGCTGCTTCTTTGGACAGATACCTTTCATCACCCTTGGCAATTGCAAACAGAACCATCCATTTTCCTTTAGCCGCAATCCTGCAACCCCAAAACTATTTCCTCAATCAAATCATGATAATTCCAAACAGCTACTCCCAAGTTTTATATTACTATATGTTCTTTTTTGCTGTTTTTTTCTCTGTTTTTTTTTAGAAAAAAATTGTGGACATATATTAATATTAGGCCATATAATAGTATATATATTAGACATGCTCCATTGGCTTAATTATAAAATGAGATGAAAACATTTGCTAGAGAATGTATAAATATGGAAAATTAAGTGCTATATTTTGGGAACCAACCCTGAAAAGTTCATTATGTCCGCAATTCCCGCATATATATGATGAAGAAAATAAAGCAACATAAGTTAATTGTTATTTGATTAACCCAATAAAAAAGAACATGTGAAAAAATTTACTGGGAGATAACTCAATCCTATATTCCTATATTGATGAAAAGAGCCCATCAAAGCACAGAATGAGCTGAAGGTGACCTCTCGCAAACCGGATGGACATAAGTTATTAGGAAATTAATTCCAACATGAATGTATATATGTACGTTCACAACAAATGAATTAGGGAAAAAAAATTCTTAATCACCCATCATATGCAGTAAATCAATAAATATAATCAAACAAACACACACAAAATTAATGTGGTTCAACTCTTAACTAATATGCATCTATAGATTATAGAAATCCACTTAAACAAAATATAGAGATTATAATAGAGGTATGTCCTTAGTGCTATCGTTAGTCTATGAATCTTTTACACACTACTGAGAACCTTAATATCCTACCCTCACGTAATTACAAGATATAAGAATCTTAAAAGACTTATCATTCTAGCCCTTTCTGGCCTCCGAACCTCTTTTCCCCTCTAAAACCCTAACATCTTGTATTTTTATCACATTGACTTTTCTCTTATATTCAAAAGTCTAACACAACAAGCTCTTTTATAGGTCAAACACAAACCCAAACCACAACAAAATAGAAAAATTAAATTTCAAACGACAAACCCAACAAACTGTTCAACGCCAATTAGAAAATGACTAGATGGATCTGCCACAAGTTATTACGAGAACGCGTTGTTTGGGAGGCTGGTCGCAAGAACATTAAGTTTGGAGATCACGAGGACAACAAACAATAGTTTAAGAACTTGAATTCTACAAATTGGGATCAAATGATAAACAGTAAAGTTTGAGAACTAGTAGTAAAAAGTGCGAGAATTGGAGACGTTTTTCATAATTTATCCTTTTTTGTTTCTGGACAGTATCTTGGGTTGGGCTGGTGCCCTTCACTTTTGGCGCAACCTTCATATAATGTTCACCTATAGTGATTCTAACTGAATTTTAGTATATATACAAGAGTGGGGTCTGGTATAAAGATGCGGGCTAGTTTAGTTCCAAAAATTTGTTACTATTTCATCTAAGGTAAATTTTGTTAATATTTAGAATATAGTTATAATATAATCAAACTTTTTACCTTTTGCAATTTTGACTCTCTCTCTCTCTTTTTTTTTTTAATTTTTGGGGGGGAGGGGAGGGGGGGTTATGGTGTCACGCAAACATTTCATATAAATGCAAAATATAACTCATAAATCAAAAACACAAAGAGGAATGTATTTTTATCCGGTTGTTTCTGATATGAAGATAATCAAACCTAGAACCTGTTTGTATTAAATATTTCAATTTCAGTTGGTTCTACCTCCATCTCTTTTTTTTTTTTTTAAAATTTACTTTTTTTTACTTAAGTTTAACTTAAATTTATTCACATTATTATTTGCTAGAGAAATATATATTTAGAAACTATAGATCTTCATTTATCTTTTATATATATAATTTTTTCATTTATATACTAAAATATTGAATATAAAAAAATCATATACTAATTAATATAGATAGTGAATGGTATAAAAAATTTGAGACGGGAAAGTAGTACTCCCTTTGTCCTAATATCTTTGCTCCATTTCCTTTTTCATGCAAACCAAGAAAGTCATCTGGCCATCGCATTTGTTCCAAAATTGCCCTACTCACTAGTTATCCACCGCACCTTAATCTCATCACCATGTCACTGCTACCTTGCTTACCGCCCGTCCCCGTCAATCTTGGAAGCGGGGTCCTCAACCACCCTTGTCCACGATCAGGTCTCATCCTCAATCGTAGAATCGGGTCTCATCTTGGATCCTCGTTGTCATCAATCACGCTTCGATCACGTCAATTTGGTCGTCCAATCGCGTCGATCTCCATCACTTCGGCCTCTGTCTTCTCCTTTGACCTTCGTCCCTTCGACCTCCATGTCCGTCTTCGACCACCATTGCCTCGATTCATCACGTCGATCGAAGATAAGAATAGTCAGCAATCTCCATTGCCTCGATCTGCCATCATCAATCTGCTGTTGTTTAATTGCCGTCACTGATTCGTCAGTCAATTGCCTTCATTATTGATCAAGGGAAAGAACAAAACAGAGATTGAGTAGTAGATTTTAGGGTGGAACAGTTAAAATTGACTGATGAGAGAGAATAAAAGGTATAATAGTAAAAATACTTGACCAAACTTACTAAAAAAGGAAATGTTGTAATGAATTTAAGATAACCCAAAATGAAAAATGTTGCAAAGAATATAGGGCGGAGGGAATATATATTAAAGTAACAAAATAATGTCATGAGAATATTATTTACAATACACATATATTCTGAATTGTTTATCTATGTCACTAATGCTTAGGTCCCTATTGATTAAAAAAGAAAGAGTATAGGTCCATCTATTATTTAAAGTTTCAAAAGTGAATAGTACTACCATATTTATCTTCAAAAGTAAATTTTCAGCAAAAATATAAAATTTCTCATTAATATTTTGTAGTGAATTCAACTTGGCCATTAATTTTTTTTGTCCAAGTCTACTGCCCATTAAAAACTAACGGAGACATGAAAATTTTAAGTTTTGAAATCTTAGAGTAGTAATGAAATTGGTTGTGAAAAATCTCTCTCTCTCAATCGAATCTTGGTGATCCACCATCTGCCATCATCTAAAGGATTTTCAAATACCGTCCGCGGTGATTTATGACAAAAAAATTTTAGACTTTAAAGATTTTTACATGGATCAATTCTTCTTTGTCTCATCTTTAAACTTTTTACAAGTTATATTTTCAAATTTCTACTAAATTTTGTAGATTGAGATTTAAAGTTCAAAAAATAAAAAAATTTTGTTTTAATGTTTTGGGTTTTGGCTTGAGACAAGGCTCTGGCTCTAACCAATGGTGGTGTCTTGGCTATTGGTGGCTCTACGCAAATAGAAAAAAGGCTTTAATATTTTTTAAAAGTTATATAATCACCTCAAGATTTCAAAATTGTGTTTTTTTTTTATCATTTTTGTTATTTTTAACTAGCGGTGGCACAAATGAGTCCATTTTAAAAAATTAGTATTAGATTTGGACAAAAAATATTTAGTAGCCAAGTTAAGTATACTCCGAAGCATTAATTGGAATTTTTATATTTTTATGATCATATTAGTTAAACATGCCCATGCGATGTATAGGGCTTGTTTGTTTTTAGTTTTTCAAGAATTTATATTTATTTAATTATAAATTTTAACTTGAATATTAATTATTATGGAGCGTTTAGAAATTATGATAAAATAAGATTACTATGGAGCAACATAACTTTTTTATTTTTTTAAATCAACACATATAAAGAAAAGACAACTATTTTATAAACTAATACATTTTATAAATAGGCGATAAAGATGGGCTTTACTTGTGAGAAAAAGGCAAAATTGAAGATAGGTTTTGTCATGGAAACACACACACACACACACACACACACACACACACACACACATATTGAATCAACTGGAGGACCTAAAATAGTAAATTTTTTAATCACTTTATTCATGACATTCACCGATTACTAGTTTATAAATTATCATAAAAGAGAAACAAAACATCTTTACAATGTATTTATGATAGAATAATTGAAACCAAGTGAGAAAGAAGAAAAAATTGTCTCCTACATAAGTGAAATGGATGACACTGAATTAAAGTAAAGGTTGTTAATTACTTATATTGAAGTTATCTTTGTTGATAGAGGAAATATAAATTAAGGACTAATCTCAAATTGATCAAATCGGTTGAAATTGTTAATAGTTAAGTTGTTTATGGTTGAAAAAGTTAGTAAGCATAAGATGTTTAAAGAAATGTAAATTTTTTATTTCTTTGAATTTCTTTAAAATTAAAAGGATTTTAAGGCATTTTGTTCGGGAGAAAAAAAAATGTCAAAAAAGAAATTGTAGATGAAAAAGTGTTGTAAAATGAGACAAAAGTACTCAAAATTCTTTAGATGGAGTAATATGATGATCAATAGCTTGAATAATAACATTAGGAATGAGATAAATTGTTTGGATAAGAGCAAAATTTTTACACTTCCTCCATAAATTATCCATCTTGTTGTTCATGGAATAGTGTTAGGATAATTTTTGTAGTTTAAACTTTAGTTTTCCTTGTTCATTAAATATGTATAGGTATACATGTATTAAAGATTCCAATATGACATTATATTTTCATTCTTGCTATACATATGTGATGCATGAGAATACAAAAAAAAAACATTGAATTGATATTACATAGATAAAGAAATTCTAAAAAAAATTATTATATAATGTAGAATATATATAAATAAAATTATAATTATATAATCATATGTTTTATTTATCATTAAAACTAAAATTAATAATTCTAGAAATTTAAATAACATTTATAGAATAATATGTAAGTTGGAAAATGATCCTTTGGAAAGTAAAAGGTAGGACCAATATTTTGTGGAAGTATGATATATGATTTCATTTGATGAGAGACCAAAGTAAAAGATTTGTTTATTATGAATTTAAACCAGGGTAAATTACACAACAAATATCAAACCTTTAAGTTTTGGGTTGTAAATCCATCCCTAACATGTCACTTGTTGCTTAATGGCCCCAAATATTTTCCCTTTGTTACAATTCATCCATGGCCCCAATAGACCAAGTTGGTATAGGAATCTAATTTATATTGGGGGAGACAAATATTTGTATAGTTAATTAACTATCAAAAAATTATTACACACTTTGAATTAATTGAAATATAATTAGTAAATATTTTAAATTAGAACTTAAAAACTTGATGTCATGTAGTTATGTGAGAATTAATTAATTCAAACCATTTGAAAACTATTTTCTACTAAATTCAAATTTATACAATAATCTATTGATAATTAATGCACTATATAGACTGTCCTTTTTTTTTCTTTCTATAAATCAAATTTCTATACCACCTTTGGTATAGCCCAGAGTGAAAGACAAATTTGCAATGGAGCGAAAAAATTTGAGACCATTAAGTAATAAATAAGAGGTTAGAGATGTAATTGTAACCGACACTAAAGATTTTAGATTTTTTTATGCAATTTACTTTTTGAAATAAAATAGAATAGTTAATAAGTTAGTGACCAAAATAGTACAATTTTTAAAGTTAGTGGACTATTCATAAAATTTATTCATTTAATATATATTGTTAAAACTTAAATCAATAAATCTAAAATTTAATTAATATTTATATAATATAATATGTGATTAGAGAAATGATCTTTAGGAAAGTAAAATTTAGAAAAAAAAATATTTTTTAAAAGTATAATATATGATTCCATTTGGTGATGAACCAAACTAAAATATTTTTAATAGGTTTAGGATAAAATAGAGCGGTTAATGAGTAAATGACTAAAATAGTATGATATTTAAAAATATGGGACTGATATGAAATTAAGCCATCTAATATATTTATTGCTAGAACCTAACTTTTATATATACTAGTTAAACATGCTCATGCAATGCACTGGGCTAATATTTTTTTAAAATTTTTTAAGAACTCATGTTTATTTTATTGTAAAATTTATCTTGATTATTAATTACTATGGAAATTTACCAAAATTATGATAAAGTAATCAAGTTTATAGCATCATAAATTTTATAATATTTTAAATTAAATTATAGAAAGAGAAGAAAACTATTATACACCATACAATTTATAAGTAGGTGGCAAAGACAAGATTTATTTTTGAAAAAAACAAAACTGAAAATAGGTTGTGTTGTGGAAAAAAACATAAAAAATGCAGTTATTAAATCAATCGTAGAACTTGAGGTAATGGTTTTTTAGTCATTCATGATAATTGCTGATTATTGATTTTGTAATTTTTTTATAAAAGAGATAGAAAAATGTTTTTGCAATATATTCACAATAGAAGGATTGAAACTAAATGAGAAAAATGAATAGATTACACTTTACATGAGTGAAATAGAAGACATCGAATTAAGGTTAAGGTTGTTATTGACATTAAAGTTGTCTCAGTTGATAGATGAAATATAAATTTAGGTACTATTCTCAAATTCACTAAATTAGCAGCAATTGTTAGTTGGCAAGTTATTTATGATTGAAAGAGAGAGCAAGCATAACATGTTTGAAGAAATGTAAAATTCTTATTTCTTTGAATTTCTTTAGATTTAAGAAGATTTCAGGATTTTTTGTTGGGAAAGAAAAAAAATGTCAATGAAGAAGTGTTGTCAGAAGAAGACAAAAATATTCGACTCTCTTGAGATAGAAGGATATGATGATTAATAACTTGATAACTTATATAATACTTTATGAATGAAACAAATTGGTTGGATAAGAGCAAAATTTTTATATTTTCACAAAAAAATTTGTTGATTATTATTGATAAGCATGTTTTTAGGGATTTGTAAATAGCATTAAAATTATCAATCTTGCTGTTCATAAAACAATAATATAGTCTTTGTAGTTTATCCTTTAATTTTCTTTGTTCATTAAATATATATAAGTATATATGTATTTATATATGACATTATATTTAATTCTCGTCATACATAAATGATGCATGAGGATACAAAAAAAATCATTGAATCCATATTGCATAGATAAAGAAATACTAAAAAATATTGATTATATAATGTAGAATAGATATAAATAAAATTATAATTATTATGTCATATACTTTATTTGTCATTAGAACTTGAATTAATAATTCTCTAAATTTAATTTAAATTTATAGAATAATATGTGATTAAGGAAATGATCTTTTGAAAAGTAAAGTTAGAACTAATATTTTGAGGAAGTATGATATGTGATTCCATTTGGGGAGAGACCAATATGAAACTTTTTTAATAGATTTAAACCAAAGTAAATTGCACAAAAAATCTCAAACTCTAAGTTTTGGGTTGTAAATCCATCCATAACATCTTACATGTTGGTTAATGGTTCCAAATCTTTTCTCTTCATTACAATTTATCCATGATCCCATTATATACCAAGCTGGTACAAAATACTATTTTGTATGGGGAAAAAATAAATATTTTATATAGTTCATTAACTATAAAAAATTATGGCACTCTTTGAATTAATGAAAAAATAATTACAAAATAATTTAAATTAGAACTTGAAAAATTAAAGTTAGATAGTTATCTAACAATTAACAAATTCAAAAAGTTTGAAAACTATTTTCTACTAAATTCAAACTTGCACTATAATCTATTAATGGTAAAGGTGTACGTAAATTATCAGTTTTTTTTTTCTCTATATAAATCAAATTCTTGTACCAACTTTGTCTAGCTTAAAGCCAAAGATAATTTGAAGTAGAGGGAAAATGTTTAGGACTATTAAGTAACAACTGATATGTTAGAGATGTATTTGCAGCCCAAATTAAAGATTTGGGATTTTTTATGCAATTTACTCACCATACTAAAATTGAACGGTTAATAGGTTAGTGATTAAAATAGTACACTAATTAAAGTTAATGATCTGTTCATAAAATTTACTTATCTAATATATTGTAAAACTTATATTAATAAATCTAAAAATTTAATTAATATTTATATAATATAATATGTGATTGGAGAAATAATTTTTAAGAAAGTAAAAATTAGAGGGAAGACTGTTTAAAAGTATAATATGTGAAACCATTTAATGATAAACCAAATTGAAATGTTTTTAATAGATTTAGGATAAAAACAGAATAATTAATAAGT
The DNA here is from genome assembly GCA_039654915.1 of Aquilaria yunnanensis. NCBI lineage: Eukaryota > Viridiplantae > Streptophyta > Magnoliopsida > Malvales > Thymelaeaceae > Aquilaria > Aquilaria yunnanensis. Next base: position 26,741,922 of record CM077600.1, on the reverse strand, counting down.
TATGAACTAAAACAGTATGATATTTAAAGTTAAAGGATGACATAAGATTAAACCATCTAATATATTTAATGCTAGCATTTATTGCTAGAACTCAACTATTATATATGGGTTAATATCAATGATCGTCCGTAAACTTTTTCTGTTTTACTTAATCATCATGGAACTATTAATTATTATATCAATTGTTCGCAAACTATTTAATTGTTGCACCCATTATCATACCGTTATACAAACCATTGAAAAGTGACTGAAATAAGGGGAAAATACACAATCAGCCCTAAAACTTAGAAAATATTTTTATTTAAGTCTTAAAACTTTCCAATTTTCTAATTCAGCCACAAAACTATAAAAATATATATTCTTTCTTTAATTTATTTCTTGGTTTCATAGCATGAACTTTGAATTTTAATTAAGTATTTATTCCTGTTTCTTTAATTTTTTTCTTATTTTTTTGGGTTTGGTTTTTAAATATTTTTATTTTGAAGACTTTTTTTTTTCTTTTATTCTTCTTGTTTATCTTTCATTGTTGCCTCATCCTTACCACTCTTTTTTTTTTTTATTTTGTTGATCCTTTATTTCCTTTAAATTTTTCTATGTTTCTTTTATGAATGTTTTTCTTTATTTTGATTTTTCGTTTCCATTTTCTAAAGGTTATTATTTCTTTTGTTTATTTTTTTTTCTACAAATAACCTTCATATTAGAACATGTTTTGTTGAGTCTTATTCATATTCATTTAATTTTAGGGCTTAGAATAATTTAAAAAAATTCTTAGGACTTAGAATAATTTAAAAAAAAATTCTTACTCATTTCATTTTACTTTTTTGGATTTACTGTATAATTCATAAAGGAACTTGGAAAATTTTTTGTAAGACACAATGACAAAAGTGTAAAATAGGGAGTGTTCAGAAAGTATACCCCCCAATTGATGAAAGGATAGGAGAAGAAAAGTGAATCTATTATGACTTGTGTTTGAATAAGGGGAAATTGAGAGGTAGCGAGAGTTATTATCCCTTTATTTTGATCATTTTCACATCTTTTTCACCCCTTATATGAAAATACTCATCTTTATTCCTTCCTATTCTTTTATTAATTAAATATAAAGTGTTAATTCAACCAAATTATTGGTTGTACTATTTCCTTCATTGACAGATATAAAACATCACTCAAGTCTTTTTTTTTTTTTTACCCTGTCATCTCATTACATGAGGAATAGTATGAATATATTTACATTTTAGCCAATAGTATAGCAAATGACTTTCATTAGTACGAAAAAAAGCACATGACCCATACTTATTGACCCTAACAAATCAAGTAATAAGATTAATTAATGCCGATTTATATGTTAAATTAAAACAAAAGAAAAAATAAGATAAATTTATTAAGTTTATTTATGAATCATACAATAGATCCAAAAGAGTAAGATCAAATAAGTAAGGATTTTTTTTAAATTAGTCTAAGTCCTAAAATTAATTGAACATGAATAAGACTCAACAAAACATTTTTTAATTTTTTAAGATTATTTATAGAAAAGAAAGAGAAATCAAAAGAAATAATAACCTTTAGAAAATGAAAAAGGGAAGACAAAATAAAGAAAGACATTCACAAAAGGGATGTAGAAAAATAATAGGAAAACCAAAGGAAACAAAGGATCAACAAAAGAAAAAAAAATAAAACAAAAAGGAATATTAAGGATGAAACAAAAATGAAAAATAAACAAAAAGAATAAAATAAAAAAAACTTCAAAAGAAAAAGACTTAAAAACCAAAGGGAAAGAAAAAAAATTAAAGAAACTAAAATGAATACATAATTAAAATTCAATTATAAAAATCTTATTAAAGCAAAGTCAATAAATTCATGCTTAATTGAAAGAAACCAAGAGAAAAATTAAAGAGAGTATACATATTTTCATAGTTTTATGACTAAATTAGAAAATCAAAAAATTTTAGGACTCAAATAGAAAAATTTTCTAAGTTTTAGGCTGACTGTGTATTTTTCCCACTACTTCTGTCACTTTTTAAGTGCTAGTATAATGATAGGACGACAGGTGTAACAATTAAATAGTTTGAACGGGAATAGTTTAGGGATGACTAGTAATATTAACCCTTTATATATATATACTTCCTAAATCGTTGTCAAAGAATATGACATACGACATGTTGGAGAACTCAGTAGATGATGCATGTGCATACCTAGTGTACTAGGTCATCGCAGTCCTAGTAGCTCTGATGCTATCTGTAATGACCCAATTCTAAAATCGGTTAACGAAACACCTGCTCATACCACATGGGTTATTACTTTTGAACTTGAATCTATATATCCACATAAGACTTTCTACATTTCTTTCATGTGGGATGTGAAGGTGTTACAAAAACACGCATCCCATTATTGTTATGGTCAACTATGCCATCTAGGTGATCAATATCAATAGCTTCCAATGCCCTTTCTAAATCTGAATTTACATATATAAATTAGCATCAAAATTTATAGTTATTTCCTCTTGGGTTGCAATACTAAAGTTGTATAGTGTAAAATTTTGTCACTTCCCTTTTCATGAATTTGTAGGTTTAATTAACAAATAGAAACATTATAAAATTTATATGCCATTGACCTCACCATATGTAGTTGTGCTAAAGATATAATACAATCACGATGATGATGATGAGGGCCAAATTTAATTATTCCAATTCATCAGTAAGCTCATATCCATCGCCAAATCTATCAAATTCACTCATTGGGGTTGACACTATTTAATAACAATGTTTAGCAGTTAGGATTATTGTTTAGAAAAAAGACTAGACTTATACTATAAGCATGAAAGTTATTTTCACATTTGACAAATTATTTAAACCTCTAGCGCTAATAAGAAAATTCATTCTCAAGTTAAAGGTCATTCTCATAGACTTAAACTAGAATAAAATCTCATCTTATTAAGTAGCCCCAAAAAGACATTACAAGTACCAATTACTCTTCACCTAGTATTATAGACAAACTTCCCAATAAGGTCATGGTCATTACACTATTCTTCTAATTCCAATTTCACAAATATCATTTTAATGGACTGCTCTGTGTAACAGAAAAGAGTATTGGTAGAGATTAATTTTGATATGTCCCACACTATAGTTACAACAATCCCACATATGCAACCAACTGCTTTTAGGAAAACGCATTCTTGTGCTTATAAACAAGACCATAGCAGGTTTGATCATTTAAAAATTTTATATTCCCTAAATTTGAGTATTGTGAATGATATAATTAATTTTGGAAGAGGTTCTCCAGTACTGACGTAAGACATAGGTAGATTTGCACCCATATAGCATCTATTTTTAATCTTCTAGGACTGAATTGATTAGCGTTCATAAATTTTGAGACTTCAACCATGCTCGTTAACCCGGGGCATGTTATTCCCAAATCCAATCCTTCGCTTTGCTTACTCCCGCCATTGCTCGACTAAAACCCCAATCTATAAATAAAAAATTTCCAGGAAAGGAAGCACAAGGGAGGAGGGGACCGAAAAGCTTGTTTTTCCTAGCCTGCCAAACCAAACGCCCAATCGGATGATCCGATTCCCTGAATGGATTCTATCGTCTGCTCAGCCGTTGAAGAGATCTGCTTCCACGGCCACGCCGGCGTCTCCTTCGCTTCTCTCTGCTCCAAGCTCGAAATTTCTCCGTCTGTCAAGAGTTCACTCTGGAGAAACCTCCTCGCCGTGCCGGCGCTCCAATTCAACGACCGTAATGGTGCAGCTTTAACCCCTAATGAGGCTTCGTTGCAGCGGGTTGAAGACGCCGAGAAGCTGGGTGTGAAGATTGTGGCTGATCAGAAGCTCCGGGATAATTTCATCGGACTCTATGAGAGTAATGTTACTATATCGTCGCAGCAGCGCCGAACTCTTGAGAGGCTCGCCATCGCCAGGTTTTATTTGTTTCTTAATTTTGTTTTCGTATTTTATGCTGGGAAGCTTTTTTTTTTTTTTTTTTTTTTGCTGTGACAAATTTTGAAGAATTGGCTCATTTAGAGTGATACTTAGCTTGATTAGTGAGTCCTTCAAGTGAGTGTCATGAAATTGCTGGGAGAAGATAGATGACATTACGCCAAAATGGCTTATGGCTGGTGTTTTCTTGCAGGACCAACGGGGTGACTCAGAGTCAACTTGCTAAAGAATTTGGGATTGAAGGTAGAAACTTCTTCTATATAATGAAGAACCTTGAATGTCGAGGGTTGATCGTGAGGCAGCCAGCAGTTGTTAGGACACGAGAGCCCTGTTCTGAGGGGGAACCAAGGAATAGTTCCGTAGTGTCCACCAACTTGGTTTACCTGTATCGCTATGCAAAACATTTGGATTCACAACAGAGATTCGAGATAAGCAAAGAGGGGCAGAACCATGAGAATCCTGGGAGTTCAAATGGAAGTGATATGCTTGAAGATGTTCTTACCAGGGAGCATATTAAGGAGGATATACTTGTAAATGATTATCTTCCGCCGATGAGAGCTGTTTGCGATAAACTTGATCAAGCCAATGGAAAGGTAAGTTTGTTGAAGAAGTTTTCTTTTCGTCATTCTTGTTCTTTATGATTATGCTGATTTTTTTCCTTCCTTTGTTGAAAGGTTCTTGTTGTTTCAGATATCAAAAGGGATCTTCGTTACAGTGGACCAGCAGGGCACAAAGCATGGAGGAATGTAAGACACTTCTCTTTTCTCGCTGCTAATTTTACCATGCACGTGTGCTACTGGCCATCAAACTTCTGTAGCCTGAAGTAAATGACTAAAGAAATTATATTTTTTAAAAATGTTTCTTGTACTGGGAGTTTGAGGATCATGTTTTTATTCATTTGTAATTTGATTTTCTTTTGTTTAGTTGTAATATTTTGTTTTAATCATATCATCTTACACACATATTTGCAGATCTATCACAGGTTGAAAGATGCTGGTCTTGTTGAAGATTTTGAAGCGGTAGTCAATGAGAAGGTGATGAATTCTCTTTGTTTTCTTTTCTCTGCATGGTGTGCAAAAGAAACTACTTTTATGATGAATCCTTCACTTTGGGTACAAATATATCATTATGGATACTTAAAGCATTATGTATATATTTTTTTAATGCAGTGAACAGTTCTGAGTTCGTATTGAGACATCCTTGTTGAATTTTTTGAAAATATTATGCCCTGTTCACGTGATAAGCTGTTCCATGTACTGATAAACATTAAAAAAACAAGTCAAGCATTCAAATGCTATTCTAATTATGGTGAACAATAGCTGATGTGATCTGAACTTCTGTAATAGCAACAGAATTGAGTTGTATATTGCTAATATTCTAATGTAAAAGAAAAACAAAAATATTGAAGATGTGATTTCTTGCTAATTCTAAGTTTCGCTTGTTAGAACATCTTGCCCATCTATTTGTTACTTTTTTGTTTGTCATCAATTAGAGGGACATCGATATTTAGAAAATTTTGACCTAATATATTGTTGCAGATTTACTTCATGGACCCTAAAGAATTTTTATGTTCATGCTGTCTTTTACTTCACCTCTAAAACAACATCCTCAGGGGGCTATATAGAAACATGTATTCCACGTCAACTGTTTGTGGGCCTGTGACACTGTTCCAGCTATATCTTTTGTTTGATAGCATAGATATGATTCATCTGCTTTAAGAGAATGTACCTTATATCAACCAACCGAGTTGTTGTTTTCCTTCTACGTTGGATGGTTTAGCATGACATTAAGGCCTTTGTTTTTTATTTTCTACTTTCTCTGTGTTTTGCTTAATGATGTCTGGTGTCAGAATCTTGTTTGTGTACAACTCTCTGGACATTGGCACTGGTCTGTAGAAAATGTTGAACTTTAAAAGGCATCTATGCTGCAATGAACATTTTTGGAGTCTATGATGTTTGTAAATCTAGTTGGCTTCTCCACTTTAATAATTTTTTCTTTTTCTTTTTCTTTTTTTTTGAATGGTGCTATTTCAAGTTTTTGCAAAATTCCATGTCATCTTGAGCATTGTCTATAACAATTATAACTCTTGTAGTTTTTGCTGTTGTCTTCTTCTAAGGCCTTTCTGCTGAAGCTTCATTTCTAGCCACTTGTTGCAGCACTTTAAGAGGCCCTTTTCTTGAGGTCAATCTTCTGAATAGAAGAGGCTTGTTTTACATGGACTGATGTCCGATGGATAACCTCTGGCTTATTTCTTGTTCTGTTGGGCAAAGACAGTTTTGTAAGACATTCTTGTTCAGGCATTGAAATGTTTCCACTTCTTCAGGTTGAGGTATGCATTCGATTGATTAAGAATTTGCCTGAGAAGAAGTTCGAGCTAAAAAGCATAGGATGTCATGGTAAAGCTGACAATCCACAACAACTGAAGTTTGGAAGGAAAGTTCGTAATACAGATCAGCTTTTAGAGCTCCCAATTGAAAATCAAATTTATGATATGGTTGATGCTGAAGGATCTGAGGGTCTGCATTCTATGAAGGTTTTTGCAGTTTTCTTGTTCTTTCTTACTGATGTTATTTTAATCCTGGGCTGTAAGTTTGTGATGACCCATGGTTTTTACATGTATTGGGGTTCAACAGAAATATACTTCCTGGGACTATTTCAAAATTAAGTTTTGGTTGGTGAGAGGAATTTGTAAGACTTGTGATTTATGTCAAGACCTATAACAAGCAAAGCATTCTAACCAAATGGCAGTAAATTTTCAAGACGAAATTAGGGTCATTTTATACCTTTTTGTTTGCACATGTTTTTGTTCATGATGCTTAACATGTTTTTTCCTTACAGTCCACTCACGAACTAGAAGCATGCATGCAATCTTAAGTTTCTCATGTTGATAGATAAGCAAAGCATGTTTAGTGACTTTCATGTGCATAGGTTTTGCTTATTGTTGCTTTGATATGCAGGCTTTGCTTGAACTGCCCTCAATGATTCTGAAGTTTTATGTGAATCTTGTAAGTTTTCTTGTTTGTTTTTGGCACAAGCAGGTTTGTGAGAGGCTTGGCATTGATAAAAAGAGGAACTATTCTCGGTGGTTCAACATGTTCTCTCGGTTTGGAATGCACCTACAAGCGGAAAGTCACCAAAAAACTACAGCATATCGAGTGTGGACATCTAGAAGTTTGACTCACAAGTCTTCTAATGCAATATCAAATATATCTAGGACTGAAAACTGCGAGACTGAAGCTCCCAACTTCATTGCTGGCAGTTCCAATATTCCTGTTGAATCAGCTCAAATGTTCCTAGAGTATGATCATCTGTCAACTCCAGGTGATCTTGGTACCCCTGAAATAAATCAAAAGGGAATTGATGCTGGTTCTTCTGGCACTCCAATTTGTGCTAACAGTAAGCATTTGATTTCCTGTTCAGGTAGCCAGCAAATTTTTCATGAGCCAAGTGATACTTCCATTGATACAGATCCTGATTTCATGACCGTAGAAGGTGATAGACATGCCACTCCATCGGAACCAGCCAATCCCAAATTGTCGCAAACATCTGATTCTGATGCTTGTCAAAAGCATTTAAATCAGGTTCAAACTGCTGATGGTGCCCGAAGAGAGCAAAGAATACTTAAACGGTTGCAGGTTTTTGCCTTTGATCAGCTTTACCAAGAAAAAGGGTCAAACCACCCACCTCCCTAATTAACGGGTTTCACCCACCCCCTTAATTAACGATTTTACACGTATGTTAACACATTCACTATTTTTATTTAAAAGTATTTTCTCCTGTGCAGGATGAAAAGTTCTTATTGAAACCTGAACTGCACCGCTGGCTTATGGAACTTGAGAAGGACAGGGGGACAAAACTGGACAGAAAAACAGTCGATCGTATCTTGCAGAAGCTTCAACATCAAGGTGGTTGCAAATGCATGCATATTAATGTGCCAGTTGTCACAAATTGCGGGAAAACTCGGATCACTCAAGTGGTTCTGCACCCATCAGTTCAAGATTTAAACCCAGAATTACTAAGTGAAATTCACGACAGATTGAGGTCATTTGAAATGCAAATTCGTGGTCGTGGATCATCTAAGACAAAAAATAATGACTCTTTCCCTGTATTAGATGGTGTTCAGAGGACCCAGAATCATGAAGTTTCGGATACTAAAGCTGCAAGATTTGAGGCCATGCGAACCAATGGGTTTGTGCTGGCAAAAATGGTGCGTGCGAAGCTAGTTCATGGATTTCTCTGGGATTATGTGAGTAAATCTCAAGGTTGGGATGGCACTTCATCATATGGGGCACACGTAAATGACCAAGCCTTGTCTCATGGGACATGCATTTTGTTCTCATTAGAAGCAGCTGTAAATGCTATTCCTTTTGAACTTTTCTTGCAAGTTGTGGGATCTACTCAGAAGTTTGGTGATATGATTGAGAAGTGTAAGAAAGGCCTGTGTCTTTCTGATCTTCCTAGGGAAGAATATAAGCTTTTGATGGACTCACAGGCAACTGGAAGGCTTTCGTTGATCATTGACATCCTTAGACGTTTGAAGGTATATACATATCTTACAATCTGGCAGGCTATGTCCAATATATTTACCAAATGTATTTTCAGTTACTTAGATTCTTATTAGGTCTTGCAGATGCATCTTGTGCAATAATTAGGGTGATGCTAGGCTGAAAAAACACGTGCACTTATTAATAGTACTCTTCTGAAATTAGTGGAACTCTTCTCTTGCCGTGGAATGATATGACTAGCACATGGTTGGTGCAGATAGCAAAAATACAGCTGGACTCCTTTATTTTTGTCCACCAGTCTGCATAATTAATTGACTGCAAATTCTACTGAATGGCAATGCTATAAATTTTGAAACTTTAGTTATGTTTTGGTCTGTTACTTGGAGGATGACTAGATCCTCAAGCAACAACTATGCTATGACTATTGCTTTTTGTCATCGGATTACCAGAGATAGGCAGTGTAACTGACATACTGCTGTTTTTTTTCAATATAATAAGAAATGTTTGACTCAGTTTGATTCCTCTCATGAATTTCTCTCGCTCTGCAACATATAATGCTGTTACTGATGAGCTGATCTTGTGATTCAGTTGATCAGGCTGGTGATTGATGAACAATCAGATAAGAAAGTCAAGTTTCCACATGCCAATTTGACTCATGCATTAGAGCTTAAACCTTATATAGAGGAGCCTGTGTCTGTAGTTGCTCCTCCTAATTTATTCTCTTTTGATCTTCGACCAAGAGTGAGGCATGATTTCACCTTGTCAAATAGAGAAGCTGTGAATGAATATTGGCTGACGCTAGAATACTGTTATGCTGCTGCGGATCCAAGGGCTGCCATATATGCATTCCCTGGATCTGCTGTTGGTGAGGTGCGTACTTTTTATATATAAATCTATCTACATATGCATGTTTTGGCTTGCTTTTTGATGGTTATTCAGCTTTCATTACTTGAAGAAGTATGCTCATGATCAATGTTGGTATTTGTCATACCTTTGTGCTTAATACCTTCTGTCTTGTCATGCTTCCATGATTAAATAACATCAAGCATGCTCCTAAAGAAACAAATCGTATAGGGCATGCTTTCTCTTTTGTGATGGTTTACATGGCATGGCTAAACTATGTTATCTGGACCAAGGTATGTTTGGATTCAAGCACTCAATCTGTTAAAATCCAAGATGCGAGATGTATCAAACCTAGTAGAGCTCATCTATCCTACCAAAAGAATGAAACTTTTTGGCTGAACTCATCATTTCTTTGTTGTTTCATTCTTGTAGGTAGATTACTAAGGTATAAAAGCAAATTCTGCTGCTAATGTTAATTACACTCATCTTAGATCTTACTAACCAATTCATGAACGTAAGTACACAATTCCTCATGTAAGAGAAGGGTTTAAGGTGGAGTTAATGTTTGACATGGATAAAGTCCATGTCTCTTTTGTGAGGCGTCAGGTTTGACTGGCCATCAGATCAGTTTAAGTAACTGCATGCTAAAGGCACTAGACAGCAGGCCCCAGCACTTTTTGGGTGTTAGTCTAGATCAAGGTTTTGAAAAGCGAAAAGCGCACTAAAGCGCTAAGGGTCTCAAAGCGCGAAGCGCATAGCGCATAGCGAAAGCGCACGCTTTAATGAACTAAGGCGCTGCACTATAAATAAGCTATAGTGTATGTGAACTAGTTAATTCTAGGCATAGAATATATCAAAATCAATTACTGAATAAGTTTAACATCCCTAGAAAAACACAAAATCATCCATATAATGTGCCAAAATAGTAATAAAAGCATATAAATGCATATAGACATTCTAGGTTTTTATTACTAAATAGGTTTAACATCCCTAAAAAGCACAAAATCATCTTCTAATGTGCTAAAATAGTAATTGCTAGGTTCTTTCAATAAATATTGGTTTCCCTTATTCGTTATTGTACAACTTTGTTTTAGGTTTTAAGATGCCTATATAAGGCTTCATATCTTATTTAGCTTTAGTTTTTAGATGAACTAAGAATTTGGTTTGCATCTTCCCTGGATTTTTTTCTTTTCTCCCTCTGGTCCTCTTCTTCTTTCTTGCGTTCTCTTTGGTTCTAGTTTCTGTTTGCTTCCACATCAGCTTGCCTCCTTCTCCACTTCTCTGTTTTTTCTCTTTCCTGGTACAAGCAACACCTTGTTTCCTCCACTTTCCCACCTCTGTTTTTTATTCCTGCTCTTTGTTTCATCTCTTTTTTATTTCTCTCTCCCCCTCTTTAATTCTTTCAACTTACGTATGTTTCAATTCAACCCTAATTTTTTATTTTTTCAACCCGCCGCCACTTTCTTTAAGTGTAAGTTTAGATAAAATTATTTTATCTTTTTTTTAAAAAAAAAAAAATTAAACTTAACTAAAGCGACGCTTTGCGCCATGGACAAAGCGCGCGCTTCGGGCGCTTAAAGCGCACTTTTTAAAAGACGCGTCGCTTTCATCGTGAAAAGCGTCAGAGTCCTAACGCTATGCGCTCTGCGCTTTAGCGCGCTTTTAATAACCCTGGTCTAGATGCCTTGCCTTCGATGCAGTTTTGGAAAGGTGCTTGGGTCAAGGGCAGAGCCTTTTGATAGAGGGAAAAAGAATAAAAGAAGTGTTTTTAACCCAAAAACTTTCTCTGTCTCTATCTTTAGCGCTTTCTCTGTTGACTGAGTTCCCTCGCTTCCACCACAGTTCTGATGAAATTTCACTTGGTCATCAGGTAACATGATCTTCAATGGGACTAGGTCAAGCCAAGAACTGGAGTCAACTATAGCTCAAAATTTGGACAATAGGATGATTTAGTATTAGGCCATACTTTCATTCATCTTAAAAATTGCGGTTTGTCAGTTTCTCCATGCTTATCTTCATGTTTGATAACTCTTAGAACCACTGCTTGGATAGGCAACACATGTTGATGCATTACATGTTTCTTGATATGTGTGAATAAGGTCCACATATATATGTTTGGGAACAAGGGAGTCTGTTATATGGATGACGTTTTTTTCATTTGGATAAATGCCTTCATAATTCAAAAAGGACATCTCGTGCTTATCCCACCCTGACAGTGGAGTTTTTCAACTGCACTGCTGGTGAAAAGGATATTTCATTTAATTTATGTCTATTAGAACTCATTGAGAAAGAGGCTCTATTTAATCTTTGACAATTCTAGGTTTTCCTCTTTCGCTCATGGGCTTCAGTACGGGTAATGACAGCTGATCAGCGTGCTGAGCTTTTGAAAAGAATGATGAAGGAGAATCCAAATGGAAAGCTTTCATTTAAAGAGTGTGGGAAAATTGCAAAGGAGTTAAATCTTACATTCGAGCAGGTTAGAGTCTGTCATAGCTTTCTTACTTATGCTTGACTTATTACCCTAAGATAACTGATTGTTACCAAATGTTTTATCAGCAACTGGTAAACATTAATAGCTTTCTGTCCCTCCACCTAGGTTAGTTGATTTTCCCTCATTTTGAAAGGGTTTTGGTTGATAGCAATTTTCTTTTCTGAATGATGTTTTAGGTTCTTCGTGTGTATTGCGATAAGCACCAGAAACGTCTTAGTAGATTTGGAGGTGCTTCAGATGTAAACGATGAGAATCTATCAACACGAAGTACACCAGTATCAGCTCGGAAAAGAAAAAGACCTTCAATAGTGCATATTGTGGAGTCAACAAGAGTTGATGCAGTATCAGCACAGTTGGATGAGCAGAGTCTTGGCAGACAAAGTGATGCCATTGATAAATTCAAAGATAAAGAAGATTTACCTCCAGATTCTTCAGGAGAGCACAATGTTGATTCAGAAGCATATCAAGGTGATGATCATGTTGAACCTGTCGATAAGCAAGGACCAGATGCAGATGATATTGAGTGTTATTCTTTGATTAGCCCAAGTTCCTCAACAAAGTTGAAGCCAAGGCGGAATAAAAGATTTTCATGGACAGAAAGCGCTGATAGGTAATTTAGTTTGTTTCATATTGCTAATTTCATATGCAATGAGCTATGGACTTATTTGTAGGTTCCAAACTGAATGCCGTTGCAAGATATGTATGATAATTTTGGTCGATAATGCAAACCACCTACTTCGTTGAAATAATTAGGCTGCTCCTTTGTGACACCAAGTTATGGCAAATCCTCCCTATGAGTTCCTGCACTTGGGATGGCTTAAAAATTGCTATCTACCTGCTTAAAATAAAAAGAAAAAATAATTTTCTTACCTAACATCTAAAAAGACAATCTAACCATAAAACATTTATGGGCTGATGGTTTATCTTTGATTACTATAGGATTGATCTGATTTTTAGCAGAGGTTAGTTGTAGACAAGGTCCAGAAATGTTTTTCTGTTTACTTATTGATTTTTGTTTTCATTTTCTTCTGCACAAATTTTCCCTTTCAGGCAATTGATAACCCAATATGTAAGGTACCGTGCGGCACTTGGGGCAAAATTTTTTCGTGTGGATTGGGCTTCACTACCTGGACTGCCAGCATCGCCTAAAGCTTGTGCCAGAAGAATGGCAGGACTAAGAAGGAACAAGCAATTTAGGAG